>JBAMNC010000050.1:0-600000 GCA_037902135.1 Cetoscarus ocellatus | reverse complement strand
TGTGCGTGTGTGTTTGTGTGTGTTGAATGTGGATTTGAAGGGTGGGCAGGGCTTTGTATTTTATTTTGTATCCCCTGGCACTCATCTGCTTGATATGGAGAACAAATGTACAGCAGTTTGTGCTACATTTTTGGTATGAAAAGTGCTTTATAAATAAAGCTTGATTGATTTGATTTATTGATTGTACTTTTAGTACTTTTTTTTAAATTAAGGTTGCAGGCCATCTCTCCACCTTCCCACGCACAATTTAGACACAATTTGCCACAGCAGAGACAAAAAATAAGTCTGTTGATTTATTTTACTCTAAGAATTGATTATTTTCATAGTTTTCAATAAACATTGCTAAAATATCATTGTCGTAATACTTTTTGGCAATGATAATCACAAAGGGAAAATCAATATCATGACAGCCCTAGTGTGAGGTTCCTGGCACTGAAACATTTTCATCATAATCATCTCCACAAACAAAGAGACATTTAGTTAGTTTTTCAGATCCAGTGCAATCATTGAAAACAAAAAGCAAATGTTGGACAAGACAGAAACTACACAGTGGACTGACTTCATCCTCACCGCTGCTTCCTTACACTTTTAGTAAGACATAAAAAAGGTTCAAATCCTAAAGTGGGACATTTTCAGATGTGTCTTAAAAAGTGAAAATCTCTTGTATTCGTGTTTCTGAGAGGTCTTAATTCAGTCATTCAACTGAAAACTCTGAAAACAAGAAGTGAAGACCCCTCAGTCCCAGCTTTAGGACTAATTACTGCAGCACTTCATTAACTTAACATTTTGTCACTATGCTGGAAAAGCAGCTTTAGATTAGCAGAATGTGAAGCATACTCATTTTTTAAGATGTCATTAGAAAATCAAGCCCTGCATCAACAGTTTAATGTAAACATGATGGCTCTGGAAAGCTTGTCCCCATTGAGTGGAGCTGACGGGCTGTGACTCACCCATTGCAGGTGTTGCCAGCGTCTGCCTGCCGACCAGCTGACCGGGACCCAAACCATCCAGGAAGTCACTGAACTGACTGTCAGCACCCAACCGCATCCCTGAGAAGATCAAACTGACACACACGTTCACACAGTTACTCAGCAGCTCATCACTACTGTTTGCTGGAAAATTGTTAAATACAAAAGAATGAACCCAAAAAAAGAGTTTTCTGTGATTCTTTCTGCAGTGAACAAGTTTGTTAGGGAGGCCAAACTTTGTTACTTACAAAATCAATTGAGATGAAGTTGGGACATGATAAAACCAAATACAATTTGCAAATCCTTTTTGAGCTGTGTTCATTTGAAAACACTACAAAGACAAGATATCAAAAGTTCAAACTGATAAACTTCACTGTTTCTGTTTTTTATTCTAATTCTGATTTGAATGTCTGCTACATGTTCCAAAAAGGCTGGGACGCAGCACGTTTACCACTGTGTTACATCACCTTTACAACAAACAACCAGCTTTAAAAGCCTTTTTACTGAGCACTTAACTTTTCTTTTGTATTAATGTAATCAACATTGAAGCTCCTTTTAACCTGCCTGGTGTTTAATATCTCTCTCTTTTTCTTCAACAAACTACACAATATGCCATCATTATGTGGAACCACAGGCAAAAAAGCAAATAATAATAATAATAATAATAATAATAATAATAACAACAATAATAATAAAATAGAATAAAAAAATGAAAATAATGATACTAAAAACAAATAAATAAAAGTAAAATACAATGTAAAGAAAATAAGTAAAAGTGAAAACCCTGCCATCCTTCGATCCAGTCAACAATATTTGCATTTCTCAAATGACCAATGCATAGTTTTCTTTTGTTTTAACATTGTCCATTAGAGAACATCTGCACTACACTAAATACATGTCCTTAAACAATAGTATCGCTTAATAAATGTAAATACTACACCAATATAGTGTTATAGTTCATTCATCAAAGCACAGACATAATTAAAGAAAAAAAAAAAGACGGTCAAATGACAAATATATATATTTAAAGAAGAGTTCAAGATAAAAAGGAACTTCGAGGTTATTCTAAATGTGTTTGGCCATTTTAGAGTTTTTTGACCTCTCAGCATCAACTCTGACAGATCCTTTGGCAAATAATTAAACAGAGGAGACCACAGCTCTGTAAAACACTCTCATTACCTCTCAGTACAGCACTAATTCTTCTATGAAGGAGAACCCTGAAGATCTCTTTACACCACTGTGAGGCAAAATGTCTCTTTTTTAGCTTTAACTTACAATCATTCCATAGAGAGAGCTAGAAAACTAGACTTACATGTTTAGATCTGTGCTTTAGTGTTTACTTACTTCCCCTCAGAGCTGTAGCTGTTCATGCTGCCGTCAGTCGACTCTCTGCTGGCCTGTCTGTTCATGCCTGACCCCCCTCTGGGATACTCCACGGCCATGCCCGTCTCCACGCTCCGCTGGATGCTGCTGCTGCCGCTGCCCTTGCCCCCCTTCTTTCCTGTCGTCGCCTCTGCGGCAAAAAACACACAAACGAAAATGAACACAATCAGACTTTGACACTCTCAGTTTAGGGCCAGGCGTCTAGCTACTGAATCAAGCAGTCATTCTTTTTTCATCCTTTCAAACAGGAGGTTTGTCAATATACAGACAATCTCATGCAAATTTAAAATCCAGGGTGACCTCACCACAAATAAAAACACAACCGCTGCACAATAGGAATACAGGGAAAGTTTCTTAGAGCAACAGAAACAGTTTAAGAACCACATATTGACAAAAAAGAGAGGATAATGATTTATGTGATGAGGTCACTCCTGGAACAAATCTTTGCTCATTTAACACCAACCCTGAACATTTGGCAAAAATGTGAAGAAATTGCAAAAAAAATAATAATGCAAAGGTAAAGTTTAGAGCAGGGCTGGGAAATATCTTGAAATTAACATGAATGGATGATTATTGTATTTTCAAACAAAGCACACCATGTAAAACCTATAATGATGTGTGTATAATTAGTGTTAAGGAGAATTTATGTTGGTTCAAAAAAGTGAAACTTGTTGTTTTGAAAATGAATTTTTAATCTAATATTAGGTCATTTTTTATTTAAAATATGAAAAAATGGCAGAAAAACTCTTGTACCTTGTAAAAACTGGTGAAATATGTTGACTAAATGTGATTAACACACCTTTTCACACCACCCTCTAAGAGGTTACAAACATTTGTGCATTTCAGATTATTCTCTGGATTTCTGGTTAAAGTACATCAGCAGATTAAATTTTGGATTTTTTTATTACCATAGATTGATCAGATTTACCTGTTTTTAAAGACAGTACAGCAGTGTTAAGTTTGTTGACTAATATTTTCATCATAGTTTTCGTCAACAACCTTTTTTTCCCTGACGAAAACTAGACTATTACTAAAAATAACAAGTGTACATTGACAAAAACTAAAACTAAATTAACTGACATTTTCATCAACAAATAAAAACTAGACTTAAATGTTTGACAGAGACTATCAGACCTAATTTTATCATGTAGAAAGTAAAGACAAGTTAGGAATATATCCAATCACAGCTACTTTGGTTGTGTGGAAAGGTTGGATGAGTTAAGAGGGACATCCAATCACAGCTGCCTTAGCTTCATGGTGGCCAGATCCAAGTGTAAAACATGACTTCAGAAATTCAAGGAAACATAAAAAATGCCTTACACTTTACACTTCATATTTTAGTCGACTAAATTTACAATAGATTTGGTCAACCAAAATGTTGTGAAATTTCGTCAACTAAAACTAGACTAAAATGAAAACAATTTAGACGACTAAATGATGACTAAAACTAAAAGATATTTTTGGCAAAAGACTAAAACTAAAACTAAATTAAAAAGTGCTGTCAGTGCAGTGCAGGGCAATTTGAAAAGCTTGTACATGTATTTTTCACAGAATCTGATCAGTGTGCGTTATCTACAGTAGCCAACAAAAGGCAATCGATAGTTAAAAGCAAAACACTGCATAATATTGGGCTTCCACAACATATATTTTAATTGTTGTAGTACAAGGGTCTGCGTTACGGTTCAATTTTATTAACAATTTTATTATTCTTTTTATTGTATTTTATCTCAAGATTAATTTCACCTATTGAGTCATTTGAGTAAAGTTCAGTCTGTTTTTCTGGCTTCACAGTTCACAGATATTATTCTAAAAATATTCATTATTATTTACTCTCCAGATGATATAGTATTGGAACTGGGAACCACTTGAAAACCAGAATGGATAATAAGTAGGGACAAAATTGGAACCAGATTCAATAATCTAAATGGTACCCAAAACTACCAATAAGCGTTACAAACAAAGCCATTTTTGTTCCTTTGATTCCTGTCTTACAACAGGAAATTGTAATCACTGAACGGTAAGTTATGAGCTAATCGGGAGCTAAACTTAGAAAGTCATGTCAATCTGCATAAAAAGAGCTGCTTTTTTGCTTAGTAAAAATGACACTAATGTGGAAGCCTGTATTGAGCTGCTGATGGTGCTGGAGTGAATAAATTGAAAGGTCATTATATAGATTTTGTGACAGAAATTGTTACTGAAAGGCTAGATCTGCAGACCCCCTGTAGTAGTATTATACAGGTATCACTGAGTTTTTTATTAATTAATTTATTGATTGATTGATTTTGTACTAAAATCACACTTAGGTTTGGAATTCTGGTATTTTGGCAACCTTTTTTTTCTATGGAAAAACAAAAAAACAAAAAAACCCAAGACATACATATTATCTTGAATCCCAACTCAGCTCAAACTACATCTATATAGATTTTCTTTAGCCCACATTTTCCAGCCCTAATTCAGAGGATCATACAGTGCACTTTCAAGCTTACAAAAGAGTTCAGTGCCCTTTAAAAGCCTGCTGTTTAATCAAACATATAATACTTAAAGGTGACGATTTCCAGATACTGTGTTGGATCTTTGTTGGGGAATTGATTAAAGTAGTACAAATCTTAAGTCAGATCCATGCATGTTTGATCAGCCAGGCTTTTAAGTAGAACTGAAGCAGCTTTTTAACACAAAGGTGACAGAAGAAGGTGGAGTAAGGAAGCGTGCCAGAGACAGAGCTCAGGAAGGACAGGAGGTGCAAGACTGACTATCAGAGCAATCACTTTTCTCTGTGGATCCCTGACTCTTCTGTTTTATGTGTTTGCATCTACATCTCTCAAATGTTTCTGTGTATTTCAATACTTTGTTCATTAAAAAGGAAAAACAGTTTATGAGTAGTTTCAAGCGTTTACTGCATTAGTCCACTTACAATATAAACATAAATTCTGAGTAGAAGTGAATCCCTGGTAACCTTAAGATTGGGCCTATAACTGTCTAGTTACATTTCTTCATATTTGGGTAAGTGGTCTGGTTTGGTTCAGTGCAGTTCAGTAAGGTTTGGTACAATACGTCTGAATCTCCCTTGCATTCCCAAAGCCTACTGTGCATTTACTTGAGGGCAGAGGTGTGAACGAAGTATATCCAGTCCTTTGGATTTTCTTCCTAGTATGTCGCTGTTAATTACAAGAAATCAAGCTTTGTTCAAGAGATGGTTGCAGGCCACGAGGAAAAATACAGCCAAAAAATACAAGAAGTTTGGGAAACAATACGAAGGACCTTGGATGAGTGATTGACCCTTCGCTAAGCCCTGCCCCCTTAGTTACTGTTGCTACGCCTGTCAAGCTTTCCCTCCTAGAATGAGAAATATGGAGTTTTTGGCAGTACCGGTGAGTGATATATCTGAGGAAATATCTGCAAATTTCTGGACAAATTCTTCAGAGATATCAGAAAGAAGCAGACTCTAAGGTATCCAGTATGCTTTTAAGAGACACATTCACCAAATCAAATGCTGTTGGAGTTCAAATGAAGAAGACATTAAAATAGAGAGGAAATCACAGGATCTCAATGCACTTTCATTATTGTTGTGTTTGTCCATTTCTAGGGCGTCCATTCACAAAATGCTAAAGATATCAGTATGTCAGAACTTGTCTCTATCTGTTACTCGTATTTCTTTTGCTCAAATATTACCCAGTGGCTCAAGGTTTAACAGAAGTAACCCACTATTGAGATGTCTTTGTTTGCTAATGTTACCTTACCTAACAAACAAAGCTATGGTTGGCTAACGTTAGTTATCACCTTACTTTAGAACAAACGTAGGTGTTCTTGTTGATTTTGGAGGGATTCAGCTGTTCATGTGGTCTTCCACATTGCTTTACCCACACCAGGCTTGGGCATGGGGAAGGCAAAAAAGTTCTCGGATATCGACTGTGGGACTTGCAAGTCCCGCATGGACACTACTTGGGCATATTGTTTTCTGCCGAAAGCTTGACAGGCCTCTCGTGCTTAGTTGGAGTTGCTAATGTAGGATCGGACAGTGGCTGTTTGTGGGAGGGGCTTAGCAAAAGGTCAGTTGATGATTCTTTGATGAGTCAACAGACTGCAGTGTGTTTGGCTCCACCCTTTGGGGTCCCATCAGTGCTCTTTGGAGCCCAGTAAAAGGGAGACTAAAAAGTTGGATGGTATGGATCACTTTTTTTAGGTGCTGTTACACATGCTTTGGGTTTTTCTGCTCTTTATTTCATTTATTTATGAGCTAGTTTAAAAAAAGGTGTGGCAGCTATGGCTTTGTTAACAATCTGTTTGCTAGTGGAAGCTTGGAAGAAAACCTACAACCCTCCATGATAAAAGTTTACAGATGTGATGTCATTTCCTGTGTACATGTTTGTGAGGACTAGCTCATTGGAAAACCGGGTGCACCTGGAGGATGCCACGGAATAACTGTAAGGAAATGACTCAGACATACCAGACGGAAAGATGGTGAACTGGCTTCTACATGCCAACAGTGTGGCCGGAAACAGCATGATTGTGATTCATGGTGACCCTATGACGAGTAAGCTCGGTTTAGTTGCACAAATTTAGCATAGCACTCCTTAACATTGTGGGATGACTTGACCACTGGCTCATCGCACCAAAGCGAACAACTAAAAACAACTTGAGCTCAATGTTCCAGGCTGAGCTGTCAGCTCATGAGAGCTGAAGGTAGTGCTCTGCAGGAGGATGCTTGTGTCGTGGTAGTCTCATACTTTGTTCTGTTGTGTTTTCCATAGTTTATGTTGTGGTACAGCTGTGGCAACTCTAGGTTAAGACTTGTTGTAGCAGTACTTTTCCCAATACTAAACAGTGGAAACGTTAATATTTGCATACTGTACCAAACCAAACTGATCCAGACTGCCTCGTGGAGATGCATCACAAATGTCTCAGAAGTCTACAGTGCTTAAAAACTTTAAAGTGAGACACATATATAGTTTAGTAATATTTCAAAAACTTGCTTAAAACTGAAAATACCGTTGTTATTGGACATACATTTTGACTGGGAGAAGTCATAAATTAATCAAGCATAACTTTCAACCAATAAAACTATTTTTTTTCGGGGTGTTAGTAATGAATTATCATTTGACATCAAGAAGTAATAATGTGCTTTATTATTTTTTTTGTTTAAAAGCCTCTACATATTGGTGCATTATAGAAACATAAAAATGAATTTTAGTAATAACTAATGCTGTTAATTTAGGGCAGCTGGGTGGTGGTCTAACCCATTTGTTAAGCCCTGTATTTATCTAACCAGTCGTATACACTTAAAAAAATACCCCAGCCTAACTGAGAGCATCTGCAGTCACACAGCTATGTGCTCACTGCAACATAATCCTGGAGGGCAAACCCACTGGATGAAGTATTTTCAGGTTTTAGTAGATTTATCAAAGGTTTTAAGTAACATGGCACTAAATTATATTTTTAAACAAGAAGACATTGTTCCTACAATACCTGCTCATCATTTGGACTGTCTGTCCTTCTATATGTCTAAGTCTGTCTATCAGTCAGTCTGTCTAACTATTGCTTTACCTTTCTGTCTGTCCGCCGCCTTACCCGCCGCCTCTGAAATAACACACACACAACAATAGCAAATCCAATAAACAACAACATCAAAAACAACAACAACAAATACACAACACTTGTACTAGAACATGAAAACAGTTTCTTTATACATAAATTAAAGTGCCTCATCCAAAAGGAAATGCACTGTTGAAACATTCAAGAGCTTTTCAACCAAACCGGTTGTCGAGGCAACCAGTGATGCCTTCACCCTGTTTATACCATGTGACTGTTAAAACGGAAATCTAAAGAACCTTAGTGATAGAGCATTGGTTTAGCATTAGCATCAATATTAGCTGACAATAAGCTCTGCAGAATATTTAGGTGGTTTTCATACCTACAGCTTGGTTGCTTTGTTCTGATTCAGTTGACAAAAATCTATTAAATTTGCATATTTTCCTTGGATTGTTTCATTTTTAAAAAGGGTCAAGTCCAGACCGAGTGGCACTAGCAACAGCCTGAGTGACACCAAATGCAAGAGCTGGCCGTACCCCATTATGTCACAGTCAGCGCTGCTTGGACAAGAGTTGTGCTATGCATTATGGGAAAGGAGCCAGCAGGCTGAGCTACCCACAAAATAATAATATAATGACGATAACGGTGGAGATTAAATGGTCTATGTAAGATTAGAAGTGGAAACAAACTCAGTGCAGGTAGAAGAGGGGCTTCTTATGCTCACCGGTGTCTACAGCAGACCATAGAGGACACCAGATAGCATGATAGCTTTTTTCAAAGAAACATCTTTTGAGGTGTGCCAAGAGAAACTGTCAGGGACTGGTAAAAGTAGAGAGCAGCCTTAAACCTAGAAAAACTCTCTGGTTTGAACAAGATGACGTAAATTCTGTGAACTAAAGTTTTTTAAACATCCAGGGCCTATGACAATTTAATGCAGAGCTGTGAGTAATGTTTACCTGCTAATAGTTTCATGTATGTGGTGCCTGTGCACAGAAAGTGACTGTGGGAGCCAAAACATTTTTATTAAGCAAAACTTTGTTGTCGCCCTGGTAGCTGTAATGCAATTATTTATATTACTACTGCAGCCCATACAACTAAAGCAGTGTCATGAGTTAACTCGTCACCCTGTTTGTGTCAGTTGTTGGGTCGATTGTGTCCTCATGGGAAAAGAAACGGTTCATGGGACTGATGGAAGTGAGCTGAGACCACCACTTCAGGTGAGCTCGGCGCAGTTCTTTGTACTGAAACAGGGATCAATTGCAGTGTTCATATACAGAATATCAGAATATCAACTTGTATTGTAACAGCTCTCCCAAATGATCTTGGTGTGAAAATGACCTTAGAAAACATCTGCAAAAGCCTGAATAACATTGGAACCCTGTGGATGCTTTTTACCTCCACCAAGGAGGTTATGTTTTCGCCAGGGTCTGTCTGTGTGTTTGTTTGTTTGTCTGTTAGCAAGATTACTCAAAAACTACTGGATGGATTTACATGAAAATTTTTACCAGAGGTGTGGTTTGGTCCAAGGAAGAACCCATTACATTTTGGTGGGGATCCGCATATTTGTCTGGATGCAAAAAAATCCCAAAATTTGCGAAAAATCCCATAACTTAACACTGGGCCGTATTAAAAAAAAATCTTTTCTCTGACATCACTTGATGGATTCCCTTCAAAATTTACATGATAATATATATGATTAACTCGATCATCACGGTCAATTTCATCTGGATCCAGATTGACGTCACAAAAAAACCCCATTGAAGTTTATAATGGCAAATCCCATTCATTTCTCCTCAGCTGCTGTGAGGGTTCTGCCCCTTTTACGTCATTATGGGAATTGTAGTTTATATCAAACTCATGTCAATGTTTTTCAAGCCTATGTCACTACATTACCCAGTTTCCCTTGCAATGCCAGCGGAGGACTTCTCCACATGGACAGACATGAGCGGAGACTCGGCCATCATATCGGAGCACCTGGTGATCCAGAATTGTACCTCTTACAGGGGTTGTGGAAAAGCCACTGCTGTAACAGAGCTGCTTGGCGGAGGTCTGCGCTCTCTGAGTGCTTTTCTAGTTTCATTATACATGTGAGCTTTTTTTTCTCTCTCTTTTTAAAAATTCTTTTTTTGTGTCCAGAATGTTCCTGTCATCACAAAAATGACCACTATTGCTCTTAATTTGATCATACTTGCATTTTGAATATGTGTCACATCGCCCCTCATCGTCAGAAGGATTTGATGTTTTCTTACCTTAATTTAACTTATTTTCTTTATAAATTATAACTAATTTCTAACTAATTTGTTAACTCATTAATTCATTAATTTTGTCTAACATCTGCAAAAGTGTAGTTTAATTATACCGCATAATACAAAAACACTAGATAACATCAGAGTCCTCGTATTGATCACAGTAACACTGATGTCTTGAATAACCGTGGTGTTGATTCTTAAATAAATGCAACACAGCAGAATTTCTTGGATTCAGTTGATGGTTAAATGTCCTCAACTGTTCTCTGACCTGTCTGGCTGAGTTGCGAGGTACTCCGGCTGCGTCTGGATGGAAGGATGGCTACAACACGTTGACTGAGACTCGAGCGCCTGTTCTTGATCCCGCTCCCCAAGCTACCCAGGGCCGTGTCTGATTGGCTACCATCGGCATGCTCCATGCCGTAGATCTCACCGCTCACACTGGTGCTCTTCATCATGTGGCGGCCTGATGCTCGCATGGCCCTGCTGCAGGAACAAGTCACAAAAACAATATAATAATGGTCAAAACTAAATTCATCAAACTGAGAAGATGACCTCTCTATATATAATAGTTAAATAAATGATTGGGTACCTGAACCGTCCTCGGGGTCTCTCTGACTGGATGGACATGTAGCTGGTGCTACTGATGCGAGAGGCACTGCTGGTACGAGAGATGGCTGACACATCGCTGCCATCACTGTCTGAGGACTTATGGGAAACATTTTCACTGTTCCGCCTCTGGTCCTTGTAGAGCTACAGGACACAAACAACAAATGTCACGATACAAGACATATGCACCCAAGATAAACCAATCAAAACCAACTTTCAGAACAGGTTTAAAGGAACTGAGTTTGATATTTGTGCTTGAATAAAAGGATGGGCACTCAATTGAGAAGTCAATGCCTACTTTAAATCTTAACTAATGCCAGTTCATATAGAGTGGTAGTTTTTAACTGGTGGGTAAGGCAGAGATGGGCACAAGTCACATGTTGCAAGTCCAAATCAAGTCTACAACTGCTAAACAGAGGTTTACAGGTGTACTGTACTGTAGGTTGGCCATGTGTGAATGTGCACTTTATGTATGTATATGTGTATAAATGCAGATATGTTTATCTATAAAATGAAGAGTAAGGCTTCAGCCTGCTCTATTGTAAAGTGTCCTTGGTAAACATTTATTATGAATTGGGGATAGATAGATAGATAGATAGATAGATAGATAGATAGATAGATAGATAGATAGATAGATAGATAGATAGAAGTCCAAATCAAGTCTCAAGTTGCTGGTGGCAGCTGCAAGTCAGTCAGATGTCTTATAGTTTAAATAATGCTACTAAAATGGCTGAAATTTACAGTATATAAAATTTTATTACCCAGAGTGACAGGAAAATATTTTTGTCATTATTAGACTTACAAGACTGACTTGACTGTACATGTTTGAGCAGTGCATAACTACACTGGTGTCAAGTATTAGTGTATATTAATGGATATTTTGCTGTTGCCACTGTAACACATTTTCTACATACTCTTCTATTAATCATATTAGTCTTGTTGTCTTATCATTAAAGTAAACACACTAATGTGCATTACGGAGCATGTGCAAACCTAATGTCAACACTCTAGCTTGCTTCTTATTGGAGACATTTATAGTGTTAGAACTGCTACCTGTTATGCTCCCCTATTACAACCAGCTGGATTTTCACTACCACATTACACAATCTGTGGGGCTGCACTTTTTTACTCTTTCCAGTCATAGTCTCTACTTCATCTTTCTTTCTCCATCATAAAAAGCTGTCTGTGTGTCTGTCACACAATATATGTTATTTTTTATGCAGACATGTTGCTTTTTCAATCAAAGTACAGACATGTCGATGAGGATAAGCATGTGTTATGTCATAAATCAGGCTTTATTGAAAGCGAGATGAAAAATGCTGCTTTGACTTCATACACACACCCTGCAAGTCTGGGCCAAAGTACAGTAGTTAGCAATTAGCAGCACCAGCATTAGCGTTGTGCCCATTTATGGCATTGTTCTGAAGAAGTTTTAGGTTGTCAGCCATTTGTGTTCACGTAAATATAAGTAATATCACTACTGTTCTCTTTGACCTGTGGAGCTCATTTAATGTAAAAGAGTAAAAAAAAACATTTAGTGCTGAACATTGTGAACACAGTATATTTGATCTGATAAACTTCACTAGGAAGTTTAACTAATTTAAGATACTCTTTGATCTGGCATCAACAGTAAAAAATACCGTAATAAATAAAGATATATCCTGATTACATTTTTCAACATTTTACTTAGCCCTCATACTGCATGCCACGATTCAGCTGAAATTATTAATCTCTTGGGAAGACTCCCTCAGGGAAATTAAAACTCCAGCAGCAGCATTAAATAGCAGATACAAAGATATATAAATTAAGATAGAAAGAAATAAAAATATATATAAAAATATAAATAAATATATAAAATATATGGCTACTGGCTACTGCTCCTTCCGGTCTTCAGTCTTCCTGTTACTCCTCCTCCCCCCTAGTGAGGAGTTGTACAGTTTGATGGCCTGAGGAACAAAAAGTTTCTCAGTCTGTTGGTCCTGAACTTGTGAAGGAGCAGTCTGGGGCTGAACAGGCTCCTCTGGTTGTTGATGACCATGTGCAGAGGGTGACTGGCATCGTCCAAAATGTCAAGTAGTTTGTCTAGAGTTCTCTTCTCTGCTACCGTCACGAGAGAGTTCAGCTTCATGCCGACCACAGAGCCAGCCCGCCAGATCATTTTGGATGGATGTATCTTTCTTAGATTTGCTGCCCCCCCCAGCACACTATGGTGTGAAAGAGGACGCTGACTACCACAGACTGGTAAAACATCTGCATTTGTACACTGTAAAATGTACAAAGATATGATTTTTGGTCTATGTTGCCTCACTCTAGTTCACTTTGTAGTCCACTACAGACCACTGCTTTACGGTGGTCAAACAGGGCTGTCATATGTATATTCATATTGTAAATATAGTTAATGTTAATAGTGTAAATTTATTGGCCTTATTTATAGTCTCACTTCTACTTAATTTACTTATTTTTTCTTTTCAATTTTTCCATTTCATTTTATTTATTAAAATTTTACGCTATTATCTATTTTAATGTCTTTATTTGATATTTCCTACTGCAATACTGTGTATAGGAGCAACTGAAACAACCGAATTTTCCCTTGGGGATTAATAAAGTATTTCTGATCCTAATTCTGATTCAAGAGAAAAAGGAAGTGGTTGGATAGAGGTCTTGATTTGTCTTGTCTTGTTGCCTCCTTTCCTTCTCTCTTGGTCTCCATCCATACCATTGCATCACTGCTACTTTTAGACATATCAGCCAGTTTTAGTAGATGATAATTCATCGTGCAGTCAGATGGAGACAGTAGTAATGCATCACAAAGACAGAAGTGTCACTATGCATACCAAAAGTTAAACTATGTGCACACAGACGAGTGAAAGTCAGGATAGCCCCATTAATCTGTCACACTTTTTTAAGTGAGGGATTTGACTCCACTGCTGTGAATTATACACACTTCTGTATTTGAGTTGGAACCAGCTCATTTTATTGAGTGGTCTCCCTCATTACTGTAACATAATTTATTACTTTCTAAGACAGTAAATGCATTTCACTACGATGCACTTCAG
This sequence comes from Cetoscarus ocellatus, assembly GCA_037902135.1. Taxonomy (NCBI): domain Eukaryota; kingdom Metazoa; phylum Chordata; class Actinopteri; order Labriformes; family Labridae; genus Cetoscarus; species Cetoscarus ocellatus. Next base: position 586,212 of record JBAMNC010000050.1, on the reverse strand, counting down.
CAACATTATGGCTCCTGATTCTGGCTGGAACTCTCACTGCCCCCCCTCCTCCTTCAGCTCCTGATGACTTTGTATTAATGGTGACCATCAAACTAAATGAAGCAGATGAAAAACGGTCACAGCCCACCTCCCGTTTGTTCTTGAGGGCTCGGTCCAGGTCCTGTTGGCTGGATGTGGGGGCAGCTGACGCCCGGTTGGAATGGACCCTCATTTGGAGCTGACGAACACACTCCTCTGCTACCAGGGCTACACATGCACAGAAAAACACACAAATGACAAACAAACTGCTTAAGAAACTCTTGCTTTGCTTGTTTCTGAGATAATGTTTTGTCAAAAAGGAGACAGCTGGACTTAGAGCGTTTTGCTGCTGAAAAAAAAAAAAAAAAAAAAACATTTGTATACTCATTCAGCAGATAAGAACAAATGTCAACATTCACATTTTTTTAAGTAGTCATTTTTTCTTATTTTTGCTGTCACTAAGGACTTTGGAAAGTCTATATTTCCAACCGAAAAACAAAGCAGCAAATTTCAAAACCAGCAATAGTGAAGGAGCTTGTAAGTCCTATACACTATCAATTATTGATACAGTGTGCAGCCCAATATTTCAAACAAATATATCTAAGGACAAACATATGGCAAAACAATAAACAATAGGGAAAAAATAAAAGAGAAAGTTTGATAAAAAGATGAAAAAAAAAGATTAAACATGATCAAGTTTTCAAAAACTGAAATGGTTAAAAAAGTGGAAAGAATTAATAGCTTGTAATATAATACATATATAAATGTAATTATGATACACTGTGAATAATGTAGGGCGGGAAATGTGTTAAATATGTACAATCAAAATGTAAACCACTAAAAAGAAAACTAAACTTTATTTTCCTCTTTTTCTACTTCATCCTATTTTTTTCATGTTTTATTTAGAGCTGTTTATTATTTTGCTGATTTATTTATTTTTGATACATCAACATGTTTATAAAGGATCAATCAATTTATCAGTGAGGTATTTTCTTACCATTTTCAATAGATGCATTGACATGATAACTTTGTTGACAAGTTGTTTCAAGGCAAATCCCTGGTATTTTTACTTTATTTTCAAAGTGTCAAGTTAAAATTATCTCCCTTAACAACTTTTTTTTTTATCTGAGCTGTCCTTTTAAGTCTGTAGGTGTTATCATTTGATCAGAGATGAGGACCCATCTTTATCATTCAAACGTGTAAGTTGTTAATCAGTATCAGCCATGATCCATTATTCTGATGCCCTGATCAGGCTTTTAATGGACGATACAGATCACTGATCACAAACATCAGTACCAATCATGTTTAGTGTTTGTTTAAACCACTAGTTTAGTGTTTGCTCAACGGAAAAGTACAAAAGTTAAGGAGCGATGAATAATTGTCCTACAGTAATTACAACTAAATGTAAACAATGTGTTGATTTATATCTTAATGATAGGAAGAATTATTATCATTATTAATTTCATCCAACAGGTTGAACAGTGTATATAGATCAATAAATACAATACACATACGTTCAAGAACATAAACTCAGTCACATAATACTGATGTAATTATTTCATATTGCTAAGAGAACAAAGCTCAAAGGTCTGAATTTTCAACAAGGACTTCAACTTTAGATGATTATTATTGAATAAAAGGGCTGAAAACAAAGCTTTGAAGATTCTACCACAAGAGGATGACAGATCAGGAGGAGCAGCAGAAGAATGGATGACAACCTGAAGGTGAGCATGGTGATTGCATCAGTGACTACAGGCTTCAATTTCAATCATCCAAACAACCATTTGGATCCATATCTATCTATCTATCTATCTATCTATCTATCTATCTATCTATCTATCTATCTATCTATCTATCTATCTATCTATCTATCTATCTGTCTGACTGTCTGTCTATCTTTTCTAACATTTATTAAGACACTTACATTTGAATCTGTTCACAAAGCGGAAGATAACAACACACAAAGTTGTAAAGTTCTACGACATGATCAACCTTTACCTTGTTCTGCAGTGCTGCTCTGAGGGGGAAGCTGTGGGAGTTGTCGTACTTTTCGGGCTGAAGAGGACGTCACTGAGGAGGAAAGAGACGAACCACCTTGGAGGTGGCCCCTAACACACAAAAGAAAATGAAGGACAGAAAAAAGACGGGACAGAGGGACAGTGGAAAGTTGAAGGAGAACAAACAAAATGTAAGAATGGAGAAAAGGAGACATTTTCAGTCAAAGTGGTTTTGAACCTCAGTTAAAACTGCAGCACTGATCTCTCTGGAGTTTACATTTACTAAGTTTATGCCATTTCAAATACAAAACAAAGAGTGACTAAAGTAAAAGACTTCTGTCATGGAGATAAAGGAACAGCAGTATTATTCCAGTGAACAGTCAGTGGCAGCAACATGTTTTTGAGAGTGAAGCAAAGTGAAGGCTGTTCAGGGTGTTGATAGTGAGGGACCCTGTGGCAGAAAAAAGCAGCAAATAAAAGTTTGTGTGAAAGACGACACGCAGGAGGTGAAAGCCTTCAAACTGTGATCCTGCTGTACCAAACCCACAAAGAAGCATGTTAATCCTGGGACCAGTACTTTCTAAATACACATATTCAGTAAAGCAACACCTTAACTATTAACATCAGGCTGTGATGGCTAGAATAACCCCCTTAACTCACAGTATTGGCTCTGACAGTTAGATTGTAATTCTTAGTGCCAAACAAACCTACGTTAAGGTCCACTGGACTTTTGAAAAAGCCACTTTTTGCTTTCATTTTCTGTAAAGTAAATTACTTCAAAATCGTCAGACTTATGCTGTCTGTTTGTTTGCAGTTGTAACAAATAGGCATTTTACCAGCAGTTTAGATCCTTCAAGTGAAACATAAAACAACTTAACCAATAGACAAAATGAAAGATCACAAAAAAGTGTAAGAATAATATTTTAGTTAGGTATAAAGCTGACATGAAGTTATGATAGGAGTTTGAAGGGCCCATATTTTGCCTTAAATCAAGTATTCTTCAGATTTTGATGACTGCTTGAGTATCTTCACAACCACTGATGTAAAAAAAAACTAGACCTGCTAGTTTTCACATACTGATTACCTCTGATCTACATTTACTCTCGCTCTGCCTCAGATGATCTGTTAGGGCTTCTGTCACTTGAGCCTTGTTTTCATTGAGCGGTCTGGTTTGTTTCAGCACAGTTTGGAGCGGTAAACCCTGATCTTGGTTGCGTTTCCACCGTCAGCTGTACTTTCACTTAAGGGCAGGGATGTGAGCCGGGAAGCAAGGGTTGCGCCAGCTATGTAAATGCATGATGTCACAACAGCACGACACAGTGAAACAGTCTAAACTAGAGCAGGATGGTAAACCAAGAGCAAAGATGGAGAGAACCTCCAGCACTCCATGGTCATTGTTTCATGCAGACATTCTTTTCAGCACCAGTGAACAGATCGCTTTAAATCCACAGCTTATTTAACAATGGCAAGGTATGTATTTTCCCTGCTGTCGCATGGGGACTGATGATTTTGTGACCAATCAACAGACTGTAGCGCTTCTAGCTCCACCCTTTAGGGTTTGTTTAGTACGCTCGCATCCCTTCAAAGTGCCAAAAAGTGAGACGGCATGGGTAGGTTAAGAACCCTTTTACTGTATTGAACAGTGGAAACACCTTTCACTGCTTGGGCCAAGTTGACTGGTTGACAGTCAGCTCTGGGGTAATTGGTCAGCCAACCCCTGCTAAGTACCATGTTTTCAACAGCTCTGCGTATATTACAGTCTATTCTGCAATGAGCTTGCGAGTCCCAGTCAATAGACCTGAACTGTTGACGAAACTATGATGGGACATCACACTGGTTAGTTTATTCAGGGGGCTGGGGGAACAAGCTGTTTTAGGCAGCTATAATGGCTCTGTAAAGAGGGGAAGAGGGTTAGGTCAAGATGCTGCAGACTTCGTTATCTTGTGCACAGAAGTATTCTATCATGCGGATAATACCTGAAACCACACTAAGGTTGCATGTACACCTAAAATTTGGCACTCCTTTTTGTCAAGCCAACCAGAACCTGTTAAATGTTATGCCACTGGTTGTTGGGTGGGTGGCTTTAGCTGCAGTCTTTGTTCTTACCAACGGGCTTGTTGTTGCACTTTGACCCCAAAATACACAACCAATCATGAGTAAAATTGTTTAGCTTGAAGCACCTCGGCAGTATTTTGAATGATAAATCAAGAAAAAGCTACATTTAGGCTCGTTAAGCAAACTCTGTGTAATGATGTTCCCCACAGGATTGTATATATTAACTATAAAGATAAAATTAAAGTGGTGAGGCTAGCAATGCTAACGTTAGCCACACTGTGCTTGATATTGTCAATGACAGCTTTGTTAGCTTGCTTACTGTTGTGATACTGTTGTGAGACTTTAAAGCCACTTTTAGTTTTGGCTTTTTAGTTTGCTTCCCCTGTTTGGTCCTTGTGTGGTTTGGATGGTTTTCACTCCAAACCAAACAAGGAACCTAGATATTAGTATTATTATAAGATCCCCTGTTTTCAGGTGGACCAGAGTTTGGTTCTTGGGTCTGCACCAGAGTTTGTATGAGCTTACACACCACCCCACATTTCCCAAAAAGTTTATTTGGCCCGGACCAAATATGTTAGTTGTGAAAACTCAAAAAAAAAGCAGAATATGGGCTCTTTAATACAGTGACAATATTCTGAGGTAATGATACAGGGCAGATATGCTTTTTAGCTATGCTGTTAAACAGTAAATAAGGGTTGGGATTTTTTTTTAAAAGTGTAAACTTCATCCTATCCTTTCTAGAACGTGTTTTATGTTTCATGCATGTTTTGTTAGTTGCTGGAAATTTGTAAGAGTAATTGGATATAACTATTTCTGTAAAAAATGTTATCAGGCATGGCATTATGCATTTGAAAAAAAAAAAAAAGATAAATGTACTTAAACAACCATTGCATACTTGGTTCATTACAATGAACCAAGTTTTGCTTCAACTGGCTTCAACTTTAGCTTTTTATATTTAGCTTATTAAAAGCATTTGTGATATATTTATATCTATTTTGTACAATTAATACTGTTACAAGCTTTGTTTTCATGTCCAGTTTGTTAAAACACTTATATTGGGGTACTAAGAAATACTTGTGCTGTAAGTAAACTCAAATATCTAATTGAGAGTATCCTCACACTTCTACCAGTATGGCCCTCGGGCAAAATGAACCTCCCTATTCAATCTCTTTTGGGAAATTTACTTGTGCTTTAGGACATAAATCTTAACCTGACTCTAATGATGATGCACAATTGCTCTTTAGGATTATAAGTCAGTCATTAGTCAGTATTGTGGCTAGCAGAAAAAGCATCCTACTTGTCACTAATAAGGAAAGCTTTGATTGATTAAAAATACAACCCTATTCTGAGTGTTTTACAAAAAAGCCAACAGACATTTCCTAGAAGTCACGTGACAAAAAGTTAAAATGCATAAACAGACTTCTTACACATACCAAAAACACAACACTGACACATACACTACAACTTCACAAACTGCTCTGATATACAGTGACACCTGAGTTTTCACAACACATGAACCATAGTTACACAGACAGAAAAGCAGCAGCGCCTGGGTCAGAAAAGTGGCAAAGGCAGGTCACAGAAACACACAAATACAAACAGGTAAAATTAAGATGGAGTGAGAGCAGCAGCAATCTTATTCATAACACCACAGTAGGTAAGGGTAAGTCCTCAGTGTGTCATGGGGAAGCCCCTTACCAAGGGGCCGCAGCGGGGCCTTCTTTCCTCTGGAGCCCCTTAAGATGGAGGTAGGTTTAATACTGATACACACACACACACACACAATCAGCACACAAGTCACACAGAAGCCATACGAACCCAAAGCCCAGCAACACATTGTGTGAGAGAAGGCAACATGCAGGAAGAAAGATGGAGGCGAGGGAAAATGAAGAAGAGAGAAAAAAGCAAAAGAATAAAAAGTAAATGAAAGGTCATCAAAATGTGTCAAACCAAGCATGGGCTGAACATCTAACTCACAGATAGGACTACGCTTTGTTTGTCGGATAAATGACCACTGATGATGAACAAACATTGCAGAGAACTTTAACACTGCTGCTACTTTGGACACAAGAAACTCTTTCTTTAACTTAGATTATGAGGTAGCCTAATTTTCAAATCCTATTTAATTGTTCAACCTTGATTATCAGTCACAGTTAACAACATTTAGATGTGATCATGTTTTCACATAATTACATTTTGCATCTAAACAAGTTTCACTTCCAGAATAACAATGTTTTCTTGAAATCATCCTCCGTGTCTTCAATTGAGAATTGAACAAAGTCCAATAAAAAAATAAATGAGCAGAATAGTATTTTAGGATCTCTACTCCTAGATATTTAATTTAACCAGTGGTCTTCTGCTATATACCTTTTCGGTAAGGATACTTTAAACACTAAAACAGCTGCAATAAATATGGCAATTTTACTTGCTTCTGTGATTTCATTGATAAAAAATGAAGCCTCAAAACATTGCAACTTTTGCTGCAACATTTTGATCAGCCTGCCAAAAAATCAGGCAATTTGCTGTAACAATCACAAGTGCTGCAAAATCCTGGAGGGTCTGCTTTTCACTCATTAACTGGGTAGACTGGCATTTTTAAAAAGTGAACAAAGAGACTTGAAGCAGCAGTGTTGTTGTTATTTCTGATCACTGTTCATCATGACCACAGGCAGATGCTAAGGTGAGTAGCATCCCAGCTGCCACCCACTACAACAAGTGAGCCAAAGTTTGCCTAAAGCAATACAGTAGTAACCAACAAATGCATTTTAATTAATTATTAAATGCAAAGCATATAATGGGATCATACTGACTCATTATTTTCAAGGTCACATTTACTGATATATAATAAAACCCAATAAGGTTTCGGAATAATTCAGAAAACAAAGTTGTCTTCAACAGTTCTGTATTGATTTTGAAGTCTACAAGCAAAAGATAAATGAGTAAATAAATCCAGTGCTGACTGTAGCTCCAAGCTCCTCCATCAGTGAGCTCACACACTCCTGTTTGACGTGCCTTACCTGCTACTGTTAGACAGCTTCCTGCCATGAGTCAGACTTTCAGGTGTTTCCAGGGTCCGAGGCTGCCTGGAGAACGGTGGATGAGCAAAGGGAACAATACACAACAGAAAAAAGGTTGGATGGATGGATGGATGAGAGGATGGAAGAGAGCATGATGGAGGAACATCATTTAGATTTAGAAGAGTCTGTCAGGCGGCTGTCAGTGGCCTTATAAGTTTATGATCTGGAAAACAGGAAATGGGAGGCATGCTGTGATGGATGGTATGATGGGGATATGAGTAAGGGGTGTCACACACTCATGCTTCATCTGTAACTGTGTGTGTGCAGCTTAGTGTAAGAGTGTGTGTTTGTGTGTACCTCGTCTTTGTACTGAGGTGAATTAAAGTCTCTTGAGTGGGAAGCAGCATCCATATTCTCCATTCATGGACATGAAGATGACAAGGATGATACATGTGCCACACACACACACACAAACACACACACAGTCATACTTTTGATATGAATGATGAACATCGTGATTTCGCCGTCATTTCTGAGAAAGCAGGACTTTGTAGAGTCAGGATATGTGAGCACACATAAGCTGCAGATGCAAATCCCAGCACATCGAGTACACTCAGGAAGCAACTCAACAAGGCAGGAAGTCACACCATTACCAGAACAAACCACCAGAGGTTTAGAAGAGCACAAACCACCACGATTTGAAAAGGAAGGAGAGAGAAGCAAAGGGTCACAACTAAAGCAACAACCACCACAATCAGGGATGAAAACTGTCGCTACAACTCTTCAACAAATTAGAGACCAGAAAACACCACACCAAGCTGAAAGACCACAAGAAACCCTTTTCACAATGAGAGTAAACAAGCTTGAACAATGCAGAACTTGTCTATGCCTTTAAGATGCTTTTTTTTTTAGGCAACTTCTACATTGTAGATCATCTTCAATCTCATTGTGTCCAGCTCATCGACCACAAACTGGGAGTTTAGTTAGCAACACAAATATGGATGGCAAAAAGTATAAAGAAAAGTAATAATGTCACTTTATCTTGTATTAAGATATATTCAAGGTCCAGTGAATTGTGAAATTAATTTTCTTTGCTTTTAATGTTGTTAGAAGGGGACGGAGAAGAACATGATACCTTTTACTAAACTCTGGGGTCCAGAGAGATGTTTTATGCCTCTTAAAATGCTCTGTTTTAACCTCCTGTGGTTTATGATGCAACAGCTATACATCCTTCACCTACATGTGTGTTTTCTGCTTATCACAGGCAGAAAACACGTTTGGAAAGTCCATTCCTCAGCCTTACTCTTCCCATCAGGCATTATTTGGGCAACAGGCGCAGGAATCGTTATCATAGGTGATGCGTGTTGGTGTGGTTTTTGGTGTTTCTAGCCCTATGGGCTGGGGGCCTTTTGTGTTTTCTAGACCATGTTGGGTGCCTGGACCCAGGTTGTTTGCATGTTGGTTGTATTTAGGTTTCAAGTTTTCCTCACGTTACTTTAATTTTATTGTTCATAAGCACCGTTGGTCTGAGGAACATCAGAAGCTTCTGTTTGTTCCTCTCTGTTTGTGATAGCACTTTCCAAACCTGTTTTTAAAAGTGTGGTACAAATAAAGTCATCATTATTATCATTTGCATTATTAATTGACATCCAAGACATGATGTAAATGGTCAAACACACCAGAACATGGGACCTTTAAAGATAAAAACATTAATAGTCTTGCTGCATTTAGGACAAGTATTTTTGTTTGAGCCTGGTTAATAGGACCTGAAATAAAGATCTTTTTTTGATGTTCTCATCAAGAATAATGACAGATATTTCCATTTGTCATTGTATTAATTTGTGGTAATAGTAACATATGAAACAGAAAGGAAAAGTACATAGGATTTCAAAACAGCTTTTTCAGATTAATACCCACAATAAGGTCCGTGATGAGATTCTGACATTCAATTATTTTTATATAATTTTTTATTTGCTTGGAAAAGCAAATGGTACCGAATTTCCCTTTCGGGTATGATTCAGTGACCACATCCCAATCATGGTCAAGAGATCGATCATCGCTAATCCAGGGTTTTTATAAATGACCAATATAAAAAGTGGGCAGGAGGAGAGGGCTTACTCCATTTATTTTTGATTAAATTATTCAATTTCACTCTGTTTTTGAATTTTGAAGCTTTATTCTGTGTTTAAAAAGTTGATTGTCAACAAACTGCTAACAAGGACCACAAAAAGGGCCAGGAACCCTACTGCAAGCATTTCTGATTGTTTTTTTAATACACAATAATACATACACTACAGCAACAGCCACGAGGGCCAACAATCCAGGTTTGACAACACCCTTATGTTTGTTTTTGGGTTTTTTTAGAAAATTTTGTACAGCAACTTAAGCGTCTTTGTTAGCCTGTGTTTACTTAGCAGTCCTTCCAAATTTTTGGAAGGACTGCTAGGTAATTTGGAAATAGTGTTCATTATTTTTATACAGTTTTAATACAAGATAAAGTCACTCATTACACTTTGATCAGAATAACAGAAGCTGGAATTTGGGTTGCAATTTCACTACCTGCTAATATCAAGACTCAGCGAAGAGATGAGCATTAGCTGCAAAAATGAGATAGAGCTTGACATTTGCCTAAACTCAATAAGACCCAACTAACCTGAGGGATTTCAGCCACATTTTAACACCTGTTCTGCATATTTTATAGAAAAAAAGACCACTGTTTTAGTGGTAATTTGCTTGCTTTACACTCTTGTCATGGTAATAATCTTAAAAGAGTAAACTCAGGGTTGGGTTTTCTATTTTTATGAGTTTTTCAAGGCAGCAGTCAAGCTCTACAGGAAAGCAGTCGAGTGTCCACCACCAAAGGGTACCTGTCGTCTTCAGGGGAAGCATGTTGGATAAGAATCCTGGGGCTGGCAGGACGTCTCCGGGGCAGGGAATGGGACAAAGATTTTCTAAGTGTACACATACAAAACATATCATCCATGTGACCACCATATGTAAGCCACTTCAAATTTAGAAATCCAACTTCAGGGGTCTGTTTAAAATGTCCCAAATTTGTTCCTGAGTCTGGTCCTATTTTCTTTCTCTTGACCTCAATGAAAAGTATCCCAACAACAGGAGTGACTAAAGCCATAGGAAAAGAGATTCATGGAAAAACAAGAATCCAGATTAATTTCACTAGATTGACGGCACAAAGGCGCTGGCTGCAGAAACTGACTGACTGATGAGACTGGAGGCTGAAGCGTGCGCAATGTGTACAGAATGCTGAATTGCCCTTCTGGAGTAAAGAGAGTTACCTGAGCTTAAATGTAAACTTTTTATACAGACTCCATAATTTTGACCCTTGAGCTTGTTTCGATCTTGTTTTTGCACTATACATGAAATACTTACTGTCTGGTATGAACAAGAAGACTGTTTGTATCTGACCATAACTGGATTTTTTTAAAACACCTTTCCCTCCTGGTGTTTTGATGACACTGAATGTGAAAGTTGACTCTGAAATCAGAACCAGCACCAAAAAACATGGCAACACTTCTTATAAAGTCACCTTTTTGTAATACATCATAAATGCAGCGTAAGCGTGTTTATAAGACATCATAACATGCTTACAGTGCTGTGTAACCACAGTTATGAGCACTCCTGACAACCTTTAATGCTTCATAAAAGTCATCATAAGCAATTATGATGACAGTATTCACAAAGAGTTATAGCCATACTTTTATTGTGCTATATTACACGTATAATAAAAATCCATAATTCTTTATAACAATTGGTGTGTGCAAACAACTTCTTGGATAATAATGAATTTCCCGATCACATATTTAATGATTGATTGCATTTTGAAAAACATGAATTTTCAAATATATATATCAATTAATATAAATTTTCAATTTAAGCTACTGATGGTTTGAAATGTTGATCCTAAATTTTTTGATATAGTGTAAAAATACAATGTATAGCTTTTCTTGTGTTACTTGAATCTTAGCCTTTCTTAGCTTTACTGAGAGCATACAATTACAACTTATAGAGATTCGCAAGCAGCCTGTGATGAATAGCATGTGCTTATAACACAGAGTTTTATTACATTATTACTTCTTTATTACGTCAACACGAGTACAAAGTTTGTCAACTTCCTGCAGTTTTTTTGTTTGTTTCATTGTGAAAATGAGCTGCCAGGGTTTTCTGCTGCATGGAGTGTCTTTCCTATCCTGACCAGGGGCCAATCTATTGCTCAACAGGAGCAAAGGTCACTTAAAATCTAACTGGTCCCCCCAAAGTCCTGAATGTTCATAAATTTAAGCTGGGGTATAATGTGACCTGCTTGTCCTTGTTATTTTTAGTGTGGCCCTCGACAATAAAACACTTAGAGCTTCTAACAGCCACAGTGACTCATAATCACATTATAAAGTCTGGTGACAGTGATAATTATGTGTTATAAACTAATTAAAATGTGTTATAAGAATATAAATGTAAATACACTCTGGCCTTTGTGTAACAGTCATTCATAAGCATATAGTTTAATTTAACTGTAACCTTATTTATCATTATAAAATGCTTTTAGTGAGTCTGATTATTTGTTATAAAGCATTAGAAGTATTTACAATTTGCACAATCTGACACTACACTTGTATGTTTAGAACTCGTAACTATAATGGTCATTATAATGACCTATAATTACTGTTACAAAGCATTATAAATTATCACAAGTGCTAATTATGATTACCCAGCATCAAAAGCACATTATAATGATTGATAAACATGTCCATGCTTTTATAATGCATTATGAAGAGGAGCTCCATAGAAAGTGTTTCCAAAATCTCCTCTAATGGAGCAAGACAGCTGGTCCCACACAAATACAACCACCTGTACTTCAGAAGTAACACAGGGAGGACCTAAAATAAGAGGCAAGGCAGAGCCACACAAGGAATGGTGAAGAACTTTCAACTTTGAGAAATCATTTAAGGCAAGGTGTTCAAGTAGACAAACAAGAGCAGGAATTCTGTTCAGCTGCAAAAACTCATACGTGGATGAGTTCATGGTGGTGTCTACATTGCAATACTTTAATTATTTTACATTTTGTAAAATACTTCTTCAGTCAAAGTATTGCCTTAGGATGATACACAGGCGTTGGTGTAAGAAAACTGTTGCACCATCATACACAACTCGAGAATTGTGGTAGGGCGAGGAAGCTGCTTGGTGGAACAGCGGACAGAGATTTGAGCGGTGTAGCAGGGTTTGGGTATAAAGTGAGGAGAGGGGAAACTTAACTTTCAACAAGTGCTGGATTCAGAGGGGAAGAAGCTACTATGACCAGGAAAGGTAGAGGGTAAGAGACTACTTTAGCTCTACAGGAGTGGGGGCAAGGGCAGGAGACAGAGGCTGGTACCTTTCAGTCTCTGCTGAGGGGGCATGATTGTCTGGGGTCAGACAGTTGGTGCTAGCGCTCCTAACCCTGTCCAGAGAGGGCTGCAGATCACTAGAGGCACCACAGCACAACATGCCATCCAATGGAGGAGAGGACAGGAGGAGAGGACAGAAACAAACATAAGAGAGAAACAATGGACAATGTATTTGTTTAAGAAAGTCTGGTTTGATTTGCTTGAATCTTAACACTAATGAGAACTGGCCAGCGGCTGTCTGACTGATGGAAGGATGGGAGAGTCTGTAGCTGTCATGGAGGTGAGGTGTAATGGAAACAAGCTTTGCTCTTGATTTGGATCTCCAAAGTGATCAAATGTAAAGCCTGGCATACACTGTGCAAAATAAGAAGGTTCTAAGGGCAAATTTAAGCCTGACTGTCCTTCATTTGTCCTGCAGCATACAAGGAGACCCATATGGCTGGAGATATAATTGCAGCTTGTCCTTGCGTTCGTGTTTGCATCCTCTGCAGTCATGAGCGTTTCTGTCTATATACTAGCCGGTATGTGATGCATGTTACCTGAAGATACCACTAGAGGGCACACAAAGACCTCAGACTGAATATAACTACCTGTTGTGTTAAAAATAAACTTTAAACCTGGTGAAAATGACAGTATTGCTAAAAGTTCAATAAACAAAGTAAACACCAATAATCAAATATGTGTTCCCAACTGATAATCAGTAGACACGCCTCATCAGCACCATCTGCACTCTGTTTCTCCGACAGTTTCCTCCATTCGCTGTCATTACTGTCTTGGTGTTATGGTCTAATGAGAGATCCTGCTGACTGGTTCATTTCTGCCAGCTGTGTTGATAGATGTAGTTAAAGTACCAGGAAAAATAGAGCATGGACTCTTCAATGCTTCATTGTGAAGTCATTTTTATTACTGTATCAAAAAACTCTAATCCATAGGAATGTGTAGGACCTTCAGCCATAGGACCTTATTTCACACCATAGACTGCAGATAGAATTGGTCAAAGCCATGTGGTGTCAGTCATTTAAGTATCAGAGGTGACCTATTACTTATTACCTCAGGAAGAGGCCAAATTAAGAAGGGACTAAAGGCTGTACAACCAATAGCATATCTGCACAGACTTTCTGCCATTTCAATATTGTCTTTATTTCAAAAATTAGTAATCTTCCATCAAAAAAAACAGGTGCAATATAAAAAAACTTATCCCCTGTCAACAAGAGCACAAAGATGTATTACAGTTTCAGTCTGAGGCTGATATTTGAACAAGATTTTTCATTGTTTATTTAGGCCCTCTTCCAGCACTACTACACTACTACACTATGTACAAAACATGTATCAGGACAGAAAGCTGAAAGTCACCAATTATGTAGTGCAGGTGCCGATGATAATGTCTGACCACTGGTTATCAGTTACTAACACATATTTGATGACAATATTGATTGTTGATGCTTATTTTGTTAGTTTTACTCCCAAAAATTTTATAATAACAACTGCTCACGATGGTAGAAGCTGAAGTATACACACATTATTGTCATACTGCAGCTCCAACACCATTTTTCGGCAACCATTACCTTAAAATTATTATCTTTGCCACTGAAATGACTTTGGTTGAATAAAACACAGTGCCCTTAAGCAAACACAATCAAGCAGGCTGCCATGTTTAATGTTTCGACAGTGACTTTCTCATTGTCTCAATGGTCAGATGTCGGCTTCCAAACTTTAGAAAAATTGACCACAGTCCAAAACAATAAAAGTGGGTGTTTCAACATTACCTTACTGATGTCTGAGCTAACATTGGCTGGCAGTAGGTAAAAAAAATCCCAAAACATTCTAATAATTAGCGCAGTCATGTGTCATAAACTGTTCTGTTCCAGAGTGTAAGCTAGTGCTGAATTACAACTGAGACACCGTTTGATTGAAATCACATAGTGTACACCAGGCTTTATTTCACTCCATTTCTATAAATAATTGTGCACATGTTCGATATTTGCCTTACCTAACTGTCACCTCATCTGTGAACATTACAACACGGTGTGTGATGGAGGAGCGCGTTGCCGTGACCATGTGTGATCCAACGGTAGAGCTTATCGTTCGACATGCAGGTAGCTTGGAACTAGTCATAAGGTGAGAGTAAAAACAGCATGCATTGGCAAACAAAACAAAATAAAGAGAATAAAAGCTCTGACTGCAAATACAAATGAAGCTCGTATGGGACATACTCACATGATAAAGTTTGGAGGGTCACCAAGACTGAGACAATGTATGTTCTGGGATAAACGGGGAAGTCTGGCTCATATTCACTGTTTATATTAGGGAGTATCCAGATTAATTCCTGAAAATGTTTTCTTTGTTTTCCCGGGCAATAAAGATTTACACTAGTACTGCAAAACACATCGAGGCCTCAGTATGCTTCAAATGCTCCTTTTGTCTACTTTGTTAAATGAATCACAACAAGCACACGGTCTTGTGTGCTTGTTGTGACTCATTTTTTTACCGCAATATGTCACGTTATCTATCTTTAGACAAAGACTAGCATTTAATGTAATTTTCGTACATATTAAACTGAATTGCAGGGCGCACGCGCAAACCACCGCTGATGTGCTTGTAAATAGGTCAACAAAATCTTTAATCTTAGTCTAAAAAAAAGATAACGTAACATCGGTAAAAAAAAAAAAAAAAAAATCAAGTTACAATAAGCACACAGGATCGTTTAAAGGTGCAGTGAGTAGAAATTGGCACTTTAGTGACATCTAGCATTCAGATTTTGGAATGAGCCTAAAACATCACTAAGCAACGAGAGCTGGTGAAGACCAAAAAGGATCGTGAACAGGGCATTATTTACAAAGCAACAACACGCTATCTTTCCCTCTTCAACAAACACCGCGGCATCTTCTTCTCTTGTAATACCCGCTCTCTCCCTTTTTTGAATTTGGGTCATTTTGGGATGGATTCAGCAAACATGACTCTGTGCTCATTTCCAAATGCAACTCTGCAGATCTGATTCATCACTGACTGGATTTTTCCCCAAAGCGACAGCCTCTATTTCTGATGGGTATTGAAGTATTTATAGATATCTATCGTGTCAAACGTGATTTCACAGAGGCATCAGCGAAAATATCGAAACCTCTCATAAAGGTTAAAGATTATACTGTCGGTATTACACAGGAGTGAAAGGTACTTTTATGTTTGCTGACCTTAATAATGCCCAGTGGCTATGAGGACTTGCAGTTAGGAAACTGACGGAGTTTGTTTGTTTGAAGCATACTGAACCCCTCACTATGCACTTACCTGTTTTTGTTTTTGTGAATACCGTTGAATAAAAGGGGCATCTTAGGTGGCAGTGTATTACTATGCTTAGGTCTCCTGATGTTAGCATGCATGCAGTGGGTAGAAAAAGAAAAATGGGAGGAATGGGTGGAAGAGAAGAAAAACAAGAGCATGGAAATGTCAAAGTTCTTATTAAGAAGATTAGCTTATCCAGTGATTTTAGGATTCATTTTATTAGTTCTTGAACCTACTACAAAATAGGTCTGTGTTTAGAAGGCTACATCCTGCGCCCCCTCGGAGAATGAGGCCCAAAGCTATTTTCAACATTCGTCTGTTGGTACAACTGCCCCTTTATAAATTATTACACTAGAAAATCATGTTTAAGGAAGAGTTAGTGTCATGTTTGTCTTCACAGCAGCCATCTTGCCTTGACACATTTCTAAACAGTGCACTCTTTAAATCACTGGTTAAGCTCGTGGAGTTTTGCAGTGTAAGCTAGTAGAGCGACAGCAGCACATGACAAGAGAACAAGCAGCCAAAGACAGCTCCCATCACAGCGGACAAGATTAAAAACAGACACCCTCCTTTCAACACATCACTGTGTTTTCAAAGTACAAACATGAACTTGTTATCAGCTCATTATGTTTCCATTAGAAATGTTTGTTTACAAGAAGATGTCCAATAGGACAAGCAGATGTGCTCTTAAGTGTGTAACTTACCTTTTTGATTGTGTGCATAAGTAAAACCCATGTGGAGGTGACTACAACATGGTCTTTAAATGTAAAATGGCACTGAATTTAGAAGTGGGGATAAGGTGTAGGGAAATAAATAATCTAGAGAAAAAAGAATAACTGATGTTTTGTCTTTATTTGGGGAGGGCAAATCTTCATTCGGTGCAGCAGCTTTAGATTTTTAAAAAATCTTTATTCATCTATTGTTTAACCCTACACTGGCTGTACTATGGTCTCTCTGGTTTCACTGCAGCTTGATCAGATGTGAGGCAGCATGAGAGTAAATGTAAGCATGGTCCTGTAGTGCCCTCTTGTGGATTAAAGGAAGCATTACGACAGTCCATCTTCCCATCCTTTCAAGTTTCTGACTTATCTGCTTATTTGGCTGATTTCACTTGCTCTTTTTGTAAACTTGTTTTTAAAATAGCATCAACATTAATTCAAACAATGTCAACAAATTCCCTGAAATTACCAAAATTGATGCTTAAATACACCATTATACAGACTAAGAGCACCAACTACTACTGCTAAAAGTTTACTAGGGTAAAACATAATAATTCATATGTCTTTTGTTGTTGTTTGTTTATATCAAGATCTATTTAAGTTTACAAGCTGCTACAGAGGCTGTAGTAGTTGATGTGTGAGCTGGTTGGTGGGTCTCCCTCATTGTGGTACACCACACTCCAAGAATAAAACTGATAAATCATTATTTGACTTCATGTGTGGGGTCTCCCACAGTTTCAGAATGGGTTAAGATTTTAAAAAATCGTTGTGTGCTCCAGGTTTTAAGGATTAATAGGTGAAATTTCACTTAATTTGAGGCTCAATAAAGATGTAACTGTAGTTCATGTTCCACATTTATATCCTGATGTATGTTTGTGCACCAGTGGTTTCATAAAATGATGCTGTGTCACATGATCCACAAGACTCAGAGCCATGTTGGTAAGCTCATGACGTCATTGATTTTCAGGTTTTGCAAACGCAGAACTATCTTCTTCCCTACTCCCATCACTGGTTAAAGGAGCTGTGAATTCTCATATTGCAACCTCTCCACTCAAAGTAAAGTGTGATATCTTGACCCAACTTATTCAAATTGCTTCCTACAGCAGGAATTCCTCACCTCTGTGCACTGACTCCCAGGCACAAACGCACCAGAGCAAATGAAGAAAAAACAGCTATGATATATGTAAGAGGTTTGTATTTAAAACTGGAAATACTGCAGTCCACACATGCATATTGAACTGTGGAAATCGTACTGAATGTTTTTTACATTTTGTTGAGAAATGTGGAATCTCTGTTCCCTTCTAGCATTAAAACTGTCTGTCCACAGAGACAAAAAGGTTAAAGTTCTGAAAGGATATAACCTGTTCAATAACAAAGAAATTCAAAGGGTATTTTCAGAGGATTTGTTGACATTACAACTACTTATTATATGCTGTATCATAGCCTTATATCCTGAGTTGAATTAACATTTGTTACCTTTATATTGTGTTTTGATACCTATCATTTTGAAAAAAAAAAATACACCGTGACATTAACTCTCTTTATATTCTCAAAATAGCGGATAAAATGTGAAATTAAAGCAAGACAAACACAAATTTGTTTTTAAAATCTGGACATATATAGCACTACAATCCAGGACCAAAATGAAAACAACATGACGTGATTGGCTGGTTTACCTGGTGTGGAGGCACTCGGCACTTTTGCCTCGCATTGATTGGTGGATCAGGATGACCTCACTGTGGTTACCATGGAGATGGGTGACACATGAGGAAATCAACAACAGTCAAAAATCCAGAAGAGCAAAAGGAGAAGAAGGTGAACAGGAGAGAGGAGCTGATGCTGACTGATATTTGCACATGACAAACAAACAAACACACTGAACAATGCCAGGGCTGTTTTTCCTTCACACTGCTCAAAGTCACTTTACACAAAATGACAACCGACAACATCTCCTGCTCCTAAACTTAGTTCAAGAGCCAAAGGAAGCAGCTGATAAAAAAAAGGAAACTGAGAGGAAGAAAGGGCAAGGAAATGTTTGTGAGAATGACAAGGGTAAGCAAAATAATTTAACCTTTTCTGGAAAGTAAAGTAACAGCAAATGTCATGGCAGGCATTCACTCTCTCTGCAGCAGTCACACAATAAATCTGCTGTGTCATACCAACTCCACCACAAAGAAGCTGTCAATGTCACATAGAAAAAAGCTCACAGTGAGAGGAGACATTTTAGGAGAACTTCAGGCAATCCTAGCGACATTTCTATGAATCAGGCTCTGTCCCAATATCCTTATTCCTGCCCGTGATCCTCTCAACTGCACGCTCATGCTAATGGGTGCTAGACCATAGGGTGTCTCAGTTTGATTATATTGCCCTCCAAGGGTGCCCTCCTATGCCTTTCTTTCTTTTTTTTTGCAAAAAGAGAAACAGCAAGGCCAAGGTTTGACGGATCCTACAACTGAAGACATCTAAACCTCAGTTCGGTCTCTATTGCCACATTTTCATTTTTCCTCTCTGAACTGCACCAGTGGTGATTTAACCAAAAGTGTATGTTACAAATTCTGTCACATTTACATTTTAATCATCGAATTAGCCTTTATATTCTGCCTCTTCCCCAGTCAACTCTTAGAACTTTTGGAGAAGAGGTTAAACATCCTCAAGAATCAGAACCAGTCCAGTTTCCACTTTGAACAGCGTTGGACAACCATGACCTGGATAACTGAGAGCCTACAGACAGCTTCTGTCACAAAATTAATGGCAGTATTGGTTCTGTAAAATTCACATTGATACATTAATCTGCAAGGAGTATTTGAGGATATATTGCTGTACTATTTTTAGCACAGGCCTAAAGCCTGGCTCACACTACAGGATTCTCGGCCCGATTTAGCCCCGACGTTCAACCAAGATTATCTTCTAGTGTGAGCGGGTGACAGATCAATCTTAAGCCCCACGATCGTCTCACAGACTCGTCGGAGCCGCCCTGATAATTTTCAAACATGTTTGATATTTATCTGGATGATTACGCAACTCGTATTCGCTGAGGATGACAGTAGCCAATCAGAGAGAGCCGCCTACGATGACCGGTAATGACCTGCGAGACAGGAGTTATCAGAGGCAAGAATGGCGAGCACAAAGAGCGTACGGGTGAGATGGACAGCGGAGATGGAGGACAGTCTTGTCGACCTGTGGCAATACCACGAATGTTTGTACAACGTTTCATGCAGAGATTATCACAACCGATGTGAAAAGGACAAGCGCTGGAGAGAAATTGCATCCGCATTAGATATTCCAGGTGAGATAATAATGTGGCAGAGTGCCGCAGGTAATCACCCCAGCGCTGATATCCAGGACAACAGCTCTCGCTCTCATGTGATATTGCTTGTATACATCAGTTATACAAGCGCATTTTACTAGTTAACAGTAATAAGCGAGAAGGAATAATGATTTGTTTGTTTAACTGCCGCACTAGTCTCCATATTTTGTCTCAACGTGATCCTACGTCATCTCCTTGGTGAGATGGCGTAGGATCATGTTGAGCGTCTCTCTGGTCCGATAATCTTGATGAAATCCTGTAGTGTGTGCTGGTCACGATTTTCAAATCTTGTAGTGTGTGTGTGCTTAAGATTTAAGAGAAGATAATCTGTCAAGATTCTCTTTATGTGTGTGATACAACCCGATCTCAGAATCTTATAAGATTTTTAAAATCCTGTAGTGTGAGCCAGGCTTAACCCCTTGGGTGTTAAATCAATCTGTAGTTCCTCAAATGTCAGGTTGAGGCTGTCTGCAGAAGGACAGGAAGTCACAAACATGCTAAAATTATTTGTCTCAAATCAGGTTCAGGTATTTGATTTTGATGACTGCTGGATATCTAGTTTTCACATACAGTACAAAGTACCCCTGATCTACCTGTATTCTCACTCTGTTTGACGGTCTATAGTCTCTGCTCTGCACCTGGCTTAGGCTTAAACTGCTGATGAAACAATGGGAGGATTATTTGAGCAAGGCAGAGCATTTTAGACAGCTGCTGCTGGTATCAACAGTGGAAAACAAAGAAATCATGAATCTGCACTTTTTGCCTTGTCCATAGAAGCTCTCTATCACATGGAGGAGACATGTAAAATTATGTTAGAACTGGTTTCAGTCCAAGATTTTCGTTCCATTTTACTCACTAGGCAGCGAGAATCCTAAGAGTAATGCAGGTGTTTTTAATTGTTTTTGTCCCTAAAACTGTCGCACTCACTATTCATTGTTGAATCCTTTGCCATATTTATTGTTTGTTATTTATCACCCTAAACTTTTTTCTTGAAATTGTACTCATTATGCTGCTGACGTCTTGGCCAGGTCGCCCTTGTGAATGAGATCATGATCTCAATGGGAAATTACCTGGTTAAATAAAGGTTAAAAGAAAAAAAAAAACCTAAGGGCTTATAAAACTTGAAAAAGCACATTATGACTTCTTCAATAGCCAAATTTGGCAGTTAAAATCAAGAAATGTTAAAAGCTTGGTTTAGAAAGTTTTTGTCTTCAAAGTGGTTCATGTCTTTATGCCCTCAGACTGTATTGGTTTTGAATATCCTCGTACCATTTCTTTTGTTGAGAAATTAAGGATTTAAGCACAATTATCGAGGTGCCTGACAGCACTGCAAGCGTGAACTGTGCTGCTGTTTGTCAAGACACTGCAGTGCAGTTCTGCCACTTATTTACCTCTTCAGCTGTTATTAGGTTGATCTGAGGTTTGATTGAGACACCTTTTTCAGCAGATTGGACTAAATAGCCCTTTATAGTAACCAAATTGAACACTTTTTATAGAGTAGTCTGACATGGGGACATCATTCACAAAAAAAAACAGTGTGGCATGATCATCAGTTATCATGACTGTAATATGAGTAGATATGTTTGTAATTCTGAGGTAGGGGCTTCATTGCAAAGTTATCAATTGTAGTAGCAATACTGCAAACAATGGGGCTATGGCCACAGCCATATTTTATCTCTGGAACCCCTCATAAAAGTGATGAAATAAACGACGTGAACAGAACAGTTCCAATTCCCCTCTGAGAACTTTTAGTTCTTTGCAAACAAACTTAAGAACAAAGTGCACTTTTAATAAATGCAGCCTTCCAGGAGGACATTGGGGCAGAAATGTGGATATTTGGACAAGGCCTTAAATATCTTAAAAAAAAAAATGCTCCTGAGCAAACACACACCTCTCGTCCAGGTACTCCTCCTGGTGGCGACCTCTGGGTGCATCATGATAGCGGGTTGGGGAACGAGAACGACGATTGTAAGGAAGCTCATCATCCAGGCTCCTATGTAATAGAAGTGAAGACAAAAACAAAAAGGAAGGAATCTTTAGGTGAGGTTAGTGGTCAGACGATATTGCAGCAGACTTTTGGCGGAGCTCTTTGGCTCAGACAGTAAAAGCAGAGCTGGCAGTACTGTGCGTTCTGCATCAGACAGACATTTCATTAGTAGATGGACTCCATTTCTGGCGTCCAACAAATTCCACCCGCCCCTCTCCTGCCATGTTGCTTTTACATCCTACATTGTCTTACTAAAGTCTCCTCACAAGTCTGACATTGACCTGAAATTAATATCCATCATTAGACATCAGATGCTGCCAAAAGCTTTGAGGGGACTTCCAGTAAAGATAAACCTGAATTACTTTCATTTTTTCACTGTGTGCAAATAACTAGCCGGGGTCAGACTGGTTGACTTGCTACAGTTAAAGAACTGTGATGCCATTTGTCCTTAGAGGCTGGTTAAATTACTTTCACTACACATTTTTTAATCTGACGAGCTCAGATTTTAATGCTATGACGATAAGACTGAACGGAAATGATCAGAATAGATCAAGTTTAAGGTTCTCTTTTCAGCAGAAATAGGCCAGCTAATCTGAAAAACCTAACAGAGCTGTACAATTAGAATATCTTCACTTTCATGGCATACTCATGTCGACTAGCCATGTTTATCCAAGGGAGGTCTCTACTGCCCTCGGAATGCCAGGGGCCTTTTACCTGACATGCCAGAAAGAAGGTTAAATATACTAAACAGCAGTGTTCCCCTGCCTTTTTTGTATTGCAGCCCAGTTATGAGTAATAGAAAAAAGTCGTGGAGCAGTCTTCACAAAGGTGCAAAAGCCAGCTTATTCATGGCTAGTGTGAAGTCACATGTTTAGACAAGCCCCTTCACATGGGTCCAGTGTGGTGGACTTTCGCGTGGCCACACACATTCCTAACCTGGCATACTGGATGGACCGTTCAATATAATTCACTAGTCCATCTGGAAAAGATCCAATAGAAAGTGTTTGGGGAGGGCAGAACCTTTCAGAAGCATATCCAGCAGGTGATTGGACGATTGTTCCGTCAGTCACATTCATGACGGTCCAATCAGATAATGAAGCAGGCAGGCGCTACTGTGGCAGTGTAAAGGACAGAACGTGAGCCACTTAATAGAACAAATTCTCTGCAAGACATTTCGAAAGTAGAGTGATATATCTTTCCAATTGAGAAGTTTGTAGTGTTGTTATTTGTTTTCGTTCAATAAAGAAATGAGATCCAAATCTGGTAAATCTGCTACTGAAGCTGTTAACATCTATGCTAATCTCTGTCCGAGCAGTCACTTCCTGCTGTCTTCTCGCTAGTTGCTTTCACCTCTTCCTGCTCTAAAGGACGCTGATTAGTCCGTTCCAATTTGGGACGCTCACAATTGTTGTAGATAGGAGCTTGGCAAGATGGATCTTCCTGATTACAGACATTGAATCAGGCTGATCCATCTGTAAGGTTAACACATCTGAAAAAATGTTATCAGAGTTGGACGCAGACAACAAGATGCCTTCATTTGTTCAATAACAAGCTTAACATGTGGGCTTTTTTTTTTATATAGTCTCATATTAAACTCATACTTCACTCCGCCCTGTCCCTTCCTCTTTACAGTGGTCATCTGGACTATCTCTTCCCTTTCTTTGTCTCAATAACATGAGCAAACACAACAACTTCTTCTAATGGTTCTGCATGTTGACAACAAATGATCTTTTTCACTAACTTCAGTTAAACCATACAAGAATTGTGACTTTTTTTGAAGAGACTGACGCATGACGTTTGGGGAAATATTGGCTGGCAGCAATAAGACAGTCACACGGAGCATAAAAACACCAACACTTCAGCATCATGAGCCTGTAGCAGTTTGTGTCCGTGCATCCGTCCTTGAGGAAAGCATTACTGAGCCTTACCCAGGATCAGGTGGCCATGGGCTTCTTTCTAAGCCCCATAAAGAGACATAAATAGGGACTCAACACTGACAGTGTGTGTTCTATCAGTCTGTCATTAGTCTGCTATTTCTATTGGTTACTGATGGGTGTTTTATCAGCTCTTACCTCTGACTTGAATCCTTCCACATCAGGAAGTTCTCCTGTGCCTTAACTGTCCTTCAGTCACACACATCTTGCAAAGCCAAATATATTTAAGACTATATCCAAAGTACAGGTGGAGGAGTGCATGAGCACAGGTTTAACCAAAAGTTCATCTAAACTTGTACTTTTCACTCATCACAGCTGTGACAGAGGCTGCCATGTCCATAAATGGTCTATTTCTGAAGTCATGTCAGTAATTTTATAGCTAACCATGAAAAAATACAGCTGCATTATAAGCTTCAATTCATACTCCGTGTTTAAATGTCTGAAAACTTGCAGTTTTTTTAATCAAATTTCGCTGATATCACATAATGTGTCAAAATGAATGGTGTAAAAATTCTGAATGTTCCCTTTGTTAATGAGTACTCTTTTCTCATCATTCAACCCTTACCTCTGGGCAGGGACGTTGGGTGGCCGTGATCGGATTCTCCCCTGCTCCTCACGGTGAGGGGAGACCGAGCGGGATCGTATGTGATGGGCGGGTGTCCTCTGTTGGTCAGGCACCTCCAGAGTAGACGTGGGCTCCCGCTGCCTTTCTCTGCCTCGCCCATCTGCTGCTGGAGGAGAGTGGGTGTGCACACGCACACACAGAAACAGACACTGGTAAGACAATGTGAAAAGGGCTTTAAATGACTCTTCTGAAGGTGTAGGTGTCGGTCACAAACATCTTCAGCTTGGTTGTTAAGCCAGTGTGTGAGTTCTTTTTGGGTGAGGGTGAAAAGTAGACACTGCCAGCTTGGTAGCTTCTTGTTAAAAACGGTTTGCATCGTGGTATTCTGGATTTTTTAGAAATTAAATCACAACCTATAACAGTAGCACATTAATACAACTTACAAGGAATACAACTTACAGTGCATCTGAAACAACATATTAGTTAATTTTGTCTTTTAAATGGCATTGATGAAAACCGTCTACCATTATTTCTCATCTGCAAGAGTGACCACTCATTTTGAGTGAAAGATAGAGATAGATTATAAAAAAATAGCAGCAATTCTTTTTGCTAGTGCAAAGCTTTTTTTAAGAAAATATAAGTACATTTATGACATGTTCTTTATGTCACCTAAGAGTGTAAAAGACGAGCTTTGTGGCTTTGGGTTGAATCTAGAGGGGTGTAAAGTGGTAATAGGTGGGACTGGTGTTAAACAACCAACAGCTTTGCACCAGCTCAAATTGAAACCACAGCATATAAGCCTAATATGTTGAAACACAGTGTTTTGTTTGTTCCAAGATGATATGCATACTTTCATCTTTACATTTGGCCAGATGCAACTACATACTGAAAAAAACTAAATCTACATCAGGACCATCCGTCACGACACTACAGACTATTTAAAGATTAGACTAAGAATAGATCTGCAGCGGACTATTTTTCATTAACATGTCCTGTATTTTTAAATGCTGAAAAAAACCTCCCTATTCCTTTGGTGTGAG
Organism: Cetoscarus ocellatus; assembly: GCA_037902135.1. Taxonomy (NCBI): domain Eukaryota; kingdom Metazoa; phylum Chordata; class Actinopteri; order Labriformes; family Labridae; genus Cetoscarus; species Cetoscarus ocellatus. Next base: position 560,898 of record JBAMNC010000050.1, on the reverse strand, counting down.
GATAGAAGTATAAATAGACGGACTGATCAGCCTTGAAGGGGCTGAGCGGTTGTGTCAGGCTTTGTTGTGGTCCCAAGGTTACTGGTTTCATTTCCCAGAGAACAGCATCTCAGAGCTCACAGCAGGCTGTTAGTTTCACTTTGAAAGTGGTGCTGAGGGTTTTCATTTATTTCTACCATGAATGGAAATTCAAACTAAAAGTTGGTAAAAGTCATTTGGTGTTTTTTTTAACATTTTTTTCTGTCTTTTACTCTCATCAACACAGAGATGATGGCAAGGTTTGGCTGTTAGATATTTCATAATGTGTGGCATGAGTTAGAAAGGTTTAAAATTTACACTGTCCTTGATGAACCTAAAGTGGGATACACACATAAGGATTTTCTAAATCTGAAGAGATTTTTAATCTGTTAGAGACCCCACACATGAAGAATCAGGCATTGAACAGTTTTGATCGTACTGTGTGCTCTGATAATCTCAACACAGCAAACCACACACATAACGATTCTGTCCCACTACCGATCTAGAATCTAGTCCGCCAAGCCAGAAAACTCATGTGATCAAACCTGATCCAACAGAAGAAGAAACATGGTAACAACTGGAAAACACAACACGCAACATGGAAGAGGACATACGAGAAGAGGGAATGATGGTGGTCTTGGGACTATTTTGACAGTTAAGTCTAAAACACCTCAGACCACAGGATAATCTTATAAAACAATCTCATAAGACTTAAGATAATCTGGTGTTAGTCGTCCTTGGTCGGGAAGGGGGAAGTCGGGACAAAAACAGCCCGATAATCTTTATGTGTGTACCCCTCTTAAGACTTGATCAGTGACCACACACTTATTTGATCCATCAACATGAATCTTACATAAATCTACACACAAGTCCAACCTAAACAAAACAAACAATTCAACATGGGAATGTATAATGCACACACAGAAAGAGCTGATTGTTTCAACACACATCGTGGTGTTTTCTTGTTAGACTATTAAGTGGACCCTCCCTCAGAATTCTTCTCAGGCTGAAAGTGTGTGTGTGGTTGTCTGTGACAGGACAGTGTTCCCAGTACTCTTGATCTTTTTGTGGTGGTGCGCCATTTCAGTTGTATTTGAAATTCTCCCAGATACATTCAAAGAACGGATGGTTTTAAACTCTAGTACTCGAGTATTTGTTGATATCATTAATGGATTAATATCACATTAATCCTGAGCTTGTGCACACAGTGTTTAAGGCCATTGTAGTTCTGCCTGTTAAAGCTGTGGTCTGGTTTGGATCAGTACAGTTCAGTTTGGAGTGGTAAGCCCTGATCTCGCTTGTATTTCCATTACCAGCTGTACCCCACTAATGTAGACTGTAATGTACCCTCTCATGAATCTTCACTGGGACAACATGTGGAACTCTTCACCTTCAAAACTTAAACTTAAATCCTGTCTGGAATCATTTTGAACTCAAGCCGAAACAGTTTTTAAAAAGTACTCAGACTCATAGTCATTAATTATCATGTGCTTCCTGTTTTACCTGGGGGGCTTTGTATTGATGTATGTATTTGTTTGGCATTGCTCCGTACATAATTGTTGAGTTTGTTAGTTGTCTTCTATTTTTGCAGTATTTAGTGTTGTTTTCTACGTCTTTAAAGGCCCCACTCAGGACCGGCATTGCAAATAAGCTCAGGCTGTAAATGCTGTTGTGTGCGGCAACATTCTCTTGCTTCATACTGTCCCTTTACAAATAAACATTCATCAAATTAATAAATAAGTTCGTTAGCTTTATGCCAACACACAATGAAAATTGCCATTGAAAGCAAACTAAATGATAGCTTCGCAATGATTTTAGATTTGAAGCAAATCTCCCCAAACAGTATTGAAAGACAGAAGTTATTATAACTGATCCATCATAGGGAAATGCTCACTGAAGCTGTATCTTGGCTAACAGATGCAGTGTTTCTTATCAACTGAGGGGTGTTTCCACTATGTGGTATCTTGGCTCAGCCTGGCGTGGCTTGGCTACTTAGTTGTTCTGGTTTTCCATCAAGGCCTTGAACACTTCTCTTCTGTTCCTCTATTGAGAATGAACAGATTAACTTGAATAAAGTCAAATTTTGTACATTGGTTTGATTGCAGCACCATATTGGAGAAGCAGTACGGACCCTAAACATGACAGAGGCTTAATATTATCTCAGATTTTATTTTTTAACACAGTTTGTACTTAAGGCCAATTTATTTGCAGAGGTCAGTCTACTTTGAGACCTTATGGATATATTATTAGATTATGATACTAAATTTTCCCATTTAAGATGATTACTTTGACTTGAAACTTCAAACCCCCACTCAACAAACAGCACCACAAATAAGACAAGAGTTTAAGGGAAACACTGAATGTGATACTAGAAAACAATCCCCACCCACCTTTAGACATTACTGCTGTACCCTCATCAAATTCAGGCTCTGTTACACGCTGAGAACCTAAACAGCCATAAACACACAGACAAAGACACGCGTAGATATGTATTCACATCACACAAACACGCACATATACATGAAATATCAAACACAGGAATGGAACAAGGGAGGGGTTAAAAAACAGACATTAACACAAACATTTTATATTTAGTCATACATCATAAGGCTCGCTCTCTGTTACAGCTAAAGATGCACACACTCACACACAGAAGATATGAAGGAGCTTTTACTGAGGTCAACACGTCTACAGGCATTCACAGACTTACGCTGCAGCTTCTTGGCGGGAGTGTCTGTGTTTCGTCGGGGCAGGAACGGGGAAGGTCGGGGCAGCGGGATGGATGAGACATCATGGGTTTGGAGTGGATACCAGTGAGGCTTGTCGTCCAGTAAGGCCGTCTCCAGCTCTATTAGGATCTGCTCAAGTCATAATCCACATGGTCAGACAAGGTTTGACCTCTGTTACAGACTGGCTATTGTTAAGACAGTGGCAGAGTGAGGTGTTTATGAATATGTATCTTGAGACTTTCATTCACTTATAATAAGACATTAAATGTTGAATATTCTATTTTAATTTTTTTTTTAGTTTTTTGCTTGAGGGAAAATGAATTCTGTAAATCTGGCACTCAGTTTGATCAAATCTTGAAAACATAGATAACAAAAACACAAAACAACTTATTAACTCCAAAATTTCATCTTGCATCTGCCAGGTGTGCCGCATTTTTGATGGACAAACGAAATCACTTTGTAAATATTACTTTTGTTTTCCTTTTTGAACAATCATTACAATCATCCATTTGTGGGCAGCTTTCACAGCACCTTACAATGCAAAGTAAAAAAAGAAAATGAATCAAAATACTCAGGGAGAATTAACAGTGAAAAACATGAAGAAATCCAGTCAAAATGAAACAGATCAGACTGAATATGCCTGTTAAAAGAGATGAGTTTTAAGTTTTTAGAAAGGATGTGACAACGGAGAAAGAATCAGTGTTGGGAATTTCTGGTGGACAGTAAGCTTAAAACCAAAACAGCCAACAAGTGAAGAGTTTCAGTTCCTCTTTTTGGCTCCTAACAGGTACATAAATCTTTTTCAATGATTTAACCTCAGTGAGGAAACTGTCATCCACAAAAGTTTCATGTATCTTTAAGGACCTGTTGTGTCGTCGAAGCATTATGTCACAAGTGTTGCAGCGTGTAAACAAACTTTTGAGAAAGTTTGAGTAAACTATTTTCAAAAGATAATGACAGTGCCTGCAGTAAAGATATTCTGAAAAGACAAGTCAGCAAAAATGATATGACAAAGCATGTCCTTCAACACAGCAAAAATGTGAGGACGTGGACCGTGTTCAGTGAGTTACGATCTCACGTCCACTTCACCATAGCACTATCTGTCCCCAGGAACAGGTTGTGGTAACAGCTGTCCCTACATCTCTCCACGCACAGGTGACACAGCTCATGTTCACGTCTTACTGTAAAGGTGCATGAAACATTTAGATAAATCTGCGGCACTCTTAGGACTCATATCTTTAGACGCGAGTCCGGAGGATGTCACATTCACCGCTGTTTACTGTAAAAGGGTCTGCAGAGCTCATTGTAGAGCTGAATGAATGAGGAGAGAGGAGGGTTGTCACTACAGCGAGGAAGAAGATTTATGGTGAAGGGGTCAAACCCCTTTGACACTGACTGCAGCATTTTTAATGTAAAACATATGGTTTAGTTCTAGATATCCATATCAATATTGATAAATTTGAACCTGTTTTCATATCATCAATTCATCATTCATCTAAAGTTGAAAGCAAACTTCTGATATATTTGTCACTATTTGATTAAAGTTATATAGATACAGATATTAAGTCTCAAATAATCCTGTTATTCACTCTCCAAAAGAATGAAATATGGGAATTATGAGCCATTCAGAACCAGAACCAATGAGCAGAACTAAAACTGGACCCACAATTGATAAAACATTAACGGTACACAAACCTATTTTCCAACCTGAAGGTGTGCCATGGAGTATTAACTGCAGGTGATTGCACTGGTGACCACAGGCATCAACTTTGGTCCATATATTATTGGTTTTGGTTGGTATCTAATAATACATTATTATTAGATACCAACCAATAATTATCGGCTTTCACCAATTGAGGCAGCTCCACTCAAAGGTCTAATCACAATTTCCTTTGCCAGAAACTTATTGATAATTGAAAGCCCACTGATCATAAACTTTGTATTTTAAAAGCATTAGCAAATGTTTTTTTTTTTCTATTTAAAGGTCCAGCAAACACATAGTATCTCATCGCAGACATTTGGTCTCAGGCAATGTCAGAGAAAAACTAAAACCCAAGCTAACTAAAAAAATACATTGAAAGGTAACATTTTTCTTTGTTTTGTGCAAAGTGATAATTGTTGATCAAATCAAGTAAAATGTGTGTGTGTTAGAAGTACCTCTCCCAAAAAGGTGCTGTCTTCCTCAGGTGACCTGGGCTGGTCCCATATAGTTAGCTCCAGCATGTGGTTACGGAAATCCCTCCGATGGACGTGGCTGTAGACAAACGTCTGGTTCCACTTTGGCTCGCAGGTCTTCTTCATTGTTTTTGTTCTACGCTTGCTCTTGTCACTGTTAAATACAGAAAACACTGAGCCAACAGAGTTTCTTCTGCTTGACGACAATAACTCAACTACGATGGTAATGCGTGGTTTATTTTTAATACGCAAGTCTGAAAAGAATGAAGGAATAAGAAAGGAAATTTTTCATCATGCAGCAGGTCATGGTTGCTACTTATGGGGGTAATGTATTTAGTTTTATAATCTACTAATATATTTTCGATAAAAACATAGAATAAGACATTCATTTCTTTTAGGACCATTGCTCATGTTCAGTTAAATGTTATACGTTTCCTTTAACTTGTATTAAATATAACAAAATGTGACTTCTGCACAGCCTGAATTTTACAAATGCGCTGGCTGCAGACATTGGGTCTCCTTCTTGACGTTGCTTATGAGTTTGTTTTGCATTTGTACTATTTAGACAGTATCCTCTCTTTAAAAAAAATCTAACTAATAGTCATTATGTTTCCGTAATTACTGAAACCGCTGATTGTTTATACAAAAGAGATTTTGCTGATATGAAACACAAGGTCGTTGAAGGCCCGTTTATGCCACTGTTTCAAGCCGTAATATTTACACCACTGTTTCATTTCCCTCCACTCTGGACTGCATGGTGGCAAATTAGAGGTATGAGTTGACCCCCATTGGTTCCAGAGGTGGTGTCTGAAGTGTAATATTAGTGAGAGGGGAGTGTGCGTACTCAGTGGAGGAAAAAAGTGCTGTTTTTGTGCGTGTCTGCCTTTAAGCATGTGTAAATAAGATGCAGTATCACACTCCATCTTGCCCCGTAAAAGCTGCATCACACGGTGAAATGACACAAATATCATGTAGCCAGTTGAATTAATACACCAAACTTGTTTGCTCGTTTTATGACTTCTGACAGAGAATTCATCTATCATCACCCAGATAAACAGTCATGTTTATGTCTTTGCAGTCTTACACATTATTTAAATGTTGGTGATTGTGGCCTGTGTACCAGTTTGTCTTTGAAACTTTCTGTTAGAGTTGTAATGCTCCTGTAATTATTCCGTCATCTCTCCTCTGCCTCTACACTAATCGTACTGGTGACCATCATGCATTGGTGTCAGCGTAGTTTACAGCAAGTATATCTCCTGTTTTAGACAGTTGGGTTTCATTAATGATCAATTCACTTCTTCCATTTGTGCCACTGTATTTACGTTTTGCTCCTATACTTGCTTTAGCACTAAAAAAAAATGTTTTTCATACCAAGAAAGCTTTTTAAACTGAATTGAAAAACATGAAAAACCATCACTTGTATCTCAAAGAAGGATTTTCTGGCTAAATCAAGTAAAATGAAGGGCCCCGCTCAAAAAAAAAATCAGGCTTCAGAAACCTCAGCATGACCTCAAAGATGAGGTTTCAAAGTTATTATGCATATTGAGAGTTGTAACCTTTCTGTTCTGGTTCATCGAAATCTATTTTTGACACCATTTAATCCCCTACGGCTGCCTTTTACACAATCTAATAATACACTCCACAGCTGCTCGCTTGGATCTTTTAGAATCAAATAAGTGACTCTGAAGGATGGTTGGCAGACCTGCGATCGGGGAGGAAGTACATTTTGACGTAGGGGCTTCTGGGCCGTCCATCAGGGCGAAGAGAGAGATCTACAGCCTGCAGCACGTTGACGATTAGCTGATGACCCACTTTGTCATACAAAAGCTTCACCTGAGAAAAGAATACACACAAAAAAATCTGATGCTGCATCTTCGTTTAAACACATCAGCAATGAAACACACTTTTGTCAACATGTGCACACTCACTGAGAGCTGCCCTGGCATCAGCTGTGGAGCGTCTTGGAGCATCCCGGGACTGGAGGGAGACAGGACATTTAAGGAGGGTCTCTCCATCTTCTGGGATTCAAAAGAACTGGAACCTGCTGTGAAGGCAGAGGAAGAAATTTGAATATGATTAATTCAAAAAGGGAGAGTCGGTTCCAGACAGAGGACATCAGGTCTGGGAAAGTCAGAGGTGGTATAGGAGAAACAGGGGCGGTAGGGTATAACAGTTAAGGATTGTGAAGTGTCTACCATTTCTACTTTCAATCACTACATAAACTCTACGAACATTTAACAAATACCTTTTTTACATCTAAAGCCCTAGTCACACATTCCCATTTCTCATGCGCTTTGGTTGTGGTGCATGTGCTACTTGGTCTGGATCAGCGTTGTACAGTCGTGGACGAACACCGGGGAACAGGGAAGGGTCCCGATTGTTTTGAACTGTTCAAAACTGTCGTGGAGAATCGCTGCTCTCAGTATAGCAGGGGTGGAGGCCTAATGCAGTCCTAAGGCGAACGGCATTAGCGTGGCATGTACAGGGCTCAATCGGGCTGATCGTGGCTCAATCCAGAAAGCTTTCTGAGGATGACTGACAAGGACGTATCTGAATGTGCCCTGACTGTGTCCCGTTCAAGGCGACGCAAGTGACGGGGCTCAATCAGGGCCCGAACGGGGCTGACGTCGTGTCAGCGGGATGGAAATTCATGTCATCCTCATCGTATTGTTGTATTGACCTAATTGAAGTGGGACGAACGCCCCCGAAGCGCTGTAGAAGCGCCGTAGAAGCCTTACTGACAATGTATGTACGGGGTGTGTCCAGGGGAGAGACAGTCATTTCTTCCCGTATCATGCCGATCAAACCAGCCTTGCCAATCGTGTACAGTCGTGCACAATCGCCATGAGAAACAGGAACGTGTGACTGGGGCATAATCTGTCACAATAAGACATTATCACACCCGTTTTATTTTCTGCACTACTGAATGTCTACTTTTATAAACCAAATGTATAATTTTTGAAAGAACATTACGTTTTTTCTTGCTTCAAATCTGTTTCCAACAAAAGTAGACTGTCACCACAAAATGACCAAAGCAGGTTTTGTAATGTGAAGGCTTTGTGCCCTTGACAAAAAAATATCTGTATCAGTAACTCACTGATAACTCACATATTGTTGTTACACCTAAAAGCAATTAAGCTGGCACACCAGATGGACCATTTAATATATTTCACTGGTCCATCAGGGAAAGAGCCAACAGAAAGAGTTTGGGGAGGGCTAAACCTTTCAGAAGCGTATCCAGCAGGTGATTGGACGATTGTTCCGTCAATCACATTTATTATGGGCCAATCAGATAATTTAGTAGGTGTGTGCTACTACGCCACTTTGAAAAACAAACTCTTGTCAAACATGTCAGAAGTGGAGTGAAAATATCCTTAATACAAAGAAGTCTGTAGTGTTGTTTGTTTATCATTTAATAAGGAAATATGGTCACAATCTGCTAAAACTCCTACTGAAGCAGTTAGCATCTATGCTAAACCTGTACATGCAGTCACTTCCTGCTGTCGTCTTGCTTGTTCCTCTTCCTGCTCTAAAGGAATCTGATTGGACCGTCCCACTTTGGGTGACTCACAATCGTTGTGTATTGGAGCTTGGCAAGATGGATCTGCCTAATTACAGACATTAAATCAGGTAGGTCCAGCTGCTGCGTAAGGTTAATAAGAAATAGTTCCATGATGAAGTAGCTCTTATAAAATGATTACTTAACCTAATCATGTCATGTTGATATCATTATTAGTTTGACAATTATTGAGCAAAAATGATGTTCAGTGATTGCAGTTAATCTGATCACCACCAAAATCTAATCGTTTTTAAGTTGGGCCATTAACAGCATCTTCCGAAAATTTAAGCAAAATCCGTCCAGTAGTTTTTGCATTATCTTGAAAACAAACAAAAAAACAGAAACACTGGCAAAACATAACCTTCTTGGCTGCGGTAATGATTCTGGAAATGTTGGCATAGTCGATATTGGCAAAAATCTAATATCCTGCTTCTGTAAATTAAACCATTGCGACAAAGTGAAATTTACACTGAGATTAGAGTAACATGTTAAAAGATTTGTAAAACGTGAGTTTGCACATTACCTCCCTAACGTAAAAGTCTACAGCTCCCACTGATGCAGACTAAAGGGCCCCTCAGTCCCCTGATAATGCTAATTTGAGGTTGTGGGTTGAAATTTTTGGGAATCCCTTAATTTGTGCTATATATGGCTGAAAACTAAATCAAAATATAATTATTTCAGCATAATCCTTCCCCAGAAATGCAACACAAAATGTCAATTTATCACACTAATAAGACGAAACATTTTTGTTTTTATTTCGAACATCTTAAAATGAGAGAGAAAAAAATATATACTGTATATACACACTGGAAGACAACACAGAATGATACAGTAGAGCAAGATCAATATTGAATTTTCAGAATAAGTCCTCCTTTTTGTTCAGTTTGAAAAGGGTGTAGGATGAAGTACATCACTTGTCTAGTCCTACCCCTTTTTTCAAAAAATGAACTAAAAAAAAAAAAATTCAGTCTCAGGCACTCAAAGAAACATCAAATAACACAGCTTAATACAGCTAACAGCAAAAAAGAAACATAACATCTAAACATTACCCACAGTATAAATCAATCTAATTTTAATTACACACTATTTCAAAGCACACCTTTGTCTTTTACTTGTTACCATCCTAGCCTGGTATTTTTGAAAATGTTTTTGAACCTACCTATTGTTGTACATGTTTTTATTTCTTTACTGCAGCTGTTCCACAGATGAACTCATTTTGTTGATATGCAGTGTAGTTTCATATTAGCCCTGACTGCTGGTTTTTCGAACATGTGTAATCCTCTGAGATTATGTATACCCTTCCTAAAAAAGTAACTCTTTCTTATCCAGCATGGCTGAATTTCATATGCTCTCACTCTGTTTACATGGAGTCAGACGGGACTGTAAGCTGAACAATAAGACTTTAAAATCCAGTGAAATTGGAACGCTTGGTTTATTTGGGTTCACAAGAAACAAGTAGCAAGTACATTAAGTTTAAGCTGAAACTGATTCAAAAGGATTAGTTAATTCATCACATTTTATTTTACTATCACAATACTAACAAACTGTAATGTCATCGCATTTTTAATCTGCACAAATCAGGTGTATGTTGTTGCCGGTGTTTGTCTATTTGTTGATCTGTTTGACTGTGAGCAAAACAACTCAAAAAGTCCTAAACAGATTTTGATGACATTTTCAGGGAATGCTGGTCATAGCACAAGGAAGAAGTGGTTAAATTCTGACACATCCATGACCTGTTATACCCAAATACACGCCACTGACTCGGCAGTGGGAGCAACTTGGGGTCAAGTGTCTTGGCCAAGGACACATCAATATGTGAGAGCCAGAGCTGGGCCCGAACCTTCAACCTTCCGACTGAGCCATCGATGCATTAATTTTAACTTGACTAAGAATGTTAGAAAGGCCTTTAAGGAGGTCTGTGTTTCTAGTTTTCTCGAGCACTGGCCTTAAAAAATTAATGGACACAATAATGACACGCTGATTGAAAGGTCAGTTCTCCATGATTAAGTCTGTACAAACTCACTGTACTTTCTTATTTACTGTACTGTGTTGCATTGTTTATTGTATTTCTTTATATTGCAAATTATACTGCAGGAAGAGAATAAATGTCATTTTTGGCCAGCCCTTGTTTTGTTCCCTGCTCTGTTTCTTAAACTATTGTGCTGAAAACTTGTCAACTTCCACAACAAGTTCAAGGTTATCAACACAAGCTGGTGACACTTTACTTTCTGTAATTTACTCTTGAAGATCTTTTTATATTTGACTGCAACAGACTGCTGTTTCCTCTATTTCCAGTCTAAATACAGATATTTTCCAGGTCAGGTCAGGTTTGGGAGCACACGCTGGGTCGTCACTTCGCCATTCATCAATCTGATGACTTGTCTGCACCACCAGAAACGCCAACCCTGCCGTATCTGGTATATTTACCAATTCTTGGCTAAAACTCAATGTATGACACCAATATATATTCACTTTCAGGCATAAATGTTTTCTGTGACCTAAAAATTATTCAGCACAGGCCATTGACATTTAATCAAACCCTGTCTCAATATGCATGAAATATGTAAATGATGTTCAAATATATGACTGAACTGTGAACGGTGGGCATTTGCAAGGAGTCACTCTTTAATGAGAAAGACAGAGAAACAAAAAGATACAGGGATACTTACTAGATTCTAATGGAGGGTGGGACGTGTCTGGGATTCTTGGGATATCACTGAAAAGAATCAAAAACAGCCGTATTAAACCCTCTTATCCTGCAACATTACTGAAACAGCTGTTAAAAAGTTAGTATAGTTCTTGATGCACAGGCAGACATGCAAAGATGTAGTCTACTGAGAAACAAAGTAGCTCAGGAATCAAAGTCATTGAAAGATTGATGTGTTGTGTGGTTAAAAAATGGAGCATAAAGGGAAGGTGTGTGCAAAGCCAAGATCTTCTCAAATCTGCAGTGTTTCCCAAGACAAGTGGCACACCATTATGTGAAATAAAAACAGAAAGAAAGTAAGGTGTCATGAAATATTGTCCACAGAACCGTCTTTACTTATTCACCACCACTACAATGAGGGATCCCATGGGAAACACCAGAATCCAGTGCAGCAAATTTATGTTACATAAAGGAAGCATGGTAATCTGTGCAACACTTATCAGGGTGATTTTTCATTTAGAACCAAATTTGAAAATGTGTTTTCAATATGCAGCCAGCCGAGCTGTTCATAAAGATTATTTGATATAAAGATCTTAAAAAGACCATGTTTTGCATCAGTTTAGGTTCTAATTCAGTTGGGATTACTGCTAGAGTATGTTCACAATCACTAAAGTTCAAATAATCTAGTTTTTACATACTGAGTCCTTGAGGTTCACCAGTCGCCTCACGATTAGTATAGTCACGATTCATGTCATAGGGTCTTTTGCGTGGCTAAAACACACCCTCATGCAAAGACAAAAAACAAAAAACTGCAGTAGCTATGACAAACACATGCCATCACTAGTAAACATAATTAGAAGCTAAACCATTAACATTATTACCTGACAACTGAGGCTTCAACTGAGCGCAAACAGTAAGGAAATGAGTGTAGGGCCCTATAAACTCCGCGATCACGGACTCGCGGACGGAATCACGGAATTGGACAATAACGGGGAATTCAATATAAACAAGAAATATTACGGAAATGGCTGACATTTTGTGTAAACGCGTTTTTTTTCTGGCTAAAAAGGAATCTATCTCTCGGGAAAATGCTCTGAGGGGGTGTGGACAAGGCACACTTTACTTCCTCTCCCCCTCATCTTCCCCTCATTATCGATGTCAAGGTTTCACAGCGGCCGTCTGAGACACCACCTGGCCCTGCATTCACACCAAAAGCGATCTGAGCGTCCTCGGCCTCAAACGACTCGAGTGGCGGCTAAGTTGGCAAAGAAGTTATGAAACTCCCGGCTAACTCCAGAGTACAGGGCAGAGCAGTTTGCCAATGATCATTATGAGTAAGGCGATCAAATGTTCTGCAAATTTTGTCAACATACTGTTGACTGGACACATAACGATACGTGTGGGGACCACCTGAGGAGTGAGTGTCTATATTACATTACTCTATACAGTGTCTCGGGGTTAAATTTGCATAAAATACTTAAAACCGAATTCTCAAAAAATTTAAACGGAAAAAAACTGAATATGAGAAAAAATAACACAGATTTTATAGGGTCCTATGAGTGTTTTGTAGATTATTTCTTTGTTGTAGAAATGCTTCTTAGTAAAAAATCATATACCATTGGAAAGCCTTTTTTTTCCTTTCTAAATAGTGCCACATTTATTAGAAACGTGCATTTGGAGATTGAAATATGGGCCTTGCTACAGTAGTCAGTTGGTGCCTGCTCCAAAAATCAGCATGGCACATTTGACTGTTTTGGTTAGGGCCGTGCGATAAGGCAACTTTAAGGTTCTTTTGTTTTCTTTTTTCTTCAACCAGTGGCAGTCCCATATCTCCACAGTCTGAGACCAAACTATACTCCAAGATGACAACACTCGCCCCAAATGAGCGAGTTTATCAAAGACTTTCTACAGAATTTGGGAGTGGAGCGGATCTACCGTAATAACCTGGCAGACACACCCTCATTACCATAACGATATCAGATGATGTGTGACAGTGCAAAGCAAAACAATGTACAGAATAAGCTTGTATCTGCTTTTATTATCTGAGTGGAGGAAGTCACACCACCAGGATATCAAACACGTCAGAAACACATTTGACCAGTCAGGAGTAATTGGTCTGGCTGTTTTTCACTGTCACGTCTCTGTGTTCACTTGTACGAAAAACAAAGCATAGCTGGGATGAAATCCACCCAAACTTCAAAACCAGACGGACTCAAATTTTGGGCCAAAACTGTGTTGAAATCGCACAGTGTTTGACTGTTTTTTAAGTCACAGGAACTCTTACAGGGCATCTTCCACAGAGTGGGAGTAGAGGTGGATCAGGGGTGCTCAGCATGTAAAAACTACCTGCTGTTTTGGACACTAGTGATTGTGAACATACTCTTTCAGTCATCAACATTAAATAAAAAGTCCGAGTTGAAGCAAAGTATGAACACTCAAATCGAAACATGAGATTGACAACCATTTTCTCATTTTATCCTTTGAAATTAAACAAATGATTCATGAACTGTTTCATATATGGACAATTTTCCTTTTGATTTTAAATGCAAATATTTATCTGATAAGTGTTTCATGGACCCTTGTTTGCCCTAAAGGCCATTCCAAAATAAAAAAATAAACCAAATAGATGAAATAGAACAAACATTGCTTGCTTCATGAATCCCCAAACTTTCAAACCAAAGGACAAAGGTTAAGTTAACATAAACTACTTGTTTCGAATACTGTGAAAATTTCCCATTTGGTATCCTCAGACTGTATAAGGAATGAAAAACAGGAATTCCAGATGCTGCAAAAATAATTTCAAAAGCTTGCAAAAGCAATGCTACACTGATGGAATTTCCTAAAGGCCATTTTGCATCCCTTCAAGTGAACTTCCAGTACAATTCAGTAGGAGATGTCAAATTGCTCATATGTTTTCAAAACTGATTTTTGTGTAGCTGTTATTCCTACTAAACAGGATTCAGTTCACTTTATGTAGGGATGCAAAATGGCCCCAGCAAAACCAAAAATAGTTTCCATAAGCGTGAGAGGATTGAGGGGTCCTGTAAAAAAGTCAGACTACTTACTGATATTTTCTATACACCCTTCGAGAGTGTTAGGAGAGAAATTAATAGATTCAGCTTGTCTTTCTCTAAGAGAGCATGTAAGGTCAAATCTTGAGAAATGTTTACAGGTTCTAGAAATGGGTCACTAGGGATGGTATATAGCATACAGGTATTTAAACAGTCATTAATCTGCAGAATAAAATTTCTTATGACCATCATTTCATTTGAATATTCTGTTTACGTTAATTTTTCCAGTGAATGGGTGCAGCAATTCTCAATCAGTAGACCGAAACAAATTTATATTTTGTTAGTATCACATTAAGAACTAAACGCTACATGTTTCCTATTCAGCTGTTCCTCTTGTTTCTCACACAAGCACCGTGTAGAGAGTATTTTTTGTTATTATGCCTCCAAACTGAGGAACTCTTAAGCCCTTTGCACACCAGACGCGTATTTTTCGCGCAATTATTTTGCATGTCATTTGTTTTTTTCTAATCTACTGTTTTTCAATGCATGCTTTCACACCAGCAATGTTATTTCACCGAGCGAAATTGAAACTTTTATTTTGTTCGGACCGAGGTCGACTTTTCCATAGTTTCGCTTGCGACAAGTGCACATCCGACCAATCAAAATGCTTGTTGTTGGCACGTCACATAGTCCCGGAGCACCGATTAGTTACTGTTGACAGCTGCAAGTCTGTCCTGATTCAGCAGACAGCATTATAAGGCCACTTGCATCCTCACCAACTTCCTGCAGTCTGATCATCAGCTGTATGTCTGAGGTAAGAGGACACGCTGTTGTTAAAAGTATAATTTGATTCATTTGATTCAAACATTCATATGTGATGGGCTGCCTGTTTACTGTCTCGATCTTTTACTAGGCTAACCTATATGATATTAAAGACAAAAATATCTAAGCACAAGCTCAAGAAAAAATATATGAAAAGGAAAACTTTAAATCAGTGTCTCAGTCTGGAAGTGAAGGGTTGCAGCCCAGCTCTGTGTCCTCAAGCACAACTCCCACTGCTGCGTCAGTGGTATGTAATGTGTTAACTGATGATACAGAAGAACTTACAAAGGCTATTCAAACATCAGTGAATAGATGTGAAAGGGATGTGAATTGTAGGCTTGAGCTGCGGCTCAAAAGTGCTTAGAATGTGCGCAGCGCGATCGTTTTTTATTTTTTATGTATTAAATCCCGTCACTCCTGATGTGCATAGACAGGCGCGTCAAAATTCGCCTCAGAATTATTCGCAATTTTGTACCATTTATTCGTGTCACCGCTGGTGTGCAAGGGCCTTTAGACTCTGAGTAGCAAGCTCTCTGGGTGTTTTTAAAAGTAAACTTAAGAGTCTCCTTTTTTTACCTGTCTTTTAATTTGGATTTATTCAGTGGATTTAATTATAAGTTTTATTTTTGTTTTTATTCAAGAATTTAAATTTATTTTTCAAGTGCTTTATTTAATTCATAACCCTTATTACTGGATTTAACCCATTTTATTGTACCTTTTCTATTTCAATAACTAATTTTACTTGTAGGTGTTATGTTATTTTAACTTTTCTATGTTTCTTGTACTATTATTCTTTTCTTTTTGGTTTTATTTTCTCTATGCCTGTTTTGGTCTATGGCAGTTCAAGTCTGTTATTGTTTTCTGTCCATCATTCCTCTGTAAAGCACTTGGGACTGCGTTTTATATATGAAAAGTGCTTTATTGATAAAGCTGAGCTGAGATTAAAAGTGGTGCTTTTGAATTTGACAGTAAATATAGATTAGTATTTCTTTCTTATTAATATATTTATTTTTCAAATACATACCACTGATAATAGGCTACCGAAACACATGTAAACATTTGAAGTAATTGGTTTCAATTTAACTAAAGCACAACACTGGTTTATTAAGACTGAATCAAAATTCAACACTCCATTAAGTTGTTATGCTTTCAATCTAAAGATACTTTCTGTTAAAATTTAATAATATAATATTTCCTTTAAAGCCTGCTTTACTACCTACCTTTAACTTAAATGTCCACTTTGTCTAATTTAACACTGCTTAATCAAGACAACATGGACTGTAATGAATAAAGCATCAATCAAAGTTACCGTGGAAGGGATGCTGTGTTTTCAGTTCACCTAAAATTGCATTCTTTGCAGCACTTTTGATTAGCTGGTTTCTATTTTTTACAAGTCATCAACCACAGACATCAGAAGCAGCCTCCTCTTGTCTTTTACGGCGCTTGTAGCCTGTTTTATTGGGTCAGTAAAATTCACCTTATATCATCCTAGAAATAAACACAAGTGCTTTTTTAAAGGGGACGTATGAGAAGACAAATTGGAAATCTCCTGCTCCAGAACTTGGCAGGCACCGCTGCAAGTAATGGCTGTCTATTTTTAATACTTTGAATGCAGTCGCAAAGTCGTGATCAGAATACAAATAAAAGTCACTGTCTCACGTCTTATCCGAGGTCGGCCAAGTCTGAGTTTGAGCCTCAGTCTGATCAATCAAGGGTTAAAGTCAGTGAAGCTTTCACACTGATTACTGCCTCAAAACTAAAGGGCTGGATTTAATTTTCAACAAATAACAAAATGTAACACCACTAATATGTTGACAATACATTTTATTCCTGACTTACCCTATGGGCCTGGATACCACTAGCTCCACTTGGGGCTCAGCTTGAGACTCCAGGATGATGTCGTAAACCTGCTTCATTGTTGCCCCCGGTAAAAGCTTCCCATTCCACTGCAAGACCTCATCACCTGTAAACAGACATGCAGTCCAGATGTTATTTAAAACTGTGAATGTACATTAGGACCCACAATATTATTTGGTTGTAAAAATAAAGTCGGTGTAGAGAAATGTTCAAAATGGCAAGCAAGCCTTTGTCTTAGATAATCTATTAATTACTGATAAGTTGAATATTTCCTCATGACTCTACTTGACCAATTGGTTAAAGCATTCATCAAAGTATGGTGATGTTAATTTTATCAAAAAACATACCCTACTGAGCAAAATGGGCAGAGAGCAGGGACACAGAACTACTGGCAACTTCATGAAATCAACCTTGCTTGTACAGTGTTGGATCCCCTTCACAACTGCCTTAATTCTTGTGCTACATTTCCACCCAGCAGTCTGGTTCAGTTCAGCTTGGTACGGTACACAACTACAGTTGTTTTCACTGTCAAATGAGGAGAAAGGGTACCTAAACAACTGATCCGTGCCATTCCACTTTATGCACCCCTTTGAAAGGTGAAGAGCATACTGACGAGACCCCAAAGGGTGAAGCTACAAACACTGCAGTCTGTTCACTGGTCGCAAAAATCAACAATTGCCGTGCAACAGCTGCTAAAACAAAAGTACATATCATGTCATGCACAAATGAAATGTGGATTAAGAGCAATTTCTTGCTGTAAAGAATGTCTGCACCAAACAATACTCCATGGAGTTAAATACTACATTTGAAGTACATGGTGATTTTGCCAAAATTCAGTCTGTAAAATACAGTATATGAAAAATTGTGAAATCTGCAGGATGCCACACATACCCAGATATTATGCCATTTCTAGAAAAATTAGCAGAATGGATCAGTCTACCTCTGATGAGCCAGAAGTCAAAATAGTAGATGGAAACAGCATATATTGATGGCAACATCTTTAGCAATACTAGCATTACATTAGCATTCATTCTGTTATATTTATTTAACAATAAAGCAAATCAGACTCAATGAATACACATTTTTGAGTCACTACATGGATCTTAAACATTTCTCGTGTGTGTTCAGTGGGGAAAATCATTTAAAAAAAAAACAAATAAATCACTGGTTAGACTTTTTTTTCAGTCCATTAATGGAGATAGCTGTTGGCTGAGCTATCATTTACTTTTGTCTTCATGACCAGAAACAGAAATCAGCTAAAATACTGGATTGGGGAGGGAAAGCACACAGTCTGGTTTGTGTAATTAAAAAATATGATTATTCATATGTGTTTAGTATAGTTTTTGTTTGTAGAAATAGTTACCATGATCCAAACTTTAGCTCAGTAAGCTGCAATGATACACTTTTTTTAATAACACGCCAAAAACTAACTAAGAATAAAGAAGAATTAGCTTGGTTGGGTGTAGCATACAACAAAAAAACAGCTGTTTGGCAGTCATACTACTTCCAAATGAAGTATGCAGAATGCAGTACACTGCGTTCGTTGGTAGTTCATAGTAGGGGGTTTTAAAACCGCCCTCCATTGCTGAAATTTGTTAACAGTGTCCCACTACACCCAAACGCTACACTGTGTTGTGCTGCTGTGATGTCACACAGTTACCTAGCTGGCACGACTCTCTCTGCCAGGCTCACA
This sequence comes from Cetoscarus ocellatus, assembly GCA_037902135.1. NCBI lineage: Eukaryota > Metazoa > Chordata > Actinopteri > Labriformes > Labridae > Cetoscarus > Cetoscarus ocellatus. Next base: position 542,387 of record JBAMNC010000050.1, on the reverse strand, counting down.
TCCCTGCTCTCAAGTGAAAGTACAGCTGGAAGTGGAAAAGGAGGCAAGATCAGGGCTGACGGTTAAAACCTGTACCGGACTGTACTGATCCAAACCAGAGCAGTCAGTGGAAATGCAGCTTTAGAGGCACAGATGCAACAAAATGATAGAAGTACTCTTCAGAGGTTTTGGTCCATTTCGACATGATAGCATCATGCAGTTGTTGCAGGTTTGTTGGATTCACATCCATGATGCGAATCTCTCTTTCAAACACATCCCCAAAAGCTAATGTTCAAGCTAATGCCATGTACCTCATACAACCCTACTTCAAAAATCCAAACAAACCCTCTGATAGAGGGGCAATGCATCAGGACTCTTCTCAGTTTCTAAAGCCCCCTGCCCCAGCTCTCCTTCTCTCAGTACTCTCAGTTCAGCACAGAGCAGAGGAAAAGGAGGAAAGACATGGGCTGATCTTTGCAAATCATCTTACTGCTTGTTACTGACACACTTAAACCTCATCAACCGTCCCTTACAACACTGAGAGTCATGTGTGGTTGACATAACAATAACCTGAAATGAAACAAAGCTAACCAGGCCACACACACAAGCATGAATCTACTGCTGATAAATACACCATCACAGCCAAATGACTGTGCTGTTAACAGACTTTACACATGGTCAGAGGGTTGACAAGCAGTGGGACTATGCACCGCTACTAACAGGTAACTGACTGAAAACAAATCTTGTGAGAAAGAATGTTTTTGAGCGTAGGATTGGTGCAGCATCTTCATTTAACATGGAAACAGGAGACACACAGAGTCTGCATGCACAGTGGTCAGTTCTCTGACTACTGAGGCTGATGTCAGACATAAATTCATTGATTATTAGTCATAGTAAAAAAGAAAGCTAGTGCTATAGGTCTCTGTAGGCATCACCAAAGTGGCTGCATGATGTGCTCTAGAACAGTGGTTTTCAAGTGGTCTGGCTTCAGGACCTACCGTCACTCCTTAATGTCAAGCTGTGATGCAAATCGAGGAAAATTGAATTATATTTTTATTTAAAAAAAAAAGATGCTGCACTCGAAACTTGAGATAGTCCAGAATATCACAGTAACACAAACAGTTTAAGTAGGAACCAAAATGACCTGCAGGTCAATGGGAAACAAATGTAGCTGTAGCTGTGATAACCCTGAATAAGGGTTATCACAGCTACATTTTCCCTCTTTTAACATTAATTTCAATGTTGACATGGAGGACCAAGATTGTCTTACGTATACCAAAAATTATTTCAGTCTTTGAGTGATGTTTGGACTGCATTTTAATGTTTATTTCCAGGCAGGCAGTTCATTAAATGATCTTAAACATCTTCTACTTCTCTAAGGATAATCAACAAAGAGCTACATGTTATCACTGCAGATCAGGAGCTTTGGATGAAAAAAAATGCAAATAATTATAATAAAAAACGTTTTTCCAACACTACTACTCTAATGATTAAGTGCAGCTGTCAAGTGATAAAGCTAGTCAGTGAGTAGATGGCAGTGGTCATATTTACAGTCTCCAGTAAATCCTTTATATAGTGTGCCAGGTGTGATGTTTTAGATTACCTGCTCTGAGATGTCCCACCACGTCAGCCAGGCTTCCTTTCTTGACTTTAGTGATGAAGGCACCTAATCTCCCTGACTCTGTTATTCTGCCACCTACCACCTGCACAAAAAGACAGAAAAAGAAAGAGAGGGAGATATTAGTGTCATGACCATGATAGCAGGAGAAGACGACGCCTACTAAACAGTGGCTGTAAAAAATTCAATGAGTGTCTGTAGCAATGTCGTGCATAGCTCTATCATTTTCTTTTTATCAAAGGATGAAAATTCAGATCTTAGGAAAGAGTTTCAGGAATCTATTTAAGGACAAAACCAACAAACAAATAACTGACATGTTACCTTGATATAAGATTGAATTAATCTGAACTCACGCTGGTCAAAACATGACAGCGTGCTCTCTTAATAGAGGTGTAAACAATCAATTCAGTTCCACTTCTGGGGGCCATGGTTTGATTCTAAATCAGTTTTTGTTTCAGACTGATACAGAAAACACCACGTCTGTAAAAAAGAGATGTTTACTCCAGGATCTACTTCTGCCTGCAGTTCATTAAGAGGCTGGATAATATGAATTAACTAAAAAGAACAGAATGGGTTAAAGGTATACAGCACATTTACTTTAATGTTGGCCCCAGCTGATAAGTATTTTTTAGATACCCTGCAGATGACTTTAAACAAAGTTTGCCCAGTGTCAACTAGACTAGGCTCCAGGTCCCATGACCCTGAAAGGTATAAAGCCGCATTCACACCAAACGTGACCTGGACGACCTGGGCAACCTGGGCGACCACTCTCCATGTAAAGTCAATGTACAGCCGCGATGACCCTTACAAAGGCAGTCACTTATATTCTTCTTTCCTATAAAAAAATCCCTGATTTTTTTTCCACAACACTCGATTTACGATTTTAATTGATTTTTTTCCCTCTCAAACAAAACGAAACTTCAAGTGACACAAAAATTACATAAATTAAGTTTTGCCTTTATGTCATCAAAATATAATTCAAAACGAAACAGAATACCCCCCTGGGGTCAAAGTGCATGTCATAAACTGTTGATTATGTTTGTCTACATAAACACTGAAGGCTTGGTTATTTTCACAGTATATTAACATGAAACTTTCTGATCAGTATTTAATCTGATTTCATTTATAAACAAATATTAGCCTAAACATGTGCTTGTTCAAAACCTGACAGGGCCTTCCATCACAATAACTCTAAATTTTCAGTATCTATATTTTCAAACATTGCAACTTATGGTTGGAGTAAGTCAAGAAAAAAAATCGCGATTTTTAATTTTTCAATCTTCCGTAGAAAATAATTTTAATTAACCGATTTAATCAATATACTGCCCAGCCCTACCCCTGAGCTTCAATATAGGTCTGGTAACCTGGCCTCAACTAAGTTGACAGATATGACATGGGGTTAGCTTTAAATTGAAATCCTAATTTACCGTGGTAACATGTTATTATCTGATTTGTGCTGAACTTCTTTCTTTGGAGATTCTTTTCAACAACTTCTTTAATGTCATAAACAGATGCAAATGCCATGACTGAAAGCTCTGTTAACATGGAATCTGTGCGCAAAAGACTAACAACATATAAAAGTGAAAAATAAACATAACGAACGCAAACACAAGAGTCACTGCACATCCATAACCAAGAGTGTCTGCTGTAACCATGTCCTGCAGAGGACTTGTGTGGTAGGGTGTCATTAATGTGTTTTTTCTGCCGGTGCCTTTGTGCAGACTCTGGATCAAAATGAGTCATACCAGCACGTGCTAGGGGGCTATTTTGACATTATTTTGTACAACAGGATGAAGTGTTGACCCAATTTCCATCTTTGCGTAGGGTCAATCCTGTCCATGTACGTGTAAACTGTGTGTCCACTCGAACCTTTAACCCCAGCAAAGCTCCGGCTTCTTTTGGCATGCTGGCGCTCCTCTTGCTCAGGGTGATTCTCCCGATTAGATGGTCTCCCTCCTTGGATGGTTGCCAGGTTACAGGATGCTGCAACAAGAGACAGCAGGAGGACACTAAGAGGACACATGCACAGGTACATTAACAAGTTGCATTGTCAGCAGCGGGGGAGGAATGACTTCGAGTTTTAAATGTTTGAACAAATATTGACAGTTTAGGAGAATTAAGACTGATAAATTGTGCATTTCTTTTGCTGCATTGATAGCTTTCGGTCATGCGACTAACAGGGAGGAATGGAGGGCTAAAGAGTGTCAGCTATAGCATTAACACTTTGTAGAAATGCAACACAGGGTTTTTTGGTATTTATCTCTACAAAGCAACATGTGTTCACTAAAAAACACCAATCAGAACTTGACCTGTTAGATAATACAGCTGTAAAAACTAAGCTAACACAAACAAACCCATGGACAAAGTCAACTAAAGGTTACCAATTAACATGTTCACTAGCTGAACCAATACAGCAAAATACCTTGTAACCTTCCCAGCTTCCAAAAGAGTATTTATCTGCTGGATTAAAAGATACGTTACACATGATTTAATCATGGAGGCTTGTGGACTTCTTTTTTTGAGTTTGTTTTTAAAACTCTCCATCATAGTTGCTCCTGCTACTGCACAGGCACTGTCATATCTCCTCTGCCTCTACACGAATCCTACCAGTCTCGCGTACTCTGCAGCTTGTATCTGTGTTGTGTTAGTTCTGGACGACGTACACAACCAACATGCTGAATTGACGCAGAGGAAATATGGCAGCCATTATGCATCTGCACCTGCATCTACAAAGCTAATAGCAAGTATATACTCCCAATCAAAATCTTAAGACCAATCGAAAAATTGCAAGAATTTGCATTTTGTTCTGTTGGATCTTAAGAAGGTTCTATATAGAGCTTCAAATGACTGTGGGTCAAGACAGGGCACGCTCCTCGACTCAAATTAAGGCCGTTACTGGTGCAGACTGCAGCCCGGCAACCATTACACAGAATCTGCGAGGGAAGGGTTTAAAAAACAAAAAATTCTTCAAATTACACGTCTCTTCAACGCAACAGAACTTCCTGTTTGGACTTAGCAATGGACACCAAACATGGGACATTGAAAGGTGGAAGAAAGTTTTATTCTCTGACAAGAAAAAATGTAACCTTGACGGTCCTGTTGGCTTCAAACGTTACAAGCAAAACAAGGAGATCCCACTGGAGATGTTTTCAACACGGCAAAGTGGAGGGGGCACCATCATGATCTGGGGTGCTTTTTCCTTCAATCAACAATGGAGCTTCAGGCTGTGCAGGAGCATCAAACAGCAGCTGGTAATGTGGAGATGCTGCAGAGGGCATCCCTCATGACTGAGGGCCATCGTCTGTGTAGTGATGACTGAGGGCCCCAGTCTGTGGGGTGATGACTGAGGGTCCTCCTCTGTGTTGTAATGACTGAGGGCCCTCGTCTGTGTGGTGATGACTGAGGGCCCTCGTCTGTGTGGCGATAATTGAGGGCCCTCGTCTGTGTGGTAATGACTGAGGGCCCTCATCCGTGTGGTAATGACTGAAGGCCCTCGTTTGTGTGGTAATGACTGAGGGCCCTCGTCTGTGTGGTAATGACTGAGGGCCCTTGTCTGTGTGGTAATGACTGGGTTTTTCAACAGGACAACGATGCAGTTCACAATGCCCTCCTGACGAAGGACTTCTTCCAGAGGAATAACATCACTCCTTTGGACTATCCTGTGTGTCCCCCTGATCTTAATCCAACTCAGAACATTTGGGAATGGTGGCAAGGTAAGTTTACAAAATGGACGTCAGGTCCAGACAGTGGATGCCCTTCATGAGGTCATCTTCACCACCTGGAGCAACATTCCCTCTGGCCTCCTGTAAACACTAGCGTCAAGTGTGCTTAAACGTATTTTTGAAGTGATCGACAAGAAAGGTGAAGCTACTCATTACTGAGTCATTTTTGACACTTATATTTCTGTTCTGAGGGGGCTTTTGGGTTTTTTGTGAGCTGTGGTCTGAAACATTTGATAAGCTGATGAATAGCTTATTTCATGTTAATTATTGTTTCAATTAATTGCTTACTCAAAATTTTTTGTAACTTGCTTCCATTTCTTCTTATAGCAAACGAAAGCTCTACTTTGAACCTTCTTAAGATCCAACAGTGCAAAATGCAAATTCTCGCAATTTTTCGATTGGTCTTACGATTTTGATTGGGACTGTATACTTGCTATTAGCTTCGTAGATGCAGGTGCAGATGCACTGGTTTTAAGATTTTGGTCAAGGTTGTATTTCCAGCCTAAGGGGTTTTATTCTGCTCAGGGTGCTGAGAAAACAGGCCTACGTTGGTTATGAATTTAAAATGAGCGCTGCCTATATTGGCTTTGGACACAGGCCCTTAATGTTTATAATTCTTGCGTTTTGACCATTGTTTATACTCACTTATATTGCTTCAACCAAAAACAGCAAGATGTATTTTATCTATGGTCATTTTAAGTTTACATTACGGCACAAGCTGAGACAAATGCTGTGGATGAAGGGATTCAGTGTCAGGTTTAGAACAGAGACTATTTCACACTGATGGAAAGGTATTTTAATGAGTTAAACAGAGAACTGATGGTGGTAAAAGACACAAATACAACAAGGAGCACCTACCAAGAAAAAGCTGTCACTCCGACATTTTTAACATGCATGTAAAAAAGTTCAAATCATAGCAAGATCTTAGCAAACACATTTTAGCTGAATATGAAGTACAGGAGTAAAAGTAAAAGAAAACAGAGACTTACGTGCCATACAGTGGGATCATGTGGGTAACACTCCCAGTCTCCTGTAAGAGAAAAGAGAACAGCTCAGAGACTGTGAGCAGCAGACGACGTCCTTCATGTTCCAGTCATACATTCACACACTCTCACACACACACACACACATACAGCAAAAACTGTATACACAGCACATACCAGCCCTCAGTCCTCTCATACACAGCTCAGCCAAATATGGGGGCTCTTCAGAAGGTATTTGTTTACAGAGGGGGGCGGGGGGTGGATTAGTTTATTGAATATTCAGTCCTAGGATATAATTAGAAATAAAGCACTGTACCACAAGACCTGGAACTTAAATTAGCCCATCAATGCAGTGATACGAGGGGGCAGATAAGTCTTTTACATTGTATGTATTTTTATGTTTAAGTCTTATGGCTTTTAAAAGAGCAACATAAAACTTTTTAAATGTATTTCTTACCTCAGATCAATGAGTGTACAAAGAAATAAAGCAAAATGTTACAATAGTTTCAGGAACAGTTTTAATTCATTTTATTTACTTTACTGTCACTTTTACCTATCATATTTAATAGAAACAAGAATGTAATAAAAGCATAAATATGGGCCCATGGGATGCCTCGATCAGGCTTTTCTTCGCCGATACCAACCACTGATCATCTGTTTGTGAGATCAGCCAATACTGATCATGCTTTATGTTTTTTACTTAAAAATGAGATCTCAAGGAGCAATGCAACAAGCACCCTACAGTATGGACATCTGACTTACAGGATAGAAAAGACTCACTTGTTTTTATCATGTGAAGAACCAAAACTATTGACAGACTAACTAAAACTATTAATTCAATACAACGAGCAAAACAGGGCAAATAGTTTACTTAATAAAATGCGAAACATTTAAAAATATTTACTCATTGACATAATGTCACAGATGTAACTGGTTCATAACGCCAAGAAAACAAATTTCACCTCCATTCAATAATCAATTCTGATCAATCAATCATGTTTTTTTTGACAAAAACTGTCTGATACCGATCAGTGCCAATACAACTGGGGCACCTTTAGTTAAAACCAAATAAATTGCCTAAAAATAACCAAACAATGCACATTTTTAAAATGGCTAGAGGTTTTGATTGATTTGAGTTTGCTTTCTAATCATTCAAAATAAAGACTTTAAAAGAATGAAACTGAGGCCTGTACATAAATAAATAATATACATACATACACATATTAAATAGTATATAATAGAATTAAACCACCCATGTTTTCCCTGAACTCTGGCTCATGCCTTTGATTTTGATGACTGCTACAAAAAGTTTACTACGGATGGGAATCATGAGTACTACAAGTTATGATACAATACTCGATACATGGTTCACGATAACGATATAATCCCAATGCAGTGATTCTGCGATAAACCATATTACAAAAGAAATAATGTAACAATATGTCACTATAATCAATTTTGTCTGTCCCTTCAATGTTGTAGAAGAAGAATGTTGAAGAACGTTGATGAATCCATACTTTGGATTTTTAAGTGGCTGCATTCAGTAAACTTTCTCAAAAAAGCATAATATCGGCTGTTTAAAACAGTCCTTTATGAGATATAAATGTCTAAACTCCCCTCAAATGAAATGAAAACCAAAAAAGAACATCTGTAATGGCTCTAATTGGCTTCCTGCAGACACAAACCAGATGGTCAATTAATGAATTATGTGCTCCAATAATTAAACCTCTAAGGTTTATATCACATCATTAAGTTAGGTTGTCAAAATTTGACGTACTGTACATGATGCCTTCTTTTGGATTTTTCATTTTAAATCTGTGTCATTTTTATGACCTCCACCAGGAGCTTTAAAAGCTGGCATCTCTTACATGTAAAGTGGTTTGAAGAGGAATCAACACGAGAGAGTGAAATCAAGCTCCTGTACATCTTGCACAAATAAGTTGGCAACATTCTGAACAAACATATATAATATCAATATTGCAAAGGTGTTTTGATCATGATTGATCACATTTTAATCACATAGGTCAAATAAAAAAAAATTTGCATTCTTAAGGAGAAACAATTCTTCGCAGTGTCTGGATCTGCAAATCAAATGAAGTTGAAAAACATGATTTATGATCTTACTTATATATTTATCTTTGTTTGTTTTTGTTTTCATTGATTAAATTCAGATTAATAGCCTGACACACGCACAAGAACTTTTCAAATGACCTTTTAATGGAGGGTGTTTTATTTTTTTAAATATTTCTACTCTTTATTTTGACATGACAACCAGCCAATATTCAACCAGGAGGACGAATATACTGAAGTCAAACCCAGGGATGGAAAACATGGTCGTCCCAGATAAGACATCTCAACTGCCCCAAGTGGATTGTTACAATATGGGTAATTTCTCTGATTACTATTTGTGTTATTATATTATTACTATTTGGTTGAATTTGTTTATGTCTGATTATTTTTATTATTATTATCATTATTATTTGGAAGTGGGTTAATTACTGACTACTTGTGTAAGGTGAAGGGTGGAACCAGATAAGTTTTGACTTCCTCCTACTCCTTTTTGAACATGCAAATGACAAATTTATTTTGCGTTTTGGTTGTTGTTATTTTTATTTATTATATATTTACTTATTTGTTTATGTTCAAAATAAAAAAGAGAAAAAAAGGGACTGATCTCACTTTAAAAGGCCTAGAAAAACAAAATCATTTGAGTTTTTAAAAGATTATATGTTATGAAATAATATAATATGTAATAATAATATGTATTTTACCAAGACACATATTATTTCGTTGCCCTTTAAATCCAGCCCTGGTAGCGTACAACATGAAAAAAAATGGCCCTTGTGCACACGAAGTTGATGACCCCCGCTCTACAGGATCTGACACATCTTTCTGAAGTCTAGTGGGAGTTTTCAATTTCTTAAACATCTCTGGTGCTCCAGCTTCAAATCCTGTTTCAGTCCCAAATCTCAACCCCGTCCGCACACATGGGCCGTGGGGCCGAGTTGAAATGTGTGCGGGACCTCAGCGACACTGTTATGACACAGAGTAAAACAGAGCCAAGCGTTCCTAGGAGCCAGGAGGCTATGAGGTTAATGAGTTGTGACAACTTATAGTGACATTATGTAATCTTAAAGCAAACGCTGTGACGAGAGACGAACAAGTCTCAGTTTCATAACCCGAGCGGGAACAGTGGGTGGGCCGCATGGGTGAGTGTGTGCTCCTGTGTTTCCGCTCTTTACAGGTCCTGGATGATGAAGAGTCAGCTGGAGTCACGACCCAACACCAGTCACTTGTTGTGCTGAAGGGTTGTTGGAGACTGTAAAAGCTGATGACCTCAATCTTTTCAATTAAAACAGTTAAAAAAGTGAGAGTCAATAATACTAGAAATACACCTTCTGAGGAAATCAGGGTCAATCCTGATGGGTTTTCATCTGTTCATTGGTCTTCTCTGTACTTGATTTGCTTTTTCTCTAACATTATGTATATGCCTGACGTATTTTGAATCTTCCTAGAACTCCCCCCTCTTAAATGTACCTCCAACATGTCTGACACACTGAGTAATGGGGATCTTTCCATGTGACTCAGTTTTGTAGGCTTGAAATGATGCAACACTTATCTGCTATTGACATTGATGTATTTCACATTCTTGACCTACAGGCCTATAGCAGACAACAGGTCCAAAATCAACCCAACACATACAACCAATGCAAATAATGTGCAATCTTCAATCTGGTCTATTAAAAGCATTCTTAATGTTTCTGATGGTGGTCTCTTACATAAACCCATATCATTCAAACAGAGTTCCTACATGGTTTCAAAAATCAAATTTAAGTCTTTAAAGACCCTTGTGAGAACTGAACTGAGCAAAATTAACGCAAAAGGCAGATACATTTTTTATCCTAAGTCTTGATAAAAGGTTTATAAAAAAAAGCCATCAATGAGGTGCTAGTTATTGCAGAGTTGGTGGCAACCATGAAAGTGCCATATATGAAGGCTCATGCCTCGTGCGGTCAGTCCCAGTTTGGGTCCCACCTGGGCTCCATTTGCCCATGTCCTCCCCGATCTCTCTCCACTATGAATCAGGACCGAAAAGCCCAAAAGTTATTGTAAAAAATGTCAGCCTTCAGATTGAACTTGGGGTCGTCTTAGAAGAAGATATTTGGGAAAGAGCACTACAAAGAGTAAACGATAGCGCCTCTTGTGCCAAATTAAGTGTAATACAGTTCAAGATACTACATTGCATCCACTACTCCAAAGCAAGACTGGCTAAAATATATCCTAATATAGATGCAAGCTGCGACAGATGCCATAACTCTCCCGCTGATTTAACACATATGATTTGGTCATGTCCTGCTCTAACAACCTATTGGTCTACCATCTTTAAAACTTTGTCAGAAGCGTTGAACATCGATTTCCATCCCGATGCAGTTATGGCCATATTTGGTACCACAGGTAGAAGTCATGTGACGCTGAGGAAAAATTACAAAAACATAATGGCTTTTACAACGTTACTAGCACGTAGAAGAATACTACTACATTGGAAATCCAAACACCCACCTAAGGTATCTCTGTGGTTTAGTGACCTGGCACAGTTGTTGAGAAAATTAAATATACCCTCAGGGGGTCAAGGGACAAGTTTTTCTCTGTCTGGGATCCAGTATTATTATATCTTGACAAACTTAAAACTTTGCCCACTTAACTTGTAATATAGCAGCCATCATGCATTTATGTATGTGTTTAAATCCATGTGAACCTTGCCTTATTATTATTATTATTATTATTATTATTATTATCATTATTATTATTTACCTTTTTATGTTATGTGTTTATGTATTTGAATATGTATTTACTCATTTATTTATACATTTGTTATTATTATTTTTATTTCATTACTGTTATTATTTATACATTAATTCATTTATTCATTTATTTATTATTTATTTGCTTATGTCATCTGGATTGGTGTCCAACATGTTCTCGGGTTGGGGGGGGAGTTAAAAATTAAAATTAGAGCATTTTGATAACTTTATACCTGTATCTATGTATTATACTACTGATGCACAATAAAAATCATTGTTAAAAAAAAAAAAGGCAGCCTTCAATTACAGACGTAAAGTACCTGTTACAAATACATATATGTACTTTAGATGAACATATAAAATGCTGCTTTTAAGACTTTTGTTTTTAATATCCTCAGTAATACGGTTATAATACATGATGTTTTTGCTCTAGCCTGTGTATAATCTTTGACATTTACAAAGTCTGGAAAATACACCCTTTTTGGCCATACAGATGCAGCTGCTTCGTTTTTTCCCCTTCCAGCTGAATGCCTGCTGATTTCCAGGAGAGGTGCTTCCCACACAAGAACACATTCAATAGGCCTTTCCTTAATGGAGTAGCATAAGCATCAACCTGTAGCTATTTTTCTGTCATGTCATTGCAGGGGATCTCATTACGGTCATTACAGTGGGGTGCCAGCATCTTACAGTCACGGAGCAGTCCAGACTCAATCAAGGGAAGTAGGGAAAATTTAGGCGGCTCCATCTGTATGTGGGGTAAAACTGCAGCCAAAACAGCACACACTTCTCTTATGAAAGCCTATTGCAGCTGTTGTGCATCCTGTGTGATTTAACTGGAGAAGAGTTTCCAAAACAGGCACCCATTTGTAACATACGGGGAATGCTATGTTCATAAAGAATCAGTTTAAATTGAATCATGACCCCAAGAATTAAAATTTGATCACCGCTAAGATAAACAAAGATTAGCCAAGTCTTTATTCTGCTATATATAAAGCCTGGGTTAAGAAATGGAGCAGACTTTGAGTGCAACTGTTTGGTATTTCCTGTTGTATGACTACTGCAAGTGTCAGCTACAATTAAGTAAGCCACTTACAAAAGTATCTCCACTTCTTTGCAGTCAAATACAGTCTTTAAAGAAAATGTAATGATTTGAGTCTGTAATAGTAAAGATTATGTTCCAGATGAAGAATATTCAATGGTCAGTCTGCTAAAGCAGGACACTTGGGCAGATCATAACAGGATTTACTGCGACTGCGACTGACTGAACATTCAAGAGTGTGTGGACTGTTTCCTGCTCTGATCTCACAATGATTTACATGCCTGGACGCTTCTCTGCTGCCAGCACCCACATCTCAGAGCTGACCTGGACTCAGTCTCGAGCTAAAAAAGGAAGCAGTGCCTCGCTGCCACGGCGGTGTGTTTAAAACCTGCCCTGACAGAACACTCTCACCCTAAACCTCCACTTGATGGATGTCAAGATGTCTGGTCTGAGTCCAGGACGGTACAGCAAGTTTCCCTCCACTCATGAGAGTTCTTTATCAATGTCTGATAGATGATAACCACAGACAGATACAGTTTACTGTCAATTTGTGTTATGTAACGATTGAAACACATGGTCTGACATGTAGTGCTGAATAAAATTAAAGCTGTATGGCAAACTGGTTGGAGTTTTAGGATGACTAGTGGTACAAGGGAATAAACAGGCTCAAACAGAAATGTTTATGTTTTATTATTATTATTATCATTATTGTTATAATTATTATGATAGGGCCTAATGACAAATTAAGTTATTGACAAGAAAAAAAGCAGGCAATCTTAAACATCTCCAAGGTGGCTAAATTATCTGAATTTATATTCTAAAAATCAATTTAAAACCTACATTCATACAAGCATTATTATAATACACAGTTTTAAGAGCCATCTCCGGACAAACAGACAGACAAAGAGACATGCCTTTAAAATCATTCTGATGGCACTGCTGATCATGAATAAAGTCTGAACTATAAAATTATATTGCTCAAAAATGTGACGTGACATACCACATATGTTCACATGAGCATTAAAATAAATACTTAAAAATTTTCAACAGGTACTCTAATTATTTGTGTATTTCAATTTCTTACTGAATCGACATCGAAGTATTGAAATCAATATTGAAATCGAATCGCAACATAAAGAATCGAAATCAAATCGAATCGTGAGGTTCTTAACAATACCCAGCCCAACCGAATTACAGCGGGACAAGCTACTTTCAAACAGTATCATCTAACCACTACCCCTGACATCACTTATCAAGTATCTAGGAAAAGCAAAAGACAAAATATAGTAAGCTTGTTGTTTTACACCTTTACAAAGCTGGTGATGTTTCAATAATGCGCTGACTTTAGCCATTCGCTGATTGGTCGGACTGTCCTTAGATTGTTAAAGATTGTCACACACACAAACACGGGGCCATTTGGCCAACACCTGCAGCAGAAAGCACTCACATTTTAAATTTCTTCCGCTTGTGTTTTGACAGATAACTAAGACGCAAAGTGAGGAAAATACTGTGGTTTTGTAAAGCTTAAAAGCACACTGACACTGTTTTTATGTTATTACCTCGGATACGTGAAAACAGAACTTTGTTTCCATTGTAGTTTAAGCCCAGAAATTAAAAAAAAAACAAAAAAAACTAGAAGTTGACTAGATAATGAGGTTAATAGGAGCTTGAGCTTAAATCAATCTCCAAAATACAGGAGAGTGGCGAAAAAATTGAAGGCAAAGACAAAAAATATCCTTAATTCTATGTGTAACCTGAATAAACCTTGTGGCCTACAGCAATGATTTCTAACTTTTTCACACTGAAACAGTCATTGATGGTTTGTCTAACAGTTAAATAACTTTAAGCATGAAGATTGGCCCTGGCATGTACTTTTTTTTTCCTGCGTCATGTTTTCTCACTTTACTCTTTTGTTCTTTGGTCTTGGTCATTTTTTCATACAGCACTAGGGATGGGAATTGATAAGATTTTATTGATACCAATGTCAATTTACGATTTTGCTAATTGATTCCTGCTGACTTTCTATGTGGGAAAAAAGTCGTCCTACACAGGTTTTCATTGGCAACAATGTCAAACACATGTCACACCTAATATTTATTGCTTTGCTGCAAAGTTAAATGCTTCTGCAAGCTGCTGGTGGTACCGCTGACTTACAGTTGTGCAATATGTGTCCTTGTGTTGAAAAAGACACAATTTTGACCTCCTCAGCTCCCTGTCCGCCATTATTTTGTTCTTCTTTGTAATCTGCTGACTGACGCAGCAGGAGTGTGACGTCTTTGATTTTTAAAACATGTAGAAAAAAGAGGAAGGAATTGATAAGGGAACTGAGAAGCAAAAACACTAATAATACTGATTCCTTGAGGGATAGTTACTGATTCTCAACTGGAATTGGTTTTCGATTTTCACCCAGATGCAGTACAAGACAGGCTAACTGGCTTTCCATTAGCCGAAGACTGATGTGTGAGCTAGCTGTGAAGACAAATGACACAGTTCTAAAAGCAGCCAACTGTAGCACTCTGTTGTAATGAGATGGATGCCTTTCTCCCTTAAAACATTTTATTTTTAAAAAATTTGGATTTCAAGGAGAGAAAAATACACACTATTGCCCTCAACCAGATAATCAAGTATTACTGTTGAAAAATAAAATAGATCCTAAATCTTTATTGTTGACAAAACTCTTGGGATGCAAGTCTGTGAAATAAACCAGTGAAGGCTGTCAATATTATTATTAGTTTAGGATCTGACAAAGATATGGTGATTTGATGCCATAATTGTTGGTTTGCTGTATGAATTTTATATAAAAAAGAGGTAAGAGTCGGGGGTACCTATTTTATTCCATTTGCTTTTTAATTTCATCATACTTAAGCAAGTCAAAGAAAACTTAGATTATATGTCATTTTGCATCAAACCAATGTTCCAATAATTCTGATCTTTCTGTTGACCCCTGGGTGAAGGACTTGACCTCCAAGTCTCATACATTTCACATTTCCCAGCTTGGCTCTTTCATTCTTAAATTTTCTAGTTTCATAGTTTCACAGTTTTATTCTTAGCAGTTCCTTGGAATCCTGACAAGGTTGGAGTGTAAACAGTGGTGTGCTCTCACGCTTGGGGACATAGTTGGATATGTGAGGCTGCCCAATGTCAACAGGGGGATCAAGCGAGGTCAAACTACCCCAACTGCAGACAAACTATCCTCTATACACATGTTCACTTAAAGTGGGATTGTCCCCCTTTTGGCAGGAACTGAAAACAATACAACATGACACACAGAAAACATGCAGATACACACACACGTTCACACACACTCATTATAAAACTGATGCATCTGCTGCAAGAAATCAATAAGACAGTTTGTAGATCCTGGTTTGGTATCTTGCATGTACTTTTAGGGGCACGTTTCACTCTGCTATTTCAGTAAGTACTATGACCCAACCGATATGG
The DNA here is from genome assembly GCA_037902135.1 of Cetoscarus ocellatus. Classification (NCBI taxonomy): domain Eukaryota; kingdom Metazoa; phylum Chordata; class Actinopteri; order Labriformes; family Labridae; genus Cetoscarus; species Cetoscarus ocellatus. The sequence continues at coordinate 526,803 of JBAMNC010000050.1, read as the reverse complement.
ATTTTTTGAGGCTGATGCCGATGCCGATATTTGGCAGAAAAAATTACCGATTACCAATTAATTGGCCAATTAATTTTAAAAACAGATATAAAGTGAATTTTTAAAAAATGTGGTCCCAAAACACTTACAACAATGAATACATGAATTACAGGCAGAACATTTTACTGTTTTACAATACTTTGTCACTAAGTATTTGTTTAACTTTACAACAGAGTAATTTTCAGGTACAAAACATGCAAAAAATCATCAAACCGCTGGGAAATTAATTATATAACCTTAAAATAGAGTCACTCTTTCTCTTGTACTTCTTGTTGATGAAAATAAGAGGTAGGTTATAGTATAGGTAGAACAACTTTTAAAAAGTTATAAACAGGTCACTGAGAGGAAAGCAGCAACATTTTTTTGATAAGCCTCTATTATTTTTCTACTCTACATCTTTCAGGAGCAAAGAACCTTCAAGAACAAAATAAAATAGTGGGCAAAACTGCAGTCAATTCCTGAAAAACAAAATAAATAACCTTATTTAAAATGTAAATATATAGATGAATTATGAACTCTGTCTTGTCACATCTGCCTTTCAGTCCCAGAGTGCATCAGAAGTGGGTTTTAGTGCAGGTAGAACCACTTTTTTATGATACACATGAGGAAATATGTGTGAGGAAATCAAACTATTTTGTGGGACACTGCACATATTCCACAAACTTCTTTAAACAGGACTGATTAAAGTTCCTAGCTATGATGAAGGCTCCCCCTGGATGAGCTGATCATGTCGTAGAGCTCCGAGGAAGCTAAGCTAACGCTAGCATAGTTAGCTAGCTAGATAGTTAGCTCAACTGCAGCGTCGGGGACAAGCAGGTAAAGCCAGGTTTCCATAATAATCATCATAGAACAGTCACGAATAAACCGATCCCCCCTGCCATCAGTTTTGTGAACGACAGATGGTCAGGAAAATGTTCGGCAGTGTCAGTCTGTGAGGCTGCTTCCGTAGCCGAGCTAGCAGAGAGCCCAGTGGTCTTGCTATGTCCAGCAATATATTTTGCGACCACTGAAAGTCGCTCGCAATGTCGGACTTGCAGGCAAAACATCATTCAGCAACTCCGTGTGAGTGTAGGCGAGTTCTGCCCCTTACACTCCATCATCCATACATACGGCATCAGTAGAGAGCTCAGAGCCGCTGCAACAAGGCGCGCCGCCATCTTTCACAACATCATCATTCTGCGCAGCTTGGACACGGAACAGCGTTTTACTGTTTTATGAGAAATTAAGAATATATCGGCGTTACATCAGCAAAACTCTGACCGATGTTGAATACTTTGAAAAGGGCTATAATCAGCCAATTTAATTGGCTGGCCGATAAATCGGTCGGGCCCTAGTAAGTACAACAGAATAGATCAACCAATCACAGAGTTTTATCAGCACAGTCTTAGCTGCAGATCACTGAACTCAGAAAGAGAATATAATCTGACTGAAGGCTGCACACTTGTGTTCTAGAGCTCTCTCCACTCCTTATGTTCAGTGATACACATTTCAACTGTCAAACATCCTATCAGTGCAGTAATCAAGCACACGAAAAGCGTGGTAGATGGTTTTCCCACCTACAGAAAGAACACTACAATTGTGCACATTCTCATTGGATCATTTCATGTTCACGTGGTATTATTTTAAACAGGACCAAATCACACAAAAAGACAAACTGGCCTCACGTTATTATATCACAGTCAGCGTCTATGACTACATGTTGTGCTCTGCGTTAGGAGCTAGCAGGCTAAGCTGTCCACAAAACAAGACTTAGTTTAACAGGGTGGGTCAAATGTCTTGTGGACAATTGTACTGAAGAACATATTTATTAATGTGAGACATGTCTTATGATTAAAGTGTAAACAAACTCAGTGCACAAAGAAGAGAGGCCTGTAACACCTCCCGATGTCTACAGCAGACCACTGAGGACACCAGATGGCATGATAACTTTTTGCAACACAACAACTTTCAGTGACGCAGAAAAGCAGGGAGTAGCTTTAAGAAGGATAAATTCTTCTGCTTCAACGAGGTGGACTAGATTCTAGGAATCTTAATAAGTTTTGAATAAGCTCATGTTGTTGAGTCCTGTGATTATCTGCTGTAGAGACAGTAAGTAATGTTAACCTGTTGATATTTTCATGGTATGTTGTTCCTGAGCACAGAGCTGTGCTTGGATGATTGTGTCCTCACTGAAAACAAACCACTTAAGGGGTCACCTGGAAGCAAGCCAAAAAGACCGCCCTTGTGTTGTTTTTTGTATGGAAACAGGGAATGACTGCTTTGTTCATACACAACCCAAAGAAATGTCAGAAGCATGGAAAGCCCACTTGCATAAGAAAAAATATCCCAAATGATCAAGGTGTGAAAAAGATCTTTGACTTCACTGACTGAAAGTGTAATTTGATTTGCAAAACACAAAGATACTTGCCTTATATCACATCGCTAACTTGACTAGAGTAGTGAAAGTCCAAAACCACAACTTTTTACATCCCATTATGCACAGGATTTATTACACTCCAGAGAAACTAAACAAAACGAACAGTGAGGTCACATTGCTGTGTTGGCGTTGCAAGAAACATTTTCACATGTTCTGGTCATGTGACTTACTGTCATCATTTTGGGCTTCTGTTATCAAATTAATATCTCATTGCTTACATGTAACTGTTACCCTTTCACCAGTTCTTTTGGGAACTAATATGTCTGGCAAATGTAATAATTATGAATGTAGATGTATAGATCTTGCCTTGTTAGCTGCAAGGAAATGCATAGCCTTAAACTGGAAAACATCTAAAACATCATCAACAGTCCAATGGTGGAATGAACTTTCAAGCTACCTTGTCATGTGTAGTATTTACTACAAAAGCAAAGGCAGAACCTCAGACTTTACAAAAATATGGCATTCTCATATAAATTTTGACTTTAAAACAATTTACACTAATCTACGATGAAGGGACTACGATAACAGTGGGGTCTGACTGTATTACCTGGGTTTTTTTGTTTGTGTGTCAGTGTAATTTTGTGATTTTTTTTATGTGTTCTCTGTTTTATTTTCTCTTTCTATTTTATTTACATCTGCTTTGTCTTTTTTTGTGGGAAACATGAATTATGAGGTATAAGATTTATGTGGGATAATTGTGTGACAGAGAGTGTGTGTTTATGCATGTATATGTAGTAAGTGGTTGTGATAGTGAGAGTGAAAATGTGAGTGCTTGTATGAGAGAAATTTTGTGTGAGAGCAATTTGTGTGTGAATGACAGAAAATTTTGAAAATGTTCAGAGACTGCACCATACCAAAAATGTACTAAACTCTAACTCAAAAGCTAAAAACCAAACAGAATCATGATTCCCCTGTACCATTACACCCCCACTCAGGTCTTTACAATTAGCATACTGTCCAGCACAATGCTAAGACACTAAGACAAAGCTTATCATGAACAGTCCCTGAGCACTCTGAGTGCTGGCGGCTGACGTTAAGTATGATGAGAGTGTGATGGTCCAACGCCTAACAGGGTGTGTCAATCAAATGTCATATTAGTTTAAAATATGATCTGAGAGCTTTTCAAAGCTAAACTGTGGTTAGTTTAAAGAGCTGTCTGGCATAAATAAGGTAAGAAGCAGTGTGAGAATCATTTCCTCAGATGTCACATGTGATGGATGGATAAACAAATGAATAAACAGACAGATGTCGATACGTCCCGTCCCCTCCCTCGCTCATATCAACAACAGTTATTCCATGAACACAAAGTAATGATTGATGTCGTCTCTCACCTCTCTCGCTGACACTTTCGATCTCAGCGTCCTCACAGCTGCTGTACTCAGGCGTGGTCACCCCCTCCTCCTCTGAGCTGCTGACGCTGGTCTGCCTCTTCCCTCCGGCCCCCAGTGCTCGCTTTGACTTGTAGGGTCTCGGCGGTGGGGGACGCAGAGATTCTGATTGGTCAGAGCTTAGTGAATCATTGCGTAGCATACTCTCAGCCTTCTCCCGTTTGGTCCGTCTGGCTGCAGGTCCCTGGCCAGGCGCTGAGCCAGGGCCTGTACCAGGAGGCTCTCTAAGTTCAGGGGGAGGGGCTTGCTGGGTTAAAGTGTGTTCATGTGGCCCTCCAACCCCACCCACCGTCCTCTGACCAGGCCGAACACCATTCCCTTCATCCCCTATTACGCCCATGCCCCTACCCGTGGGCACAGGGTGGCCCCGGCCTCCAGGTGGGACCTGCCCTGCTTGGCGAGGGGGGACACCACTGTGGTCCATGTGGTGATAGCCCCCCTCGTCTGTCCGTCTCCCCACTGGATCGTGCTCCAAAGAGCGTCCCTTTGACAGCCGCCGACCTTCCCTGCGCTCCCTGGACTCTCCCCTGAGGTCCCGGTCCATGGAGACCTGAGTCTGCAGTCTGGGCTGACGGCGCTCTCCTCGACCCACTCCCTTCCCATTTCTCCTGAGGGGGGATTCGATGAAGGGTAGAAAGGGAAACAAAAAAGAGGTCAGAGTCCAAAAACAGGCAAGGAAATGTTTTCACAAAATGTTAGTTTCTGTTTACATGTTTGCTGTTATATGGCGGGAAAAAAGCAAAAAGTTTGATCAAATCAAGGCTTTGATTGGCCATAAAATCAAGATAGAAGTTTTTTGAAGTGCATTCAGGATTCACAGGCCAGTCCTAGGTGTACCCTATTTATCACCCTAAGAGAGCTGGAATAGACAGCAGCCACGGCAAACCTGCTCGGGAAGAGCAGAATAGATATTGTTTGGTCGTAGGAACTTTGTCAAAGCAACACTGTGTAGTTTGTTCTCCCCTCTAGAGGTGAAACTATTTTGCATTCAAACAAATAGTGCTCTCTGGTGCTTCACTTTTACAAATGTACATTGCAACCGCTGAACTCTACGGTAGCCAGTATGTGCCTAGAAGCTATGTCAACATGTCATCCGACACTTCGAGTTTTCTCTCTGGTGAAGAGGTACGTATTTCAAACAAAGTGCAAACTGCAATGAATCCTTAGTGTTAGGCTTTTAAATTTGCCGGGGTAGTGACAAGCGCTTCTTGTTGTGCTCCTTTTCCATTTCAGTCACGCTGGCTCTGAGTGAAAACATGTTTAGCCTTAGCCAGTAGTACCACGTAGTGCTGTATGTCCCTCTCGACTGTTCATAGTTTTTATAGACCAGAAGGACATGGAAGCCTCTATAGGACTTACATATTCTATGTAAATACAGATAAGAAATTCTTTGCTCAGAAGGACAAGTCAGGTTGTTGGCAGAGGCAATTTGACACAAATGAGGACATAATTATGAATGTAGACATTGTTTTTAGCTCATAAATTACTTAAAACGCTACACATTGTCCCTTTAAGTAAGTGTTTCCTTTGTTTCATGTTTCCTTTATTTCAGATTAGGCGACCACACGCCCATAAAATCGTGTTACGGTAAGCATGATTGACTACATAAGAAGGCATGGGAATAGAAAACCAATTCCAGTTGAGAAGCGATAACAGCTCTTTCAGGGAATCGATATCATTAGTCTTTTTGCTTATAAATTCCCTTATCGACCCTTTTAACTGACAGTGGTCAAAATCGTGGCTTCATTTTCAACAAAAAGGTCTTTACTGCACAACTTTTAGTAAGTGGAAACACCAGAAGCATTTATCTGTGAAGCACAGCACTGAATTAGGAGTTCCATGTTTGATTTGTTGCCACTGAAAACCTATAAGCCAGCTTTTGCCCATGCAGAAAATCAGCAGGAATGAATAAGGGAATCGTTCAAATATTGGATCGATAGGCAGAATTGTTAATGGCATTGGTGTCTATAAAATCTTATCAATTCCCATCCCTATACATAAGTTAAATGATTCCATATAACTACTAACGTGATGAGAAGAAGTAGAAGACAGCAAACAAACATACTGAACTAAGAGTACAATGCTTTTGATTTAGGGATGCACAATATTGGATTTTTGATGACATCTAATAAGCTGATATTTCAACACCTATTTACGACTGATATCAACACATAAAAGATAACTGAAAGCTTTTTCCATATTAAACTCAAGTTCGATAAAAAAATATTTTAACAGTAACAGCAAATTCAAGCTTCATCAGCCCTCAAAGAGCCAAAAGGACTAATTTTTTTAAGGATTTGTTAAAATTTCGAGATAGAGCAAATTGTTTCGGAAATGCTTTGGCAGAACGTTGTGCTCTCAGAACACTTCTGGTTCTAGAAATGCTGCCATTTTTTCCTACTGTAATGCATTTTGATTTCGTACAAAGCACTGTAGGTACAAATCAGACTGAAACATATGTCTGGTTCACTGTTATGTTTACAATTTTAAAAATCTAAAATTGACTGAAGGGCCACATTCAGTGAAAAGGACGGCTGCACAAGGACCCCCTGGCCACCAGCTGCCAGTCCCTGCTCTTAAGTGTAGTGTAGTGGAGCTCCGTTTGCTGCCTCTTCTCCTTTAAACTTTGATCCTAAATGACTTTTTTTATGTTCTCTGTAGATTTACTGTAAGGTAAAGATAGAGCTACTGTACACAGGGTTTTCAGAGAATCCAACACCTGAATGATATAAACCCACTGCTTTAACAGACAAGGTAAGAGAAGTGTCAGGAAACATCTTCAGAGAGATACCCAGTGACACATTTTATAGATTGATCCCTCTGCCGTGTCCCCTATGTGCACTCTATGTGTCATTCCATCAGCTTACGTGTCTCTCGGTGGTTCGCTGCGTGACCTAGAATCTGTGCCAGGTGTGATCCCAGGTGCACCGGGTCGGTTGGGGTCTTGGATTGTGGTGGTGGATCCCGGAGGTGCTTGAGAGCGAGACCGGAGCTTCTTATCACCTGTTTGGCACACAGATGGCTCGCTGACTGCTGAACCTAGGCCAGCGTTTTTCCCAGCTGGCCCGGTGAACCAGTCGCCCGGCTTGGTCAAGATCTCCTGCTGCTTCCGGCAATTATTACACACCCAGATCACCTGTGGGCAGAGAAAAATCAGAATAAAAAGAGATTACAGACAGTTTCATCATGAAGACAGCGTTCATACAGCAGCACCAAGGCTGAGGATAATGTCAAAGTGATGTGCTTTAAAATAAGATGTAGAATAAGGCAGTATTGTTAGTAATGATTTAATTGTCCAAGTTCATAATATAAAACTAAATGTGCTTCAAGAGCAAAAAACTCCACCAACCTCCACCTTCCTCAAATTCTTCGCCCAATTTTAATTACCTCTTTATTGTGCCATGACCAGCAATCCCTGAAAATGTTATCAAACTCTGTTGCAAACTTTTTGAGCTGACTTGCTCTGAGACAGCCAGAAGGACAAAGAAACTGACAAAAGCCACCAACATGTAAGAACTTTACCCTTGTGCCATGACCAACATTCCCTGGAAAAATGTCATCAACTTCCATTGAGAAGTTTTAAAGTTATTAGGGAAAAGGTGGAAAACTGCACTATCCAAAGAAATTCTAGACCTGCATCCGTTTTCGGTTCACTTCCAAAATTGTATCAGTTCTTCCTTGTGCCAACATACTTTGAAAATGTAATTAAAAACAGAAAGCACTTGCAGAGCGCAAACCTCTACCAAGGTAGCTCACATATTACTGTTACATCTATCAGCAATAGTTCCATGATAAAGTTACCATCATAATATGATTCCTTGACCCTGAAATCCCACACCTAGCACTCAGAATCATGTTGATATCATTATTAGACAGTTATTGAGCCAAAACGATCATTCGCTAATGGTGGTTTGGTGCTTATCTGGATCAGCACCAAAATCTAATCATTTTTAAGTTGGGCCATTACCAACACCTCCTGAAAATGAAAACAAAATCTGTCCAGTAGTTTTATGCATAACCTCGCTAACAAACAGACAAACAAACATACACAGGCAAAAACATAACCTCCTTGGCAGAGGTAATCAGTCAAGAACTTATCTGGCTAAATTGATTACAGACAAACAAACCAACAAACGCTCAAGCGCTGGCAAAAACATTTACCTCCCTCGCAGAGGTAAAAAAAAATGTCAGGCTTAGTGCTTATTAAAAACTGTTAAAAGTTAATCATTCTGAAAGTAGAAAGTTTAATACTGTTACTTGTTTGATACTAAAGTACCTAAATAGAAGTCCTGAATGCCTTTTATGGGTGAATTTGTTGATTTTGACTGTCAAAAACGGCAGACAAACTCCTGGACGTTTCAATTTGAACAGCTAAGTTCGCAACACAAGGGAAAGTAAGTGGAACTGCAACATATTTGTGCAGTTTAGACTGAGTTCTCTCCTATTTTTTAGCTAAAAACAATTGAAAAATATGACATTTCAATAGTGAGGAAACTGCCCTGTCTCACAATGTTAACAAATCTGTGACAGAATCCTGGATCCACATTCAGATTTGAATCACTACTTCTTTATTAGATATGACCAGCATATCCTGAAAATTCCATCAAAATCTATTCATTAGTTTTTGAGTTGTCATGTTCACAGTCTAACAAACTACCAAGCAAAAGCGTTACCTCCTTAGTAGAGGTAATAATACAAGTCCAGGACTCCAGTGTTTTTTATTTTTTGCTGTAGCAACCAGTAGAAATCTAACCTTGCGCAGCAGCTGGATCCACCTTATTCAAACTCTGTAATTTGACAGATCCATCTGGCCAAGCTCCAATCTGCAACAACTGTGAGCAGCCCAAAGCAGGACGGTCAAATCAGAGTCCTCCAGAGCAGGACGAGAAAAGAGCTGTGAGCGAAACAACAGCAGGAAGCGACTGCTCATACAGGGATTAGCATAGATGCTAACAGCTTCGGTAGCAGTTTTATCAACTCATGACCGCATTTCTTTATAAAATTAAAAACAAATACCAACATAACAAACCTCTCTTTCATAAGGACAATTTTGTGCCAGTTCTGATATATTTTGATGAGTTTGTTTTACGAAGTGGCTAACATTCTGTAGCGCAGTAGCTCCCGCCTACGACATTATCTGATGGGCCCATAATAAATGTTGATTGACAGAACGATCGTCCAATCACCTGCTGGATATGCGTTTGAAAGGTTCAGTCCTTCACAAACACTTTCAATGGGCTCTTTCCCAGATGGATCAGTGAAATATATTGAACGGCCCATCTGGTGTGCAAGGTTAACAGATATCAGTACTGTTGAGAGTTCTAGTATTGTGTCAAAAAAATTGCATAGAAAAAAAAGGTTCTTTTCTGTATTTACCCCATTCAGCTAAACATATTGAGTCATTTTATTTGTCCATATTGCCCAGCCCTATGTGACATGACATACATTTACATTACATCACAGAGAATTTGATATTTTTACCATGATAAGTATTACAACTGATCTTTTCATCAGGACAGAGTGTCTAACTGAGAAGACTTTTCTTCCTGCAGCCTGTTTAAACCATCTCAACCAGCCTCTCTGCCAACCACTAATCGAAGGCCCGGCCTCAATAGCAGCGACAGTCAAACAGGAAATAAAACAATGCACTTCCTAAAGAGCTGCACTGCTGCCAACCAGTCGTCCAGAAAAGGGCTTTCATTACGGAGCCTTTTAAAGATCACCATCATGGCAGTTCTTCCAGGGAGCAGCTTGGCTTCAGCTGTGGGCTGAGCTCTCCTCCAAATGAAGCACACAAAGCCAACTGGATGATAAAAGGATATTTAAGTCTCTGCCAAAGAAATATCCATCGCTCTCCTATCTTTCTTTTTTAAGCATCACACATATGCACACAGGCCATACATTGGCTGTGTTCAAACACTACAGCCTTAAGATTGATCAGTGTAAAGACATAATTAAAAAGAGTTTAACACCTGCAGTCTTCATCTTCACATCACACATGCTGCATGTGTTATGATACATTAAAAATAACATTTTATTGAATGAAATCTGGGACAAAGATTACATATTATGTCTGATGACGATGTTTATTGCCCATGATGACAGGAGATGTGCCTGATTAGCCAGCTAAATGATTAAAGTTGACTCCAGAAATACTAATAAATAAATGAAACAACCTTTTTTTTCATCAATTAAACCATATAAAACTGTTCAGAAGCTTCATCTGTACGATACCACAGCTGCTCACCAGGAGTTGGGCAGTTGGGCTGTTAAACAGGACTTTAAAAATATGCTATATGTGGCTGTAAAATGAACTAAATGACTGCTGGTGATGATAAAATTGCTAAAATCAGAGGGTGTCGTACAGGGGTGGAAGGTTTTAGGGCAATTTTCAGGGCCCATGGTCAACAGGGATCCCACCACTATCAAAATATAAGGACTTTTTTTCATAAATCATTAATTACTCTCTAAAGCAGGGACTTTTCTCCACCATAATGGTAAAAGCGCCTTATTTTTTGTCTTTCTCTTATCTTTATTGTAAAAACAGGATTCATTCAGGTGGCCTCCATATTAATATTTTGTTATAGTAACTTATTATAAGCTTAAAAATATCCCCAAAGCCAGAAAACTGCTCACATTACACTTTAATTTTTAGCATTACAAACTGGTTTACGTGTCAAATTTGTCAAGAGAGGGTTTGGGTAACAGTAGTTCAACAGAGCACATAAATTGACCTCTCTTTTAAAGGAACACCCCATCATTTTTGTTGTCATGTCTTGCCTCACTCCCGAGTCCATGACAAGCAGATAGACACCACTCTTTCGTCTGTGCGTGCAGTAACAAGGAAGAGACAGACAAAGCTCGCCCACAGCCAAACCTGATGATGGAAATATGAGTATTTTAATGCTGTGTAGTATTTATTTTGATCATTGCTACGAGCTAATGCTAACAGCAGGGTAAAGTTAAGTAGAGGTACCTGCATAAAATGTTTGTCAATGTTCACGTTACGCGTTGAAAGTCTGAAGGATAAACTTCAATGTATGAACATTCTTGCATTAGTCAAGAGAAATTGGCTGAATATAATCAGTCCCACTGCGGTGACTAGGCCAAGGTTAGCATGTCGTGCGTCAGCCTGTGATGTTTGGGGGACAGACATTTTCTTAAGGATTTAACACTCCCACAAGGAGGTTTTGTTTTTGCCAGTGTATGTTTGTTTGTTTGTTTGTTTGTTTGTTAGCAAGATTAAGCAAAAACTACTGGACGGTTTTGCTGTAATTTTCAGAAGACTTTGTTAATGGCACAACTTAGAAATGATTAGATTTTGGTGGTGATACGTATATTTGCCTAGATGCAAAAAATTCTGAAAGTTTCAAAAATCCTGTAAGTTAACATTGGGCAGAACTTTAAAAAAAAATCATATTTCTGCCATTTTTAACAGATTCGCTTCCAATTTCACAGGATAATATGGGGTCCATGTCTCTATCATCAAGGTAAATTTCATCTGGATCCAAAGCAAACTGATGTCACAAAAAACACTTAACTTAATTAGTCGGCAATCCCTTTGGCAACATTTAAAAACTAATATAAAATCTAAATATCTAGTGATGTTCCCAAAACTTGTGTTCATATAGGAAAACAACCTTCATGTATTCGCTGAGTTTGGTCCAGATCCTGGTTCTCTTCTGGATCTGGTGATCCAGAATTGTATCTTTTACAGGAGTTGTGGAAAAGCCACTGCCGGAACTGAGCTGCTTGGTGGAGGTCTGCGAGTGCTTTTCTAGTTCACATTTTGGACAATAACACGCCTGACGATGTTGGAAATGCCTTAGTGGAGGTTTTTGCTATTGAAGCACTTTCAGTTTAATCATGTTTATACTGTTCTGACTTTTTCTTTGAACATTTGGTCACTTTGAGCATTCAAATCTAAAGTATTTTTATGACCAAGTGTTTTTTTTCTTAAATATTGGACTAGACCCCTCAAAAGGCCCAAATTTAGACAGCTTCAAACATATGCTCAGTGAAAAGCTTCAAAAACAAACGTGACGTCTTGATGACTCTTCCTCTGTGCACATGTCTTGTCAACATGGCTGACGGCTCGTATCGATGAGGGATGTGGGTTACATCCCAGAATAGATATGAGGATTCATCCAGCAAGACAGAGCGGAGCATGAGGGCCTGCAGTGTGAACACAGTCATAGTCATAGTCCTGTGTTGACATCAGTGCCAGAATGAGGAAGAGGGGATGACAGGGGAAGTGAAGCTGGGCGGGAAGTAAAGAGACAGTGAGAGGATGGAGGGGGAGCAGGGGGGGAGGGGGTTGAGAGTCAGTCCCTCTCCTCCAGCCACCAGGGTTCTCATTACTCCTGAACACTCCCCAATGACTCTTTAAAGAGAGCTAAAATAAAACACTCTGGCATCGGCCATCTCCAACCACCCCCACCCCTCCTCCCCTCCCTCTCCCCCTCTTTCTCACCCCTCTTCTCCCTTCTATTTCTCCCTCCTCCAGATTGCTTTTGATTAAAGCTACAAAAGCCGAGGAGAAAACAGCTTTACACCAACGCAGCTATATTTATCCTGCCAAACAACCCAGCACCACCAGGGAGAGAGAGAAAACGTGTGCTCAAACACTCACACACACACACACACACACATACACACACACACAGGGAAGAAGGCAAAACACCGCCTCATGTGGGACATTATAGCTCTGGTGAAAACATCCTCCAATCTGTGATTTTCTGCAGCCAGACCAACAAGGTGATCAGCTGCCAAACCAGCACCGCAGGGTGAGTCCAGATCTTCATACATGTACAGGAAGGAAGTTAGGGCAAAATTAGGACTGCAATATCAACAAGAAAACACCTCGAATTGATTTATTTTTACCCACACAGAAGAAGATAGTTTAAAAAAGCAAAGAAATTAAACAAGAAAAGTCCTGCCCTACACTGGGAGGCATGACAGTGATTTTGCTGTTAATATCTGATAAGCCAGTATTGGTATCACCGGCACCCATCACGGAAACACTCAAGTTCTTCTCTTATATCTCTGTGATTGAAATATGGATTAAAATGTGGACAAGTGTGTTTGGAAGCTCACTCTTTTGTCAGTCTATGGAGTACTTCAGGTCAAATATATGCAAATAAAATGTTAATCCAACCATGAAGAAGTCTGTAGGAATGCATGATATTCAGTATTGGCAGAAAATTGTTTTATAAGTTGATACTGATATGAGGCATTGATTACACTTTCTATGAAGCCCCTCATTATAATGCATTATAAAGAAATTATAAGCATGTTTATCAGGTATCATGACGCAATTATTATGCTGTATAATCACAGTTATAAGCACTTGTGTTAACTGATGATACTTTACAATAGTAAGGAGAGGTTTTTTATAATGCTATTATGTATAATAAATGATAAACACTTATAATGATTTAGACTGTGCATATAAGAAATAAGTATCCATAATTCATGATAATAAATTTGACACAAGGTTAAGCAAGTATTTCAGAATGCTGTGCATTTGCATTAATGACTGTTGGTGTTAAAAGTTCAGATAAACACAGATTTTATTCAGTAACTGATATATGTATATATATATAATTACAGCAAGACTGATTTCAGTATTCCACTTTTTATTGTTGGCTCTATCTATGTTTTATCATCTATTTTTAACAGTGACAAATTTTAATTTTAAAAATTTTCACGATTTAAGTACAAATTTTTCATAGAGATCTCTTTTTAAATATTCAGTGTTCACAGAAAATCTACTGTCTTGAATTTGAGCCTTTAAGGGTTTGACATTTTGATCATAGAAAAGTCTGAACGAAATGTAAAAAACTAAGTTACTTCATTTTGCTGGCATGTCTTTCGTTAATAAATATAACATATTTCACTTTACTTTGAACATGCAAGGATTTCTTATTGTTGCTTATAACCTGCTTGTATCTAATACCTATAAAGCATGGTTATTTTGCTCCAATTAGAGCATCTTATAATCACTTGTTATGACTTATACTAAATTATAATGGGCTATATTAATGTTTATGTTATAAATAGATTGAAAGGTATAAAAGAAGGAAAGTTTCAATAAACTTTAATCTTTTTAGTTTTATACTTATAAAGCTTTATGGGTACGAACAATTTCACTTTAAGCACTATATAACATACCTGAAGTATGTTTATAACTTCTTACACACATTTTATAATGACTTATGGTTACTTTTACAAAGCACCCTAAACTAGCACTTATAACTATGATTAAACGGCATTGTAAGCACAGTATTAAACATTATAATACCATAAAAACATGCTTAAAAATGTTTTCATTGCATTATAAAGAGAGCTTAATAGAAGGAGTTACTATAAAAATTTGCCTTTACAGCTGATGTTTTGGACACGCTGTATGTCGTGTATATTCCATATATTGCCTGTTATATTGGCAGAATGTACTCATGTACCATAGTTTACATCATCACTGAATTTCCACTTTAAAAAATCAAAACTTTCATTTATTGGAGAAGAAAATGTAGTTTTTCTTGCTTCACTGCGTTTTCTAACACAAACAGACTGTCACCATGAAAGGAACTGATCAGTTTTAGTAAAGTGGACGATTTGTTCTGTCAAAATGAGTTTGATTCACAATAAAACCACAGTTATTAGATAAAATGTATGAGGGTAATATGTCAAAATGGTCTTTGAAATATTAATTTTCACATGACATAAAATATACACACTTTGAGGCTTTGAGTCCCTGGTTTTTTTATTTTTAGGGGCTGCTGGCAAAAAGGTTTAGGAACTCTTGGTTGAAGTGTTTCAGTAAAAACAATGTCAAAAGACCACATGCATCTTCCTACTCATAAATCAGCATTTACAGAACAACTGAAGGATGAGGTGAATTATTTCCCAACTACTGATTGGTAAAAGTCACACAGGTGTAAGATAGTTTACAGCTCCCTAAAATTCTCACTTAAAAGTTTTGAAAAAGCTTTGAACTACTGAGAGAAAGTGAAACCAAAGCACTAAAACAGTATCAATGAGAACTCTCAAATTCAATATGACAAGGAAAAGCCAACAATCTAGTAAATGCTCTGTTGATTTTTGAACATGTCCCACAATTAAAGAAGAAATGATAAGTGCCAATCCCCTCATGAGTGAGATGAATATCTCTGACTGTGCCACAAAGCCCTAACCTGAAACACCACATGACGGTCAAACACAGATCCTCTGGATGTGTTTCTCTACCCCATCTGGGCAACATCCACATAAAGTGATTGGGAATGGCGGAGCTTTAAAGGGATACGCTGACACTTTTTTTGCTTTTGTCTTGCTTCACTCCAGAGTCCATGACAAGCAGATAGACACCCTTCTCTCGACTGTGCGTGCAGTAACAAGGAAGAGACGGACAGACTCACTGCGGACATGCTTGTAAGTAGGTAAATAAAACAAAGCAAATCCATGATGGTTTGCGCATGCGTCTTGCAGTTTAGTTTCATTTGTATCTCGAAAATCACATGAAGTGCTAGTCTTAGTCTAAAACTAGATAACGTAACACAACATGGTATTAAAAAAATGAGTTACAACAAGCACACAGGACTGTTAGAGCTGCTGAAGGGTTTATCTGATGACTGTAAGCAGAGGCAGGCTAACGCTACCCATTGACTCCCAGTGTTTGAGCTAAGCTAATTAGCGGTGGCCGAGCTTTGTCTGTCTCTTCCTTGTTACTGCACGCACAGTCAAAAGAATGGCGTCTATCTGTTTGACATGGACTCGGGAGTGAGGCAAGACACAAAAACCAAAAAAAATGTTGGCATATTCCTTTAAAAGAAAATACAAGAAGGTGATTTAAAGAAGTTTTTGTCTTAAGTATGTACATGTATTTCTAGCCAGACATTTCATACATTCAGAACAACTTCACCACACTCAAAGCTCCAGCCCCTTTGTGCTCAAGAAGACTTTGTGTACTGCTGGTTTTGGAGGTTTCTGGCAAAAAAAGGTTTGGGAATTCCTGGTTTAAGTGTTTCAACAAAAAACAATGCCCAAAGACCGCATTCATCTTCTTGACAATTTATTCAGAAATCAGCTTTTACAGGAATAATGCAAACATGGTATGAACTGAACAACAAAGTAACAAATGCACACATAATAACTGGTGTGAGCAAGTTCACAGCTGCCTAAAACTTATATCTCCTCTGCAAATTCTGGAGGTAAATTAATTTCTACTTGATTTTTTTGGATTAATTTTTCAGAGACAGTCCAACTAAAATGAATCTGTATGACAACACTGTGAATATGACCAATAACTCAAACGTGACCTGGAAAAGCCCACAGGCTATCAAACTTTGCATTGATTTTTAAACATATCACAGAAGAACAGAATAAACTGTTAATACCTGTCCCCTTAGAAAGCTACTCCACCCTCAGTGAACTGAATCTCTCTGACCGTGCCACAGAGCATAGCAGTTCCTAAAAGGCATCAAACACAGGGGCTCCTCACAGATCTGACACATCCAGGATGTTTTCTGGTGTCTTCCCTTGGCTTTGCAGTAGCTGCACTGCTTGCTTCCCGCAACTTCATACCATTTTGTTGGCTGGATGGCCACAGGAAGATGCTCCCATGATGGCACTCTGGGTGTAAGGCGCGGCAGCCACCTCCTCTGTCGGTATCTTCTTCCACGACAACAGCAGCAGCAGCCGCGGTCACACCTCCACGCAGCTGCTCTATAGCCATCCCGCCCTCTGGTCTTGTAGGGATATGATTCAGCGGCCCGTCTCCTTCTTCTCTTGGTTGGGGTTGTGGACTTGGGCCTCACGGGTCTGGTCAGCGGTGGAGGTGATGGTGGTCGTGTAATGGTGAGTGGTAGAAAATCCTCTGAGGTTGGAAGTAATTTGAGAGGAGGAGAAGTGGGACCAAGCAGATGCAGATCTTGCTGCTGAACTACAAGCTCATCCCGTCCTGGACTGAAACAACGAAAACATGAAGAGCTTTCGTTGCATAAAGGATTATTTTTTTTTAAACATTTCAACTCATTACATTTGGTAACAGCTCCTGCATAGTTGAGTTAAATCATTTTATTTCACATTATTCCCTTTTTCAATTGACTATGAAAAAAAAAACAAAAAAAAAGAAAAAGCTAAGGATTGTTTTATTTGTTTTAAAATCTGAGAAAAAAAACTGTTTTTCATCATTTTGACAACAGGCTTAGATATAAAAACATGGAATGGAAAAACAGGCCACAGGATCTAATTCAATTTTTAAAAGGATACACCAACATTTTCTTTGTTTTGGTGTCTTGCCTCACTCCTAAGCAGAGGCTTTGTTTTACTGATCTACATCCGCTGGGGTTTGCGCTACAGATGTGATGTTCACAAACGAGTCGAGTCTTTTGAACAGCTCTTTTAAGTGAACTATGAGGACTGATTCACATTGTGAGTGTTCCGTTCATTTGCGAGCCATGTCTGCACATTTAATAATGGCTGGCAAATGAACGGCTCACTCACAACTGTGAATCAGTTCTCATTGTTCACTTAAAAGAGCCGTCCAAAAGGTGCGACTCGCTCGCTCGCGTCACAAATCTGGCACAAACCACTGCGGAAGCAGATCTACAAAACAAAGCCTCTGTAGGAGTACAGGATAACTAACATAACGTGGTAAAAAAAAATTGCCGACATCCGATTTGCTAAAACTTTTTAATTCATTATCGCCAGCATAGATACCAATGTTTCTGATTAAGAGCACAAGCCCTGTACTTAACAAACTTGTTTTTTCAGTGTTACAGTGTATTTTTGCAAGGAACAGATG
Source organism: Cetoscarus ocellatus (assembly GCA_037902135.1). Lineage (NCBI taxonomy): Eukaryota > Metazoa > Chordata > Actinopteri > Labriformes > Labridae > Cetoscarus > Cetoscarus ocellatus. The sequence goes on along the minus strand of JBAMNC010000050.1, from coordinate 509,156 downwards.
TGAAACAAGAAAACAGCATTTAACTCTTGCAAAAATGAAACCCTTGATTTTTAAATGTACCCATGGTGTGATGGGAAGGTGCATCCGTATTGTACATTTGAGTTAACTATTTGCTGATATTCCACTCGATATGGCCGATATGTGTGTCCGATACATCGGCTGTAAATATCTGCGAAAACTTCAATAGTGGCCGATACCAATATCAAACAGGTAATATCGTGCATCCCTCACACCTTTTGACTCTCAGTGTTTGAGCTAAGCTAACTAGCAGTGGGAGAGTCCCTTCCCCGTTACCGCACGCACAGTCAAAAGTATGGTGTCTATCTGCTTGTCATGGACTCGGGAGTGAGGTGAGACACGGGAATAGGGCTGAACGATTTTAGTAAAAGATCCAACTGCGGATTTTCTGGCAGATATCGTGATTTCAATTTGATTAATTTCAAATCAAGCCTCAGTGCAATATTCACAATGTGTACAATAACATTTACAAACATGACAGAAAATTACATCATACCATCAAACATTAAAAGCTATCACTCTAAGGCAAGGATGAAAACTAAAGGTAGGAATTGCTTCCAAATGTATTTATTAACAAGAAACATGCATGTACACTCTTCAAAGCCCTTGACCAACGACAGGTATAACAACTAAAGAACGAAAAGAGCCATCTTTGACTGTCTTTACTTAAAAAAATGTAGAGCAAAAAACCTTAATTGTGTTAAGTAAAAAAAAATTCAAGCACTGCAAAAAACTGCAGCTTTTGCGATCATATGATCACGTTGTCTGAAATTGCGATTTGGATCAGAAAACAATAAATCATTCAGCCCTACACAGGAACCAAGAAAATGATGGAGTATTCCTTTAATATTTAAGGTGACCTGCAGGCTATAATGCACCAGGATGGATGCCACCCATCATAAAACAAGAAGAAAAGAAGAAGACCTTTAAGTGACTGCCAGGTCACATTAGGTTTTGTAACAATGTCAGCACTAGAGAAACAAACTGATTTAGTGATGGAATTTTTCCATGCTGGTAGGACATGCAGATATTTCCATTCGCTGCAGCAGATGAACTTCCAACAATGTTCAGAAATGAGCGTCAGAAGATTCTGTGCTCAGCATGAACTGTGGAGAAGAAATCTTGTTCCCCTGCACAACACATGACTTTCCCCTGCTAAGGCGGATGGATCATAACAGCAAAAACTAAACAAGCTGCTACCTGACAACTTCCAGCTCTTAGTTTGACTTTTCTTTACAGCAGTTGACATCCAACCTGAAATATTACAACCTCTGGGTCACATAAACCCAACTAATGAAATATTGAAAGCATATTCAATCATGTGGCCCATTTTTCCATTTCATATTTTTAATCTTAGCCTAAAATTGAAATTATGAACAAAAGAGCTTTTTGTTTTTTTGTTTCAAATTAAAAAAACAACAAAACAACCAATCACTTTTTCACTTTTTGAAAACTGAAAGAACAAAAGATACACAGACTGAGTCACAATTCAAGAATTTGGATCCGAATACACTACTTTTAGAACTTAAAAGATATAATTAATGTTGGAATACTGTTACTGACCATGAAAGGCAAATTCATTAACATTTCATAAAGTTCATTTACTCAAATACACAAAGTTTTAACAAGTACCTGCACTCTACTTCATTTCTTTATTTTTCTAAAGAACATTAAAGAGCCTAAACGTTACTTCAGGGGTTTTGAAACTTACAGTGAAAACTCCACAGGTCAAGACACAAACCAGAATCACATATTTATGCTGAAGCTTCACTTTAGCCTAAACACAGTAATTAAAGCAGCAACAAATGTTATGACTGAAAATGTTTTAAAGATAAAAACCTTAGGAGGAGCTCCCTACATATTTTAATTTATTGTTAATCATGTTTTTAAGCTAACTAATATTCACGTGCTTCTCTGAAGTCACTTGTGCAACAAAAGTGACATTTTGCCTATTAAACATTTTTAAAAAACTTGAAAAATCCAACTGTAACATACATAGAAAAACGAGGAAGCTCTCACCTGGTTATGAGAATCTCTAAATTGGAAATGTCACCCTTTGGAGACAGATGAGGCCACATAACCATGCCAACTACATTATTGATTTATTTAATATATATACTGAAAAAAAGGAAAATAATAGAAATGAAGAATACTTAAGAATATTCTAATCTAAATTTTTATGTAAACAACTGCAGAAACTCTATAAAATAATTAATCACAGATTTCTACATGTTTTTCTTCACTTTTACTGGTTTAAATGTCACTAAAAATGAGGTGGAGGGCTGCATGTGGCTCATCCCTGTCCAAAAAAAAAACCAAACTCTAAAATAAAAAAGCAGATTGGGTCTGGCAAGGGGAGGGGGGTCCCCCACATGGGAAAATTTTTAGTTAAGGTAGAGCACAAATGAAGCTTTAGGGGGGCATTTTGCTTCAACAAGGAAGGTTAGAGGTACTTTCAGTGACGCAGCCTTACTGTAGTTCAATTACAGGCTTGAAGTTTTTCACTGGAGTGAAAATGACATTGGTAAAACAACAATAAGACACAATTTCCCAAATTGAAGTATTCTTCTTTCTACTTATCAATTAATTAACTCACTGGGAGGGAGGAGGAGTAACAGGAAGACAGAAGACAAGGGGGAGCAGTAACCAGCCAGTAGTCAAATTTTTATTTATCTATTTTAATTTATATTTATTTATTTCTGTTTATACCCATATCTCTTCATATATATATATATAGCCGAGATATATATGAAGATTTTTATATCTATATGTATATATATATATATATATGTAGACATATGTTTTTATCTACTTTTTGAAACTGCTATTGGAATCCTAATTTCCCTGAGGGACTTTCCCAAAGGGATTAATAAAGTTCTATCAAATCAAATCTAATCTAATCTAATCTAATGTTTTAACATTACAATTATCTTCATCTATCTTCATCAGGGTCAAATTATTGCAATTTGCCAGTCACAATGGCGTTCTCCTCTGTTCCCTGTGATTGGTCCTCTGCACAGAGCAGGGTGACTGTTTCTCAGTACACCTCAAGCTCTTTTTGTTTATTCTAATGTGATCTAACGGCGTCAGAAAAGCAACAAACAATCAATTTGCTTCTCTATTTATCACCCTGAATTGCACACAGTCCATCTACGTAGGTTCCTGTTCATGCTCTGGCTTTGCTCTGACAGACGGCCCATATCCTCGCCCACTGGAAGCATAATTAAAGTGCCGTGCAGCGGACCTCGAAAAACAAGACCATAAGATCACAGGAGAACTTCACGAGGAAATGTGAGATCACACGATCGCAGGAAGAGCAACATGTAAACATGTTATATTTCCTGCCTGACATTAATTTGCTCTCTGCATTGATACTTTATCCATTATTTCTGATTAATTTTGAAATCCCGTAAACTCTGAGTGCCTTGTTTTCCTGCTTTGGGCTGGTGTGCTTGCAGCAGGGTGGAGGCAGCTCCCACTGAAAAAGGCTTGTCGCGTATTTCAAGCGAACCAGCCCGGAGTCACTGCCATTTCTGATGTCTCTCTTTCCTTCTTGCGATAACTGCATTATGATTTTCTGTTGTGCATTATATTATCAGTTTAGACTCCAACATGATACGCTCTGCTTTTGTTTCAATTTTTGTGGCCTAACAAACAAATTTTCAGCACCTGAATACAAAAATTGTTCTTTTTCTTATATATTTGAGCATTTTGGAGATATATTATTTCAACTTGATGTGGAGGCTGAACTGGTTTACTGTCTCTAAGGTCATTTTATGAAATCATGCCTGCTGGTTAAATGCCTGTGTGTTTTAATTAGTTATTAATATGTTTACTTTTTCACTGTAGCTCTTCTTCTCATGTAAGATCTGCTGTCACTGAAACACACAAATCTTCCTGTTGACTTTAATTTCTTTGCAGGCTGTTAAATTAAATTGCCCCTCTGGGATTAATTAAGACGATGGAATCTTTGATTTTTTTATTCTAAAGATTGTTCAAACCTGAGTACAGATGAGTTATTGAGCTTTATCTATGTAATGATTTCTCTTAATCAAGATCTTTTTGTATCTTTGCAAAGCTTCCCTGTCTGAAAAAAAAGACCTAAAATATTCAAGGATGTCAGAAAACATTCATCAAGAAAATGTCATGGTTTAATAGGACAATAAAAAGAACAAGTTCAGGGGAGTGTTGAAATTTAATTGAGTTTCTGTATGACAATGATAATTACATGATATTTAAGATTTAAACATCACTGTGAGCCTCGCTATGTTTGTGTTCTTCAATTGATTTTTTACTTCTGGTTTGTGTGTCATATTTGGTTCACATTCTAGATTTTTTGTGTTTCTATTATGCATTGCCAATACCTCAAAAACATAGTGCCCTTAATTAAAGCTGAAGTAGGCAACATTGTTTTAGTATAACTGAGTAAAAAATGTATAATATCCTCCAAGCATAATGTAAGTTAAGTGGTCTGAGACAAGCAATAGGTGCTGCACCTCACCATGGCTATGTGTTCAGCCTCTAAAGATTCAGTATCAGCACGATGTGCATCAACCAATCAAAGGTCAGCTCAGACCACTGCGTTCCTATTGGCTGTTCTACTGCGTATGTGCGTTCCCGTGGCACAGGCAGAAGGAGAGAGCAAGCGGCAATGGCGGACGGTGCACCAGGTAAAATAGCTATTCCAGCATTGGCTACAACTGCCTACATGCCCGCCGACAGGGGGGGACAAACGGGTCTGTTGTTCCGGGCCCAGGCTAGAGGGAGGGCCCAGAAGGGGCCCGCTGCCCCAGAGCGGAGGGACAGAGCCAGGCTACCGGTGAAAGAGAAGAGGGAGGGAGAGAGAGAGCGCCACGGTGGAGCCGGAGCGGAGGGACAGACTTGATACCGGTGAGAGAGAAGAGGGGGGAGAGAGAGTCACGGTGGAGCGGGAGGGGCCCACTGCCCCGGAGTGGAGGGACAGACTCAGACAGAGCCAGGGTACCGGTAAGTTGAATGCTGCTGACAGTTTAGCCGTCTGCCGTTACCGTGAGTAAAGAGTACAGTTGAAGTTGACTCGGACATTACTCAAAATGGTGCCAAGTGGACCGGTTAATTCCAGCTGTGGCTCGTTAGCGACTCTGTGCGTTGTATGCTGTGTGCACATGCTTGTCTTGTAGGATGGGCTCAGGGCGGAGAAAAACAAAACCTAACTCAGATGAGACTCAAAAATCAACTGTTTTTTGGCTTTCTACCTACTGCAGCTTTAATTTATTGAGTATTAGAGTCAGGCATAAAAAGGAAGAAAAATGAGGGGATTTTATTTTATGAATGTCCGAAGAAAAAGGTTAAATTTTCAAAATAATACGGAAATACAGATTTTATGAAATCGAGAATAAATATCAAATAAGCCTACAATTTCATAAATAATGTCAAAGTATTTAAGACAAAGCAAAAAATAAAATAATAAAATAGAAATTGTATTAAAAATTATTAGAGTCCAGCATATAAGTTATGAACACTGGAGAGTTGAGATTACAAAGGCAAAAGATTCAAGGACAAAATATCAGATAAAAAAATGGAGATTAGGTTGAACATTTTTGAAAAACATTTTTTAAAAAAATTTGTGTTAAGTATATCAACCTTTATCTACTGTGTCCATAACCTTTTTCAATGGATTCCCAGGTTTGGAGAAAAAATAATAATATTAAGGAATACATTAAGCTTTATCTGGGAAATTTTGTAATTTACACATAAAAACTTTTTATTGTGTATTTTAATGCATTTTAGCTGAAATTATCAACTATCATTTCAGTGGCTGTTTTTTTTTAATGTGGAATCAACTAAAAGAGGGTCTCAGAAATGTACTGCATTTTATTCATTAGATTCTGTAGTAAAGAATGACACAGTTTCACTTGAAAATTACATTTTTGGTGGATAATTTTACCAGCTTACCTCAACTATTTTAATTAGTATGATAAGACTATTATTCTCAGTACTGTAGGTTTGTGCTTTTATTTTTCATTTTAAAAAGAACGTTTATTATTTGATCAAACTAACACTTTAACAGTGAAAACACTAACAGTAACTGAATAGTTGAAAGTTCTGATCTGTTGGCTACTAAATTTAATTATAAGATTCTATAAAATACAAGGTGAGAAAATTTTAATTTTGCAACATTTTTAAGTGAGACAGATAAAGTGGGCATTTTTGTAGACAAATGGTCTGGAGAGGAAGTACATTTTAAATCTGATATTGCACAAAACATAGAAAATAAAACACAAATTCCATTTTTTTATTTACTAGTTTTCACCTCCAAGAATGAGATCAAAATAAAAAAAAACAGCCCCCTGCATCTAATTTAGAGAAAATAACTCACTGTGTGTGTATTTTTGCAACAAATGAGCACAGTGACCACACCATAACGAGTTAAAATAAAAAATGATTAAGTTTCAATTTTTGTTCTTTATTTTTTTAAAGCTTAACCCTTCGTAAAATGATTGTGTGTATGAAGAGTACATATATTTATATTAAACTGTTGGTAAATGTGTATAATACGGACCCATTAGTAAAATAAGGCCTGGAATTTTAGCATTCAACAAAAATAAATGAAATAAAATACAATAAAATGCTTAAACTCAGGTAAAATAATATTCAAATCAAAAGTGGGATCATATGTTTGGACAAGAGTCCAGAGTGAAATCTGATGATTAAAAAATGTCCTCTAAGTCTGAAAATTCAGTCTCCTATCAGACCCTTATTCTCTTCCATAAAATAAAACTGCACTCACCAGAAATAGCGTCTGTAGAAATGTATTAAACCGCAGTTCAGCTTAAAAACTAAACAAACTGCGTCATAAATCTCGTTAGTTTGCCCATTTACACACATTACAGTTAGCATGCTAACGTTAGCTTACTGACGTCCGTTACTCACCCGTCCTCGGTCTCAGTGAGCTGCTCGGTGTCTTCGGGAAAGTGCCTCGGGTTTTTACCGACAGCATAACATTCTTCCCATGTAACCTTTCCATAAAAATTATCGAGAAGAAGCCAAGACTTACTGAAAGTTCTGCCCGACATCTTACTTCACTGGGGATTTGTAGCTAATGTTGGCCGTAACCGTCAGTGTTGCCAAATGTATCTTCTGAAATAAGCAACCAGGTCAATAAAGACAAGCCCAAAACAAGCAAATCTACATAAACCATGTTTTAATTTTCATCCACATTACATTTAAATTTCACAGTGATATATTCTCTTATTTGCCTCTTACTTTACATATTCAACATCCTTTTGTTTGGAGGTGGAAGATAATTTTCTTTATACAGAAGTGAAGTGAGAGGCTACTGTTAATTATAACTCTGTTATCATGAAACAGTCTGTCTAACCTTGATTTTTGTACCCAAGCAGTAAGGCTTTTATCTAAGTTTTATAATGATCCTCCAAAGCCTTATTATGGTGAAAACGGTAATAAGTACATTAGAAATAAATTTGATTTTGGCTTCAATTATTTCTTTTTGGTGGAAACTTCATTTTTGACCTTCTTTTTACAGTCTGTATGGGTTTTATGGGTTTGTAGGCATAACAAGCCCAAATGAGCAACTGCACTTTTGGAATAAGCCTCCCCCAAAAAAAACGCAACCCGCAACTGTCAATATTTACAAGCAACTTTTCAAAAAAAGAAGCCCAAAGTTGCTTATAATAAGCAGATCTGGCAACCATGGTAACCGTTACCTGTGGTAGCCCTGGAGGAAAACTACCAAAAATATTCTTCTGTGAAAAGAGAAAAATAAATAACTTTACATTAACATTTTAATGTACTCAGGAGCTTTAATAAAAACTCATTAAGTAAAACATAAAAATAAAAGTTGAGACATCAAAACTATGTCTTTAAAATCAAAAAAAAGCTTTTAAGTGTGCCCTCTACAAAAAAAAATAATGCTTCTCATTCAAATTCACACTACTGAAGGCAAAAGACTTAACCTGTTTAATGTTGTAGGCAATTTATTTATAAATGTGGGCAGTGTTGTTTTATTTTCTTCTTCTTTTGTCCATTTTTTAAAAATATTAGTTATTTTTTTCCAGAAGGAAGGCCTTTATATATTGTTTAAGTGCCTTGACACTGCCAAAACATTTTATTTTAATCTAAAATGCAAACGATTAAATAACACTTAAATTCTGGATAATAAAAATTAATGATCTAAAAAAGTGTAGAGATTAGTTTTGCTGTCCACAAACAGCTTTGTAAAATTGATGAAAACAAGTCAAAAATTGCCTGTGGTCCTAATTACCTCCACCCAGGAGGTTATGTTTTTTTCCCGGTGTTTGTCAGTTTGTTTGTTTGTCAGTTTTTTAACAAGATAACCCAAAAAGTAACACATTTTGCTTAAATTTTCAGGGAATTTTCGTCATGGCACAAGCATGAAGTGATTTAATTCTGGATGTGGATCCATGACTTTTTTTTCAAGGGTTTGTTAAGGGGCAAATGTCCACATTTTTATTAATAACTCAATAACTTAACAAAGTTTTTTGATGACATTTTCAGGAAATGTTGGTCATGGAAATGAGGAAAAAGTGATAGACTTTTGGTGGTGATCTGGATCTGGATGAGATCCAGGAATATTTTTTAAGGATTTGTTAACATCACAAGATAAAGCAGTTTTCCACATTTTTGACAATAACTCACCTGGCATGTTGGACAAGTCTCAGTGGTTTGTGCTCTTGAAGCACTTAGTTTCCATTATGTTATTTCCAAGGGATCAACATCATCTGAGGTTAATTACTAAGTGTACATCTGCCTTCTGTCTTTCCTCCTTAAACCTGTTGGTCTCTTGCAAGCAGGAGCGGAAATTAATTAAATATTAACACATTACCAGATTTAGTAGTTTGCAAATGAAGTTGTCATTTTGGGTAGCTTTTAAATCAGGAAAAGTTTAAACTTTATTGACTAGAAACTGGATGTCCACAAGTTTTGCTCACATTTTATAAACTGACAGGTTTATTACAGCATTGTTGGTTAAAATTACAATGTACAATGTATTTAAAACAATTTGCTAATGCAAAACTCAATTTTTTAAAAGTAGTCATTTTCATAGATTTCTTTATTACCAACATTTATAAATACACATTTTTTTAATTGTCTGGATTGAATAACTTCTTTAAGTTATTTTGTATACTGAATCTCAGAAACAAAACATGGATAAAAAGACCCATTCAATTCTTCATTAACTATGATTAAAGGTCCAATTTTTAACTCCTTCTGGATTTCCTTGGCAAAAATCCACCCAGATATTAGACTTAAGCATGCATATAAACCCCATATTTGAGCCCTTTTCAGGACAGTTTTTTTTGGCATATCATTATGAGCTGTGTGATCATGCGTCTCCTCTGTTTTATACATTTGCAATAATTCAATATTCTTATAGTTGACCTCAGGAGCTAACCTTGCAGTGCAGATGGATCTGCCTGATTCCATGTCTGTACTCCATCTTGCCAAGCTCCAGTCTACAACAACTGTGAGCAGCCCAAAACAGGACGACCCAATCAGAGTCCTTTAGAGCAGGAAGAGGTGGAGCTACGAGCTACGATGGATGCTAAAGCTGCGTTCACACCGAACGCAACTTTGCGACTGAAATCGCATCACCCACTGAAGTCGCGTCGCGTGTCCATAAATACCTCATTTTGGTCACCGTCGCCGCCGCTCAGTGACGTCACGCCCCTCAAGTTTCACCGCAATCATATCATATATAATAGGATATATTAGTTGACATTATTTCAACTTTATCCTATTCACTCACCTACCAACCACAAAACACTGCAGCTGCTGACCCTGCAGCATCTTCTGTGAGTTCTCTGCAGTCCTGTCTAGGTGGAGTGTCACTCTGTGAACCAGAATGAAAACTGTCTGTCAGAGGTACCGTCACACACCCACACAACGCTGATTGGCTGTTGCCGCACAGCCACACGCGTCATCACCTGGAGAGTTCAAACGTTTCAATTTTGGCGACTAAGCGACAAGCGACGTGGTCGCCCAGGATGCGGCCGTCATGGGAGGGTTAGCCCCGCCCCATCGCGGCTGTACATTGACTTTACATGGAGAGTGGTCGCCGAGGACGCTCAAGTCACATTTGGTGTGAATGCAGCTTTACAGCTTCAGTTGCAGGTTTGTAAGATCTGGATCACTTTTCTGTATTTATTAGAAAGCAAATAAAAACAATGAAAGTATTCCTCAATAGGAAGGATATGTTCCTTTCATGTCCAACATGTTTTTGTGAGAGTTTGTTTGTGTTTTACAAAACATACTTTAGACCGCAGCAGTAGCACTGACCCAAAATGAATGTGACTGACAGCAGTGCTAAGTTTGTTGACTTATTATTTTCATTGTAGTTTTGGTCAACAACCTTTCTTCCCCTGATGAAAACTAGACAAAAACAAGTGCACATGGACAAAAACTAAAACTAAATTAACTGACATTTTCATCCACAAATAAAACTAGACAAAAATGTTTGACAGAAACTAAATCCAATCAGTCCTAATTTGGCCATGTAGAAAGTAGAGACAAGTTAGGAATATATCCAATCACAGCTACTTTGGTTGTGTGGAAAGGCTGGATGAGTTAAGAGGGACATCCAATCACAGCTGCCTTAGCTTGGTGGTGGTGGGATAAGTTGGGGGAGCGATCCAATCAGAGCTCCTCTCTTTATGAATTGATATATTCACGTAGAGCAGGTTCACTGTTTGTTGTCTGTTCTGGTATTGTAACAGATGCTCTGCCAGGTAGCCTAAATAAAGATGACTGCATTTCACACAAAAGTTAAATTTAATTCTATTCAAACTTTACTAGCATCCAATAAAGGGTTATTAGAGGTTCCATTTTTACCTAAGTGTAAAACATGACTTCATAATTCAAAGAAACATAAACAATGCCTTACCCATTACACTTCATTTTTTAGTGGACTAAATTTACTGTAGATTTCGTCGACTAAAATGTTCTGAAATTTCATCAATTAAAACTCGACTAAAATTAAAAACATTTAGATGACTAAATTATGACTAAAACTAAAAGATATTTTAGGCAACAGACTATAACTAAAACTAATTAAAAAGGGCTGTCAAAATTAACACTGGTTGACAGAACATTCATCCAATCACCTGCCGGATATGCTTTTGAAAGTTTCTGTCCATTCCTCATCATTTTCTAGGGGCTGTTTCCCAGATGGACCAGTGAAATATATTGAACTCTCTACCTGGTGTGTCAGGTTACACAGGAGTGACTGTACCTGTATTTCTGTTAACCTACATGTACAGGGAGCAATGACACAGGCTCCATATAATCCTTTGTGCTTCAGTTTCTTGAGATTTCTGAGAACATTTTTATTAACATGCAATGGAGCTCCCTGTGACTAAATCTAAAAATAGCACTACAGCTTTTCTATAGATCTGCAGTTGAACTCCTTCCACTCCCTTTTCTGGCTGTTATTTTTAGTTTCACATTTGTTATAAAGTGTTGATACAGCAGAACAAACGTCCAGTGTTGTGGAGAGATGGAGCGTTGAGCTGTTATTTTAAAAGACACTCACTTAATCCCATCGTAATCCCTGTATTAGATCACACTCTGATGGTGAAACAAGCGAGAGGAGTAGGCAGGCGGAGACTAGCATGACAGAGAGCTCACACACACAAACACACACAAAGAATGGACATGCATGTTTGTGGCTTGTACACAAATCCTTACTGTACATGCAATCAAATTTATGCGCACAAGCAGATACTACAAACGCCTGCCTCCATCCACACGTTCACAAACTGCAACAACAGCAGCAATGTGGCACATGACCACAGAAGCCCCCCCCGCCCCCTGAGATGAGTCTGAGTGAAGGAGAGAGAGCGCGAGCGTAGCTTCTCCACAGATGGAAACTAGGACACCAAACCCCTGTGTGTGTTTGTTTTGCGTCCTGCTGCATCTGTGTGTGTGCGTCCATCTGTGTGTGTATCTATTTGTGTCTGTCAAGAATCAGGGAGTGTTTATCCGCTGGAGTGTGTAACCCCATGTGTGCATCGTTGCTCATGTGGTGCATTCGTGTGCATGTGTGTGTTTTACAGTAAAACAATGAATTATCCAGCAGTGAAATCTACGAGTTTGTGCAGCTATAGGTGTTTGTTTCTTGGAGCGATGCAGCCATTTGTGTAACAGAGGGCTTTGTACAGTATGTGACAGTCAGACGGTTCAACTCCCAGAGCGAGCTTGTCTTCAGATCTGTTTTATCCTGCTTTATTTTAAGTGCTTGTATCAGAACAAAGAGGAACAATGTTTCTTTTGCCCTAAAGTTTACTAAATCTTCCTCTCACTTTGGCCTTTAAATTATTGAGTCTGGTCATGTTTTGTTCTAAAAAGCAAACCCAAAGGAGCAAACTTCACTTTACTTCAGCAGAAAAAAAAATTAAGGACAAAATTATGAATTTAAACAGAAGCCTGTTGTGTTTTCATGAAGGAAAAGAGAATGCTAACTCCACGATGTGGCAGCAATTACTAAAACATGACGGTATGTTGTGCTTCTTTTCCCTCAGCGCTTCTGAAAAAAGCGTATTACAATAGGGGTGTCCCAGTCGGGCTTTTTAATGCAGATAACTTTCACTAATCACCTTTGAGCTGTTATAAGTTGGAATAAATTGCTGTATAAATCTGTTCTGACTTGGAAGTGCATTTTAGTTGGATTGACTTTAATTTTTTTCATATTATGTAAGATGCCTTGTCAGAAAAAGGACGACAAAGGCTGGTTTAGACTACAGTGGTTTTGGAGCCTCAAACTGAATGTTTTGAAAGCGTGGAAACTTTTTTAAACAGCACAGTCTCCTTAGTCATGTACCAGAAACTGCTGATACAAAGTGCCTTCAATACTCATGCACGGATAGGAGGACTAAAATAAATAAGGCGAACACCTGAATTCTGCCTGTGTTACTCACTTGGGAAACTTCACTTCACTCCCCCCCAAAAAATTAGGACAAAATTATAAATTTAAACAGAAGCCTGCAGTGTTTTCAAGAAGGAAATAATATTAACTCCACAAGGTAATAGCAGTTTAAAAAAAAACATGATTGCAAGTTGTGCTCCTTTTCCCGCTTTTCCTTCTGAATATAGTTAGCGGAGAATGAATTACAGTAGGGGTGTCACAGTCAGGGTTTTTGCTGCTGATAACTTTTACTAATCACCTATGAGCTGTTAATGTTATCTTTAGCCGCGTTTCCACCAGCATTTGTAACCTGACACGCCAGATGGACAGTTCCATACATCCGCCACGGAAATATTTCACTAGTCCATCTGGGAAAGAGCTGTTTGAAAATGATTTCAGAGGCAGAACCTTCAAAAAAACAGCAGCTGGTTTAGATGATCGTTCTGCTCGTCACACTCACCACAGACCAATCCACATCAAGCCATAGTATGACGTAGCATTTCGCGCTGTTGTTAGCCGTTAGCTTAAACTACGGTTCAGTCCTTCGACTATCATCCTACATTAAATTATACAACACAGATGTATCCTTTACCACTTATATGTGACACGAACCTCGTCAACAACAATCCCCACCAAGTTCTCCCGGTAAACCTCTGCGGAGAGCATATTTTGCCAAGTATCACTGAGTAACCATGATGACCATAGACTAACCGGCATATCCGTGGAGGATTTTCGCGTTCTCTCCCAGTTTCCCAGCTGTGATCCCTGGTTGGGAGAAGAGCAAAAACTTTATTTCCCGTAAGAAAAGCTTTAAGTGACGTTCTTTGCTCCTCTTTTAAAGAATAAATTGAGTCCATTTCTGATAAACCCGCAGATATTGCCACATCCGCTTCAGAAGCCGCCATTGTTTTCAAACATGCAGTTATTCCTGTTGTCGTCACATCCGCAGCTCTCGCCTCTCTTCCCTGATTGGGCTGTTAAGCATTTAGCCGACTGGAGTCGTTGGACAATGGATGTTGGCAAGACGGACATGCAGGATTTCAGACAATGAATCAGGCAGCTCCGTCTGCTCTGCAAGGCTAGTACATTTGTGTATTTTGCAAATATTCCAATATATGGCAGATAACATTGTCAAAAATGTTAACATCTGCCAATACAGACATTTAACATTTTAGTCAGATACCGAAATCGTACCAATAACATTGTGCATCCCTAATGAGCTTGAGTGATGTGCTCACTGCTGTGCTGTAAAACATGTCCACACAAATCAACGCTCCACAGAGTACTGGAGTGCCTCCATTTTTGCTCTTTATTTACAGTGGTGCTCTACTTAAGAGCGCTTTACTGGGTCGTGCTGCTTTTACGTCACACATTTACGTAGCCGGCGCGACCCTCTCTTCCCAGTTCAGATCCCAGCTCTCAAGTACAAGTACAGCTGGCAGTGGAAACACAAGCAAGATCAAGGTTTACTGCTCCAAACTATACCAAACTGTACTGAAGCAAACCAGACTCAGTGGAAACGAGGTTTATCATGTTTTCTGTTCTGTCATAACAACTAGTCAGTGTTTGCCAAACAGAGCAGAGGAATTATAAGATATCAGGGATAAGTCAAGGAGATCATACTTAATCATATATATGTATTTTATATTTAGTTATATAAAAGTTTTAATATAAAGTAATAGGAAAAAATTGTTCAGATTTCCTAACTGTTATGCATTTCTTCATCTAGCATAGGGATGGGCAACTTTGGTTACCAAGAGGACCACAGTACGATTATTCTGACTGCAAGTAGCAGGGCACTTTCAACTTTACAATAAGAATTGCTCACACTTTGACAAGAGGGGCAAATATACAGTATTTTTGTCATAAGCAGTCATTATTCGACATTTATACACAGTTTAGTTCAAATGCATGCAATTACTTGAAGTATTGAACTTACACAGACTTTAAAGGATTCATGTCCTGGTGTGTTTAAACATTCACATCATGTCTTAGGTGTCTATTAAACAAGGTATTGATTAAGGTAAACAAAAACAAACGAAAAATGTAATCACTGTAGAGCATCAGATACAGCTCTTTTCCCCTTCCCTTTGGAAACACCCAGATCTGAGGGGGCAGGGAGGGTGCGGGAGGCTATGATAATGTGCTCTGTGCTGATTTGCTGTCAAAACCGTGTCTGTGATTAGTAGCTAAAACATGTAGATGGAAGCTGTATATCTATTACATCATAAACCTCAGAAAGTGCAGATAGCCCATTTCCTTATGAACTGAGGGTTTAGTGAAAGGTGTCATGTTTTTCTGCTCTTCAAGCCTCTTTAACAACATTCAAAGTTTGCAGGACATGGCCAGTTTCAGACATTTATTTGAGGTAAGTTTTAGAGCATTTGTTGTTTGTAAAAGAATACTCTACTCACATTTTATTCCTAGTTTGACAAATGCATAAAAGAGAGGTTGACAGAATCTATAAAAGTCATTTTTTGTCAATATTCTTGTACTGTGTGGGTAGCACCCCAAAAAATGTGCCAAAATCCCCTGCAACAATAAGCTAGTGTTCAGTCATGCAGAGTGGTGGCATTAGTTGTCAGCCCAATTTAGGACCGTGTTCTGAGTGATTGGTGAAGTTAAAGATGAGGAGGACAACACTCCAAGAAGACCAGTTCCTCATTCTTTCTTCACTGAAAAAACGCAGGCTTTCTTAAGGGGCAAGAGGGGATTTTGGCTCTTTTTTGGGGACACTACCCACATGTTTAGCTGTGTTGCCGTTTCCAAGAGTGCACAATCCTTACACGTTGTATCTCAATTTAAGTTGGCTAATCAGGCCTCCCAGTAATATAGAATACAATACCAATTAGTATTATTAAAGGGGAGAAATAATCAACACAAATAGCATTTCTGAGCTTTTTTTGAGGAGTCCATTTATACTGACTGGTGGACCACATTGCTGAAAATGGAGGGCATCATGTGGACCCCAGATGTCCACCCCGATCTGGCATATTTGGTTGCTGATCAGGATTGGAAAATTAAAACCACGTTGGTTCACGTGACACTAAAAAAGTTTAAATGTTTGAGCTTTCTTAGGTTATTAATGCCAGTCTGACTGATCAACCTCAACAGGAGGCCTACTGTCTGCCTGTTACTTGTCTTTATGTCATTCAACTCTCACAGCATCCGTAAGTCTTCTCGCTCTAATTACAGATCACATCTAACGAGTCAGAACCACAACCACAGTTCTCCTGAGGGCGGGGAGAGGGAGTGTGAGAAAAGGCGGGACCAGGAAGTAGCACCAGCCAATGACAGCTTGACGTATGGCACCGGCAGCATGCAAGGCGGGCGCCATAACCGAGGGCGTCAATAAATCCTGCGCTAAGGATGAAAGACTGCCACAAAGGAGATTAGTGTCCACAGCGGCTAATGAGGTACTATATCAGCACAACCCGGCACCCACAGCAGTACACACACACACACACACACACAGATGTACAGCACACAGCTCACACACAGATAAACACATTCACAGACACCCAGAGTGCATTGTATGTGGACTACAACACACAAAACACCCGGACTACAAGCAAGCACAATGCATGATGGGATATGCCTTTTTCCTTTCTTCACCCTCATAGAGTACTGTACATGAGGGGCTTCCTTCACGGCCAGATGTAACATGTGTTTTATGAACACACACAAAAACACACACTTGAGCATCACCGCTGGGTCAGTGGGAGGACAACTTTAGCTTAAGCTTCAGCACAAACAGAGGCCTGATCTCACATAAGGGTGAAGATGATGACTCTACAGACAGATGTGGTGTGTTTGTTAAATAACCTAACCAGGAATATCAAATGTATTAATATATCACTGTTTTTAAATTATTCATCCCATCTGACACCCAGTTGTGGGTGATATGGACCAGAAATCACACCTTGAAGTCTTTTTAGCGAAAGAGCAATATACTGAGGATTTGGCCGACAGTTCGGCACATGCCTTGGTTTTTTGGTCATGGTTTTTGAGTTGGTTCTGTTTTGACAGCCTTGACTGTTGGGATACTTAAAAAAAATCCATTCTGAGGAGTTTAAGGCCAATTTTGCAAAACCAGTAAGAAGTTCTCAGGGAGCAAAAGCTATCTTTAAAAAATGTCTAAACACAAGAAATAAAAAACACATCTCACAAAAACATACTTGAGGAAGTAAATGATTTAGTAAAAAAAACTGTCAAAGAAAATCAAATTTCAGGTCCTTTCCCCCCTGGCTATCATCTGTTAAATCTATTTCATAACGCTGTGGAAACAACCACATAAATCAACAAGTCTGAGCATCAAAAGCTGATGTTATTCAAGTTTTTCAAGCAAAAACTAATTTTTATTTTCACTAGAAGAACATTTGAACACATCAAGATGACATTTTACTTTTTATAATTTTTTCATCAGTTATGATTTGATCTAATACAGGGATTACGATGGGATTAAGTGAGTGTCTTTTAAAATAACAGCTCACCGCTCCATCTCTCCACAACACTGGACATTTGTTCTGCTGTATCAACACTTTATAACAAATGTGAAACTAAAAATAACAGCCAGAAAAGGGAGTGGAAGGAGTTCAACTGCAGATCTATAGAAAAGCTGTAGTGCTATTTTTAGATTTAGTCACAGGGAGCTCCATTGCATGTTAATAAAAATGTTCTCAGAAATCTCAAGAAACTGAAGCACTGCGTTTCACAGGCTTATATGAAGCTCGTGTCATTGCTCCCTGTGCGTGCAGTTTAAAAGGAATACAGCTACAGTGGCCTCTGTGTAACCTGACACACTGGACGGACTGTTCAGTATATTTCACTGGTCCATCTTGGAAAGAGCCCATAGAAAGTGTTTGGAAAGGGTTGTTGCCTTTCGGAAGCAGATCCAGCAGGTGATTGGAAGATCGTTCCATCAATCAACATTTGTTACAAGCCAGTTAGCTAATGTTGTAGGCGGGCACTACGCTGTAACAGAACATGAACCACTTGGTTAACAAACCCTTGTCAAAACATGGAAGTGGAGCAAAAATATCCTTATTATACAGGAGTTTGTAATGTTTTCTTTCTTTTAATAAGTCAAAATCTGATAAAACTGCTACTGAAGCTGTTAGCATCTATGCTAATCCCTATAAGTGTAGCCACTTCCTGTCGTTGTCTTGCTCGTATCTCCTGCCTCTTCCTGCTCTAATGAACGCTGATCGGGCCATGCCACTTTGGGCTGCTCACAGTCGTTGTAGATTGGAGCTTGGGAAGGTGGATCTGTCTGATTACAGACATTGAATCAGGAAGATCCAGCTGCTGTACAAGGTTGGATTAGATGAGCAGAAGTACCCAATCTGGAGGCCGATGAGTGTATATCTAAGCCTGAGACACAAGGTGGCCAAATTTAAAGCCCCATTTTGATGTAAATCCCAAAGACAGCAACTCAATCAGAGTAAACTGACCAGAAAAAAACTGTAAAATAACTGCACATAATCAGAAAGCCGATCAGCAGCACACACACTCACCCAGACAAACCCAAAGAGTTTATAATTCCCCCAAACAGAAACAGGCCTACATCGTTCAAAAGTAAAGTCTTGTGAAAATAAACATTTTTAGCAAACACAGCACTGAGATTGATCAGGGTGTTTGTAGTGATGCTACAAAGAAGCTTTGTGTATTGATTAAACCGATAGTCACATTGTGAATGCCTCTGATTTTAATCCCTGTGCTAATCCCTGATCACAGGGGAGTAATATTACCTGGGGATGTTTAATAATGTGTAAACATTTCAGAGGTTTATGTGATTTTTAATCTAGTTTAAATCTGCAATGACTATAATTTATAATGATTAAATACAGCAAGGGCTGGGCCAAATGAACTGATAATATATCAATATCTATATACAACTTTATTTTGATTTTTTTTCCACAATGAAAAAACACACAATTGTCACATTATGAGAAGTAAAAACTAAAACTTTATGGAAACCTTTGAAATTATGTAAAGACAGAATGAGACTATGTCCTGGGGGTTTATAAAAACAGAGGTTTTCCTCCTCCAGTTATCAGAAATACTCCCATCCACATGCATCAAATTTTTGAAACATCCCTTTTAAAATGTTTAGTTTTTGGCACATTTTTCTAAAATCTAAGTCAGTTACAAGAGAAAGTGGTCTATGAAACAATACTGACACTCTTTGCAACCTGTGGGGAACTTTGAGCCAAAAATGAACTTGCAAAAAAGAGCTATAAAATCATCATACATCAGTAATTTCCTGATCACCAGCAATGCCCCCCTCCCCACACCTACTATTCATTATATTAAAAAAAATCTCTTTTCATTTTTATTTTGATAAAACAAGTGATAGCATGTATTCAATCTGCCATTTTAAGGGTTTAAATCCTGAAAAATTCTACATTTTTGGTAGTTTTGAGCAGAGCTGAAGTGGTTTGAGAGATTAGATAAATTAATAGGATGCAAAAGCAGATTCATTTTCATATTTATTCCAACCAAAAGTCTGACTGGTGCTGTGGTTTTATGTGACACTGATAATTGGCAGGCATATTGAGTAAATGCTTCTTTGTTGATATTTTAAGTTTGAGACATCTCTGATAAGCTTGATTAAATACTGTTATAATGAAGCATTGTGAGTTCTCTTGTTGGTTTCAACATCTGTTGTTACCATTGCAAACTACAGATGCAAGCGGCCATTGGTCACCAGTCAACACAGTCACTTATAAAACAATCACACTGCTCTCGCCCACAACGTTGGCAGCATTTGTATCGAGGGAAGGACAGAAAGTGTGTGTAAACACATACATAGGGCCCGACCAATCGATTGGCCGGCAGATTTAATCGGCTGATTATAGCCCTTTTCAAAATATTTAACATTGGCTGGAGTTTTGCAGATATAACGCCAAAATATTCTTACTTATGAAAAAAGTAAATGCTTATTCAGGTCAGGCCTGAAACCATTAACACTGAGTGACCACAGGCTGTAACAGCAACTCACTATGTGTGCTATGGAGTAACATTAGCCTATTATAAGTACCATTAGACTATTTGTGACCATTATTTAGTTAAAATTTAACTCTGTCAAAGACGATATGTTCTGACATCTGAGAAAGGCGTCTCTGGTTTTATTTTGGTTCATATTGGTCATGAATGGCAAAGAAAATAATGGAGTAGAGAAAATTTGATTTAACGGTAAAGGGCATCAGAGGACTATGGCCTAAATCTAAAGATAAATTCATCAGTACAACAGTATTTTATAACTTATTTATAGATTGACTCTTTTTTAAAGTAATATAATTAATTTCCCAGAGGTTTAATGCTTTTCTGCATGTTTTTGTACTTGAAAATTCATCTCTGTTGTAAAATTAAACAAATACTAACGGACAAAGTATTGTCAAACAGTAAATTTTTCTGCCTGTAATCCATAGATTCATTGTTGTAAGAGTTAAGGGATCAAATTTTTTTCTTTGGTTCATTTTATACTTTTCTAATTAATCGGCCGATTAATCGGTAATCTGGATTTTTTCTGCCAAATATCGGCATCGGCCTTGAAAAAAATCCATATGATCCATGTGGGGCCCTGATATACAGTCCATTCAGAAACATTTAAAGCATATAACACTGCATAATGTGACATCCACTTAAAGAGAGGCCAGTGCAAAGGGTGGCATTTTAGACCCAAAATGCGGTTTTCGCCATCCACACCGAGACACCAGAGGCAGAGTTTTTCACCTAAGCAGTAGTTTTCCAAAATATGTGCTATAAGTGACCTTAAATAGTTCATGTGTGGACAGAAGGACAAGACAGACAGCAAAAGCAGCATTTTAAAAAGTACCTGCCAACATGTAGACATAAAACAAAACATGCTTAATATTGTACAGTTTTTCATTTATTATGCAACAAATTTCAGCTCTACAGAAAGAAAAAGAGAGACTGACAACTGTCAAAATTACAACATGTTTAAAACAAACAAACAAAAATAAATAAAAAAGACACATACATCACAACTCACATGTGTCTGAAGCTGTCTGTGCCCTCTGTTCCTGACCGTTATTTAACCAGGAAAGCCCTTGAGGCTAATTTGTCTTCTGAGAGAAGACTTGGCCAATTTACCTGCCTTCAAAAAGCCTTGTTCACAGTTCAGCCAATGTAGACGCCAGACTACAGGATTTATGCATATCTGCTTGACCCAACAGTCGTTTCAGGACCCGCTATCCGAGGATTGGTCGTTTTATCTCATGGAGTGTGTCACAGTGAACGCCAACAAATGTGCAGTCAGGGACGCCTCACAAAACCCGGACAGAGAAACCAGCATGTTTGATTTTTCTCCTGCCATGTTCCATCACCTCACTGACATTAACCAATGAGAGCACAGGGAGTTCTGCATGTGCAACAATTGTGGAAACCAAAGTTGTTGCCAAAACATGGAGCAATGGGATGGAGAAAAAGCTTGAGGAGCTCTGAAAACAACTTCTCTGCCTTCATGGAGTGTCTGGGAGGGGTAATCATCACAGACTAAGAAGAGAAAGATCCATCCATTATCTATTCAGCTTATCCCTTTCAAGGTCACAGGGGGCTGGAGCCTTTCCCAGCTGACATTTGGAGAGAGGTGGGGTACACCCTGAACCGGTCACCAGCCGATCACAGGGTGACAAAGAGAGACAGACAACCAGTCACGCCACACTCATAACTAAGGGCAATTTGGAGTCACCAATCAAACTACAGAGAATGATTTTTTGGTTGGTGGGAGGAAGCCAGAGTGCCCAGAGAAAACCCATGCATGCGTGGGGAGAACATGCAAACTTCACACAGGAAGACCCTAGCAAGTAGAAATAGACAACTATTAACACACATACTCACACAAAAGACTATTAAGGGTCATACATTAACCCAACAACCATTATTTTGGTGTTTAGGAAACTGGAATACTCGTAGAAAACCCGCATACAGATCCAGCTGCTTCAATTTACCCCTCCCAGCCAGTTGCCTGCCAACTTCCAGCCAATTACCAGCCTCTATAACCACCCTCACCTCCATGGGGATGTGTCTAAATTTAAACGAAAATATGCACATTTATGCATTTGCAGGGTGTCTCCATGATATGGCTCTTTCCTCACAATAACACATAGCCTCAACCTTTAACCTTTTTATTTAACACTTCAATGCATGAATTATAAAATCACACCATTACCCACTAATATTTTTTAAATGTTTGTGTTACTTCAAAACAAATTAAAAATTGTGGACAAAATTTTTATTTTTCGATATGTTATATTTGAGGGAGTAATACATCTGTCCACTACAGCAGACACCATATATCAGCAGTATAAATAGTAATTTAATGGAACTTAATATGGATCCACAAATACATTTCATTAACAAATATAATCAAGACTAAATGATGTGAATATGCAAAAAATTTAAAATATTGCGTGACACTGTCACTCCTTTGTGGTATTTTCTCAATTACCTTGTAGCTTCTGCTGGTCTTAAGTCTCTTTGAGGGTAAACATGATATTTTAGAGGAACAAGTTATTACAGTGAGTGTGATGAAACTGTAATAATCCAAACTTTAGACAAAGTTAGGAACAAATACATAAACATGCACCGTCTACCTACACACTCAAAAGGCTTTCCAGTCCTCACATGGGCCTCCACTTTTATATGACCCATGGAATAGGAGTGAAAGCATTGAATGAAATGCAAAATAAATACTATATTTAATATTGATTTTAAATAAACTATTTACATGTGAATTACACCAAAATTTGACTGAAACACTACAGGCATAATACGCAGAATATACTCTAAAATGCATAAAGTCCACTGGAGTGGGTGGATGAATTTTTGGTCACAGAAAAATATAAAAGAAAAGTATTTTTAAAATCTCCATAAAAGTGTTTCTAACACCTTTTTAAATAAGAAGATATGTATTTTTTAACTTTCTGATTCTTTGAGAAAAGACTGATTTAACACAGTCCTGAAGGGCGGCAGCATTTCCCCTTCGTCGACCATTTCGGATTTATGCTGCAATGTCCAATATGACAAAAAAAACAAAGATCATCTTTTTGTGAAACTTTAGACAACAGTGCGGAAGTTTACCACCTGGTAGTTGGGACATGGTACTGCAACCTAATTGGTATAAAATGCATTCCAAATATCTGTCCACTGTAGTGAACACCCTGTATGAAAAGGTTAAGTACCAAACTTAAAATCACAAATTCACACAGACATGGCCTAAAGTTTACAGTTTATGACTGTCAGGGTGGACAGCATGAACCTGCCATGGAGCAGCCAAGGCCCAATCAGGGAAAGACGAGAAGCTAGAAATGGCTTCACCTGTATGCCATGGTAGGAAACATGCAAACTCCTCACAGAGAGACCCCAACTGACTTGGGGAGTCAAACCAGCAACCTTCTTGCACCACCATGAAGTCTCTTTCTTATACAGCATACCTTGCCTTGCACTCAGGTCATGAGACATCTTTAGTTTCTTCGTTTGGTGCTCAGAACACAAATGACTCTGATCCTTTGCTAGTTTTACCTTTTAAAGTAGTCAAACTTACACTAAGCAACCTTTGAACTTCATGGGCTGGTGAAAAACTTTAAATCCATCAGCATAAGGTGGTGAATCTGTTTTCTGGCATGAGAATGTGAATGGAGCTGCATGTCATGTCTGCACTACAACATACTGTATCTCTGTGCACATGAAACACCTCGCAGAGAGGAGGGTTTGTGTGTCAGTGTAAGTGTTTGAGCCTGCTTCCTTAAAGGAGTGTGAAGCAGCAACCAGGAGAGAGATGGCCCCCTTAAGACCAGTCAATGAGAGATGGACGTGGAGACGGACGCAGCTAGCGAGACTGGCGATCAATAGTAATCATGAGGCGCTGTGGTGTTAACAGCAGATGACACATCGCTCCAGCTCTTCTACTGCGCCGCAGCCCGACACAAAGCAGCACAAAGCCATAATTCCTTGTAGGCTCAGATCAATAAATAAACATTTCCACGAATATCAGAAGCATAGTAAGATTTTTTTTGTGTTTTTTTTTTTTTTGCTTTTTGTTTGAAGGCTCATTTCTCTGCTAGAACTTTTGGGAGAAGGTTTTGTGTCAGCTTCAACAACAGTTCTGTCTGCTGAACAAGCGTGTTTTTCTCCAAGAAATAAATGAAATGTGTGACGGACATGTCTCTGAGCTCATGAACACTTCCTCCAGAACAAACTGTGAGCACAAACAACTATGAGAATAACATGACGTGATGAACAGTAACAGTACCAACACGAGCTGAATGAACATGCTAAGTCTCTTCTCAGAAAAACTGTTGGAAGAAGCAGGGGTTAAAGCACAGGGTGGCTCAAGATACAATGAAACCGTGATCCATATGAGACTCACAATATTAATAATATCAATTTACAGTAAGGCTGAATTATATTGGAAAAACTACCATTGTGATTTTTTTTCTTGTGCGGTATGTATTGCAATTTTTTTTCCAAAACGGAAACAAAGTAAGACAAATGTCCACTTTAATTTTTTCAGTTAACTGATCAAGCTTTAATTTAATAGTTACTTTATTTACATTATATTCTAAATCAAGTACTTCATATGTGGTGCCAGTGGACGGCTTGTAGGGTTTTAGCTCTTCACGTTTTAACAAATTTCCTTTCTTCAATAAAATTATTACGCTTGAGACCCATTCACACATCAATGTTACGTAGCTGACGTTGACCAACATTAAGAAATCATCAAAATTTTGGTGAAAGTGCGTCCCCTGGGTCTATTTCTCTGTGTTCAACTCAGGTTGACGTATCTAAAGCAGAGAGAAACTTTGTGCTGGTGGAGAATGACGTTTCGCAATGGCCCCCTGACTATCTGTAGGAGGATTTTGAACACTCTAAAATGTATTAACTATTCTTACTTAATTACATTTGTGCACTTTACTTAAATCTTAATAACCTGTTGATTCAACTCAATCAGTATGAGTAAGGAACCCATTTAGCTTGAAAAAACTTAATTCCTGTGTGTAAGATGGACTCCAAACTTTGTATCACGGTGATTGAACACTGAGTTCAGGATTGCACATGTGCAGTAAAGCCAGGCAGGAGGCTACTCTGCAGACTGATTTTGATGTTGGAGGACACAGAATTTCTCTTAGTCTCAAGGTGAGTTATTTAACACATCTGCATTAAGCTGCAACACGGCGACATTAAGCCCCAATGGAAGTGAAACACCAACTTTTTTTTTCACGTTTTTGCCTCAGTCCCGAGTCCCTGATAGACTCCGTTCTTTCGATAATGTTTTGATTGTGCCATATGATGGCTTTCTGAATTTGACTTGGTAAAAAATAAAGAAAAAATTCTTGTGTACCAACCATCGTTTGTTGTGCTTACTTTATTTATTTGAGGCGTCACCGCCGCAGTTGGATAATGCGCTCAGTCGGTAATTGGGAGGTTGCAGGTTCGACAACTGGCAATAAGCTCTTGGGCAAGACACTTAACACCAAGTTGCTCCAACTGCTGTGTCAGTGGTGTGTGTGGGCATGAAAGGGTGTGAATGTGTTAGATGATACTGGTGGATAACTAACATAGGAAGTTGAAATAACTTTCTTAATCCAAGTTGAAATAACTTAATAGAATTAAGTGCATACAACAGGGTTCCGAGTACACAAAACAAGTAAATATAAAGTAAATGTAATCTAAGACTATTAATCATGTTTACTAACTTTTTTTAAGGCAATTGGTTTCCAAAATTTTTTTAAGTAAGGCCAACTTGTTAGATTTTAGAGTGAATCTGGCCGATCGTAACTTGGCACTGCTGAAAGATGTAAAATGTATTGCCACATGTTTCAACAAACAGCATATAAAAAGTGGATTTATGTGACATTTCACTACATACAGCTGAACTGGGCTCAATACCCCAACACCATTGACTGTCATGTCTAGACATGAAAGACGGCCGTCTTCACAAGGTCAAGTTGTGCTTCCAGTCCTGAGGAGTCCACTGAGGGGAGTGAAGACAACCGGAGTTCAGCTCTTGCTGGCATTTACAAGCTTGTTGGATCAAACATCAAAATTTTTCAGAATGCTTATTTTTAAGCACTCAAAATTCATGTTAAATTAGTTCTGAAAGCAAAAGTTAGCCTAAACGTCAGTGCGTGAATGTGGCTTAATCCTGAGGCTGTCAAACCTCAAATTTTGTGGCCAGATAGACAAATGAAGTTTGAAGAAGCAAGAACAAGAATTATTGTTCTTTAACAGCTTTAGTGTGGTCTTAAAATGAAGAAGATCCCATGAGAACCATAAGATAAAAAATAATGTTTGCTTAAGGGGTTTCCTTATTGAGGAAACACGATTTTTGCAGCTTGCATAGGTAGTGCACATGCCTCAGAGTAAGAAGGTTGCTGATTCCAATCCGATATTGCACAGGGTCTTTCTGCGTGGAGTTTTTATGTTCTGCCTGTGCATGCATGTTCTCTCTGTGCACTCCAGCTTCCTCTCACAGACCAAAAACCTGCTCATTTGGTTGATTGATGACTCCAAAAATGTCCCTTACAAGTGTGAGCATGGATGGTTGTCTGTCTCTCTATGTGGCCCTGCGATTGGCTGGTGACTGGTTCAGGGTGTACCCCACCTCTCACCCAATGTCAGCTGGGATAGGATAAGCAGTATAGTTATTGGATGGATGGATTTTGATTGTAAATTTAAGTCTACAAGTTTACAGTAACTGATAATGAAAAAGACAGTCATAGTCCTGAATGTATCCTTAAATGATCAAAAATACTGAAGTGTCTGCATCCTCCCACCCCTACAACTCCAGACATCACTCCAATCAGACAGTAACAGTGGTGGTTATGGCTCATACTGAGCAGAAAAAGGCACTTTCAATAATATTTGTGTATTTATGAAACCAACCAAACATCTACGGTCAACAGCAGCAGGACTGGATGAGCCGTCCTTGCCTGTAATTCTGAATCAGAATCACTCTAAAAACAGAGCAGTCGGAGTAATAGGCACATAAAAAGCACAGAATTGCAGCCTCGGACTTTACAATTAGAGCGAGGGAGAGGTGTCAGTGAGCATGTGTGAGCGTGTGAACGTGAGAGAGAAAAAGTAGCTCACAGCACTCATCTTTCATGTCCCCTGAAAGGAGGAATCAAACTTAAAAAATGTCTCTTTGTGTGAGAAACACATTCGTACATGAATCCACAAACACACTCACACACATTAAAGATCAGCCGTCACTGAAGATAATGAGCATGAATATCATTAACACAACATAACAGCCTGCACACACACTCCGTATATCGTGATCAAAACCTTTTTATTTCTGTCTATCATAAATAAGTACATGAGAAATCTTCTGAGTACAGTAAGAAAGTGTGCTCTTCACAGTTCACTCAGTAAATCCTCAACCACCAGGCCATGGACTGGTGCCAGGCCGTAGATAATTTAGTACTGGTTTGTAAAAAACAAAAAAAATCAATTTAATGACCCTTTTTTGAATAAGAGACCAAAGGGGGCTTTACTTTGCCTATTCGCATGTGTGGCTCGACTTCTTAGACTTTACACATGGCCTTTCTGAACCTTTCATATGGTAGAATAAAGCAGAGAGACTCTCTGAGGGGCCCAAAAGGACGGGCAATGATGTGGTCCATCCACAATTTAAGGAATGGTTCATATATCTAATATTTTTTGTATTTATTTTGATATAAATATTGACCATAACTTGTTAAAACTAGGGCCCGACCGATATCGGCTGATTTTAGCCCTTTTCAAAGGATTCAACATCGGCCAGTGTTTTGCTGAAATAACGCTGATACATTCTTAATTTCGCATAAAACAGTAAACACTGTTCGGCGTCCAAGCTGCGCAGAATGATGACGTTGCAAAAGATGGCGGCGCGTTGTTAAAGCGGCTCTGAGCTCTGCTGTGTGTATGGATGATGGAGTGTATGGGGCAAAACTCACCTACAGTCACACAGAGTTGCTGAATGTTGTTTTTGCCTGCAAGTCCTACATAACGACCGACTTTCAGCGCTCGCACAGTATACCGCTGGACATAGCGAGAGCACCGCACAGACCGACACTGATGAGCTGACCAATACCAGATCTGTCATTTACAAAACTGACGAATTGGACCTTCTGATGGCAGGGGATCGGTTTATTTGTGACTGTTCTGTGATGATTATTACGGAAACCTGGCTTCACCTGCTTGTCCCTGATGCTGCAGTTGAGCTAACTAGCTAGCTAGCTGACTATGTTAGCATTAGCATTGCTCCCTCAGAGCTGTTTGACGTCATCTGGGGGAGCCTTCGTCATAGCTGGGAACTTTAACCAGGCCTGTTTAAAGAAGTTTGTGGAATATGTGCAGTGTCCCACAAAATATTCTGATTTCCTCACACATATTACCTTATATTTACAGTAAAAAAGTGGTTCTACCTGCACTAAAACCTACTTCTGATACACTAATGAGAACTCTGGGACTGAAAGGCAGATGTGACAGGACAAGAGTTCACAATTCATCTATATATTTACATTTTAAATAAGGTTATTTATTTCATTTGCAGGAATTGACTGCAGTTTTGCTCAGTATTTATTTTGTATTTGAAAGTTCTTTGCTCTTGAAAGTTGCAGAGGAGAAAAATAAAGAGTCTTATGAAAAGAATGTTGTTGCTTTCCTCTCACAATGACCTGTTTACAACTTTTTAAAAGTTGTTCTACCTGAACTATAACCTACCGTCTTATTATTTTCATTAACAAGAAGTACAAAGAGTAAAGAGTCATAAAGAGTGACTCTTTTTAAGGTTTAATAATTAATTTCCCAGAGGTTTAATGCTTTGCATGTTTTTGTACTTGAAAATTCCCCTCTGTTGTAAAGTTAAACAAATACTTAGTGACAAAGTATTGTAAAATGGTAAAATCTTCTGCCTTCATATATTCATTGTTGTAAGTGTTTTTGGACCATTTTTTTTTTTAAATTCATTTTAGATATATATTTTTTTTAATTAATCGGCTGATTAATCGGTAATCGGTATTTTTTTCTGCCAAATATCAGTATCAGCATTGGCTTCAAAAAATCCATATCGGTCTGGCCCTATTTAAACCATTAAATGCTTACTAAGATTATTTTGGGAGGCCATTTGAGAGGACTTTCAGGGTCCCAGCAACCTCTAAGGAATGAAGTCATGGTAAACGCTGTGCTCTTGCACTCGTCCACCTGTGCTCTTGACTTGTTGTAAATATATTTTATTTTAAGCACACAAGAGCGCATGACTTCCTGATGTGGAAGGAATCAAATCAGAGGTCAGACCAAATAAAATCCCCACCAATAATCAACAGAAACATCAAATCTGCATTATATGCACGCAGTTTGTACAGCATTTTCCTCTGCACTAAGAAGGTGTGTCGCTGTAATTGGTAACCGTGTCATCTGGTGACTTGATCAACTGTGTTCCTAAATGTCATGAACCCTTTTACAACATCTTTCCATAAAAAGCTCCGCATCAAAACGCTGTCATTATTACACCTTAAGATATTATACTTGAATTCCATGAGGTTGTAACATCTGAGTTAATTCACACTGCTTTACAACTTGGATAAGTCCAACACAGCCCATACTCTGCATACAAACGAGGGCAGCAACACTCACTCACAGAACTCCTGTCTCCCACTGAGTCCATGTGCCACAGTCTCTCCTCGGATACTACCTCTGAAAATGGGGCAAATGGGGGGTCAGTTTATTCCCTCCATTCCAATTCTGCAACCTTCAGAATGGAGCCGAAGCATCACAGGCTATCCAGCTTGTAACATGAGAGTGAATTACTGTTCAGCAACTGATAAAAACAGACTGAGTCCTTGTGAATGTCTTTTCATCGGGGTTAATAAAAGTTCATGGTCGGTACAGTTTGGACAACAGATGCAATTCAAATGTAAGCCAGGGCACTACATCTCTGTTTTTTGTACCCAAAGACTGAACTGAAGGCTTCTCCCTCTGTCCTTGGTGCTGAAACATATACAATCAAACTCATGATTCACCAGGGGGCACTCCCTGGACTGACAATGGAGGCCCATACAGGGGTGCCAAAGCTGTAGTACCTCAAGTGTCCACTTGAGACTGGCTGCAAAAATATGTCATCCTAATGATTGTATGCTAACCCTGACACGCCAGATGGGCTGTTAAATATAGCTACTTCACTACTTCCTCTGGGAAAGAGCCCAAGAAAGTGTTTGGAAATGGGCCGGAATTTTCAAATGCATATCCGGCAGGAGATTGGACTATCGATCTGTCAATCAAATTCATTGCAGACCAATAAGATGACGTAGTGGGTGGATCCACGGTGGCAGTTTAAAGAACATAACATGAGCCACTTCATAAAACAAACTTTCAGCAACACATGTCGGTTGTGGAGCGAAAATACCCCTCCTATTGAGAAGTTTTCATTCAACAAAGAGATGCAGTCATCAGCTGATAAAACTGCTACTGAAGCCGTTGGCTTCTCTGCTAAACTCTGTCCGAGAAGTCACTTCCTGCTGTCGTTTCCCTCTTGCTCCCACTTTGCTCCGAGGAGAACACGCTGGGATGTATGTTAACTATGGACATCAACTTCCCCTTTAACATAATTCCCAACAACTTTTGCTCTTGTTTGCAAGATTTATAGGATTCTACAACCCAAAACACGTACATTTCAGGTCCTCAAAGACCATAGATCTTGATAGCTGCATCATTTAGTTTGGCTTCTACTGCCATCTCTTGAAATGCTTCATTGATACCATTACCAAAGAGATATTTAATGACTGCTGACACAGCATTTGGAGCTGTATCAATTCTGTAGAATCCATACAGTAATAAATATTGGCAAAGAGATGATATTTCACTGTATTGATTATTCTAGAACAGGCCTAAAAACAGATCTTTACAGTCATTGGTTGGTCTTGTGTTGATCTTTGCATTAAGCCCTTCATATAACTTAAACCACACTGACAATACAACCTTTAAAAAACATCTTTCTGTTTATATAAGAGGCTTAAGTCAAGAATATACTCCTTCTATACCACTAATTCACAGAAACTGTCCACAAAGACTGATATAAAAGTGTTTTTAGCCTCTTATGAGACTCAAAAACATGCACAGTGATGGAGACAATATAAAACACTTAAATGCCTCTCGTCCTTCAGCCCAGGATTAACCTTGCCAACACTTTAACTTTGAGTGTTTAGTTGAGTGGAGTGGAAAAAGCAGGCACAGTAACTTTGGGAAATCCATGCCAGGCAAGATTAATCAATCCCCAAGTAATAAAATGAATCCATGTCAAACAGTAAGTCAAACCCGGTCTGCCGTCCAGCTATACAGCCAAGGCTACATAAGGCCTCCATTCTGCCAAAACCCTCCTCTTTAGAGCCAGCGATTGTTGCACAGAGCTTCAGCAAAGGGAGCGGGCCCCGCTATGTTCAGCACACCAAAGCGCTCTCGGACAGCCGTGGTGCTCCAGCACAGCCAAGTATCATCAAAGTGCCGGTTTGGCAGCGGCCCTGAGGGAAGCCGGCCAAGGCCAAGGAAGGTTTAAACCTGACACAACTACACAAGCAGAGGAAGGTGTTAAAAGGCATGTCCGCCGGGAGCACTCCTCATATCCAATGATGCTGCTTAACTCATGTTTAACCAGGTCACATGACCAGGAAGGAAGCCTTTTTTCAAAGTGATGGAGCAGGCCAATATGGTCACGGCACAAGTGTGGCAAACCCGACGGACAGAGTGACCAATCATGTCTGCATTCAACATCCTTCTCAGCAATATCTACCGACTCAGGTAACTATTACTTCAATCATATTTTCCAAATGTTGTTGAGCTCAATAATGTCTGGATCAAGGGTTTTCTGTTAAAAGGGCAGCAGAATACAAAGAGTGTATCAATAAGCACATTTGGGTGTATATTGAAACTGTTTCCTGGATTTATCTGATCACTAATGTAACTCGATATTGACAGTGTATTTTGAAACCACTGTCTTCAAGCTGTTAATAATATAGCTATAATGTCTTGGTTTATTTTTCTTCCTGTAAATAAATATAGATTAATAATTATGCACCTTATGTATATAACAGTATATAACATTGCACTTCTGGATTGGATGCCAAACAACTTTTCGTTACTCTGAACCTGTGCATGTGTAATGACGCTAAATTTGAATCCTAATCCTAATAGGGGTGTGTATGGCAATAATCTGGCAATGCAGCACAGCATGACATAGAAACCCCTCTTGCAACCCACCTGCATTTGATTTACAAGTCATTAGATGCCTTTTAAAATAAATAAAAGCCATAAGCATTAATGAAATCACATTTTAAATTGTCATAAAATGCTAAATCATACTTTTCATGTCTAGGAACTCACACAAATCAGGCAAGACCTAACACTTCAATGTTTTATCATTCATATCATCTGATAAAGAGAATCACAGTCACAGTACATATTTAAGCATAAGTGTTGGTTCCTGATTTTGAAAATCTATCCAAACTTTCAAGGTATTATAGTTACCAGAAGAGTTTGCAGAGTCACACAATATGTTCAGCAAAAGAGTATGAAAAGAAAACACAGCAAAACTAAGTGCTCAAACAAAAATCTATTTCTGAAAATAAAAGGTGTTGTTAAATACTTTTAGTCTCATGTTATGGTTCTATGAGGGTTTTGAAGGCCCCAGATAATGTTCGGGCTTCAAACTGGGTTGCAGTGTACTCAAAGGTCCCATGGACTGGTGTGTTTGACTGTTTATATCATGTCATGGGTGTCTATTAAGCAAGGATTTGATTTCAGGTGAAAAAAAAATGTCATTTCTGTAGATGCTCAGTGGGTGTGAAAGCCATCCAAACCAAACAAGGACCAAAAAGGGCAAGTGACCCAAAAAGCAGTGGATTGTAGCCTGACTTTTGCCAAATGTCACACCAGTGAGCAAACTATGTCTGAAAATAGTGCCAAATCAAAGCAGTTTGGTAGAGGGAAATTAAGCAAATGTCAACAAACTGTAGCATGTGATGACCCCATGCTGTTTTTGCACCATGTACATCATGTATAACATTAGCATCTGTCCCGAGAGTTGACACTCAGGCACAAAGTCAGGCTCATGCCATATACAAGGGGTCGCCAACCTTTCTGGGTCTGAGAGCTATGCAAAGATGAGGAGTATTACAGAGGGCTACCTGTTTGATTTCCTGTTTCTGAAATTTGCTTAGTTCACCATGAAATATTCATATTGGGCATTTAGGAGGCTACATGTGACACTGAATGTTTACTTTTTAATTTAAATGACAATAATTATTACTTATGCTTAAGAAATAAAATGAGAATATTATACTTATAAGCATCTTCAAAAATTTAATTTATGTAAAACTTCACTGATATGTACAGCAGTCACACTTACGTGATTCGTTTTAATACAAATGAAACTGAAGGCTTTAGCTAGCAGCAGTAGTGATAAAAGTTTCGTGTCAGCACATCACAGCAGCCTTTGACTCTACACAGACCAAAGTTTAAAAGAAAAACGGCAAGTCTGAAACCTAACACATGCTAAATTAGTTGTTTTGGTATTGATGCAGGTATGATATATTTGCAAAACGTAATACAGATTAAATTGGAAAAAAAAATGTTTTATTTCAGTCTTTGTAGTTTGAACTTATGTTTCTGTCCCTGCGGGCACCTCAGAGGCTCCTTAAGGGCTACCAGGAGCTGGCGGGCACCCTGTTTGCTACCCCTGCCATATACTTCACACAACCCCACTTCAAAAACCCGAACTATCCCTTTAACTGACAATATCAAGCATAGTGCGGCTAATATTAGCACAGCTAGCACCGCCAACCACTAGAACTTTTAATTGTTTTATTCTGTCTATAGTATGTTTACAAAACGCTCCAGTCAGCATGCAAGTACCAACAAATACAGCCTAAATGCAGCATTTATTTTATGGCGCACAATACTTCCAAACTGCTTTAAGCTAATTAATGTCATAACTTAAAGCTGGTTGCGTATTTGCAGGTCATAGTGCACCGGTGGGCAAGGAATAAAGACTGGAGCTACAACCCCATTTGGTGGTGGGTGGCTAAATTATGCATCCTTTCACTGGCTTTTGTCTGTGTAAGGTGTGAAAGCAACTTAAGATGATTTGAAACACCAAGTGAGACAAAAGAATATTTCTAAAAATTGACTAAGAAACCTTCAGGTAGGTGTCTGTGTGTGTGTGACATCTGTATTCATCAGTCTGTCAAAGAACTAAATAAAAACTACTCTCAGAAGATGTGCTGTGATCAGTATAATGAAAATGTTCCTGATCTGTCCTTTTACATGCAGTTTACACATCCTCTGTATGTTGGCACGTGGCCACTTCCTCCCACACAGTAACTTCTCACTTTCCGAATCTAAAATTATCCAAACTGTGCTGCTTTGTCTTTGTGAGCTCCCTCTGAAGTTCATTTTATCCCCCACATGGACGTTATCCTGGTTAAAGCCACATCAACATCAGTATATATAACAAATGAATAAACTTTTAAATTCAGCTTCAAAACTATACTATTTCCACAAAAATCAAAACCAAAACTGAGTCATTATCTTACAAAGCAATCACTGATATTCACCTGTAATTGGTGATAATGATAGATGCAGGGATTGGTGGAAAAGTGAAGACACACAAACATAAAAAAGTCAGAACCTGTTGTGACAGACCGTCTCACAGGTTTCGGCAGAGATATGAGGAAGCACATCACTCACCACTTTGTCCTCCTGCAGTCCAGTCAGCCGTTCATGTAAAACAAAAGAAAGACAGAGAGAGCATGAGAAAATATGAAATCTATGTGCATGGAAATGATCTGACAGAAATGAGAGGAACAAATGATCAGAGGTGTGAGGAAGCAATGACTGACCCATGCAGGCTGTTATGACAGGCCCTCGGGCTCTTTAGTAAGAAAGCAAACACGAAACAACATTCACACGCACGACTATCGTTTGATCAAAAATATGGATTTAGAATTGGTAACAGCATTCATCCATAAAGCAGCAATTAATCCATCTTTATTTGTATAGTACCACTTCATAACAAGTGTTATCTGAAGGCAATTTACAATAGAGCAGGCTGAAGCCATACTCTTCATCTTAGATACTCATGCATACAAATACGTGTATCTAAACACCCAGAGATGTCTCCATCCAGGCAGAGACAAAGGGACTAAAAATAAGAATTTATGATCACGACAAACCCATGGACCCCTAGATCATAAATCTGTCCTCATCACATTTGTCTCTGCTGAATATAGAATCAATCAATCAATCAGTCAATCAATCTTCATTTATACAATTCCATATCTGTTGAATATAAAGTCACTGAAGGTAAGCCCCTTGAGATGTGGCATCTCAAGAGGGTTCTCTTGTCTGTATGGTTGTAAAGAGTTACTATGGATGAATAATCAATACAACCGTGGATAGAGAGATCAATATAAGATTTACATTGGGGCGGCAGTAGCTCAGTCCAGAAGGACTTGGGTAGGGGACTGGACAGTGGCCAGTTCAAGTCCTGGCTGAACTATGTTTGGAAGTTGGTTTGGTAGCTGGAGAGGTCTCAGCTGATTTCCTGGGCACTGCCGAGGTGCCACTGAGCATGGCACTTAACCCCAAACTGCTTGGTAGCGCTTCTTCAGGAGCAGCAAGCCATCACTCTGACATCTCTCTATTAATGTGTGATCGTAGGATCTGTTTGTATTTCAGCACGTGTGTGCGTCTCAACAACAGGGTGTAAAGAACTGAATTCCCCCCTGAGGAGTTAATAAAGTATTCCTCCTTCTTCTTCTTCTTCTTCTTCTTCATTTTCAAATCTAGACTGAAAACATATTTATTTAGAATGGCTTTTAATACCCAGTAGCGTGGTGACACTTTTACTTTATTTTACTTTATTTTACTGTATTGTATTGTATTTTTTTCTCTCTTTTCTATTTTATTGCTTTCATTGTTTTTATTGCCTTTAATTGTTTTTATTTATTGCTTTTTACTTACTGCCTATTGTAAAGCACATTGGTTCACCGAAAGGGTTGTTGTAAAGGGCTGCATAAATAAAGAACATTTACTTTTACATTAACATCTATAATGAAAGTAATCTGGAGAGGAATGATGTTGATTAACATAGCGGCATCTAGCTGAGCTGTCATTAAAATGGGTGTAACTGGTCTAAAGGTATGAATTTATGTTAAATGATGTCATTTCTAATTAAACCACTTACAGCTTAAAACAACAAAAAAAACTACCATGGCTCAACAATGCGCTACAGTTAATTTTTTACAGCATTTAACTTTTCCTCATAGGCGTTATGCTTCCCTCCACCATCATGTGGTCAGGTGGATGCCGTCAGCCCTCCCCACTCACCTCTGTGAATTACCCTGATAATCTGCTGTGGCATTCGGACATGAGTCTATACTCTTCACTTGGATAAAATACTATGAGGGTGTGAGGAAACTATTGGGTAATATCCAGATAATTTCAGGGTTTTTTTGCAGGTGTGAATGGGGTTATGGCAGAGGTTTGTGCTCCCTGGGCACAGTTTGTTTGTTTTTCAATGAAAGGTCAGAATAAACATTTAAATATGTCTTGTTTTAAGATCTATTGATTTTTTTATCTTGACAATAAATGTTTCAGTCCTCATCAAAATTCCATTTTAAAGGTGAAAGTCTGAAGAATTAATGTGAAGTATTTTAAGCCGATGTCTAGCCCTCCAAAAATAAAATAATTAATAATCTGTGTTTAGCTGTATATATACTCCCAAAAATGTTTGGAAAAGTTATTTTTGCTGATTATTGCTGCCCTTTAAGAACATCAGTTGGTACGGTTTTATATATCATTGAAAAGCCTGATTATTCATCTTTTAAAACAAGCTCCAACTTGTAAATAAAAGTTGTTTTCTTTAAGATTTATTTTTTATCTTGACATTTAATATTTCAGTCCACATCAAAATCTCCTTTTAAAAGGTGAAAGTTTGAAAAATTCTCAAGTATTCTAAGCCTATTTCTATTAAAACTCATTCTAAAATGCAAAACAAAAACCAAATTTCTCTCTTTACCTTCATTTTTCCTGTTTTTTTAGGTCTTGAAGTTTTTCTTGTTTGAACCCAGCACAGTGCTGTCTTTATCGTGTGTTTTTTTTTTTTTTTTTGAACAAACAATGAATGTTGTTATATTTTTTATTTAATTGTTTTTCACAGTTGAACAACCAGACTATATCATATCGTCTTAAACAAGTTTTCTAATTATCAGTTGTCCAGAGTTTGAGTAACAGAAAGATAATTCAGAGAAGACTTAAAGGACTTAATCTGACATTTATGTTCACTTTACAATAAGATCTCTCACAACATAATCTGATACACAGCGGTTTCTGTTCACTGTGTTTAACAAACCCCCTCTGTTAAAGACCCTCTCCCTCTGAATGCAGCTGCTGCCCACTCAAACATCCCAAACACACCTTTACACACCTCAACAAACAACCCCGGACTCCGCGGCTGAACCCTCCGTGTCAGTAATTAGTGTGCACTTTGGTGTTTGTGTGTTTGTGCGTGTGTGAGGTCATTAAATGTCACAGCAGCGAAGCACAGGAGGGGGAGAGAGCCAGAGAGGGGACGTCACTGATTTCAGCATCCTGATGCCCACACACACACACATACACCTCCACCCTGCTGCGTGAGTATAGGGCACCTCCGGACCCCTGGGAGACAGAGACGGAGTGGGAGACCACCCCCTTTGTCCACAGCTCGGTCTAATGCCCAATTAACCTTTACCAGCTCCTGCCTGGGTCACATACACGCAACACACACACGATGGAGACACAAATAACCACACACCCATATACTGTATATAATAACTCACACAGATACACTCACTGTTCAAAGACACGGCTCATCACCTCCACCTGAGCTCTAACACCTGAGACCCTGCTCTGAGCTGATTGGACGGACAGTAAAACAGCTGGATGGGACATAGAAGATGATCAGAAACACCACCATACTGGAAATATTTCCTCTGAAACCATTTCATTTCAGACTAAAGCATGATCAATCCTGTAAAAATAAAAAAAGAAAAAATATTTATACATTTAACATATCAAATTAACTGGTTTGTTTATTTACTGATTGATAGGTTTATTTTAAACAACTCAGAAAAGGCAAAAAAAAAAAGTACAAACAGAAAAAGAGAAAATTGGAAAATGTCTTAAATGTCTGAAATGGAGTGAGAAGAAGTTAAAACTTATTTATCCCCACCCCTTCTCCATTAATCACTAATTATTTAGCTTGCATATCTATAATAATATAAACTTTTTATTACTATTTTATTATTTATAGTTAAAAGACTGTATACATCCTGCATATATACTCCTAAAAAAATGGAATGGTTATTTTGGCTGATTATTTCTCCCCTTTAATAATATAAATTGGTATGGTATTACATACCATTGAAAGCCTGAATAGTCCTCTTTACAAAAACGTACGTCTTGTACAGATTGTGCATTTGTGGAATGACCAACAAGGCTAAACATAAAGTTAACACCCTCCAAAAAAGTGCCAAAATCCCCTCCTCCCCTGGAAGAAAGCCTACAGCTCCTCAGTAAAGCGAGGGCTGGGACCCAGTTTTCTTGGGGTGTTGTCTCCATGAGAGGACCATTCAAGGTCTGTCTTTAACTTCACTGGATTCACAGGACTTGGTCCTAAGTTTGGAAATGGTACCTGGGCTGACACCAAATGATGCTGCCACTCGGTGTACCAGAACACCAGCTTGCAGTTGCAGAGGATTTTGGCACTTTTCTGTGGGGCATTATACGTACATATATAAACTTTACATGGAAGTTTATCCATCCATTATCTATACCACTTATCCTGGTTGTGGTAGCAGGAGGGGCTGGAGCCTATCCCATCTGACATTAGACGAGAGGCGGGGCACATCCTGCCCGGGGCGAGCCAAGAATTGTGGTCCTTGTGTCTTGGTTTTGAATAACTGCATTACGGATCAGAAAGATGTGTTTCTTCAAGTAAACAAATACCTGCTTGTTATCTGTCCAGGGTTTTTTTTTTTGGCAAATTTCTATTCATTTCATATTTAAACAATTAACTTCATGTTAAATTGAAATGTTTTAAATTAAACCCAAAAGGGAAAGTTTGATCATTTCCTGGTGTCATCTGCAGCCATGTTCATTGTGTTGATGTCTTTACGTTGCTGCTCCCTTTGCCTTTTTGATTGCCCCATGGGGACAAATGAAGTGTTTAAATTAAATTAAGCTGAACTGAGTTTACAGTTTACACACTAGCTCTTACAAACAGTTTACAGTAACATTTAAAGACGTACACACTCTCACATGTGTTAGTTCCAGTAAAACAGGCCACATCATAAATTTAGAAAAAGACATTACAGTCAAGCTGCTCTGTTTTAAGAAAATCAATGACCTCACAGTTGTGGAATAATTATGAACTTCAGTCAAAATTACTGAATAAATATTGGATTAACTTTATATGAGCATCTGTCTGGGCATTTTAAGCCACTAAAAGGTTTCACTGCATTAATTTTTGGACAAATTTCCATGACTTAATTATCTTAACTTACTGAGAGATTTAAAACCTTATAGACCAATCATTTATCTTGCTTATTATCATTGTACAATTTATGAATCTACTATATTTAAAAGCTCCTGGTAACACAAATCAACAAAAACTTTCTCCATAAGATATTTCTGATCAAACACACAAACTTGTAACAATGTAGAAATTGTAAGCCTGATCTTTGCACGTCTTTTTAAATATCAACAGTTTTTTTAGGGTGCACAGAAACTCGGTGTAGAGTGGTTGGGCTTAAGATAATCAAATATGATGTATTAAATAACTCGCCCGACAAAATATGGACAGCAAGTCTCACTCAGGATTTTTTAATAAGTTTTACAATCATGCTAGTTGGACTTAGTGGAAAAAATAAGGGCAACTTGTTACTTTGTGAAATTAATTTGGTTAACCCCCCAAAAAATACTGATATTTATTAAATACTCATATTTTCAAAAAATGAATCAGGATCGGAGGTCATGATTGGATTAAAACTTAAGTGTTTATGATTTTTCTATACACTACATCTATTTCTTAATTATCAGTTCCAGTCAGTGACAAACTCTTGTGGTAGTGTCTAATATATAGTGGGACAATACATGTATAGTATTTAACCAGTGTCATTTTGATCTAAAGTGTTGTGTCAGTGTGCAGTGTTGTGATTATTAGCTTGGTATTAGTACTAAAGATAAAATTTTGGTCCATCTGTTGACGGAAAACCTTTCACCTTGCACCTTATTGTATACTCAGTATTTAGATGCTATAGCAAATGTAACAAAGTACTAAACATCCCAAAAGTACACCAAAGTAAAAATAAAAATTCTGGTTCCAAAAAAAAAAAGTGAAAAAAACTACAAGTACTAAAAGTATCTACTCAATTACAGTGACTTGAAGGAACATAATTACGTACTTTTTGGCTAAAAGTTTCGTGTTCATTTTAAAACTGCATTTTAATTATTACAAAATGTGCATTGTGCAAATTGGCAGAACATTTCTTTCTAATTGGGGCGTCAGTGGTGCAGTTTGTTAGTGTGCTCTGTCAGTAGGTTCTAGCTCTAGCTGTCACATGGTGATGTGTCCTTGGGCAAGACACTTAACCTCAAATCCTTCACACTGTTTTGTCAGTGTCATGTAAATGGGTATGAAAGGGTGTGAATGTGTTCGATGATACTGATGGACAACAGATATGGATACTCCAACCATCAGAAAGCAAATGTGAGAGTGAATGGGTGTGAATGGATGGAAGTGACCAATGGTTTAAAGCTGCTTTGAAAAGTCAAAGAGACTTAAATAAACTCAAGTCCATTTACCATTTTACTAAATAGTTCTGTTTGTGAAGATTACCAAAGCTCTACTCTTTTGAAAGTCAACAGAAGTCGCTACTTAGTAAGTTTTAGTTTTTCAGTGTGATTAAATAAAAGAAACTCAGAAAAGAGCAGATAACTCACCGTATTAGATCGCAGGGAGACCCTTCCCCCACAGCGGGCACAGAACTTGGTCTTGCAGTACGAGCACAGGTTCCCGCAGCCGTCGGCAAACTTGGTCTTGTGGCAGATGCCGCAGGTTGGCGCATCATCCCGGTGAACGGCCGAGCTCGCCGCCACCGAGGCCTGCCGGATCACCGTCTCCCTGTAGCTGGACAACTGCTGCTGGATACCTCTGGAAGAAACAATCAGAGAGGACACGCGAGCATTTTACAATTTAGGCAATTCTTTTTTTTACTTCAAGTCAATAGTTATAAAAAGCAAAATGGATATGTGACATAAACTATTCCTTGTGTTCATCTGTGAGGGCTTTCACACTGGCATGGTTCTGGTTCTGGAACCAGTTCCGTTCTGGATTCTCGGAACTTTGGTGCTTTCTAGCGAACCAGACCACGCTCATACCAGTTTAAGAGAAACGAAAGGGGGAGGGCGTTATTCAGTGTTACTCAGGTGGAAGCAAACAACACACTGCCAAAACGGCAGATCACATCAATATTCTAAAAGCGTTTGTTGCATTTCTTAAGGTTTTTGTTCTCATCTAGCAATCAAGCCTGAATGACTTGTGATGATGAGGAGACATAGAAGAAGAAACTGCCATCAAACATTTTGTCTCCTCACTCGACCACTGCACACTCCTCTTCTCTATTTTCCTCTACTTCCTCAACTTCCTGCTCATTTTATCAACACAGAACACGACACCCCAATTCATGACGTCACAGTTCCAACCAAATTTTTTTGACTCCAGCCTTGAACCAACCTTTTAGATTCAAACCAGAAAACGCAAAACTAGGTTAGGGAACCAGAACCTGCATGGAACCGTGCCTAAACTTGTAAGATGCGGAAAAAGCTCTACTTTAAGATCCTCTTAAAATAGGATCCAGCTTCTTCCCACATACCTGCTCATCAGGTTGATTATGACTCTTAATTGTCCTTAGGTATGAGTGTGAGCGTGAATGGTTCTCTGTCTCTCTACGGGTGGCCTTGTGATTGGCTGGTGACCAGTTCAGGCTGAACCCCGCCTCTTGTCCAGTCAGCTGGGATAGGCTCCAGTCTCCCACGACCCCGAAAGGGATAAAGCGCTAAAGATAATGGATGGATGGATGATTATACAGATCACTTTGGGACACACCTTAGGGTAATAATGTAAACAAACTCAGCTCAAAAATAAAGAGGTCATTGTAACGCTCGCCAGTGTCTGTAGCAGACCAAAGAGGACAGCAGATAGCTTGGTAACTTGTACCACCATAACACCTGTTAAAGCATCTGCATTGAGACTGTTGGTGGTGCTGAAAATTAGAGAGCAGCTTTAAAAATGATCAGTTCTCCTGCTTGAATGAGCTGGACTTAATTCTAAGAACTGAACAAGGTTTTGAATCAGTGGATGTTGCCGAGTCCTGTGATGATGTCCTGTAGAGATGGTGAGTGATGCTCATCTATTTTCATGGTCTGTTGTGCCTGTTCACAGAAAGTGACTTGAATGAGACCCAAAACATTAATATTAGGTAGTTCTTTGTTTACAGCCTGGGTTCCGATTATTAATACTACTACTGCTGCTTATATGACTACAGCAGTGTGATAAGTTAGCTTGTAATCCTGCTTGTGTTGGTTCATGGGTTGATTGCGTCTTCACTGCAAAACGACTGCTCTAGGGCTGGATCGGAAACAAACCAAGTCCACCTCTTTCAGGCGAGCTTGGTGCGGTTATTTGTACTGAAACTGGGATCAGTATATATTCAAACAAACCATGCCAAACATAAAACGCCCACTTTTAATCAGAACAAATCTCCCACACAATCTAGGTATTAACCGTTTTACTGTTATTCCTCGCCGATGCAGGACAGTGAACCCTACACATTGAAAGGTTCTAACATACAAAACAAATCCTATGTCTGTTTTCTATGGCAGCATAGATAAACAAAGGGACAGAGTGAATTAAAGTTGGAGAAAAAAGGAGACGATCATTGCATTAAATGGAGTCGATACCACTGCTCTCTCTGTACTGTGTGTGTGTTTTGGTGCAATCAACGTTTTTTTTTTTTTTTGTCCGTTTGTGTTTCAGGCTTCTTTGCCGACTCCAGAAAGTCCTCAGATCGATGTGAGAAAGGAGAAGAGTATTGGTTTTATCTAAGGCGTTACAGTATGTTGATTAATTGGATTTCACACTGTGGAGATTGAAGAGGGAGCAAATCGAGGGGAAACGGAGCAGAGAGGAACTGACGGGCTCAGAATCACACAAAGAGACGACACTGTTTTTATTTTATCTAGTCTGACTGCATTTTCACACACACACATCTCTAACAATCACATATTAATTTATAGAGGATACTTAACCAGATTAAATAACATATTCTGTCTATGCATCATTTTATAAGCATTAAAAATTGGCAGCGTAAGAAAAGCAAGTGAGGACAGCAGGATGATTTATAACAGAGTAAAGGACACAGGGAGAGGGTAGAAGAAAAGAGGAGAGAAACAGAGAATTAAGAAGGAGGGAAAAAAAGAGAAAGGTAAACAAAAAAAAGAGCGGTGCAGGAATCAGCCCGAAAACACGGAAATGACAGCATTTTAGCACATAAGTTTATAGGATTTAATGATGCTAAGGTTGCAAAAAAACGAAACTGAGAAAAGGAGGAGCTTGACCCCAATAAGGATTTACAACAAAAACAAGATTTATTCAAATGAAAAGCTCAGAATACAGAACAAAGTCTCTTATAAAAAATAAAACTCAATCTATCAAGGAAGAAAAAC
Source organism: Cetoscarus ocellatus (assembly GCA_037902135.1). Classification (NCBI taxonomy): domain Eukaryota; kingdom Metazoa; phylum Chordata; class Actinopteri; order Labriformes; family Labridae; genus Cetoscarus; species Cetoscarus ocellatus. Next base: position 465,388 of record JBAMNC010000050.1, on the reverse strand, counting down.
ACTGGCAACTGAAGTAAAATACGCAAGGAACCAAGAAGGAAGATGTATGAATGAATGAAGACAGGAGGAAAGATGTAGACTGTGCACACTGGGCATCATGACACAACAGGTGAGACAATCACAAGACAGGAAGCAAAACAAGAAATGACCCAGCAGACATAGCTACAGAGTAAAACAGGAAACATCAAGGAGTCAAAAAAAAGGGAAAATACGGAAACCACATAGAAACACACCAGGGTAAAACAGACACACAAGGCAGGAGAGATGATCTCAAAACTGAGAACTAACATTAAACTAAACAAAACCAAGGCAAACTCATGACACATACTGAACAAAACATGTATGTTTATTAATTTTTTTGGTCACCACAGACCTTATAACCGGCAATGATCCAAGTCTGCTTTCTCTTTTATTGTTCCAACTTACCTGCCCAAGGACTTCAGATGGAAATAAGCAAGTAAGCTTAATATATTACAAAGCATCTCTTCTCTTTTAGAGACTAATATTATACCGTACATTTTCTGTCATTGAAAATAAAACAGACAAACTAGACTAAACACAGTGAGAAGTCCGATAGGCTTTAAGCAGAGATAACCAACCCAGTGCTTACTTCCAGGTTCATCCCTGCACAACTCTTTGGAGGGACATCCCCGTCAACAGAAATGGCTGGGCCCCTGAACGGCTTAATAATTGAAGCCGTGATAATTTAATACTATCTAACTTGACCATTGGTTTTGTAGCATTAGTGCTAATTTGCATCCTGGGCCTGGTTCCAACCAGTTTTGCAGCTTACTGGAAAGTTTGTTGCAGGTCTCAACACACCTGAAAGTGAACTTCAATAAGTCTATCTAACCTTGCGCAGAAGCTGGATCAGCCTTATTTAATGTCTGTAATCAGGCAGAACCATCTTCCCACGCTCCAGTCTACAATGACAGTGAGCAGCCCAAAGCAGGATGGCCCAATCAGACCCCTTTGGAGCAGGAAGAGGTGGGACATTCGAGCTTAAAGACAGCAGGGATTGACTGCTTAGACATGGATTAGCATAGATGCTAACAGCTTCAGTAGCACTTTTATCAGATCTGGACCACATTTCTGTATTAAACAAAAACCAAATAGCAACACAACAAATGTTCTCTGTCGTGAGGATATTTTAGCTCCACTTCTGACAGGTTTGGATGAGGGTTTGTTTTACAAATGGGTCCACGTTCAGTAGCGCAGTAGTATCTAATTGGCCAGTAATGAATGTGATTGACAGTCAGCTGCTGGATATAAAATATTCAGTAGTCATTTTTAGTGGACTTTGAAAAAATTCAATTAATGTCAGAATTGTTATTCTTACTCTGCATCAATCTGAAATAAAAAAAAATCTTTGTTTAAAAAGATATTTTCTGTGCTATTTTAAACACCCTCAAACGGGTTGTTAAACTTTGTTTGTATGCATACAGAAACCATAGGGAGGTGGATACTGGTACAACTGCAGCACTGATAAAGTTAGCCTGTTTGCTCTGCCCCACATCTCTGTGAGGCAAATTCCACATAAAGCGAATGCGCCGCAAATCGTACTGCAGAGTACTTCGCTCGCCCTCTCTAGTCTGTCAGAGCATTTCATAGCCCACGCTCCGGCGTGGCAGCAACGCGTCACTGAAGCGGCAGTGCACTCTGCTTCGCTCCAGATACAGGTTACAGATGCAGGTCTATTTTTAGTGCGGCCCCTGCCAAACCTCGTAAATTCACTGTCGTTCAGAAAGCACCAGAAAAGGATGTCAGACGTGTGGAGTATCTGGAACGTTCAAAACAAAACACAATGCACACACTCCCGAACATAAATTTCCTCATTAGTTTGTCATTACTTCACAACCAGAGGATTGAGCCTCAGGTCAACATTTGGTCAAGGGGCCCAGGGGCAAAATGACGCCATGGACAACAAAAAGTTAATCTTGGAGGTACAGAAATATATAACATTATATATGACACAAAACATCCTTTCTACAAGGATATAGGCAGATAGAAGTGATATAAATCACAGAGCTTTATGGTTGGGACCAGCAAAGTGACCTCCCCAGAGATCTTGTGCCCCTCCCCCCCCCCCAGCTGCACAGGGTTCTGCACCGTGGGCATTGTCGCCAGCCTTTCAGTTGGAGCAAAACCGAGGCACTTCAGTGCGCAGCGCGTTCGCCCTATGTGGACTTTGGGGGTTAGTGATTTAAAGTATATTACTCTATGCTCCATTTAGCTAGCCTTTGTTCAGTTAAGTTTCTGTTTTCTCATGCAGCAGTTTGCCTTCATGGTTCTACCTTGAATCGTCTGAAGAAAAAAGTCTGTGAATATTAATGTGTGTAATTTTTCATCATTTTACAGTCCTAGTAGAGGATAAAAACTGTTCTTGTCAAGTTGAATTTTAAAAATGCTAATAATTAGCTTAGATGCTAACAAGGCCTGTAAAACTCAAAGTTAAGATTGCTTGCTCATTGTGGGTGATGGCTGCATTGACATATTTGCGACATGTATGCGAATGAGCACTTAGTAAAGTCAGAAGTGTATGTTTTCACAGTTTTACAAAAACATGATAAGGATTCAACACTAAAGCCTAAAATCCCCTTTGTTGTCCAGGGTCTTTATTTCATTGAACGTTGGAAATGTTAGCCATGTGCTAAGCTGTCCAATTAAGTGAGAGCAGAATACCATCCATCCCTTATTCATTTAAAGCAGGTGTATGGATGCATTTTGGATTCTACAGTGTCACAGGTAAGACAGAGCCTGACACAACGTATTTAGTGTGCAGACTCTGCAGGATGAAATGTAAGTACTCATCACAGACGTTATCACCTGGAGTTACAAGGTGCAGACCATTGCACGCAGCACAGTTTTACCCAATGTTTAGTCAACTTTAAATTGGCAAAACGCATGACTGAAACTGCCTTTTGCGTTTCTAATGACTTAGATTCAGAAAAAGCTTGTAAATGAGATCTATTTTTAAACATAAAAACTTAATTAAATTCAGTTATTATTTTACTTATTTGAATCATAAAACCTTTTATTTCTGAGCTGGCTGCCAATGTCAAGCACACAGCAGATTTAATTGAGAATCCTGAATCAGTCTGAATTGAAAATTGATTCTAAATCAAATTGTCACTTTCTGAATTTAAATCAGATTTAATCATGAGAAAGGGAAAGTTTCACATCACTAATTTGCAATAAAAAATGATCATAGAATCTCAAAGTATTTTCTTGATCTACAGAAATTAGCTGTGGCAGTGATGCCCATCGGTATGTAGTGTATCAGAAAGCACTGAAGCTGAAGCCTCAACTTCTTTTTTCCTAATGCAGTTGCAAACATAATGTACAGATCTACTGTAAAACAAAATCATACACTTTCCATCATATTTCAAAAGCTTGTCTTTAATCCCTTTTAATCCACCTACTGCAAAGAGATCAATGGAAAATATACAATCACTGAGAATAATGGCGAGCAGTTCTTAACTACATGGCATTGGGTTTGACTCCAGTCTACTGAATCTTTCCAACATGTCTTGCCTGATTTCTGACACTGTCTCTCATCTTCCTGGTATGGTTTTCACAATAAGGTTAATATGAGCTCTAGTGTTCTCAGAATCATTTCTGCTGATAATCAGCTAGTCAAAAGAATGAAGACCATTTCACTTTGTTTCATGTCTTAAGCACATCAGGTCAGTCTCATGCACAGTACTCACAGATGTGGAGTCAGTGATTCAGCCTCCTCCTCCATCAGCTCTGCCTTGAAAAACTACAAATCCCAGCAGCGTAGGCCAAAGAAAAGCAAGTCCAACATCCGGTCATGTAGTCCACATGTTTCCTAGCGTTCATTAGTTCAGACTACGAACACCCAAGAACACTTAAGAACCCTTCAGAGACCCGGAGGACTGAAAGGGGGAATGTTGCCAACACACACATGCTCACAAACACATGCAAACACACTGTCAGCAATGCTGAGTACACACACACACTTCCTGGGAGCAGTAGCCAAAGGTCAGGGTGAGGTCACCTGCTGCTGCAGCGCTGCAGGATTTACTTCCTTATCCACAGTTCACACTGTGAAGATAGTACCTGTTGGTCCTGTTCAGTTACATCATTGTATAGTGAGCAGGTGAGGCTGGTAACTCGTGCCTATTTTTAAATCTTAACTGAGTCAAATAGGGGAGACCTCAGAGATTTAAAAAGTCTCAACGGATTATTTAAAGGAGCAGTTCATTTTTTTAAGTCGGGTTGCTCGAGGCCCATGGCACTAGCAAATATAACTGCTAATCAAACAACTGCCCAGCTCTGACCCTGAGGGCAAACAGCCTGGTGTGGACACTAGACAAAACACAGCAGTTGATGGTGCCACTGGAAGCCTCGTAATAAAGGCAAAGATGTACAAAAGCTAAACCTGACACACCAGATGGACCGTTCTACATGTATTTCACTAGTCCATCCTGAAAAGAGCCCAGAGAAAGTGTTTGGGAATTGGCTGAACCTTTCAAAAGCATATCCAGCAGGTGATTGGACGATCATTCTGTCAATCACATTCATTCAGACAATGTAGTAGGCTGATGCTACTGCAGTGTAAAGGACAGAACTTAAGCCGCTTCATAAAACAAACTCTGGCCAAAACACGTCGTGAGTGGAGCCAAAATATCCTTTGTATAGAGTGGTTTGTAGTGCTATTTTTTGGTTTTCATTTTTTAAAGAAATGCAGTCCAGCTCTGACAAAAATGCTACTGAAGCTGCTAGCATCTATGCTAATTTCTGCTGTTGTCTCACTCGTAGCTCCCACCTCTTCCTGCTCTAAAAGACTCTGGTCGGGCCGTGCTGCTTTGGGCTGTTCACAATCACCTTGAATCAGGCTGATCTATCTATTTTGGCTCCACTAAACCCTATAGTAAGATTTTTTTCAGTATTTCACTTTTTCTCAATAAAGCCCCTGTGTTTAGAACATTTTCATGATCCAACATGTGAGCTACTTATTTTTACATCAGCAATGTGCTTGCATCAGCTGTTTAGGTTGTTGGTCTGCACAAGAAACAACAATTACTAATTTAAAAACTGAACTAAAACTGAGCAACTTTGACTCAACAACAGGCCACAAGTTGTGGATAAGAGAGGATATCTGTATGAACTGAAGATCACAGAGGAAGAACTTTTGCAAATAGAGTCACAGGTAGAAAGAGGGATGGTGAAAACTGTTGTGGAAACTGAGGAGTAGGATAGATCTGGTGGTGTAGATGCATGAACTATGAGTCCATGCTCATGAACCTAGAAGTCATTTGTTGCCATGAGACTTTGTAACAACGCCTCTCCTGGACCTCACTGGTCCTGATGGGTAAAATGAGCACTGCAAACAGGAAGACCTGTCATTACAGAGGGGGGAATCCTGGTGCCCATACTGAAAACAGCAAGCCAAAGTTGGTCACATCTTGTGACGGAAATCAGTACAGTGAACATTTACATTGGGTGATATCAATTTGTGCTTTGGTGACTGATAACTGACCCTGCTGCAGCACTGTGGCATGAACAGCTGATTAGAGGAGAGCAGTGCGTTGCTGGTGGCAGGATACGTAGTCCATATGTTGTTTATAAAATAATTCTAAACACCAGGGTTTTATCAGGGAAAAGGGAAACACTGGAAAGAATCTTACTGTAGCATTTAGTCCTGCTGAAATATAGTTTTTGTGTAGTTTCATCCTAAAAGTGGGGTTATTATGAGGCTTATGGTGGAACCATTGACTGCTAATGACTAGCTTCCAAACCCAGTTATCGACCCCCTGCTGGCCAGTTGCTTAAGTTATATTCACTTGTGCCATAGAGAAACTCCACAAATAAAAACCAAACTATCCCTTTAACTTATACTCCTTAACTTCACATGCTACATGATAAGCCAAACCATGAGAGCATGACAGACACAAGACTGCTCATAAACTCACAGAGGAAGGTAAACAATCAGCGAACCAAATATTATTTCAGAATCGTACCGGATTAAATAAAAATACAATCTGTTTCTGTGATTTCTATTCAATTAAAATGTAATCCAACAGCAGATTATACTTTGGCCCCCTGACAATAAACACAATCTATTGTCTGTCTTGTGTGAATTATATTTTGCAACAAAAGCAAAGAAAACAACAGAAAATATTATAGGAAAGATTTAGACAGAAATAAGATACATTTAGGTTTATCCTCTTTATTAAGTGTGTGAGTGTAAAAGTTGGTAACATCTGGTGAGTTTTGCTCTCTTGTCTTTTTGCTCTTACTAGCTTTTGCAGGTATTACTCCACAGTCAACCCAACCCAAAGCCATAATTATCAAATATATTGGATTGAACAGATTTGAAGATTATTCAGACAAATTGTTGACTCTACACACCTGGAAAATACCAGACTCAGCTCTGGGTTCAGCAGGGTCAGGCTTGAGCCGAGAGTCTGACTTCTACAATGAAGCAGCGATTTGGAGCATCTTTTTAATCAGGGAAGCAAAAAATAACAGACTCTACTATCCTGCAATATAAAATGAGACATTTTGTCACTGGAGACTGGTGCTTTAAATGTATTTTTTGGGAATTTTTGTTTAAAAAAATCTTTAAAAGCTCGACCTCGAAATGTTTTAGGCATTACATTGAGATTGAGGGTTCTGTTTGGCTTAATTATTGAGATTATTTGTGTTGAGTTGATATTTTAAAGGCACTATTGTTGATGATCTGTGGCTTTTTTCCAAAATAGCTTTTATTGGTATTAGGCTTAATAAATCCTTTTTGGCTGGATGTAACTACAGTTAATATAAAGAGCTTAAAGGATGCACTGCACTCCCTCACCCTCACATCACATTACTCTTCTGTCCTTATCCTGATTGTCTTCACAGGTTCATCTGGTTTTTAGGTTATACTCTAAACATCTACATTTACACTGTGATGCCATATTTCTCTAACATCAGTTAAAATTAGAGATACAGGGTAGGGATGCATGGTAAAAGCTTAGAAAGTTGCTCAGCCGTATCTGAAGCTGTGAAATCTCTGCCAATATTTACAAGATACACAATTTATTGGGCATTCATATTATCTATGTGTCCCATGTATCTGCTGCAGAATGTATAACTGTATCATCACCTTATTATCACTGAAATTGACATTTAAGAATCAACATTATAATTTTTTGTAGTCTTGGTTCCCAAACTGGGTGTTAACAAACCAAAGCACCTCAGTTTAATTTCATAACTGCATCCACTCATAACTGTTCTATCAGTGCACTTGCATTGTGCAGGCATGTGTCCGTGTATCGATAAAAATCGTTTTTCTTCTCATCCCTAATAGATCCCTAATAGTCAATACACTGATTACTAGATAGACAGACATAAGTTTACAAAGACGAACATGGACAAAACTGTGTCTGTCATGGCATCAGCTGGTTTATCACGCAACGGCAGAGTGTGACATTACATCAGAGTGCTGCACAAGCAAGAGGGACCTGCTGCACAATTCAGTTTCTGTAAGTCATTCATGTTTTGCGCAGCTTATTTGTGATGGACCACTATTATTCTCTGGCTGTTGTCTGAAGTTTGGCCTTTAACAGGTATTTTATGGGTGAAAATATGTTTTAGCATCATCTTGATTTAAACAACCAGATTCAAGTGTACTTGAGAATATCTCTGCTATTCCCTCATCCCATTCTAATAGCATGCTGCTTACTGCAGGGGGTGTTGAGGCCGCGCCGCTAAGATGCACTGTGCATTCCCCCGTAACATGCACAGATGATTTCTGGACCCTTGGACTATTGAAGCCACATTTTTTATCCTAGAGCACAAAACTATTCAAACCACAAATTTGAGCCCATGGACGACATAAAGTGAAGTTGAAACTGATTGTTCAATGAAATAATCAAAACTTGATGAAGTTCTACTTACAATTAATCTGTTGAAATGTCATGTTTAATTGTTTATTTTGCATGGATGTCTTCCTATGATAAAACAAATGTTTATATTTTTATTTGGATATGATACAGTTTGTTTAAATTACGCCCAATTTCCAGCTAATTCCCATAAATTCCCATGGTTCACATGGAAAGCTTTGATTCACTTTGAAAATAACAGAGATTCCCTAGCTTAACTTCCCATGGAAAGTTTCTGCTACCTCTGACTACCTGCACTGTTTACTTCTCTTGTAAAACTGACAGAGTGAACTCAACATCACATGATGTTTCTCACTGAATTTCATACAATGAATTGGAAAAAAGCTCCTGAACTAGGACTTCCTGATTCATTATGAAAGCAATCACAGCACGAACCAGGAAGTCCTTCTTTAAAATGATTTCCTCCTTCATTATAGTACAATATATCCACAAAACACGAGTGCAGTTTTTATTGAACAGAGTCCTTAATCTAAAAAATAAGTAAACAGTAAAGGCAGGCAGAGATGACAGCAGGTCATTCTCCATCTTTTTTTCTTTATTCCCTACTTATCATCTGATTTTGTCATCTCACAACAAACTTAAAAGTATTTTTAAATATTTTCAGACTTTTATAAGATGTTTCTCATTTATCAGAGCACAATTTGCTGTTGTCATTGGTGTGAGAACAACATCAAACTTCGAGCAAAGCTTCAACTTTTCTAACCTAACATAAGTGTTTAATGGGTAACACGGCTAGATATTAGCACTGTACCTGCCTGTGGTGCTCCGGTGCTAGTATTGACATCAGTGGATCCTGAGTTCAGATCAATCAGATGTCTGTGATGAAGTAATTTCCTTCAGCATACTAACTGACAGCCTCTTATTTCCCAACATACAAAACTAAGTATCAGATTCAACAAGAATCATTTGGTGCCTCTCATCAGTCAATAGAGGCGTGGAAGTTCACGGACAATAAAACACAAATGGGGTGTGTTTGCTTTGTGTATGTGTGTGTTTGTGTGTTTCATAAAAGTAGGACATACTGTAGAAAAAACAAGGAGCAGGAAATCAAGTGCGTCTTCGCAAGTCAGTCAACCACAACAAGCCATCAGATTCTCTGTTGAAGGTACGGAAGAAAAAAAAGCATTTATCACATCAAATATCAGTGCCAGGAAATGCACGAGGGGAGGGGATCATTATGAGAAGAAGACAGGATGGAGGAAAAAGAGGCCGCTCGACAGGAAGAGGAAGAGATCAGAGGAAAATCTACAATATGGAGGACAAACAGAAAGAGAGCTCATTAAGACAAACGCAGAGAAAGAGAATATCCATATTCAAATGTAGAGAGACGCAAGGTTAAAGCAAAGTGAGAATAAAAGCCTCGCTCTTCTTCTGCACATAAACTTCTCTCTCTGAAAACATGAAAACAAACTCCTGTGTGTCTATGTGTGTGCATTCGTCCATATTTTAAACAAATGGTCCATAATTCAGAGCAGAAAACATCATTAACATAAAGTGTCTCATCATTAAGCCGTGCTGCACTAACAAGCTCTGCACACACAGAGAAACCTAAGCATTGTCTAAGGAAATGTTCAATTAGACCGGATTATATAAAGGACTCCAAACTGCTAGAAATCCCTTATATGGGAAAACAGAGAGGAAAGAGGGTGGGATCATTCCAACTTAAAAAAATACCCTGGTTCTGAGAGTTAAAAGATTGTTCTTAAAAACTTTGATACAAAATGCTGTTCAAACTTTTTAAAGGACCCAAAAACTTTACAGGAGGTCAAACTGTTTGTATAGAAACAGTGTACTAATACATTAACAATGGGAGTGATTCCATACACATTAATCTGAAAAGTGGAACACTATATCCGAGCACACACCACATCAAATCTTGATGCAGATGCGATACAGCAGCAGAAGTTTTGTGAAGTGATAACTTGGTTTACACTGGTTGTGTTAAGTGATGTCTGGGTTTTCACTGTTTTTTAAAGGAATAATTTGGTTATCACTGGTTTTGTTAATTGATAACTGGGTTTACACTGGTTGTGTAAAGTTATAACTGGGTTTTTATTGGTTTTGTTAAGCCTTAACTTGGTTTTCACTGGTTTAGTTAAGTTATAACTGGGTTTTCATTGGTTTTGTAAAGCCAAAACATGGTTTTCACTAGTTTTGTAATGACATAACTTGGTTTTCACTGGTTTTGTAAAGTTATAACTGGGTTTTTTACTGATTTAGTGAAATTATAACTGGGTTTTCATTGGTTTTGTAAAGCAATAACTTGCTTTTCACTGGTTGTGTGAAGTGATGATTGGATTTTCACTGGTTTTGTATACTGATAACTGGGTTTTCGCTGGTTTTGTAGGGTGATAAATGGGTTTTTACCGGTTGAGTAAGGTGATTATTGGATTTTCACTGGTTTTGGATACTGATAACTGGGTTTTCACTGGTTTTGTAATGAATTAACTTGGTTTTCACAAGTTTAGTAAAGTTATAACTGGGTTTTTACTGGTTTTGTATACTGATAACTGGGTTTTCACTGGTTTTGTAAAGATACAACTTGGTGTTTACTGGTTTAGTAAAGTTATAACTGGGTTTTCACTGGTTTTGTAAAGCCAAAACTTTGTTTTCACTGGTTTTGTAAAGTGATAACTGGATTTTCACTGGTTTTGCAAACTGATAATTGGGTTGCTCCCATCAGCTAAGAGCAGGATAGTTCAGCTACAAAAAACACGAAGATTGGAAACATGCTGCCTGGTCTGTTAGCTCTGGATTCCTGCTGGGACATTCGGGGGTAGGGTCAGAATTTGGCATGAGGAACATGAAAACATGGATCCACCCTGTCTTGTATCAACGGTTGAGTCTGCTGGTGGTGGCGGCGTAGTATGGGGGATATTTTTTTGGCACACTTTGGGCCCCTTAGTACCAATTACACATGGTTTAAATGCCACAGCTTACCTGAGTATTCTTGCTGAACATGTTCATCCCCTTGAGACTACAGTGTACCAATCCACTGATGGCTACTTCCAGCAGCATAAATTAACCCGACACACCAGATGGAACATGGAAACATAGAAATATATTTCGCAAGTCTATCTGAGGAAGAGCCCATAGAAAGTATTTGGGAATGAGCAGGGACTCAAGAGCATATCTAGCAGGTGATTAGAGGATCATTCTGTCAATCACATTCATGACGGGCCAATCAAATCATGTAGTAGGTGCGAGCCTCTGCTGTGGAAATGGAACAAAAATATCTTGGCTACTGAGAAGTGCTTTCAGTGTTGCTGTTTGTTCTCCATTTAATAAAGAAATGCAGGTCAGATCTGACAAAACTCTGTCCGAGCAGTCACGTCCTGCTGTCATCTCGCTCATAGCTCTACCTCGTCCTGCTTTCAAGGACGCTGATTGAGCTGTACCGCTTTGGGCCACTCCCTACATTGTAGATTAGAACTCCATGTTGAAGTGGCTCATTGGTTTATGGGAATAATTCAAAATGGCTGTTCATAGCAAACAGGTTGGAAACCCCTGTAAACTACCATACAGAGTAAAAGGGATAAGCCAACTTTGTTTTGTTTTCGTGTCTTGCCTCACTCCTGAGTCCATGATAAGCAGATAGAAACTGTTCTTTCAACGCAGCCAAGCTCACCCAACACTAATTAGCTAAGCTCAAACACTGGGAGTCAATGGGTAGCATTAGCCACCCTCTGCCTACAGTCACCAGATAAACTCTTCAGCAACTTCAAATGGTCCCGTGAGCTTGTTGTGACTCGTTTTTCTTTACAGCATTACATTAGATTATCTTTTTTTTAAAAGATCAGCACTTTATGTAATTTTCGAAAGAAATACATACCAAACTGAACCACAGGGCGCATGTGCTTGTAAATAGGTCAACAAAACAAAGCCTCTGTTTATGAGTAGAAAAATATTGGCACTTAGGATTATGGCCAACTTTGTAAGAGACAGTGAGGATGATTTCTTCAGGACTGACGGAGATCCAGAACCTTACGTATCTGAACCAGAATATACAGAGGAGGAACTACATGTTTTAGTTTAGTTTCATGTTTTTGGTTTAGTTTTGTATGCATTTCTTTCTAAAATCACATAAAGTGCTAACCTTAGTCTAAAATAGATACTGTAACATAACGCGGTTAAAAAAAAAAGGGTCACAACAAGCACACAGGACCGTTTGGAGTTGCTGAAGAGTTTATCTGATAACTCTAGGCAGAGGCAGGCTAACACTACCCACTGACTTCCAGTGTTTGAGCTAAGCTAATTAGCGGTGGTAGGGCTCTGCCCTTCTTTTCCTTGTTACTGTATGTACAGGCATATCTCTTCAAGGGGAAAAAACTCACTGTACTATCATTTTGATTAAAGGGTTCAAATGTCTGTCTGTCTAAAACAGACCATTATAGACAAATTCCATGGTGCTCAGGTCTACATTGTTTAGTTCTTATAGAAGATGTTCATTTTGAAAAATGGGTCATAATGAATCTTTTTTAAGAAAGGGCTGAATCATTAGTCTGAAAAACAAACCTTTGGATCCTGTATTTCCTGTAAACATTGCTTAAAAAGAGGGAAATAATGTGATAGTCAGTCACTATTTTTGGCACACTGGAGGTGCTTTGTGGGTAAATTTAGCAGCAGGACGAGTTAAAAAAAATCTACAGTGTGCAGCATCTTTCCACAGAAATCAAACGACGCGTCATTCGCTTGGTTGGGCTGCTTTCTATGACAGTAAAAGAGCTCAGAATCAGTGGTTTTTAACTGGTGGGTCAGGATCAAGGGTGGATTGCAGTGCTCTTTTAAGTGAAACTGAAAATAATTCATGAGTTTGTGTTATCGAGATCCCTTTATTTACAACAAATGTTTACACCCTATATGACAATCAAATAAAATGAAAACAATGCATGCATGTACTGATCACATTGTCTTTGTTAAAGTGGAAAAACTTTAGTGTTGACAATGAAGCTGATGTTCAGGTGCATATTAGTCAGAATGTACTGGAATCTTCCAGAAGGTTACAGTTCAGATTGATTTTGACCTTGGGGGTCATGATTCAAAACTAATGTTTGTTATATAGGTGTTTATTGAGGATCTGCTTCTGTCTGCAGTACATTAAGGGGCTGGATAAGCAAAATAAAACATCTTCATGCTATATAAATGATATGTCTATAGTGTTTGCTAAAGTTAATTACAGATGTAGGTACATATTTTCTAGTCTTTCTGACCACTCTAAATGCTTTCACACTGCAGGTCACACCAACCCCGTCACACCCATTCACTCGCAAATTCAGTCACTGATGGTTCTGAGTTTCTATTTAAGTCATCTATGAAGAAGAATGAAGATGAAGATGGCAAGCCAAAGACTATAGACTTTTGATTCCCTTCCTGCTCCCATCCAAGTGGGTATGATCAACCTTTTTCCCAAATCCCTCACCTGTTGAACTGATCGAGTTTTTTAAACCCTTTCACTCACAGACTCAACAGGTCACCCGTATCTTCTTTGACAGACGTATTCATGTTTTTTTTTGTTTGTATTCGAGTTAAAATTGTGTTCCTTGTGTTGAAAATAAAATCTAATTATAATTTAATTCCTTTTTGAACTTATTTCTGTTCATGATTTCACCCATTCATTTGAGCTTCATGAGACTAACCTAAGTTTATTTAATTGATTTTCTTTTCCCCCCTTTAACCATATTTGCTTGTGTGAACTAAACCTTACTTGAACAGAATTTAATTCACTAGAATTAACAGTTAAGCTGAAATTGTATCCTGAACTAAAAGTGTTATTGAATTCAGTTTACCTTAACTAAAAGTTTAACTAAGTTTGGCTACTTTCACTAAAACTGTAAGTGAATTTGGTTTTTCTTAACTAAAAACAACTTCATTAGTTGAACTAATCTACTTAAAAAAAACAACAACATTTCCTTAAATAAATTCAATAGTCTTTGAACTAGCCCTACACTGAACAAAGTTTTGCAATAATTCTTATTTTCTAAAATTTAAAGTGTTTAACCTAGTAAAGTTTATTTTTTGATAAGTTTGAAATTAAGTTTTTAAAAAATAAGTTAAAAAAATGGCAATTCCTAGTTGTTATAACTTTATGGTTAATTGTTTAAACAATTTGTGCAAATATTGTCCTTTTTATTTATTTATTTATTATTTATCAAAGATGTTGTGGTGGGTTTTTGGACCACTGGCAAAGAACCAGACATCACAGCGTAGATGAATGAACTGAGATATCACTGGACATTAAGGCAGTAGTAAAAGGAGTGTAAAAAAGATGGATGGAGAGGGTGAGGTCAGGTGGAGGATAGAGGAGCAAAGGGGCTGTGGAGGGAGAGTAAAGGGGAGGAGACTCTGGACAAACTTTATAGCGCTGTGACAGATGCTACAATAAACCGTAACTCAGAGATCGACAGCACATGGACCTTTACCTGCCAAGGACAAACGAGGACACACACACTCACTCACACTGTTATCAGGGAAATTCCCTGTTTGCATTTTAACGCTCAGAGAGTTCATATCTGTGCATGCTGTTCCACAAAGGAGTCTTTAACAAATAAAATAAAAGGAGTTAATCCAAGAAAAAGGATGCAGTCTTTGAATCACCTGCAGAGATACTTCTTGGTTTTTGAACTGGGGTTACTATGAGGTAGATGTCAGGCACATTAACATTAGCCACAGGGATGGAGATCAGCTCTGCTTCTGTACAGAATGAGTCGACACAGTAGCTTGGGCCATATATATTGCTGTAGAGCGGGTCAGTAAATCCACATATTTTAAAGAGTTTAAAGGGATACGCCAACATTTAGTTTGTTTTCGTATCTTCCTCAGTCCTGAGTCCATGACAAGCAGATAGAGACCATTCTTTTGACTATACAGTAACAACGAAGAGACGGGCAGAGCTCACATACTGCTAATTAGCATAGCTCAAACACTGGGAGTCAATGAGTAGCGCTAGTCTGCCTCTGCCTACAGTTATCAGATAAACTCTTCAGCAACTCTAAGTTGTCTTGTGTGCTTGTTGTGACTCATTTTTTGCCACATTATGTTATCTGTTTTAGACTAACATTAGCACTTAATGTAATTTTCAAAAGAAATACATACAAAACTAAACTGCAGGACACATGCACAAACCGACGTGGAAGTGTTTGTAAGTAGGTAACTAGATAGGTAAGTAGATAAGTAGGTAAACAAAACAAAGCACATCCACGGCAGTTTAGAGTTGCTGAAGAGTTTATCTGGTGACTGTAGACAGAGGCAGGCTAACACTACCCAATGACTCCCATTGTTTGAGCTAAGCTAATTCGTGGTGGGCAAGCCCTGCCTGTCTCTTCCTTGTTACTGTATGTACAGTTTCAACAAGTTCAGCATTGATTATACTCTGGATGGAGTGAAATCCCTAAAAAGGTATTCTCAGTTGAAAAAGAGTTGATGTCAAAAACAAGAGCAAAATTTTGTTTAAGTAAATCATATCCACAGGTGTCACTGTGGGACCCTTGACTCTGAACTCTAATCCTGTAAGTGACACTTGGAGAGTCAACCCTCCCATCTGTCCCCCATTATTGGACAAATACCAACAGATGCCACAAGCTCCCATCATAAAAAAAAATGCAGTGATTCTTTTTTATTTTATATATGTGCTCTAACCAAACATGGTATTTTGTTTTAGCTAAATTCCCCCATTAATTTACACTAGCTAAATTCACCAATGTTTACACTTTGCAGTATTAAAGTAGAGTTCACTCTTAAATAGCTAAAGATTTACACTGAGAGAGAGCATACCTTACACTACATAGAACTGCTGATCAAAAGTCACTCTGTTAAGTGTTCAAAAGTTTTACATTTTAATGTCAGCAATTACACTTGATGAGAGTTAAAGCACAAACTCTGATAAAAGAGTGAAAACAACACTTTGTGGTGTGGACCCACACAGACACTTAAAAAGAGTTAGCATCAACTCTGATAGTGTTAATTTGGGGCTATACAAAAAAAGATTGATTGATTGATTGATTGATCTTTATATCAGCTAAATTCCCAAATTAATTTACAGTTGCTAAATGCAGCAATGTTTAAACTTTGCAGTGTTAATATAGAGCTAACTCTTATAGTAGTTGAAAATATACTCTGAGAGAGCATACAATATGCTGCATACAGTAGAAGTATTGATCAAAAGTCACTCTGTTAAGCGTTAAAAAGTTTAACATTTTAATTCCAAAAACAGTCAGCAATTACACTTGAAGAAAGCTAAAGCACAAACTCTACATAAAGGGTGAAAACAACACTTTGTACATAAAAAGAGTTAATATTACTGTACCTCTGACAGTTTTCATTTGTCTATGCAGACTTTGCTAATACATCACAAACACATGAAATCATCAGTTTTCTATAAATTAGAGTCCACTCCAACATTCAAAAAGCCTCCCTATTCCCTTTCCACACCAACCAGCGTAAGGATCTCTCGTCAAATAAGAAACCAGAGAAACGAGGACTGGAGCCTCTGTCTGAGAGGTACTGAGCTAAACCAGCGTCCTATAAATGAATTCTCTCCACAACACCAGTGTCCACTTGACCAGCAGCAGTGAGTCCAAGCAGTAGGCCATCTTCTAATCTCTGAGATTTATGTTATACATTTAATCCATTCATTACATATTTTTTATTGTGCAGCAGAAAACAGTTAAAGTTCCAGGGGTGGTACGAGGGGGAATTCCAGGAAGAGTCCACACGCTGTGGTTTATTTTTCCCTCGTCACACTTCAACCGTCCAGCTGTCATAAATACGAGTCAGGGTCAGATTAATCTACCATGAGGCCCAAGGGCAAGATAAGCTCTTGTCCTTACAATGTGTTGGAGTTCCCATCAGGTCAGCGGGTATTCACTACAATCTGTCTCATGTTTGTGGTGTGGCAGAGAGCTTGTAAATGATTTAAAGGATCATTTTACAGGACCTGGAGGTTTTCATTAACAAAATAACCAAATAAGATGTGGGAAAAAGCCTTGATTAAGGCAGCAAACTATATGGCATGTGAGTTCTTGTCCTATCACGTTTCTTCACCAAATAAAATATTAATCACTTTAACTGAACCAAAATACAGCTGGGGCATCAAACAGCCACTTATATGACAAAGGTTTTTAGTCCACCACTGAAATGTAGTCCTCAAAGAGAGACCGGAAGCTTTATTTTGGCTGTTTATTTCTTCCTTTTAATGATACAAATTGGTATTGTATTTTATATTATTGGAAAGCCTGATTAGTCACCTTAACAACAAGCTACAATGTATAAGGATTCTGCATTCATGGAATGAGCAACACAGCTAAACATGTGGGTAGCGCCCCAATAAATGCGCCAAAATCTCCTCTTTCCCTGGAAGAAAGCCTACAGTTCCTCAGTGAAGCAATGCTGAGGAACCAGAGTGTTGTCGTCCTGTGACGCCCACATATTTGTGTGTCTTTGACTTCACCAGTCTCACAAAACTTAGTCCTGAGTTTGGATCTGGTACCAGGGCTGACTTCGAATAAGGCTGTCAATGTGCATATCAAAACACCATCTTCCAGCTGTCTTAAACAAACATTTGAAGCAAGGATGAGTAAGCTTTTGACCTCATGACCTCAAAATCATCCGTGCAAGAGCCTGACCCCAGTTGTCACTGAAGGGGGTGAAGCATGGATTTCTTTAGTATTTTACCTTATCATGTCTTGAATTTAAACACACCATGAAAATATTATATTAAATGACGGAGGATTGGGGCTACATTAAAAAAAAAAAGAACGTTTAAAAAAAAAGGAAAGTTACGAGAATAAAGTAAAAAAGTTACGAGAATAATATCGTAAAGTTATGAGAATGAAGTCAAAAAGTTACGAGAATAATCTCATAATGTTATGAGAATGAAGTCAAAAAGTTACGAGAACAATCTCATAAAGTAACCAGAATAAAGTCAAAAAGTAACGAGAATAATCTCATAAAGTAACCAGAATAATGGCAAAAAGTTACGAGAATGAACTTTATGTGATAATTCTCATGACTGTTTGACTTTATTCTCATAACTGTTCGACTTTATTCTCGTAACTTTTCAACTTTATTCTTGCAACTTCATGAAATAATTCTTGTAACTTTTCGCATTTATTGTCGCAAGTTTATGAGATAATTCTCGTAAATTTTCGTCTTTATTCTCGTAACTTTATTTTTTTTTTTTTTAAACGTACTCTTTTTTTTTTTACGTGGCCCAAATCATCCATCGTAATATTAGGATTTTTCTGTGAAATATTAAATTGAATGCCACTGTTGGCCATTTCAAATGTTACAAAAAGCTTTTTTCAACCCCATTTTGGTGTCTTTCAACCCCTGAGAGGTCCTGACAGCTACTTTGGCGATGTTAAGATACTTTCAGTCTTCATAAACTGTCTTAACTGTGGCAACCACAGATGCTTAGTAAAGCCAGATGGGGACCTTCAAAACAGATAAAAAGATACATTTATCCAGAAATTACCCTGAAAAGTTGCAAATATCCAATCAATCCACTTTACTTATAACACACATTTTCAAAAACAGTGATGTTTACCAAGGTCACGGACAGTGAATATCAAGTATAAATGAAATAAAATGTAAAATTAAACAAATAAACCAATGATAAAAACAAAGTTGAATCATTAACACTTACAGATATGTAAAAACAGCACGATTATAAAAAAAAGCCAAGCCAAGACAAGTAAAAACAGAGACCACAACCAGTAAATGTAACCCACCATGCTGAGGACCTTAATGGCTGAAACATGTTGGCATGATTTTATTTTTGCAGCCCTGATTAAATAATAAAGGCTTTTTATTATTAAACCCTCTGAGGGCCTCAGACCTTTTCCACAAACTTTATGTTGGATCCCCAAACTGAGAGCACCAGAGGAAGACTTTAATCACAGTTGCTCCACCTGATTACCACTCAGTGCATCTCTATCGTGACTAAGTTAAAGTAAGTTTTCAGATGAGATTTGAAAGTATGTAAGGTGGGGGACATTTTGATTTCAAGAGGCAGTTTGTTACATAATTCAGGGCCCACCACAGAAAAGGCTCGTTCACCTCAGGTTTTCAGCCTGGCTTTGGGGACGACAAGGAGTAGCTGCTCTGCAGACCTCAAAGATCTCAAGAGGGTGTGGACTTTTAAGAGATCAGAGACATAATGAGGTGTGAACCCATTTAAAGATTTGAAAACAAAGAATAAAATCTTAAAGTGAACGGGGAGTCAGTGGAGTGAGGCCCTGATGGGGGTGATATGCAGCAACATTTTGGACTAACAGTGAGCGTATGATGGAGGACTGGTTCACTCTGTCCTCAGTTTCAGTTTGAAACTCCTAAGATGTATGTCCAAGAACATTTTCAGTCTTAAACAAGTTTTTCGAGAGATTCCTAAAATATCATATTCTATTTTTTTATGACAGGTGGTCTAATAAATTTGCTAAGCACAATATATCACAGGAGAAAAAAATACAGAATTTATATTAGTCATAATAAATCATTTTCCCAATATGATGCAGCCCTATTTTGTAGGGAAACTCTCAGGGGAGGACAAACAGATTGTCATTAATATATCTATTTATTGCATTGCTTTCTGCAGAATTCTTGACAGTCTGAAAAATCCGGAGCACCACCTGTCTCCTCTTTTAAACACATTTAATGAACTGGCAGCTCAATCTGTGGATAAGCTCCTCTCTGCAGCAGACCCACCTTATCCTTAAAATGTGGCCATGTGCACACTTTTAACACCCCAAAATTCAACAAATATTCTGTTTTAATAAGGACAAGCTCCAGTCTGAGCCAGAATCCTCCAATATGTGTCCACTCATGATCTCCCAGTTATTTTTGCACGCACAGAGCAATCACTCAGATCCTCCCAGAATGCATTTGGACTGTCATCTCTCAGAGCCTGAATCCTTGATCAGAGACCAAAGTTTGAGTGAAACAACTCCCAGAAAAGTTCAGGACCACCTGCGTGACATACTGTGGATTGGTCCAAAAATAACGCCGTGTCATTACTGCTGCTCAGCCAAATGCTGGCACCACCTCCCTCACTCCTGGGCTTCCATAAAGCAGGGTGGCATCGGGCTGGGATCTGGAGCCAGCGCAGACTCTCTTTCCTGTAGTGACTCAGGCCTCTATGGCCGAGTATGAGTCACTCCCTCAGTTCCTGGATCGATATTCAAAAAGCAGGCAGACATGAATCAAATAACAATGAGTCAGTGTCAGAGAAAATCACCTCACAGCCATTTGGAAATTAAGCACTCCAGCTCTCTCCGCCCCGTTCTCATTTGCTCTCCGACACTTAATTTTAAAGTAACTTTGCTCCCTGGATGCTGTGAGCCGCTGCGAGATGTTTAGGTGAAGACCTTCAAAAGTTTCATCTTCTGAAACTCTTTCTCAAACATGTCCCTCTGCCTGTGTCCTCCTACACGTTACACCAGTGCTGTCAAAAGTGTGGATAGTGGACCCTGGTAGGCCATCCTGTTACTGCAGAGAGGCCACAGAAGGTCATTTACAATCATTAAAAACAAAAGCATTTAAAAGATGTCACAACTTAAATTATCATTAAAATTTGAATTACGATTTCCTTTTTCTTTTAGAAATAAGAAAACACAGGGTCAAGTTTTGGCTTATATTTTACATTGTTGTTAATTATACTAGTGGATCCTGAGCTTTTTCTTCAGAAATAGACACCACTTTTAATGGTTTTCATGGAAAAAATATATTTTTGAATTACATTTTTAATCTCTTTTTGTGTTGAAAAGAATATACCGGGTGACAAAACAAAATAATAGTTGCACCACGTGGAAGAACTATACACTTGAGACATTAAAAGAGCTGGACTAAACAAAGACATGCAGGAAAAAATAATTAAAAATGAGTTCAGAGAGTGTATTTCCCGTGTGTTTAAAGGCACAGTATGTCAAATTCTGCCTCCAGGAGGCTCTAGAGTAAACAAACAACCACCAATGAGTCAAGATGTAGAGACCCAGTCAACCCCAACCCGCCTCCACTGATTGCCCTTCTATAAATTGAGGACTCCATGAGGGGCATATATTTAACAAACACTAGTATTTCCATTTTATGGAAAAATGTCACATTATGAGAATAAAAGCATTTAGAAAAGGGCTTCCTGGTTCACACTATCCACCCACCCTTTATCTACACGACTTATCCCTTTTGGGGTCACAGGAGGCTGGAGCCTACCCCCGCTGACTTTGGGCGAGAGGCAGGATGCATCCTGGATCAGTCACCAGCCAATCACAGGGCCACATAGAGAGACAGACAACAATTCACACTCACATGCACACCTAAGGGTAATTTAGAGTCATCAGTCAACCTAATCAGCATGTTTTTGGTCTGTGGGATGAAGCTGGAGTGCACAAGGAGAACATGCAAACTGTGCTACAGTGCTGTCCTGGCTCAAACTGTGAAGTTGCAAAGCATTCTGGGGCGTTCCTCACTCATAACCTTGCACAGAAGCTGGATCTGCCTGATCCAGTGTCTATAATCAGTCAGATCCATCTTGCCAATTTCCAAACTACAATGATTGTGAGCAGGAAGAGATGGAAGCTGGACATATTATGCAAAAAACACTTTTTAAGGCTTTTAAACACATTTTTGGGTATTTGGCCTTCCTCCCAGCCCACAAAATGAGATAGTAGACAACAAAACCTGAATTTAGCAGGCTGCATAAATGTAAACTCATGGTATTCAGTGAGCTGTTGAGTTTGTGGATATACTGTTACGTAACAGTATACTTTGATTTGCACACCTAACCTGATTGGTCTACCTGAGTATCCCCCCTCCCCCCTGCTGGAGAGATTCCTCTGTGAGGAGCAGCCATGTTGTTTATATTCTTAGTGAGAGATCGGTGTTCAGCATGTCTAAGCTCAGAAGCTGTTACCGCTCGGTTGTTGGCTGTAAACAGCCACATATATCTTCACATATAGGCTACCAGCCTCAGAGGACCAAAGGGCCCAGTGGATTAATTTTATTTTTGAAGGGAATGAGCAGCTACAGTCGGCTAAAACCTGTACATGTGTGCCAGTCACTTCACGTCTGACTGCTTCTTCAGCATCAGTCAGTTCAACACAGGACTGAGAACTAGACTTCTCCTGAATCTGGGTTCAGTACCAACAATCCGTCACCAAATCTGATGATGGAAATGTGAGTATTATATTGCTGTGTAGTATTTATTTTGCTCATTGCTACGAGCTAATGCTAACAGCAGGGTAAAGTGAACTGGAGGTAACTGCACAACATGAGCGTCACTGTTAACGTTACTTGTTGAAAGTCTGAAGGATAAACTTCAGTGTATGAGCATTCATAAATTAGTCAAGAGAAGTTTAACAGTTGGCTGAATATAATCTGTCCCACTCCAGTGACTAGGCCATAGTTAGCATGTTGTGTGTTAGCCTGTGATGTTTGGGGGAAACAAGATCGCTTTCAATATGTTGAAAGGCTTGAATTTGTGGCTCATGTGTGTTCAGGAAGAGAAGCTTAACAGTTGGCTGAATATAATCAGTTCTTTACCCGACCCCAGGCCCCTTCATTTGTGCTAACGTTAGCCCAGAAGGTAGGCTAAGTTGTGGCTATCCCACTGCGGTTAGCATGTTGTGCGTTAGCCTGTGATGTTTGGGGGAAAAGAGCTCTGCTGTTGCTGTTGTGTGTGGTAACTGCCATGAATTGAAGGTTTGTATGTGTTTAGGACTGTGAGCGGCGTGTGACTGGAGCACCCGCTTCGCTCAAGTTATGCTGCTCTATCGTGAATTACAATATGTACGCTGCTTTGCTCTGGCTCATCAGCATATGAAGGCGACCGCCCTCAAAACCCGGCCGTTCTGAACAGCGGTTATGTGAGCATTGAAAGAATGCAGCTGTGCTTTATTCACAGGCTTTTTGGACCAAAGCATGTTACTAAGGTTTCATGAAGACATCAAGGATTCATGTTAAATGACAGAAAAGGAGCAAAACATGGGACCTTTAAATGAAGAACATATAACAACACTACAAACTTCTGACATGTTTTGACAAGAGTTTATTCTATGAAGTGGTTCATGTTTGGCAGTGCAGTAGGGCCCGCCAACTACATTATCTGATTGGCCCGTGATAAACGTGATTGATTACCTCACTTTATCTGAAAGACCAACCTCAGAGGATTTTGTCCTTCATTATGAGAAATGTACTCATGAAACAAAAACTATTTGGTCAATGCACATCATGGAGTCACAAGTCTGTAAGAATAATGGCACTGAAGGAGGACAAAGAAGAAAAAGAAGAAGAAGACAGAGGATCTTCATTCTTAAACTTCTGTTTACCTTTGACTGCAGACAGAATGCTACAGGGGGGTCACGGGTTACAGGAGGAAGTTTGGGTGACAAAACAGACAGCAGTGAGGGAATAATGGCCCATCACAGGTTAAAAGCTCAAAATATGAAAGAGATACAGAAACAGATCTACTGCAGAAGCAGGTCCAGCTCACCTGTTCAGCATTAGTGTTACTACGTGCTCTCATGGCAACACTAAAGAAACAGTCCCCATCAACCTTCATTTATACGATGAAGAATTTCTCAACCTTTGAAAACTTCACAAAATACTTGAGGACATGTTTCCAAAAAATAGAAGAAACAGATTAAACAGATTTCAGGAAACAAACATATCTTTATATTTTTATTTTCTTTGTATTTCAACTTTTCTTTCCGGGCTTTAGAAAAAAAAGTCCTCTCAGTTTTTGCTCTGACCTATCACTTACACTCGTCTGCTTTAAGAGTAATAAACAAACATGGAGAGCAATCAGTGCTGTCTTCAGGCTGTCCTGTTGTGTGTTTATTTTGCCAAAATAAAAATAAAATAAAGACCCTGGGTGAAATCCTGGCTGAGAGGACAGAGTAACTTTGTCCAGCTAATGACTCTCCCAGTCTGCTCGCTCTCAGCAGCTAATCCAAGTATTCTGTTGTAGGCGGCCTGATCTGAAACCAAACCTTAAGTAGAAGTTTGATTTTTAAAACTTGAAACTTGAAGGCTCCAGAGATGCAATGATACTTAGCCAAGAGTTTGGTACATACTTTAGTTTTTCTATCATGGTTTCCTCTTTGGTTCAGCTTTGACAGTCTTGACAATTGGGGTACTTTTTTTAACAAAAAAAATCCATTTGGAGGGATTTTAAGACAATCTTAGGAGAACGGCATGAGGGCACTGAGGAGAAAATACTTTATTATGCTCACAATTTTTTTTCCTTTAAGCATCCCCACTATTCTTGATGCAGTGTATGATTTAAAATGAAAAACATTACAAAAAAAAACCACTCTCTGGTGGCATTTAATAACGCAGTAAAAATCTGACCTCCAAACAACTCTAAATTTTCAACTTTTCAAACAAAACCTTCTTTTTCTTGTTCTTAAAATTACATTTGAATGACACTATATACATAGATATGTATATATATATATATATATATATATATTCACATTAGAGGCTATGATAATGAGCCCTGCACTGATTGGCTGCCCAAACACTGCCTGATAAGAGGGGGGAGGAGGGGTCATAGGCTGTGGAGCATTTTTTTTTAAACAGTCAGGGTGTCTGTCTGTGACAAGCAGGGCACACATGTAGGTGGGGGCTGTCTTGCTATTACATCATAAACCCCAGGTAGTACAAAACAGAGTGTTTTAAGGGGCATTTTCCTTAAAGAGACACAACACATTTCTTCATGAACTAAGAGTTTAGTCAAAGATGTCATGTTCTTCTGCTCCTCAAGCCCCTTCTAACAACATTTAAGGAAAATAAAATAAATGTGTAGGACATGGAACCTTGAAAGGCCAAGGCTTTCAAAACTGAACCAAAATGAAAACCCTGAGCAAAAACACGCGGTACCAACCAAACAACAGAGGAGGGAGTTTCCTCAACCCTGCACCTTGACTCACAAGCACAAACTCAGCAGAACAAATACAGACAAAAAAGGGCAGCAGTGAATGAAAGCTGTTCCTATTTAAAACCAAAAAATACCGCATTGTAAACATTCTAAAAAATGACTGAATATTTTCTTGAGAATTGCTGCATCCCTAGAAGGCTCTAATCTGATTAGAAGCAATCGAATAATAGTAGTGACTAATAGCCAGTTGGCACTAGCCTTGAACCAGGTCATGAGCCCCAATGCTGAAGAGGCAAATCAGGTCCAAAGTCAGGCTTAAAATCACCCAGTGCGTAGGCAGCTTAACATCCCACTTTCTCCCTCACAGTTAATCTGGCCCTCTACACGCACACACCCTCTTACTGTAGAGGAGTTGTCTGCAAGATTGATTGGAACTCATTCTGTTTCCTATAATAGACGAGTATTAAAAAGTTTCCTCCCTCTATTTGTGAGATTGAATGGAAGGTAAAATGCGTGCCAGAATTAGAAATGGGCTTCCGGTTTTTGTGGTGTGTGTGTGTTTGTGTACAGAAAAGGAATTTGTTTGCATGCGAGGAAGATCCACCTACACTCCCTTTAACACCATTTTATTTGCAGAAAGGAGTTCATCACCTCTCAAGCCTGATGGGAATCTGGGGATTATAAAAGTGGTCACATGTATACGGTGTTTGGCTGCATCACACAGACATGAAACTCAGGACATGTAAATGAAGTGTGAACACAGCGTATCTGTAATTTTACATCTTGAAGACCCTTGAGACCCTCCATAATTGCATCTTTGAGATTGAAATGTGATTTAAAGCCTCTCTTTATCTAATACCTACATGCACTGTGCCAGTGGTCACCAACCTTTTTCTACTTTAGATCGTCTATACTGCTAATACAGGCAGCTACATCCATTTTCACAGTGCCTTTACGCAAAACCACAGCATCGAAACTCCGTCATCACTACACCTCGAGACATTCACATTAATTTCATGAGGATGTAATATATGTCAGTTCACGCTGATATGGCACATGCTTTCCACACACAAGGCAGAAACACCCACTCACAGCACTCCACATTCTTCCCTCTTTTCAGCATCACGCCTCCGATAATATGAAGATGGAGGCAAAGTGTTATAGCTGCATGAATATTACAGCATGAAACGGCAGCGTGAATGAGGCTTGTATCTGCCCACACAAATTCACCGAGAACCCAAAACAAGGTATTTTAGAAAAGGGTCAAGTCAAGGCCGAGTCACACCAGTCCCGTTTTGAGTTGCACAGAGGCCAGAGCTGACCTTATGTGATGTCACAGCCAGCGCTGCCATTAGCACAAGTCATCATTATAAGACAGAAGCTAGCAGGCTAAGATACCCACAGGTTACTCACTGATTAATAGCAGAGGTTAAGTGTCTAGAGCAGACATTTATAGGACAACAGATAGCATAGAAATGTATTAAAATGCACCACCTGTACAACTGACCACAGAGAAACTGTCAGTGATGCAGAAAGTAGAGAGCAACTTTTAAAGGCTAAATTCTCCTGCTTGAATGAGGTTGGCTAAATCCTGGATCTAAACAATTTTTGCATCAGTCCATGTTGTTGAGTCCTGCTATGATACTTTGTAAAGACCGTGAGTTGGTTTTTGATGGTATGTTGTGCCTGTGCACAGGAAGTGACTCTGAGATCCACAACATTATCACAAAGTAGTGTGTAGTGCACATTATGACTACCAGTAGTGCCTGGTAGTCATAATGCATTTATTATAACTGCTTATACTACTACAGCACTGTCATGGGTTAACTCGTCACTGTTACTGTTTGTTGGGTTGATTGTGTCCTCACTGCAAACGAACCACTCCAGGTGCCGACTGGAAGTGAGCCAAGACCACCTCTTTGAAGCAAGCTTGGCACTGTCTTTATACCAAAACAATAAATCGACTGATATATTTATATGTATATTCAAATAAACTGTGCCAGACAGGGAATGCCAACTTATTACGGTCAAAGTTGGTTTGGGTTTCTAGGGAGAAAAGTAAAGTTGAAAAGGGGGAAAATAAAAAGTAAAAGTGGAGCTGAGGGCAGTGAAGATGATGGTGTATGTGTGTACTCACACTCACCCAAGCTGAGGACATTGTTGAAAGAAAATGTTGCATGACTGACGTTGTGTGAAAATGCTTCAAAGAGCACAAAAGTGACTTGAAGAAGAAAATATGTCAGTGGTTAGTTCCAACCAGGACAGAAAACACAAGTCTCCACCTTAAAAAATGTACCAGTGACTGCACTGAGAGTATGAAAATTAGCTGCTGGCTGGTTTAATGTCGAGGACTCAGTAGCCCTGGGTTGAGCACCTGGCAAGACACCACTGGACTAGGGTGAGCGAAAGGCCGACAAAAGGGCCTGCAGACTTGTTGAGGTGGGCCAGCTGCTTTGCACATAATCAACACAAAGAGGAGCCCAAAGTGCTTCCACACGGCAGTTCTCAAATCTTTTGGTGTTGTTATTGTCCTCTTGGAGTTGCTTTGCCTGTCTTTCGTTTCCTCAAAGTGTCTTCTTCTTCTTCTGTTGGTTTCCAGCTTACTGGATGCAGCTGTTGTTGAGATCAAGAACGCACTGGCCAATTGGGTTGCGCCCTCTGCTGGATCAGGTAGTTCACTGCTCCAGGTGCCCTAATGTGCTGTTGAGTTATTTTGAAATACTCAAATGTTTATTGACAGTTCAAGTACTGATTTTTACCCCCCGTGATTGAATGGCTATTTGAATTTTGAGTATAAGGTGACAGCCCTAGTTTGGGTTGACAAGTAAATATGAAAAGAAATATTTTGCCATAAGAGACTACTTAGACTACTTGTTTATTTTGAGGACTTTATATGAAAAAGTGCAGATCTTTTATTTTCTGTGCCTATAGATGTCACGTTTTCTTTTAAATGTGATCGATTAATGTGAATGAGTAACAAAATCATTTAGTGTTGAATATTGTGAATACATTACATTTGATATGATAACCTTTCTCATAAACTCAAGATACTCTTTGAACTGACATCAACAGTGAAAAAAACACTGATATATTAAATCATCGATCACTATTGGAAAATATATCCTGATCACATTATTTGCCATATCACCCAGCCCTAAATAAAAGCAACCAATGTGGGAGTTAGCCTGGCATTGAAGAGTACACGTTCTGACTGCATACTGTCTGTATGCTGAGTTAGCCTCCATACATCATACGTGCTTTATCTTAGCCTGGCTGCGTACAGTATATGTGCTGCTTGTTAGCCTAGCCTCTCACCATATGGCAGCACTGACACACAAAGTACACACAGAATCTCTCGCTCTCTACTTTTCTCGTTCTGTGCCAGGCTCTGTTGTTCCTCCTCCGTCCGTTCCCCTCCCTCACTTCCGTCCGAGAGCTCTCCATGCTGTGAGGCTCGGCTGTACTCTCACCTCCCCCACTCCCTCCATCCCTCGGTCCATCCCTCCATCCTTTTCCTATATCACACTGCTCGTTCTTTTTCTCTTACAGCCCACTCTCTTTTTCACTCCTGGTTTATGAAAGTTTTGCAGCTTGATGAAGAGGAGAAGGTGCATTTCTTCCGTCAGCATTAGGCAAAGTTTTGGACACTTGTGAAGATTTGATTCAAGTTTTTTTGGAGAATCCCAGCAGAGAAGAAGGTGATGATTCATGCAAAAACAGACTTTATTGTGTATGAGACACCTCCTTTTGTAGCTCACCGAACCACCTCACTCATACAGCACTCCTCCTTCTCCCTCTTTCCACCTCTCACCTCCACCCTCGTCTCTTTCTCTGGATAAAAATTTCTCAGACTGTCTTTCCAACTACTTATTCATGCAAGTTAATCCAAAGGCTTATTTTTACAGAATTTCATTTTTGTAGAAATAGTCGGTACAGACGCTAGGGCTATACATTTCTGAAGATGGTGCCACCAACTCCGCATAATTTAAAGAACTGTGGCTGGTTAAATATCCAAACAGAATATATAGAAATGGAAAAGCTCTCAGCAGCTCTCCAAGACCAAACTCATTATTTTGAAGCAACCTGGACCCCTCTTTTTCTCAGAGCACTACATTTAATGTCTTAAAAACATTAGCCTTCTTGCTATATCTTTTTTTAATATACATATATATTTTTCCCTAACTGCCAATTAGTTTGGTTGTTTTGTTTTGTTTTTGTAGTTTTGTTTTTGTCTATTTAATTTTATTAATCTATATAAGGTTTTGCCCTCAAACCCACACGTTCAAGCGACAATATTCTTTGTCATACAAACACTTGTGACTGATACCCCCAACTCCTATTTCATTTGTGTTTTATTACTTGTCCTGTTTGCCTTTTAAATCTTATTATCACTGTCTTGTTTTTTGTTTGTTTATTTGTTTTGTTTTGTTTTTGTCTCTTGTGATTGCCTTATCTTTTCCTGTATTTTCAAATTTCTTGTCATTTCTTTGTACTGTTCATATTGCGCTTTACTCATTTGTATGTCTTGTTAAATGTTTTCAAATGAAAAAAAAATCACATGAAGAAAAAATAACTTATTTAATAAAGAATTGTGGCTGAAAACAAGCCAAATAACAGAGTAGGATTATTACAAGCTATAAACAAAACATTTGCAACAACTTACTTTTCTGCTAACATGTCGCTTTGTCTTGTAACTTCTTCACTACACAGCACAGCTTATGTGTGATCCATTAAAACAGAATGAAATGTAGCTTAAGTTCAGCTCTAGCTTCCTCTGATTTCAACAGAAAGAAAGCAGCTTTGCTTGACCAAATTAAAAGAATTGTTTGTAATGTGCTGCTTTCATAACTATAATGATAAACTTGTGATTAACCGTGCTGCCAGGACAAATGTATTCAGATCAGAATCACGATTGTTCCTCTCTTAAATTCTATATCAATTCAAAATCTCATTATAAAACAATATTTAAAGAGGTTTGTCATCCTATTTCAAGCTCTCTCAAATGTGCTGTTTGTTTTGTTTGTCTGCAAAGGCTTCGACTGTAAACAGTTAAAGTGAGGTGCATACTGGTACTACCTGGTCATGCTTCCAAAGTTAGCCTGTTAGCTCGCTGATTTGATGGGGTCTAGTGTGCATTTTGTATTCAACAATGTCCCAGGTGACTCTCACAACACTTTCCTCTGCATATGCCATGCTGGGCAGCTCAAGTCCGATTAGCCTTGATGCCAACTGTCTTATTTGAATAAAGGATCCTTTTCAAACAAAAGCTGTGTTCTGTGATATGTGTTTGCTTATCCATAAACTACCATTTTCATTTCCTGCATATATTTTACATGTTAAAAAGAGAAAAACACTTTCAGAGTGAAAACGCATCACCCTCCCTCGCTGCTGTCATGTTCAGAGTTCCTTGTAAGGGGCTCACAGCCAGGAGCGGGGAAGCACCTTCAACATGGTTTTCTTGCTTCATATTTGACCTGCATGCATGAAACCAAACAATGGATTGCAGACAAATAAACACACATTATGGAGTGCAACTTTTGTCTGAAAAAACTCCTTAATTCAAAAAAGCATGTTTGCTTCCATGGTACAGAATTGAGCAGCACAGCCAGCAGAAGTGCAGAGGAGGTTTTCCCGACACAGAGCTTGATGTGACGTTTTCTGTATGCAGACACTGCAGCATGAAAATTAGGCTCATCTTACACACCATCACCCAAAGTTAAGAGATGCAGCACAGCGTCCAGTAATGGTACTAACTTCTGTCCAAAGTAACACAGCAGTTTTATCCAACTTCCAGTCAGCTCCAAATGGGCATAAAGAATTACTAAATCTATTGCCTGTTTCATTTTTAAAGATTTACGCCCCTACAGAATTCTAGACAACAAAGAAACCCTTTCTTAAATCGAAATGCTTCATTATCATCAACATAAGCTGCGTTCTATTTATATCGGAACTAGGAAGAGGGGAGCGGGAATGACGTCAGCTCCGATTGATCAGCGTTCCAGTTACAAAGTCGGAAAAAACTTGTGACTGATGTACCAGGCTATTGTTAGCTGTTGTAAGCACACCCTGCATTGTAAAGTTCGCAAATACCAAATACCACATGAAGAATGTAAAAAACACTATAGCAGCATTTCCATATATACAACTCAAACAATACTATGCATACAGCTGAGTTAGTGTGACAAACACTTGTCAGAAGTGCTAATAAACAGAATATAACAGGAGCTTAACAACTGTTTACACTTGGGGCAGCCATCTTTGATTGTCAACTGGGGGTGGTGAGGATCCCCCAACTTCCCAGTAGGACATTCCGACTTCGGGGGGCACTCCAGTTGAAATTTCCCACTCGGGAGTCAAAAATCCCGACTTCCCAGTACAACTGGAATGCAGCAATAACTACTTCTTTAATGTCTTGAAACATTTTTTTTCTGAGTTATTGGTCAGTGTCAACCACACAACACATTGTACTAAAACTTGAAATAAGCAGACTTTGTAGCAAAAAGGCTTTAAATGAGAACTGTGAGTCAGTCTAAATCAAAAATTGATTCTGAATGGAGAATCAAAATTGAATCGAATCATGAAATAGGAAGAGATTGATGTGTTCAGAGTACGTACTCTAAAAATACCCTACCTCTTGGTTTCGTACCACACTGGTGTACCAATGCAGCGCTCACTTCAAGTGACAAATCTGAAACTAAACATCATCCTTTTGATTCCTTCACAAGCCACTGGTAGGAATTTCTCATATGGTCAATATGGACTTAAAATGTATTTTTAAATGCAAAGGAATTGTATTTCTAACATAATTAAAATCTAATTATTTGCATTTTACAATCAAATATCAAATAGACAAATTAAATTAGAATATGTTTTCAATTCACAGCCTCTTTTATTTGAAAAAAAAAAAAAAAATGTATGGGGCAGCAGGTTAGTGTATGCGCCTCACAGCAAGAGAGTTGCTGGTTTGACTCCTCAGCCTTCCTGTATGGAGTTTGTATGTTCTCCATATGTATGTGTGCATTTTCTCCAGGCACTCTGGTTTCCTCCAAAAACAGGCTCATTAGGTTAGTTGGTTACCCTAAGTTGATAGGGATGCGCTATATCATCAGTATTATGACAGCACTGGTGGATATTGGCCTAAAAAGTTGAATATCAATATCGGCAATACATATCAGCCATTTATACCCCATATACTGTCTACAGTAATATTGGCAACATACACAAATGTACCACATTTCTTCACCCCATCATCACTGTATTTAAAAAGCAAGTTTCGTTGTTTTACGAGGGAAATGTTTGATTTCCTATTTTACATTTGTTCCTCACACAAAAGCTGTCACATTTCTTGTTATATAATTTTGTATTAATTTTTACAAGACAATTAAATGTGTACACACACACAATGAAACATACAGAAAAAGAAAAAAATAAATAAAACCAAGTGAGAAACAAATCTAACACTCAAAAAAAAAAAAAAAAAATGATCTAAAAAAACAAAGGGTGCACGGACAACAGAGCAGCATTGTTGCTGTAACATACAGAATACAAACAGTATAGTTCGTAAATTCATAATTTTAGTTGTTTTGACTTAGGGCCTCCCAACCAAACAAGTGTCATGTAAAATACTCTCAAGACCTCCCAGTAAACAGCATTTCAAACATATCATTATTATCAGTCACAGTATTCCCTAAATGAGTAAAAGAAAGTGAGCTTTCATAGATAAACAAATCAATTAATTTATACTATATGTAGACTGTAACCATCGTGTCAACCCTCCTACCCTGGAAGTTAAGAAAAAAAAGACAAGCAGAAATATTTATATTCACTGAACCTGTGAATTCAGAAAAGGTGCAGGGACTGATTCCTATGACACGTTTAATCTTTTAATGAAGGACAAAAACATATTAAGATTATTTACAGTGCTGTAGTTTAGCTATCATTAACTCTAATGATGCAGTCTCTGTCACAAACATAACCCAGTCCTTATAAAAAAAAAACTGTCACATTGAAAGCAACAAGTTCATTTCTGTCAAGCAAAGACCTCATGCTCTTGTTGAAAATCAGCAATAATGCATTCAGAAATATCAGCAGATATCCAATATCCTGCAGCCCTATACATTGCCCATAGGTGTGAGTTTTAGAGTCAGTGGCTGTCTGTCTCTCTATGTGTCCCTAAGATTGGCTAAGCTACCGATCCAGGGTGTACCCCACCTCTTACTGCATGTGAGCTGGGATAGGCTCCAGCCCCTGTGACCCCGACAGGGAAAAAGCGGTAAAGATAATGGATGGATGGATATATTTTGTATAATTGTGATCATTCTTATAACAGAAGCACTCAAGCACTTAAGTTACTGTAAACGCTGACCCTGATTAAAACAATAGAATTAACCTTTCATACAGGAAAAAGCAGAACTTGTATAGAGGAGAGAATTAAAGGAAGAAAAGACAGAAAAACTAAAAGATAAAGATAAAGAAGAGAAGTGTGGGATGGAAAGAGGGATGACAGAGAGAGAGAGAGGAGGGACAGATGGAGAGAGCACCAGAGCCAACAGCAGAGCTAAGTGGGTAGTGTGCTCCCCAGACAGCGCTCCATATGGCCTGGCAACGCCATACACAGCCAGGCAGCACAAACACACACACACACAGCATGTACACACTCAGACACACACACAGCATGTGTAAAGCCACATAATCCTCCACACAAACAATCTAATTTACACACATACTGCATATTTACGCATGGCCATGTACCCACACAAAAAGCCACCCACCAAATCATTAAAAATGAAAATATTATCCCATTAGATGTATCGATGTGACCCTTTTTAATCACTGCCAGTTTGCATCATTGAGATCCCGAGTGTTACTGTAAAATACTATTTGTAGGTGATGTTATTCGGCGAGTTTTCATCCCGAAGAAAAAAGTGTGAAATGATAACAAGCCAACTGTTCGGTTTTGCTCCTCAAAATCAAGATTAGTATGATTGTGAAATTAGGAAGACACTGGTAATACCCATTATTAATGCTGTTAATCCAACGCAAGGGTGCAAGGGACTGAAGTCTGAGGCTGGAGATATAGTTGCTGTTAACTACTTGGACATATGATGGCTGCCATGTGGCCCCCGTGTTGAATCAGCACGTCAGTTATGCACATCAACCTGCATAAGTGGCAGGATTGGTGTAGAGGCAGAAGATACGTGACAGCACAAACATCAAAATTCTTGACTTTAGAAGTTGGGAAGCTTCTTTGGAAATAACTGAGGTGTACAGCAGCATGGTGTGGCAACAGTAGGGCTTGGAATCGAAAAAAACAATTCCAGTTGATAATCGATAACAACTCTCTTAAAGAATCAATATCATTTCACGTATCAATTCTTTCTACTTTGTCCTGCAAATATAGGACGTCATGCTGTCATCAGAGGCAGTCAGCAGAAACCATAAAAAGTAGTCATAAATCATGACAAACAGCAGGCAGAAGTGCTCAAAATTGTGACTTGAGTAAATCAAAAGACAAAATTAAAGACTCTAACTGAACAACTTTGGGAGACACTAGCAACTTGCAAAAGCATCAATCTATACATTGAATACTCAAAGTTTCTATGAACGTTGTCCATCAGTATTAGTTAACACATTCATGCCCTGTCTTACTAATTTACACACCACTGACACAGCAGTTGGAGCACCTTGGGCTTAAATGTCTTGCCCAGGGACACATTAACATGTGACAGCCAGAGATGGGCTTGGATCCTCAACCTTCTGGTTGTTGGTAGAGCATATTACCAGACTGAGCCAATGATGGCCTACATTGGTACAGGATATTTGCACTCAGTCACAGTTGTCTGTAAATTCACAGAGACAAACCAGGACTACCTAACATTCAAATATATGTGAAATTAATTAATTAAGAGTAAACCATTAACCTTATTCACATGTTTTTGGGATGGGGTACCCACAGAGATCATATCAAATTTATGAAGAACATGAGTATATTTTCAAACAAGATATAGCTTCATACAGTATTGTTTGATAAAGGAGTTGTAAGGCTAAAATGAGGCTGATGGTAAAATAAAGAGTTCAAGATCTCAGCCAAGCGTCAGAATTGTTGTCAGAACTGCTCAAAATGTCAAAATGTCAAAACAGGAAGCCAAAAAAAGGTTCAAGCATGATGAGTTTTTTCCACATTAGCAACACAAAGTACAACATGATGACTTTGTAAAATGGTGATCTGCATCCCCAAACCCCAAGCTTTGCAGCCCCTTTGCAATGAAACAATCCTTACTTTTAGCTTCATTAAGCCGTTTTTTTAATTATTTATCGAATTTAAAATTTAAGATGTAAATTTTGTCGATACCTCCCAGCCCTACATGTCTATCAGGTCACTGCTTGGTCCCTGCTTTGGCACAGACTCATGGGACAACCAGGATAACAGCCAATCCCTGAAGGAAGTGAGGAAGTAACTCCTCGCTAATCCCAGGGGTTAATGAGGTTACTACAGGTCTGCTGGGCCATCGCCATGGTGCCCTGCAGTCAGGGGACACGCCCCACCAATCACGTATGATGTGAGGAATGTAAACATCCTTACACTGAAGTGTATTTATGTCACATGTAGATGAGCAGTGGAATATCTGCAGACAGAGGCTGTCGGAGGAAGAGACCAGAACATAAAAGACATTTTAGAGGGACAATCAAAAAGTTACTCAAGCAGTTTATGACTTAAAATCAAAGTCATAAAAAGTTATAAACTCACTGGAACAGTTAGATTCTGTGTAAGAAAATGCTTGAGTTTAAATTAAAAGCAAAGATGACCATCAGTTGTCTTTGGATAAAAAGCATTATAGAGTGATTTATCTATAATTTTTGTTTGTAAAATGTTTTTATTAATGTTAACTCATCCATTTCATCCAAAAATCGAATTATGTTTTGATCCAATACTGTCTCAAAAGACATTATTAACGTCTGTATTCTGGACCGCCCCTCTATATAAGGAAAATTTGCAATGCGTAGGGCCCGGCCCTCTGTGTGTGTGTGTGTGTGGGGGGGGGGACTTCACTTTGTGTGTTTTTACTCATACTCTGGATGGTATAAATATAATGAGGAATTGACTTTGATTAACTAAAATATGATCACTTAATCTTCCCATTACAACAATAAATCCAAGTGTAATGGTGGCCCTAAAACCACTGAACAGTGTTTAAATAGAAGAATGTAGAGTTATGTTACCTACAGGATATTTATAATTTACGTTCAATAAGCATATTTAATAACAAATTTCTTTTGTGCTTTATTTATAAAACTAAAATATTTTGCTCTCTCATTTTGTAGAGCACTTTAACCCATTTTACTTTTAAAAAATAGTCTACATAAACGGCAAGTTTACGTGTGTTATAGTTTTAGACTGAACCATTTTTTGAACCAGGCTGTAGAGATGTGTAATTTGGCTGTAAAATCATTGCCCTGCATACAATTGTTAAGATGTCAGGCTACTGCAGGCAGCCTCAAGTGGACACTCGGGGTACTACAGCTATCAGCATTTTTACATTTACAGCCCTTAAGGCTGCCACCTGGCACTCAGTTTTGCTAAGTAAAACACAGTTATGTTGAACAGAATACAAAGTGATTTCTTTCATTTGGGACTCAAAGGGAACCAAGACTTCTGTTTTGGGCTGCAGGGTTCTGACACTAATGGATGAAGCCATCAAAAAGAAATAACACCAAGTACTAAAACACCCTGCTTTTACAGACAAACTTTGACTCCTGCACTTTCATAGATGACTTTTATATGACTGTTTCATGATGTTGAAATAATAATGATGACTGCATCATTTTTCTTTTAATGAGTATTTTCTAGGCTAAAAAAGTTCAGAAATCCAGGTCTCATGATGTCATTATAAAGACTGTGTGGGTCCTTCGGCTTCATGCAGTATATTGTATAAAAAACCACAATTAACAAAACTTTAAGCAGTGGACCTTCAGAGGAGCAGACCACATTTAAAGGACTTAAAATAAGAAGTATTGCCAGGACATCCAACAGGAATACAATGTTAATGTATAATCCTCTCAGTAACAAAAGGTCATTACCAGCACACGCTGTGACATAAAGATATCATCATTTCAAGCATACGCTGATTAACTTCAGCTCAAAGACTACATGTCCCCCTACAGATTGAGAAACTTCCAGCCTTATTAAAAGTTTACAAAAGCCCAAGAGACAAACTCAAAGAACATGGTGGTCAAGTTTTAAACAAGTCTTTTTCTCTCGCAGCGCTCGCAGATTGGCGGCGGCTCAATCAACAGCTCACAGGAAGTCCATTCTGTCTGTACCGAGGCGATCAACCTGACAAACGTTTGGCAGGAGCCGACCGTCAGCAGCCAGGTTTTCTCTGCCCACAATCTTTCCTACAGACGTTACAATCATCTGTGAATAAACAGTATGGCTACAGAGATACACAATGAACAGCTGATCGGGCTCTCATCAAGGGTTTCCCTCATTTTTGATTGATTTATTGTTTCTAAAACCACAGCAATGACAACTGTTCTACAGTATGTTGTTGTTTTAAAGGATTTAATGCCTTGGGTTAAAAGGATAAAACAAAGTATAAAGTTGGAGACTAAGAAGAGAGGGCAGGCAATGACATGCAGGTAATGTGCCACAAGTTGAATCGAATTTTTGTCCCTGTTAGGAGGACTACAGCCTCTGAACATGGGACACACCCAAACTGTAAGGCCATCCTAGTCCTAATCATATTATTTTAGTATATATATAAGAATATGTTGCTAGGATCCATCAGACTGTACATCTTAGGCAATCAAACTACTGTAACCCCATAAATAGATGGCCTTGTCAGAAATATCTGCTTTGACAAGTCAAAGTTGATATAACCTGCACTCATTGGCAAAAATCTTTATTTTAAAACTGTTTTTTTTTTTTTTTAATAAAATAAGCCTTAAAAACATCTTTTTCTAACTTGAGATGGGAGTTTATAGTGAAATCACTTGAGTGCATGCATTTTGTTACCAGTACTTTATCATCTGTGGTTGCTCAAGAGTACTTGAAGAGCCCGTCTTGTACTTTTTTGATTATTATATGCCCTATAGTATATTTACAAGTCTCCTTTATGTGACAGAGCACTCTTATCCACAAGACATAAAGCATATCATTATATACACTCGAGGATGCCCCGATCAGCCGTTTTTTGGTTGATATCGATCATGATTGTAAGATCGGTCAAGACAATACCACTACATTTCATGTTTTCTTTTCTTAACAATTGGTCAAAGTAAATTGTACCAATATTGATACCGGTGGTAATGATTTGGCAAACAGTTTAACAAATAAAAGGCAATTCACTTAAAAATTTAAACTTTCAATTTTAAAATCTAAAATTTCACACCCACTCAACTTTATTTGTTCAAGGTTAAGCAAAACTCTAAATTTCCAACTCTGTAAAATACATTAAAAAAACACCATGTTCTTAGCTTCATCAAATACTCATTTTATCTGGCCAACCTAACAGATCACACTGTTTCCAAATGGACCTCAAATGCATCACTAAACATGACATGCATTTGTTTTGGAGCTTAGCTGATTAGCCTAATATGCTGTTGGTCTTAGCGTGAATATCGGTAAAGACTTAGACACTGGATTAATATGTTGGAGTTAATGGACTGAAGAGTTTTGGAGACATCAGGAGCAGCAGACAAGCAGGTGGCTTCTACCAGTAAACATGAGGCTAATCCACAGCATTGATGGTAGGTATTGAGTTTACAGGCATTAATTCCAATCAACCTATCATGTTTTTTGACAAAAATTGGCCGATACTGATTAGTATCAATACTACGAGGGCTGATTGATAAGTTGTGAGCCTTGTATTGAAGAATATAAGCAGGGATGTCCTTTTTCAGCTCTACTATTCCCTGACTATTTAAGGCTGTGTACCCTGTGTACTGGTGTCATTTGGTCCGTTTATGTCAAAGAGGTAGCACTCTAAAGTAAACAAGGCAAGTGACTTTTGCAAAATGGACAAAATGCCCCTGTTCACAAGTCTGTCATTGTCATGGCTGCCATTAAAGATTGTGGCTTTGAACTGATTGAGCATCCACCTTATTCGCCTGATCTCGCTCCATCAGACTTTCATCTGTTTCCAGAATTAAAAAAGCCCATTTCCGGTACCCACTTTCAGTCAGATGATGACATCATACATGCAGTGGACTTTCTGAACGGTCAAGAAAAGGACTTCATGTGGCATTGAGGCCCTTAAACATCTCTGGCAAAAGTGTATAGATACTGAAGGGGATTATGTTGAAAAATAATGCAATATGTCTGCCAAAAGTCAAACCCTTAAAAATGAGGCTCACAACTTATCAATCAGCCCTCGTATCAAGGCACCTTTAATATACACTCGCGACCAGACCTACCAGTGCGATGTCATACTGTTGTTTTAGCACTTAAAACCCACTGGCAAGCCAAGTGTAAGGCATAGACCAGGTATGGGCAACTTTGCTCACCAAAGGGCCCTTTGCCATGTAAGACATTTATAACTTAACAGTTTTTACTTAAAATCTAGGAGGAAACAAGGAATTGCTAAGAAGTAGGAGCATTATATTGGAAGTCATACAGTGTTCAGTATTTTTTTGAGAGTTTTTGCATCCCTAGAGGGTATCCATACATACAGTTATTTCATTCTGATTCCTGTGATGATAATTAATTACAGTCATTTTCTTCATGAATCTGTTATTATATCCTGAGATAACAAAATATAGGTCAAAACCTCAACCAATATCTATGCGTATATGGGTAAAGTAGGGTTAAATAAAATTCCTGAATGCGTGTCTGCTTGGGGCTTCCATGTTAAATACTGCCAAACAGTCGTAGCCAAATTTGCCTCGAGGAGATCAACACTCCCATGGTTGGTGTGTTTTACATTAAACTCACATGGACGTTAATTTGATCTGCTCCAGTTCAGTGAGACAGAGGGAAAAATGTTGGAATACTCAGTGTAGTGTCTGCAGAATAATCCAGGGAATACTGACCGGATAGGCACAGATTGTATAATGTTATAAATGGAGGCCATATTGTGGGATTCCTCAGAGAAGCAGATGTGCTCCAGCTGACTTACTCTGTAATCCTCCTCACTCTCTGATCCAACACACACACCAAAACACACACTCGCACTCACATACAATGCACACAGATCGAGCATAAACAAGCTTTATCCTTTGATCATTGTGTGTCAGGGGGAAAAAAAGACATTACTGGCTGCAGAAGTCACTGGGAATGAAGAGAACGCATGAAAACTTGCATTTTAACGGGCAAATAAGCCAGCGGGGACCGAGATGCTCATGGAACATCAAAGGGTGGAAACGACCGAGTCTGTTTCAAGTTAGGTTAGAAAATCAAGTCTGCATTAACAACCCGCTGATCAAATAACCA
The DNA here is from genome assembly GCA_037902135.1 of Cetoscarus ocellatus. Taxonomy (NCBI): domain Eukaryota; kingdom Metazoa; phylum Chordata; class Actinopteri; order Labriformes; family Labridae; genus Cetoscarus; species Cetoscarus ocellatus. The sequence goes on along the minus strand of JBAMNC010000050.1, from coordinate 425,178 downwards.
GGTTCTGCACACGGATGTACAGTGGTGAAGAAAGATGATCACCAAGCTTTATATAGCATCATCCCAGACCAGCACATTAAGCATCTCATCCCCACTAACTGGAAAACGGATGGGAGGTGTGCTTTCCACAGAAGCAACCTTAAAGCACCGCCATTTCCAATATGACTGTGGTTTGGAACATAACACAAATCTGAGGTAAATTTAAAGGCCTCATGTCCTGCAAAATCAGTTTTGTTTGCTTTGAATGTTGTTAGAAGGGGCTTGGGGAGCAGAAGAAAATAACACCTTCACTAAACTCTCAGTTCACAAAGAAATGTCTCTTTTACAAAAGCGGCCCTAAAAATGCTCTGTTTTACTTCCTGGGGTTTATGATGTAATAGCCATACAGACTCCACCAACATGTGTGTGCTGCTAATCAAAGGAAAACACCATGACTGCTTTAAAAGTCCGATCCATGGCCTGTAACCCCTCCTGCCCCCTCCCATCAGACATCATTTGGGCAGCCAGTCAGTGCAGACCTCATCACCACGGCCCCATAGTCTCCCTGCCCCCACTTATATGAGCGTTTCCAAAGGGGAGGAAAAAAGAGCTGCATCTGATCCTTCACAGAGGATGTCTGTTCAACTTAAGTTAAATCTTTGCTTAACAGACACACAAGACAAGATGTAAAAAGTCAAACACACCAACACATGGGACCTTTAAAGTAAATTTAATGCAATTTAAAGTTTAAAAGATAAAAAAAGCTGACATCACATCTTGTGTCAATTTTTAATATAAGTCAAAATCTAAAATAGTTCTTTAGGTTTTTTTTAATTGTTAGGATACTTTGTAACACATATTTGGTTGTAATTCAATAAATCAATCCATAAATCTTTATTTGTACATCACCAAATCATTACAAAAGTTATCTCATGACTTTTTTGTGAAAGAGTAGGTCAGTGTTATACTCTTCTTTTCTTTATAAATATTTTTATTGATTTTGTTTTTTTTTTTTACTTTATATATTTTTTTTTTTAAAAACCAGACACAGCATGTATTCACCATGAGTACAACTTATGCTGTCTAAATTGAGTGTTTGCTCAAGTTTGTGCCCAGAGCTGCGTTTGTCTGAAAATGAGGAGTGGTCAGGGACAAAACTGTTGTCCCTAATATGAGGACACAGAAAATGACTTTAAACCTCTGCAAACCTAGTCTTACAGGCACGGTTGGTAATCAGATTTAGATACACTTTTTGTTATACTGGTTAAAATGATTGTTATGTCCCGATAGCAATCAATGCATGATGTGTTTTTAAAAGAGAGCGAAAAATAGCCGCTGTCTATAGCAGGAGTAAACCAGGGAAAACACCAACCAAGCACAGCGATTCAGACCGAATTTATTAAACCAATCAAATCCCGCACTGCCGTTCTGCCCACCATCTGAGCGTACATTTTGCCGGCGTGTACTGACTGTGATTCAATGTGAGTAGTCGAGCTGAGAGGGATCCAAGTATTCTGGAGAATGGCAGAGAAACTACCTATACCCTGATTACTGGTAACCGCTCCTCCTGCTAAACAGAGCAAGAAAAGAAAGATGGAGGCAGAGAAGGCGAAAACAAAAAAGAATTTGGACAAAGCCAGGGCAAATACGAGAGTCAACATCGGGTTGTGAGTACTAACTAACTTGCCATGTTCGTTTGTTTGTTTTTTTAACTTTACTATGATAATGTTTTGGTGTTTTCTTACCGCTGAGTGAGACATGACTTGGTGTAGTGCAAAACAACAACGATGTGCTGAGGACCGGTTTTGAGTCGGTGGTTTTGAATCAGTCATATGGTCGCAGCGCTCGTGCAGGTGAGTGAGGGCATCGTTTTGGAGGAGCTCCAGGGAGGGGCGGCTAGACAGAGTCCTGAGGAGATGCTACATTCAAATTCATGCTAGTTTTCCGTGACTACCAACCCCACCTAAGTCTAAAGTCTGTGGTGCAGTGTTTCTGCCATTTTGAGGATGCACTGGAAAGACTGACCCACATCCCCAAGATCAAAACACAAACTTGGCTGAGCTTGTTTCACTCACATGGGATGCACAACAGCATACCTCTACCAATTTAATATCAAAGCATATGTTAAAAAAATCATATCAAAACGGGACAGAGAGTAAGATACAGCCTGTTATTTTCTGAGGAGCTCCCCAGTGCACTATTCCCATGCACTCCAGTGCCCATAATCCAACCAGAAACAAGTAAAAAACACGTAATTAAAAATTTTTTTGGCAACATGGAGCTACATCTATAATATTTGTGTGCACACTAATGACAGTCAATGATAACAATGCTCACAGATAATAAAAGAGGCTGTCCAGTATGTTTTATGTACACAATAGAGGACAGAGACAAGGATTCCTGCAAGAAAATGAGGACATACATTGCCTAAAGACCACAGTTATTTGGTGTACAGTAAACAGGCCCATCATAAACAAACAAAAGGTGTGATCCTGTTGGTTTTAAGAGGAACTTTTAATAATTAATGAGGTTTTGCTTTTGCTGTCATATGGAAGTGTTGCCCCAGGATGCTTCACTTTGAAAAAAAAGGCCCTGAAAGGTAAACACAGTGTCTTGTGTGTGTTCTTTGAGTATAGCAAAATGAGAAGAATTAAATAATCCAGCCAAAATTCAGACTAAATAACTAAAGTTTGTTTTACTTTGCCGTTTAAAAAGCAAAATGCCAGCCACCTAGACAGTCTAAGTTTGTGACCCAGGGTACTTCAGATTTTTGGGTGGCATCAAATCAGGAGAAAATTACAGGAGCAAGGGAAAACAACAGAAATCAACCATGCATTACAATATAAGAAACGCAGATACACTGATGAAGCTCTGTATGTTACATTATTTGACACAACCTACAACCATGGGTCAGACATTTCTGCAGTCAAACTTATGATTGAAACTGTTGTAGAGGAACACAAATGATCAATAAGCCCTCATAAAACCAGTCATCTGTCACTTCTACTGCTCCAGGTTACCTCCACTTCAGACCATGATTATGTCGGTAACACAACAGTTATTATTCTTTTCTTTATGTAGCAGCAGACAGCGAATTAAACCACCAGCACAAAGCATCCACATGATGGAAGTCTTCCCTCCAGATTAGCAGCTCGACAGGACAGCTGAGCAAACTGAGAGACAGACAGAGCAGCTGAATCCAGCCTGAGAAGTGTTTCTAAGCAGGACGACATCTTTAGTTTCTAATGACTCAACACGACCTGGACCTGACTTATCACACTGATTATGTCCATCGCAAACACTCCAACACTGAAGGCTCCATGTCTGCTGTCTGAGGGATGACTGACGGCACCTACTGTACATCTGTGCATCCAACAGGATATAAAGCAGCTAAAGGTGCTTTTCAACTTCAGGGACTTTGCCCAGGGACCTGGAACCTTGCTTTTTAATAGCAGGGGCCAGGATAGTACTTCCTTTGTGAAGAGGGGTCTGCAGTGCTGAATATTGTTTGAGAACTTGTAGCATTTTATGAACTAGGGATGCACAATATCATCTGAACAGGCAGATATTATAATTTTTCCAATATTTACAACCAACATTTTAGCCGTACAAACTGGCTACAGATAACTCATATATTGGCTGTAATATTGGCAGAACTTACAAATGTATCAAAATGGCTTAACTCATCAGGACTGAAGGTCCACTTTAATAAATTAAGAGTATCATTTATTAAAAACAAAATGCTGTTTTTCTTGTTTCAAATCAGTTTCTAACTCAAATGGATGTCCCATAAAAGGGGGCAGCTAAATTAAAGTTAAGTGGAGGCTTTATGCCCTTGATAAAAGAAATCAGTCTCAATGTCTGTATCAGTAATAATGAGTTTGGAAATATCAGCATAACAGATATAAGCCAAAATCCAATGCTGTGCTCAGTGATGACCTGCAGGCATACATAATCTTAACCTACAAAATCATAATACTCTGAGCAGCAGGAAGTATCATGATGTGTTTTTCTACATAGTCTATTTTAAGATCAAGCAATAATATATGCATAAAAATACAGTTTCTAATCATTATTGACATAAGCTTGGTCCCTGCTGGATAAGATTCACCATCTGTCTGTGTGACAGACATAATACCTATAAGGGCGCACTCATACCAAACACGTTTTGTCCAAACAAACTCTGGTTCACACTTTTGGAAAGTTAAGTAGACCTGGGGTGAAGTAAAAGCTCATACGAACTCTGGTGAGGACAAGAACTGAACTGTGATCCACCTGAAAACAGGGGTCTCAGTTTGCTTTTAGGCGGACCACAGTTCAGTCCACAATTTGGCCGAATACCACAACAGTAAGCAAGCTGACATAGCGTTCACTGACAATACCAAGAAGAGTGTAGCTAATGTTAGCATTGCGAGCAAGCGGCTACCAGTGTCTGGTTCTCATAACGGGTGAACATCTACAAATCTGTACAGAATATGGTTACACATCCCTCCAGTCAATACGCAAGTGCCACCTGCCTAAATGCAACTTTATCTTTTTTTTTTGGCTCCATATACTTCTGAACAACTTTGAGCTAAGCAATGTTATTACTTGAAGCTGGTGTGTATATCCCGATTTCCATACATTTTTAACTTATAAAGTATTAATACAGCATTATGCAACAAAATGTCACATTATATTGATGTATCACTGCCTTCTTCCACCCCTACTAAATGGTGTTTCACCATTTCTGAAGATGCTATGATAACATGAGGGAGATAAGCTGTAAAAAGACCAACCACTAACTAGGGCTGAGTTATATTTAGAAAAATTGACAACGAAATGTTTTTACTTTTTTTATTGATTGTTGTACGGTGTCCTTAAATGTCAAGAAAGGTGCTTATCAATAAAATCTATTCATTTATTTACATGGAAAAAGCCAGTAACAGTGCAGACCCCAATGTGGCCACGCCCCTACTCAGACAGACCATGCCCCCTTGACTTGTGGCCACGCCACCTTAGGGGTTGTAGCCTTCAGCACTTCCTTACTGCCCAAGATCGAAAGTACATGGGGTTAAGAATATCAGTTTCAGATAAATACCTGAAATAAGGTTCACGATAAACACGACACACAAGATTTAATGTTTAAACAGAAATAATAAAATCAATTTGATAATGCCCACTGTTGGATTCTTAGAGAGCGTTGTTTTAAAAGATGGTTGCTAACTCACTGCAAGCATTCCTGATAATTTTTATAATCAATAATTACACACCACTGCAACAAGCATGAGGACCAACTTGACCAGATCGCACAATTATTAGAGGTTACAATGTGATGCTATATGTTGGAAATATTGTAAATGCTTCTACATCAAACTGCCATGTTGTAGTTCCAGGTTGTAGTTCTTCATTACATTTAAGCTTAGAAATGTGAGAAAAGTAGATTAATTGGTTAAGATTGTTACAAAAAAAAGAACATTTAAGTTTCATAATTTTTGTTTGCGATACACCTCATCGTCAGCAGTGATCCAAAGCAAAGTAAAAAATCCCATAAGCTTTTAGACATTACAAGCACAATGCTAACTTCTCAGTTAGCCTAGAAAAGTACATCATTCCTGCGCCACTCTGTTTGAGAAACACTGTACTGATAGCACCTTCTGTGCTGGCCGTGTAGCACAACTGCTTTTATTCCCTCTCTGAATGTCACTGATATTAATAAACTCCTCAGGACTTGCAGCCTCAATGCAAACCCAAACAATAACGTGCAACAGCATGTATGTCTCTCCTTAAAAAGAGGTTCCTGGAAATAAAAGCTCCTGGTCCCTTTGTTTGAAATGCACCATCAGGTTAAGGAGTGCAGTGTGTATATTTGAAGTGAGATATTTCCTAAAAACAAACTCATCTGTCCAAACAAGGCCCTCGTGCTGTGCCACTCCACTTACAGTATCATACATATTGCATAATAATGATCCTGAGTCACACTTGTACAGAGACAGTCACCAGAAAACAAATTTATCTTTCATGCTGTGACTCATCCAAGGTGTAGAATAAATTTCACAACCAAACATGAATGTGAGACAAAAGGACAGACTGCAGGCTGACAAAAAGAGGATGTTTGGCCAGTGGGGTGCGATGACGATAAAGTGACGCATCAGCAAACATTCGCCTTCTACTTTTGACTAATTCTAGGGCAGTTTTTGAGTTCTTTGTCCAACATTTGAAGCTCTGTTGGTGTCTCAGTGAAAAACTGTTTCACTCACCGGACGTCGTTTTGCTGCGGAGGCTTCTTCTGGCCGACCAGATTCACCGTTCTTGCTTGGATTGGCTTCTCTTCTCTGAAACACACAAAGCAAGAATTTTGGTTCATTTCTATTGACTTAAGGAGATTTTAGGACAGCCCTTATGAGTGATCCAACAGCTTGAACTCACCTTCCTGTCCCCAGAAAACCTTTTAACCTTAGAATTTGTTTTAGGAGACTGAATGGACCGAGTTAGGGCTGGGCAATTAAATGAGTTCTGTTCCAACTACAATTATGGATTTCAACTAAAATTAAAAAAGATAATCAAGATAAATCAATAAACATACCACATTGTGCTTGTTTTTCCTATTGGTCATGTCATGAGAGGTGAACAGTAAGTGTTTGTTAGTTTCATGTTGTGTTTTCATCTGCATTTGTCAGTTTGCTTGTTTACTAGTTTGTTTTTCTGTAAGGAAGATAACTAGAGAAGTTGTTGACAGATATTGATGACATTTTCAGGGAGTGATGGTCATGGCAAAAGAAAAAAGTGGTTAGATTTTGGTGGTGATCCAAATCCAAATGCTGATCCAGGATTTTATCAAGGATTTGTTAACATTGCAAAATATAACAGTTTTTCACATTGTCACTAATAACTCACAAGCCTTTCAATAGATTTTGATGAAACTTTTAGGGAGTGTTGGTCATGGTACCAGGAAAAAAGTTCTTTGTCAGCCTGTCCATGTGCTTGTTTGCTAGCAGGATACCGGTAAGTCAATCGCAACAGATTTTGATGAATTTTAAAGGATGTTGTTCATGGCAGAAGGAAGAAGTGATTATATTTTCACAGTCATACAAAAAGGGGTGTGAAGTCAGGAATATTTTCCAGGATTTGTTAACACTGTGCTAATGGGCAGTTTTTCACATTTACATGAATAAGTCGGCTAAGACTGTCTTAAAACTTGCACTTCGAGTTATAAAATATTTTGGCAAAAAGAGTACATCAGCACTACCTCAAATATGTAGTAGTATCTATCAATCCATTATCCATACCCCTTATCCCTTTCAGGGTCGCTGGGGGCTGGAGCCTGAGCCTGGGTGAGAGGCAGAGTACAACCAAATCACAGGGCCACATAGAGAGAGTGACAACCATTCATGCTCACACTCATACCTAAGGGCAATTTAGAGTCACCATTTTACCTTTTGGGCATGTTTTTTGGTCTGTGGGAGGAAGCCAGAGTGCCCAGAGAGAACCCACGCATGCACAGGGAGAACATGCAAACTCCATAAAGGCTCTGCCTGACACAGGACTCAAACCAGCAGCCTTCTTGCTGTGAGGCATGAGCAATATCTGCTGTGCCATTGTGCTACCCTGTAGTAACTCTTATTTATTCATATACTTTACATGTTTTATAATGAATTTTATAAATGTTAATCTTTTCAAGTTTTTTTTTTGTTTTATTTGAGTTTTTATCATTTAAAAGTTTTATGAATAAAGAGTCCAATAAATGCATGTAAGGCAAAATCAGTGTGTAATCATGTTTGATGGAGGTGTCTGAAAAAGTCGATTCATGTCAGAATTGCAGTTCTTAGCCTGACATTTTTCCATTGTTAGCTTTGAGGAAAAAGTGGACTTAGGTCGTGTTCACATCTAGATCATTTGTGAGGGTTGTTCGATACAAATGGACTTATTTCATCCTTTTAATAATAATAACAGGTGTTGTAATGCATTGTTGGAGAGCCTGATAAGTCACCTTTAGTGGTAGTGTGGCAGAACTTAAAGCTCAAAACAAGAGTGAATACCAACAGGACACTACTGCAGGGGATCTGGGCACATTTTTGGGGGCGTTACCCACATGTTCAGCTGTGTTGCTCATTCCCGGATGCATGATTCTTACAAGTTATACCTTGTTGTCATGGTAACAAATCAGGCTTTCAAATAATACAAAATACAACATCAATTAGTACTGTTAAAGGGGAGACATTATTGCTAAAATAGTGTTTCAAAACTTTTGAACAATATGAATAAAAACGCTGTTTCAAAACTGTTTGTGTTGGTTGGTTGTGTTGCTTAAGGTTATCCTGTTAGCTCTCTGCATTAGTGATGTTTCTGTATGGACCAGCAAATAAAAAACCCAGCCCAGCTCTCCTTTGTAGCTGCATGACCTTTCTTTTATGTATTTTTTTTTCTTTTTAACAGGTTTTGAAATAAATATTTATTTATTCATCCAGAATCATTTTTTCTCCATCCAAGGGAAAAGCTAACCAGAATCACTGTGGTTAATGAATTGACCTTTGGCACAAACCTCACATGCTGCCAGTTCAAAAAAAACCCTGAAATATCCCTTTAAAGAAAAAAAAAACTATGTACTAGAATAACAGTTTAGTTACGGTTTAATATTAATTTGGTAATTTTAAATCAGAGGGTTACAAAATGCTTTGACATTCAGGCAAAGGCATACATACAAAGCATAAGAACCCAAACAACAAAAACATTAAAAACAAAGTTTATTTTTGTGTCATTTAAGTTTGAATGACGTTAAACTCACTCCACAAAGTAAACTTAACTTATAGACAAACACTCCAATCTCAAAATAAGCTGCTCGATTAGACTCTGTCTCCAGTCAAGCAGCTTCTTTGACATGCTTTACACAGAAACATGTCATCAGAACGTCCACTTACATGTTCACAGTTTGATTTTAAAAACCGTCTCATCCATAAATATGAACCGTGGGCTCTGATCAGTCTGATCACAGGAAACTGGAGAGAGAAATCCCCACCAACACCCACACTGTCTAAATCAGAAGACATGTCTTTTTATCGTCCTTAACGTGGGCACCTCGCTCATTATGAGACATTTCTGCATGTTAGATGTGCTGATGGCTCTTCTTCTGCTGTACTGACAGTTTAAAAATAACCAGTGATCAATGAAGACTGACATCCTCAAGATAAACTGGTGAAGGAGGATAATGTGTTGCTCAAAATCTAAATTTACTGTTAAAAACTCATGGAGGGTTTTCATCAATTGGGTTGTTTCTGTATTTTGGCTAAAAACAAATGATGGAGGGGCCACACCACTGTGGTAGGAGGATACCAGCAAACCACGGTTTCTAATAATACATTTAAAAAGTCCTATCAATGTTTCATATCATGCAGCTGCAGGAGCTGCTCACGTAGCATTTTAGACTTCTGTTTGGCTTCTCCCAATCTGTAGAAATATATGTGGATATGAAAATATCTTTCCTGACATGTCAGGCACCAAACACATTTCCACCTTAAAATGGGGTCCTTTCTACTGTGCTCACAAGAAGAGACCTTGTATGCATGACTTTAAGGTGGTTCTCAGACCTGCAGCTCGGTTGCTTCATTCCCAGTTATAAGAAATACTAAAAATCCTGTCCTTTGAATCATCTCATGGTCACACATCAGGATGTGAAATGAGGAAGATCCACACAAGAGGACTGGGCTGGCCTCACGTCATTGTGTCACAGCTGTGACTGCAAGTAGCACCCTGTATTCTGGGATAACAGTTAGCAGGCTAACAACAAAAGTCATAATTTTAGGCTGAAGATGTCCTTGTAGTTTGTCCTTGATATTTGTGTCTGTTCGCATTTTTGTTTATATACCTGCCCATATGGTGTTACTGGATGATCTCACTAGAGGGACAGAAGACCTTAGGCTCTATGTAACTACCTTTTGTGTAAGAAGTAAATTGCAAACATGGTGCTAATTCTGAGAGTAAAAGAAACAAAATTAACAACAATAATCAATATCATCATCACCTATTTGTTGACAAACTTGACCAGTAGTCAGACCTCACCATCAGCTTCGTATGCACTCTGTTTCTACAAGATTTTCCTCTGTGAACGTCGTGACTGTCTCTGTGATCTGGTCTGATGAATTGTGGCCAACTGCTGATAGATGTAGTAAAAGCAGCAGTGAAAGAAGAGGGTGTACCTCTTTCCTTTCATTGTTCATTGTAAATTGTCCTTTAACATTGTATCAAAAATGCCAATCGGTAGTTTATACGGGGAAAAATGCAGCTAAATAAGCAAAGCTAACACAAACACACCCATCAACAAAGTCACCAAGCTACACCGGTCAGCTGCTGGAGCCACAATTAAGGAAAGAGGGTGATGTCATATTCATGTTGACTTTTTGTCATGTTCAGAGGTACTCAATCACATATATAAATAATAACATTAATTGTAACTGAATTGTAACAAATGTCTGCTGCCAACTAGTGGCTGGAGGCTGCACTGAAATACAAAACAAATGTCCTGATTTAAAATAATAATAATAATAATAATAATAAAATACCACAATACTGCACAAAAACATCTATACAGTATTTTGCTGCAAAGCATGGCAATATATTAATGTATCAATATTTTCTTAATGTGTTTTTGGACTCTCTAATTAGCTTAGACACCTGTGAAGGGCTGCTCTGCAACTACACTGTATTACAGAAAACCAGGCTGTGGTACATAAAAAGGTTGGAGACCTCTGTTTTAAACTCATGCAGTGTAACACACAAGAGGTATAGCTGTTAAATAATAACACAGTCACACCAAGTGTTATCTATTATAAATGTTGGGTATCCAAATACAACTATTGGAAGTTTCTGAGGAAAGAGACCAGAATTGTGTCTTAACCCTTTAAAGCCCGTTGTATCATGTTTGACACATACTTTTATGATACCTCTATCTAATCAATATCATCAACAAATTACTAAAAAAACATCTTAATACAATCAGATAAATGATGAAAAATGTCAAATGGATTAACAGTTGCCAAGAATGCCTAATGCATCAAATGAGTTACAAAAATATATATGTTAAATTTTATGGAAAAATTTTGATTTTTTTAGGATTTCAGTAGAAAGTAAAATAAACATTTCAGCTTCAAGAAATTAAAATTTTCTGGCTATAATTTGTGTTTTCAGGCATTAAAGGGTTCATCAAGACAATGGTCAGCTCACACTGTGCTCTTAGTCTCAGTGCCTGGCCCAAAAACAAATCAGAGAGCTCAACCACCCTCCTTATTCACCTGATCTAGCACAGGGACTTTTTCCGTTTTCCCATATCAAATCCTTGCTTAAAGTAACATGTAATGAGTCTGTCAGATGTTAAGAAAAGAACAACAGAGGTTCTGAGACAACTGCCCGGAAAATATCTACTGTACTACCCTGATACGCCAGAGAGTTCAGTATACTGCTATATAGCATATATTCCACTAGTCCAACTGGGCTTCAACCCACTAAAATTGATAGGGCTTACAAAAACACATCCAGAAGGTGACTAGATGATTGTTCTGTCAATCATTCATCAATCATACCTTCACTGTTGTCATCTGTTCAAATATGTCATCAAATATGAGAATACACTTTCACATCAAAATTTATTTTAGTTACAGCAAATTTGTGAGTCAGCTAATGCATTTCTACACTTAAATAAGAAATATCTTGACGGTTTAAACGGAAAGGTAAATGGACTTGAGTTTATATAGCACTTTCCTAGTTTCTTTGACTAATCAAAATTGCTTTACAACGCAGGTCACATCTACACATTCACTCAGTGATGGTTGGAGTCAGGTGCATTAGTATCAACTAACACTTCACGCCCTTTCGTACCCATTTACACGCCACTGACGCAGCAGTGGGAGCATTTTGGGGTTAAGTGTCTTGCCCCAGTGTCGCCATGTGACAACTGGAGCTGGGCTCGAACCTGCAACTTTTCAATTTCTGACCAAGGGGCTGATCTGGGACCACACTGTCACATCAGATAGGAGGACCAGTGCTTTAAACTCATCCAGTGTAATATATATCTTGCCTCTGCAGACTCTCCCGGGGAGACAGTTGAACAAAAACCTCATGCAGGTTATCCAAATATCAAACTTTTGCCTGTTATTAGTATACATATGATTTTTATTAAATCCCTGTTATGTATCATCGAGATCAGCAGAGCAATAACATTTCAAATAAACCTCAGTATCACAATGCACTTTAGTGTACCTACTCTATAAATAGCACATATTGCTCATTCAGTCGTGATGAAACCGATGCAAGAAACACCACACCCCTTTCTAATGTGTTTTTCATTAACTTGAGCATTTATTGTTGAACTGAATCAACATCACAGTGCTGATGAGGAGCAAATTTTTGAGTTTGTTTGTAGATTGATAAAATGCACAAACATTCATGGATGACAGTTCCATGTTTAACAGGATAAGCATGAAAAAGGAGGGCTCTCATAGGTCATCTGTGCTTGTTGTATTGCTGTGGGGAGGAGCTTTACTGTACTACGTTCACATACTTATGTAACAAGGATTTAGGCTTTAAAGAAGATATTAAGGATTGAAGCAGAGGTTAGCAAGTCTTTTTGTTTGTTTTACACAACCCTGTAGGACGTCATTGTTTACCCATTATACTCACTATTATATCAGAATCGCTACAGATATGAGCCTGCAGTGTGTTAGTACAGATCCAGGGATCTTTGATGCTCTAATAGAGTGCAGAGTGATGCTGAGTATACCTAAAAATGCTCCTGCTAAGAGTGGAGTATTCTCTGCCTCTCTGCATTACAACCCACACTATCCTACTGCTAGTACACTCACCATGCATGTATTAGTCAACCAGTGCAGCTTTTCAGTGCAGACCTCATCGCACAGACACACACACATCCGAACGGCAATGAGAGGAAACACTGCTGAGGCCAATATTGTACGAGACATGTATGTGCTGACAGCCCTGCCTTATTTGCGGCTGCTACACTGTGACACGACTGAATCCACGGCTTCTCGTACATTACTGAAAATGATGCATAGCCACTTAGAGCCGGAGCTATATATTGGACATTTCCTTCTTTAGATGCAATGAATCGATCTTCCGTTCCAGTGCTGGGCTATCAGTCCGCGCAGAGGGCTTAAAATAGAAACAGGGACGTAAAGCTTGAGGAGCGCCTCGCTTAGGTGGGTCGCTCCATCTTTTTCTATCAGCCCATCTATGCATGCAGAAAGCCATGCAGAGAACGTTTGGTCCTGGAGAAGGCAAAAGGGATGAAGGGGTGGATGTGAGGGGCTTTTTTCTGCTGCAACTGCACAGGCCAAATAATCAGGAGACTCTCCCTCGCACATGCATGTATGTATGGATTGTGGTGGTATAGGAGAGGAGGAGGTGGATGCAGCTCCTGATTCAAAATGACATTACACAGGCACCTTTTCCCCCGCTGTTACAGGCCTACTGGTTCTATAACAGCCCGTGTGATGTCTGTTGCAAGAGCACTGGCCTACATACAGTGCATACGGCTGGGAAAGGCTCAACCGCACCCCAGAGCGGAGAACAGCAGCTGTTGAGATGGATGCTGCACAGATAAAAGCCAACAGGGAGGGTTTTACTTTTGCTACTCTGAGTGCCAGGCTTCAGCGAGACTTCTGCTGCATCCATCCTTTAAATATTTCAGTTCAAGTCCGAGTACTCGACTCAGGCTTTGGCCATTTTTTTAAGGAGGCTGGTTCAGCTGAGAGAGTATTTTCTACTTATGATGTTGATGAGGCATGGAGATGACACACCCCTCAATCCTCACACCACCCTCTGCTTCTCTTCCTCCTTACTGACACACAGCTGTAACATCTGCAAACTGGAGGTGAAGCCGGTCCACTCTGCTTGCTGGCCATGCATGCGAGCAGCTGTAGCTTTTATGGGCCTGTTTGTGAGTGAGAGAGGTCTGTGTGGGGGGGACCTGCAGGCAGGAGTGGTTTCAGGGATTTGTGGCCCCAGGCAAAAACAATACAAGACCCTAATTCCCCATGAGGAGTCAGTATCTATAATTTGCATGATATGAGGTAGGGCTGAACAATATATCTCCAACGTCTTTACTGCAACGTGAGGATGCAAAACAGTCTCATTGCAGGATGTGCAATGTTAGTCAGATGTCTTAAAACATGTCATGCTGACAATTGTGTGTTTGATGGAAATTTAACCTTCGTTAGGGTCGGTAGCGACCCGTTTTAGGTTTTAAAGGCATAAAAGACCCACTTAATATTTGTTTATTGCATCAAGGCTTTTTAACTTTATCAGGGACCTCTATTAAAAAAAAAAGGAAAGAAAAAATAAAAACAATAAATTATAGGTGCGCTGTTGAAATAGTGTCATCTGTGTTGTTCGGGTCGGTCTTGACCCATTTATAAAAATAAGATTATAAAGCAATAATTAGAGTCAAAACTGAAATCATGGTGCATCTGTGAAGATAAACAGATAAATATTCATAAATGTTCACAAAATATTCATGCTCATAAAGTTCTCTTGCTAAAAAAATACCATTTTCCCTTTTTCTTTCAGTAAATATATATGGGTCGAAATTGACCCGTCACACCATAGATGCTACTATAGTTAATAATATTAGAATGGTAAAATATATATACATATACCTCTACAATATGTGTTCTAACACCCCCTAGTAATAGGGAGGTAACAGTACAACCTCTTCTTTATTTATATGATTCTCTTGAGTTTCATTTTACACTTTTTTGAATGAAATCAGGGGGTATACAGACAAAGAAAGGCCCAAAGGCCCACAACAATAGATATTAAACCAATATTTTCATGGATAATGAAGCCTGACAATGGTAACCAAGAGATAAGGGGAAAAAAATTGCATGATAGATAATTGTTTTTAGTGTAATTTACAGCTGATTTAAGGCACAGGTCAAAACCAACCCTAGCGTGGAGCGTGTACAGAGAAAGGTAACACAGTACAAGGGTTAAGCTACAACTGTTCTAGTTTCCTGATGCTGCATCCGCACATCAACCTATAGCAGCTGCCGTTGACCAGGATTGAGAAATCATCAAAGTTTCGGCGAAAGTATGTTCCTAAGATCCCTTTGGTTGTGTTCAATGTAGGTCCAAGCAAATAAAGCAGGGAGGAAACTTGTGCTAGTGGAGTATGAGGTTTCCCTTGACTAATTGTAGGTGGATTTTAAACATTCACCAAGATAGTGCTCTCAACCTAGGGGCAGTTTGGCCTACCTTAGCTTGGCGCTACTGAACGTTGTGAAAACACATTTTGACCTCACTCAACAGACGCCATATGAAGTGGATATTTATGCCATTTCACCAAGTGCAGCTGCAGGTGGTCTTAGTATTCCGACACCATGGCTGTCCCCAAAAGTCATACAACAGGAGTCCAGTTCTGAGGAGGGTGTAGCTGGACTTGACTGAGATGAACGCAGCTGTAACTGAGGGTACAAACATCAGCGGAGGTCAACTTTTGCTGTTGTGTACAAGTGTGTTGGGTCGAATGACAGACATTTTTAAGCATGTGTAATTTTTTTCAGTGCACCCAACTTACATAGCATTGCCCAACTGATGTTAACTTAGTTCTGCATAGCCTGACTTTCGCTATACTAAAGCATAAGTTGGCCAAAACGTCAGTAAGTGAATGCAGCTTTAACAATTTATGGTAAAAGTCTGTCAGTATCACTTGCAGTAGGCTTCCTTAGACACCGTAGTGCATGCAGATTCTTCATGTTACCATCACTTAAAATGTACAGGCTACAGACAAAGCTTATCTTAGGTACAGGGATGTTACAGGTAAAAAATGACCATGTCACTTCACCCCAAAATCAGTTCTGATTAACAATCTAAGTCAAATTCTCTGAGGTAATCAGAACAGATAGAGATGGTTATTTAGCAGTTATGCACTTCAGTATTGGTATTCACCAACATTAGTGCTTTTTACCAACATCAGCCATCGGCCAAAAAAATGTGGGATGTACAGTTATCAGTTTCAGATGTTTATTTGTAATGTTATACCAATTTAATGCCAACATCTGATATCTGAATCTACCTGCGACGCAGAGCACACTTTTTTATTGGGCAGAAGAAATTAGCCTGTTATCAAACTGATCTGTTTTCATGATAAAACATGGGAGAAAATATGAGTTTTGAGGGAAAATTACACCAACAGAAGTTATTATAAAAAAGTTGGTATCAGCATCAGTATCATCTAAATGTTCTTGTAAAACCTCAGCATCAACACTGATTTTTACAATCCATGTATCTGAATTTATGCTCAATGGATGATGGTGGTGGTGAGGTTAATGAAATTTAAAATTCTAGATTGTTTTTATGAGACCCCAAGTAAGTTCTTAAGACTTGGTCTAAAAGACTGAATAAAGATTCACTGTTACAATGCTATTGCATGTTAAAACAACTTGTGTTCTGTCCTTGATTTTATAATATTTCAGTAAACTGCAAAGTCTTAGAATACAGAATAGATTTTACAGATGATTTTCAGGTACTGAAAAAAATCCTGGAGAACCTCCTTTTCCATGCTGGGTGACTGAACTGGGCATAATAGCTGCATATGAGAGAATGTCACATAGGATGCAGGAAAGAATGGACAAATACCTCCTTAAATGGGGCATATTTCTGAAATTAATAGGCCTGTGTGTATTTGTAAAGCCACAGTGAAGATATGCTGACCCATGATGATAGTTGGGGGTGGCGAATAAGGGTATGGTTGTTAAGACTTGAAGTGGTATGATGCAAGAACTGAGAAAAAATATAAATTGAAATAAGTAGAACCACTATGCATTTATTGGAAAATTGCCCCTTAAAAATTGCAATTTATCACAGGAGGAAAAAATCTTTTTTGCCAATGTCATTCAGCACTAATATGGAGACATTTTGAGGCTGTGTGAAGGGCTGTTGAAGCATAGCTATTTTATTATCCTCAATCTTATATTTATAGGTAATTTTTTGGCCTTTATGCCTTTAATAATAGATACAACAAGTTAGAAAGTAGGGAGAGAGTGAGATAAGAAACACAGAAAAGAGGCAGTAGGGTGGAATCAAGTCCGGGCCACCTGCACCGTGGTCTGCAAAGACATAACCCACTAGGCGATCAGCACCTCCACACCCCGATTTTCAATATAGTCAGCCTGACATCCAAGCTGTGGCTTTGCTCTGACAGAAGGCGCCTGTTCTTGCTCACTTAAAGTGTATATAAAGCATTGTGCAGTGAGTGTTGCCCTGAGCAGCTTGAAACTTGAGCTCATAAAGGTCACAAGAGATCCTCGACTCCACATGGTAATTGTGAAATCACAAGAAAACAGGAAGAGCAACATGATAAAAACAGGTTTTTATCCATGTTTGCTTGATGCAGAAAATTGGGGTGGTAGAAGTCAAACTTCATGATGCAGTACATGGTTTCAAATTCTAAATTATTTGGAAGAACAGGGGCTCTTGGTTTAATTCTCTGTGGATCAGTGTTTGGTTTGTGGTGGCTACTAAAGTCATCTGAACCAAACAAGGCTAGTAAACCAAAGCAGAGTACAACTACAGTGAGAAATCTAATGTAGTGCCAACTGACATTCAAGCAGAATGTGGCTAGCATTAGCATTGCTAATCCTTTTCACTGGTTAATGTAAACCATATTTCCACACTATTTTATTCGCCTGCGATACTCCTTACAAGTCTCTCATGTTATGTCCATCTCCAACGCCCCTTTAGCAATCCAAAATAAGTTCAAACAAAAGATTTAAATACTAAAAATGTATTCCTTTTGTCTCTCTCCTGAGCTGCTAGTTTTGTTTACTATCTTTCTCCTGCACAATGAACGTCACCTCTGCTGACCTCACCTTAGATGGCTCAATGGCACTATCACATGGACTGAGGTAACTGATTGTATTTCTATAAAACCAGAAGTTTTAAATGTAGTAAATTAATATGCAAAAAAATATTATATTAAGATAAACCATCACCACACTAAACATCATGATACTATGGTGTGCAGATTTCCCCCCACCCTACAAATTATTCAATATTTAGACCAAGTTTGAAATAGAGAGTAAAGTCTAAATCAGTGGTTTTTAAAGTTTTTCCCCCTAAGCTGTCTACAAATAACTCAAACTCTTGAGACAACCCCTAATATTCACATCCTCTCGAAGTATCATTTTAAACATGTGTTACAGTATCTCATCAGTCCATATATATGTTTTTACGTACTAATGACTAACATAAGATGACAGTTACATTGCTAATGAATTACTTATTAACATATTTTAAAAGAAAATTCTTAAAATGGACTTATATACAAAGACAAAGAAGAACTTTCATCCCCTTGAACCACAACATCCATCAACTTTAAAAGATGGAGTTCTCTTAAAAGGTTCCAGTGTTTTTAAGCAGTGGAATTTAATGCTGGCTACTGAACTTCATTAAACTACAGTAGTGAAAGTTAAACAAGAAAAAAATAATTGAAAAGCTGTTGTATAATTGATATAATAGCTCATGCAGCACACCCAGATTTCCTTTGTGGCACACCAGTGTGCCCTGCCCTGCTATTTCAAAACCACTGGACTAACCTGCTTTAAGGGACAGTTCAGTATTTTTAAGTGGGGTTATATAAGGTATACTTGAATAGTTAAGACATTAACCACAGTGATTTTGATCGGGGTGACTCTGTGAGGAGAGAACTGGTGCAGAAGTTAAGCCATAGCAGACCTGATCAAAGTCAATGTGGTAAATGTATTTACTCTTGACATGGACCTCACAAAATCCACTTCAAAAATATAGAAATATACCTTTAAAGAAGTTGGCAACAGTTTGGAAAATAGGGGGTAACTGGCAAGGACACACATGTCCAAACATCGCCAGCCTATCTTGCAATTAAGATAGTGTGGAGGAGTTGAGTAGTTTATGCACTATGGAGGATTTTGGATGCAAGGTTTTTAGGACAGCTTTCACACCAAAAATTTGGTGGACTAGCTTTGCTTCAGGGGTGTAGTTGCAACAGAGTTTCTTTTCTCACTTTGTTTGGTTTTCTTTGCACTTTGTCAAGAGAACCAAATCCTCTAAAATACTGTGTAGTATAGCCACAGTTCCACTAGTTGGGGCTGTAGTTGTGGCCTTTGCTCTTGCCATCGAGCCTATTGTACTATAAACTGGAAATACACGACTGGTTTCGAGTAAACACACTGTTTAGCTCAAAGCAGCTCTGCAGTATTTTCAGGGATAAAGTAAAGTTGTTCTTAGGCTGCTCAGATGAAAATGGCATATTTAACAGAATAAACTGTAACCATATTCTGCACAGACATGCAGATTTTAACCTGTTAGTAGAACCAGAGGCTGGCAATGCTAACAATGCTAATGTTAGCCACTCCCTGTATAATATTGTCAATAAATGCCGAGTTAGCTTGCTTGCTATTTGTTGTATTTGGCCAAATTCAGGCCACAATTCACTAATTTTGGTTCACTATGGCTGGACGGTTGAGCTTTCCCCCAGTTATGAGCCAAATAGTTCCAAGTGAGGTATGGCTATTAAATAATGAGACTGTGCTTATGAGGATAAAACCATGTGGTTCAAAGTCACACTGTGTTAAATATTAAATGAATATTAAATATTTAATTTTAATATATTCACACACAACTCTTGTAAGTTTCAAATGAGTGACGTCTTTATATTAATGCTAGCTACTGATTGAAGTATGTGTGGTTTTACTAATACATCAGAAAAGGATTAGCTTAAAAGTTGATTTAGCTTGAAACTTCAGGTGAAATTGAACAAAATAACAGCCGATTCTTTTCACACATTAATGGAGGTGTATAGTGAACACTGCATGTATCACGCACATGTGTCTGAGTGGCACAAAATATTTTGTGAAGGCAGAGACGGTGCCCGTAGACATCAAAAACTACTGAAAACATTCAACAAATTTAAAAAATTATGGAAATAAGTAATGACTAAGTATAAGAATGAGAGCAGAAATAGTCTCCATTGATAAAAAAGACAGTTTAGCAAATTTTGCTTGAAAATTTGAACATGACAGAAGTGTGTGCCAAAGTTGACCCAAAACTTCAGACTACCGATCAAAAGGAAAAATGAGATGACATTTTGATCCTGAGACAAAATAGTCTGTATATCAGAAGGGTCAACAGTGATTCAACACTTTTACACATAGGTTTGAGAAAAATGGGATAAAAAGTATTTTCCACAACAGTGGAAAAAAAGTTTTATTCTTCATCAAGACAACACGCAGCTCACCGTGCGCTCATGGTAAAGCAGTTTCTGTCCTAAAAGTAAGTCTCAGTGCTTGATCACCCTCCTTATTCACCTGATCTAGCACTGTATGACTTTTTCTTTTTTCCTAAGATCAAATCTGTGCTCCCAGGAACAGTCTGTGGCAGAAGTTAAGAAGAGAACGACAGAGATTCTGAGACAACTGTTCATAGAAAACCTGCTGCACCTGAATAGACGGGGGAGGAGACTGAAGAAAAAAGATATTAATAAAAGGGTTTATATTAAGTTATATTGTGTTATAGCAGAAGTCTCAATTTTTTTAACAGCCCCACCTTTTTTTCTTCATGTCTATTTTTAGCTCAGTATGACTATTGTGATATTAATGATCATCCATACCCGTATACTGAAACAGCTCTATGACTTATGATTAGGTTATGATTAAGTATTTTTGCCAGCCTTTTTCAGTCCACACTTCAACCAGAAGAGGGAGAGCACCAACTACAACTATGGTCTGTGTTTGGCACTGTTTGGTTGAGTGGGTGGATCTGGCGTGGACCCTTTTCCGCACCAGTCCCACCCACTTTTACAAATGTTGCCAACTCTTTAAGTGCAATGTTGTCTGAGTGCTCTCTACCTTTTGGTTCTGTCAGAGGACTTTTAAGTGTTTCAGAGCCCCTCAAAACACCAGAGAGCATTTAGGCTACATGCTATGATCAGTGTTAGTTAAATGGAGAGTGGGGGTCTCAGCCCTGAGCCTCCCAGTGACTAGAACCGGCCCTGCATGACAGAGAATGGAGGTGGATCTTCAGCACGGAAATAGCCCAGGCCCAGTCACACACACATATACATACACACACTACCCTACTCTTCCTCTCTCTTACTTTAACATGGCCTCCTCCTTCGCCTCCTCCTCCTTCTGCCGAGCCAGTACAGCCATGATGATCTTCCTCTCCTCCTCGGTCAGATGGCTGAGGTCCGGCTCCGGGATGGCCGGGGCGACGGGTGGGCGCGGGCCCCCCCGAGGGCCCACCGAGGCGAACATCTTCCCCACCACCACCACCACCTTCTCTCCCTCCTTCCTCCCTCCCTCCCTCCTCTTCCTCGGTCGGGATCACGGATAGAAAACCCGTTGGAGGAGCCCACGGATCACGACATGGCCCACGGTTGAAGCGGCGGCTGGAGCGACTGATGCGGAGGTCCCATGGCGGTGGTGGGGGGCACCCAGGGCGGGGGAGGCAGCAGCAGAGCTCCGGTCGTAGTAGTCGCAGCGGTGATGGAGGTGGAGGAGGTGGTGGTGGTTTGAGTCCCGGTTTTTCAGCCTCTCCTCCCTCTTGCTGCTCCGCTGTCTTCTCCCCCCACCCCCCTCCCACCGCCCGCCCGCCCGCCTCTCCCCTCCACCACCTCGGTTTCACGGGGAGCCCATCTCTCCGGCGCTCGGTGTGGGTCGGTGGGGATGCTGGCTGGCTCACGGGCGGAGGAGGACCGTCGCTGGCTTCCTTCAGGCCCAGGGGTGGCTCAGAGAGGGGGGTGGGGGGGTCCTCTGAAAGGCGGCTTCGGTGGGCTCCTCTTGTTTTGCAGCCTTGAGCCGCTGATGATGCTGATGCTGCTGTCAGGGAGACGGAACCGTCAATGGGACCGCAGCCCCTCAAGCGCGCTCACTGCTCTTGCGGCGGGAGCGCGCAGCCCTCATTTGAGAATGGGGGGCTCCACTCACCGTCAAGATGCGCGCTCCCTGTGAGACCACAACACGCAGGAAATGAAGGGTTCCTTAAAGGTGCATTGTGGGTCTTGTAAGACCAAATACACACAAATAAAAATCACTGATACACATTCTTCTGTTTCAAATGAATGAATCCTTATAACGTGAGAAAATAAAGCTATGACACTACAAAAATCCATTGATATATTCATGGAATTTTTTTTAATTTACTTATTTTTCATATGAATTTGTAATATTTACATAACCTACCTTCTCATGGGCTTTTCTGGGAAGTCGGATTGTCCCAGCTGCAAAAGAAATACATCACTGAGAACTCCCCTTTGGTTGGAACAACCTGACTGTAAAAAGGTTGTAAATTTTACAGTAACTTACTGGCAACAAGATGCCAGTAAGTTACTGTAAATGTCCGCACAGTAGCATAACAATATTTAATTTATGCATTAGTCTGTATTTGCTATAATAGTTTTACTACTATAATTTTTATTCAAGGTCTTCAGCATCTTTTGTTTTCGTTTACAGTATCATTACCATATTTGATTCTAGCCTACAACTATTTTAATGCATTTTAAATTACAGTGAACTTGCATTATTTTAATTTATATTACTATTTCTTTAAGTATTTTACTGATCATTTATTAGGAAGATAGCACTTTGTAAAAAAAAAAAAAAAGAAAAGAAAAGAAACATACATCAATTTTATCAAGTAGGTAATACTTTTACTCTAACATTTGTTTCACCCAAAAATGTGGAACATTTACTGAAATAAATCTTACCTGCTATTGGTCAATTTTCCTGGGGAAAAAGATGAATTTTCTTGTGCTCTTTTACCCTTTTCAGTAACTTAATGTATAGACATTTTACAGTAGGTAACTAGATTTTGTGGTTTAATAGTGTTAATTTGACAAAAATCAGTATGTTTTCCCATAATCTTTTGTCATTTACAGCAATTTCCTGCACAGATTCTTACAGTAGGTAGCTGTATATATTATGGCAAAATACTGTTTACAAAAATCAGTTACAGTGCTACCAGGAAGTCAGACAATCTTCAGGTAACCCAACTTAACCAGATTGTAACTGGAACGTGTTTTACTGGGATGTGCTGTAATTCCTACTTCTCAGTTCCAAGGTAAATTGAATGCACCATTAATACAATAGTGCAGGTATGAGTTAAAAAACGCAGATATGAGTTAGCATTTTAGCACTTCCTGGTTCCCAAGGCCAAAAGCACTTGGGATTTTAAAAAATAGTCTTTTGGGTAAATTCCTGAAATAAGGTCTGTGATGAAAACATGCTTGTAAGATTTGAACGTTTCATTTTGCAGCATAAATGCAACTGATATTACTTCATTTTGAGTTTTGAATCATTAGTTTGTTAGCAAAGAAAGTATGCTAACAATTGCTAACAATGGCTACAGAAATGGCCAGAAACACAACTGCAAGCATTCCTGTTGTTTTTTAGTTAATAATAATGCAAACACACAAGCCACAGTCATGAGGACCAACTTGATTAGGTCTTTTGATTAAGAGAACATTTTCAAATAAGAAGTTACAACTTGAACAACTACATGTCTAGCGTGACTTCATTTGACATTGGACACTCTAATGCTGAAACATTTCTTTTCACAGAATGGAAGTCAGTAGAAATATCTCTGGTGCTGCTGACCCTGAACACCTGAGTAGACCTGCTTATGCCACGCTGAAAAAAACAGGATTTGATCATTGGAATGATAAGCAGAATTGATAATAGCATTGGTATCAATATAATCTTATCAATTTCCATCTTTAACTGTGCAACATTAAACCGACTTTTGTACAAACCATGTTGGGACCAATGTTTTTGAACATTAAACTTGAAATTAAAATAGGGCAGAGAAAAATTGGACTGTAAAGGATTTAAAGAAGGTGAAACTCTGTAATATGACCAGTTTAAATGGTTTAAAATCAAATGACATTTTTATTATGTAAGAAATAATGAATTCAAGCCCTGATACCCTGCTATGGTGCTTTATGAAACCCTTCACTGTAAGAGTGTGAGCGCTCTCCTCCTCCTCCTCCTCGCTCCCACCAATCATTACGTGTTAGAATGACGCGCATCCCCCTTTTTTTTCCTCTTCCTCCCTCTCTCTCTCTCTCTCTGTCCCTCTCTCTCTCCACTCTTCCTTCTGTCTTTCCTCCTTCTCCATCCTTCCAGCAGCTCTCACACACAAACACTCACTCCTTCTTCTTTTTCTCCCTCTTAATGTTTAAAACAATCCCAGAGGAGCCTGAGGTTTGACACGCAGCCGTGTACATGTATGGCTATAGGCTGGCATTTACAGTATGTCAGCGTGCAACATTTTAATTACAGGCTGTGTGCGCTGCTTACTGAGGGCTTCCCTAACGTTACTGCTCAGATACAAGGATACATGACTCAGCTGAGAAGGATAAATCACACAAGACCAGCTCTTTTCTGTGTCACGTTTGGCTAAATTTAGAAACAAATGTTCTTTATCGGGCTATTTTTAGCAACACATTGTGGTTTGCCAAATTCCTTAAAGAGAATGAAGGTGAAGGAATTTGGTGACTTTGGTAGAGCTGATATGAAGCCACAGTTACCCTGACGCCACAGCATGTGTTATACAACAGCTTACTCCTGATATATGTCACAGCATTTCAGTGCAGACTGTTTCATTCTGTTATAAAGCATTTGGTCTGCTTTCATGGAGTATTTGTGATTTTCACCTGACCTCATATTTGAGACAAAAACTTTGAACATGGTCATCAGAAGTGCAGATCTGAGTTTTGCCATATTCAGAATTGCTCTGACGACACGACTATAGCGGCATGAATCAAGAGTGGGAAGGAACAGGAGGTCCTTCAGTGACTGGAGCAATAAGAACTGCCTTAAACTGAACACCTCCAAGACCAAGGAGATAGTGATTGACTTTAGGATGTCTAAGCCCCTGCTGCTAACCTTGCAGAGCAGATGGACCTGCCTGATTCATTGTCTGAAATCATGCAAGTCCATCGTGCCAAGCTCCAATCCTCTACAACTCCACTTGTCTAAAGGCTGAACAATCCAGTCAGGGGAAGAGGCGGAGCTGCAGATGTGACGACAGCTGGAAGTGACTGCATGTCAATAGTGGAGAAATAAACATGCAGCATAGTGCAGGCAATCCTAGACAATAGTGACCATCCCCTCCACAACATCCTGGAGGGACAGAGAAGCAGCAGCAGTGGGAGACTGATCCCACTATCATTTAGGCTATCATCTAATGAGACTGCTCTCAAAACACATGGTTCACAGTCACAGTTTTTCATATTAGAGGTTGTGTATTCACCCACAACTGCTTGAAGTTTCCAATAATGGACATCCCTAGTTCACTGCTAGTTACTGATTGAAGTGAATGTCGGTGGGGCGGTCTGATGGTGCACTTGGTCTGCAATTGGGAAGTTGCAGACTCGAACCCACTCCGGCTGTCACATGGCGATGTGTCTTTGAGCAAGACACTTAACTCCAAGTTGTTCCCACTGTTGTGTCAGTGGTGTGTAAATGGGTATGAAAGGGCATGAAAATGTTAGCTGATACTGATGGACAATTGACATAGAAACTCCAACCATCAGTGACTGAATAGGTGTGAATGGGTCAATGTGACCTGTGGAGTGAAGCTGCTTTGAGTAGACAAAGACTAGAAAAGTACTATATAAGCTCAAGCCCATTTACCATGTGGTTGCTAAGGCAACAGAAAATGATTAGCGTAGAGGATGAGCAACATAATAACTTGAAATTTATACAAGTGTGTTTGAATGGCACAAAAGATTTTTTTGAGGGCAAAGAGGATGTCTCAGACGATGAATGTTCTGGGCGCCCAAAAACATCAAAAACTTCTGAGAACATCAAACAAGTTGTTAAAATAATTGGGAATGATCGACAACTCAGTATAAAAATGAGAACAGAAAGGTCTCCATTGATAAAGAAACAGTTCAGCAAATTTTGAATGAAAATTTGAACATGACAAAATTGTGTGCCAAAGTTGTCCCAAAACTTCTGACTCTTGATCAAAAAAAATAATAATAATAATACAATTTTACATCACATTGTATCAACTTAATCATTCAGGAAGCCTTTTTATTGCCTTAAGTTTAATAAAAATGAATTAGATGTGACCCTGCGGCCGTAGAGGTGTATACATGATAAAGTTTAATAATATTTTATAATTTTGGATTGTATTATCTTAATAAAGTCTTTACTTTTGAAGCCATTTTGTTGTCTTTGGCTGTAAAAATAATCATAAATTGAATTCTGGGAGCCAAGTTATTCTCCAAAATGTCAAAAACAAATAAAAACAAAGGCTAAATTAATTCCTGGATCCAGGGCTAAATTCGGATCAGCACCAACATCTAATCATGGCTTCCTTGTACTATGACTAACATTGCCAGAAAATGTTCTCAAAAATTCTTTGAGTTATCTTACTCACAGGCAGACGGACAGACAATTAAACAAATAAACCAACAAATGAATAAACACTGTCAAAAACATAAGCTCCTTGGCAGAGGTTAAACTTTGTTTTCATGTCAAGAGGGACAGGAGTGTTCAGGTAACTTTTTGAAGTCAGTTTAGAAGTGTATCAAATAGTTCTTTATATAATAAAAATAGTTTTATAACACTTAAAATGTTTAACTATTTTCTTTATTTATTTATTACTTATTGATTATATATTTATAATCATTTTTGCTTCAAGAAACTGTGGTCAAAACAGCTGTTCATGATTGATCTTGGTGGTGGGGCTCACATGGATGTATTTCCCTGGGTCCATAATTTGTGGTGGTGCTCTCGTTGTTTTGTGTTTATGTTGCTTCTTGTCAGACTGTATCAACTGAAAAATTGAGGAGGGGTTGGTTTCTCAGTAGGAAGGTGGGCAGACAGGCTGTCAAGCTATCCAGATATATTATTTCACTCTTTAAGGATGGCCAAAAAATAGCTTTCATCATTATCCGCTGGTTTGGTAATGCCACGGGAGCACAAAAGAAGTCCTTCAGGAAAATTGTGACAGTTTCCAGTAAACTGTCAGGCAGTCCTATTTGTGAATATGGACTGAATTTATAAACACAGAGAATTAAAAAGGTTGTAAGCATTGAGGGAGATCAGAATAGTTTATTTGTTTGCGCATATTTAAAAGAAAGTCAATGAAAAAAAAATAAGAATCACATGTGCAGGTGAGGTAGAAACCCATGTAGCCTTATTTACAAGCCTCACTTCAAGAGATAAATACTCATCAAATTAGAGGAAAACATTATTTTATAGAAAATAAAATAAAATGAAATTTCATATAACAAAAGTACATTTAACCAGCATAAGAGAGCACTCTGTCAGGGTTGATATTGTATTGTGTTGCCAAATGCCTGTGATTCCTGCCTCACTCCAAATTCCACAAAAACAAACAAACCAACAGATTTAAGTCCTGCCATGGCCACAGAGGCTGTGCTTTTCGTTTTTATCCTAAAATAATTTCATAATGTGGTCAAAAATGTTTAAAACAGCTTTAACAATCAAGTCACAGAAAAGCATTTTGGTACTTTTTAATTCTGACGTTGTCATTGCGTACCTTGTCTTTTTTGTGCCCTGCTGCAAAACTAATTTCCCTTCACAGGACAATAAAGAGATTCTGATTCTGAATTTCTATAAAATAAGAAAATTTTTGTCTTTGATTCATTAAAACTGTAGACTTCATTCATTCACCTCCTTTGATAGGTCATTTACGAAAAGACAAAACAGAAGATTGTTGGGTTGGTGGTAAAATCATCCATCCATCCATTTTCTGTACCCTTTATCATTTTCTTGGTTGCGGGGCAAGAGGCGGGGTACACCCTGAACTGGCCTACAGCCAATTGTAGGGCCACATAGAGAGACAGACAACCTTTCACACTCATACTTAAAGGCAATTTGGAGTCAGCAATTAATCTATCATTGTAATGATTTGTGATCACATTAATAAGGCATTAGAAATGATCATGAGTTCTTCTAGCTGTGATTATACAACATTTAAAGCATATCATACTCATAAACACACTTATAGCTTATAATTAGGGGGGCTTCTCAGAAAGTGTTACCTTATCTTGTTATTGGTTGATAAAGCAAATAAACAGTCCTCAGTAGACAACTAAAATCTTTATTGGTTTGGTCAGTTGCAGAGATTTAAGGTGTTTCTCCATCCTGTTTCAGCATTTGAGCAAAGTATGAGAAGCTAGCAGCTCTAACATAAACCAAGGGAAAGTTCATAGGTAGCAAAGTCCTGCACAGTCAGCATCTTGATCTGGGTTTTGATTTCAGCACCATGGACACCCCTGTGCACAGCAGAGCTATGGCGAGAGGAAACCAGTGTTTGCATCACATCTCAGGCTTGTGTCACGTTTGGAAAAGAGTTATAAAGAAAATAAAACAGCTAAGACCTGGACCAACCCTCATGTTGTGACCGTGTGCGTGCATCGTTCTTGACTTGTTCTGCTTGTAGTTGCTCGGCCCAGAGGAGCTTCTAATGTGGGGCAGCAGTGAACAGGGAGAAATCGAACCTTAATCGAGCCTTTTCATGCTTGTTTTTCTTGTTTCATTGATCTTGTATGTGCTTGCACATTGTTCTGAAACATGAAGCTGTTTGGTTTGTTTTTATAAGTTTGTGATTCGTTCTAACCTGATCAGACCTGTTTCTAAAACAAGTGCTCTGACCTACACCCATACAAACCTAATCATCTGCAGCCAGACACTTCCACACCCAGAGTTTTTGGCTTAGTTTAAGACAGGTGTGGACTGCATACAGCAACCAAACATAATAACAGTGATGATGGATGTAGTTTATTGAGAGAGATACAGCAGGTAAGCTTCTATATTAGTGGTTTCATTTGAAGGGGAAAAAAGCTTTCCCATGAATATTTAGTAAAGACTTAACCTTTTGCTTTGTTAATGTTGTGTGTTACTATGTTTTATTTTGCATTTAAAAACAAAAAACAACACTGCTGCTGTTAAATAAGAGTGTTTTATGGTCTTCTGATACAGTTTATTGGAATTTACTGGTTCTTAACCTCCTGTTGTCTCAACATTTTGTATATTTTCTTCATCCTACTGGTAAAAATATGATTCACCAAACTTTATAAATGAAGATGCTCAACAGATTTCGAATCTTAAACTTTATTTTGCACGCAGGAGCAACATGTAAACACAAAATTTGACCTCTTCACCGAATTGAAAGACCACTGGTTTTTTTTATCATCACACTTCGGTTGAAAATAATTTGCTCCACTCAATAATAGGTTTGTTGTCATTAAATGTATTATCATTATCACTGATGTTACTTCAATTTTTGTGAAGGCTGAAAAAGTAAAGATGTATGTGTGCAAAGCTTCCTAGCAAAATGGACATTCCCATAGTATTCTTTACAATTCAGCCATAAAATACTCATCATTTCCCATAAACAATACTCGATATAAGATCACAAAATCAAAAATGTAAGAAAGAAATGTAAGAATTTAATGCACATGGAGCCACTTTAATTTTCCTCAATTTCCTTGGCTCAGTTTTTTTCTTGGCTGATCCATGACAGTAAAAAATGCCCTGACATGTCTACCCTGAGAGTTGTAATTAGATCCAATGTAGTTCTGTGATAAATATGTAAACCTTGCTACTTACATTTTATAGCACATATGTTACAGTTCTGTTTAGCATGAAAAATGCTAACCTTGCAGAGCAGATGGACCTGCCTGATTGATTGTCTGAATTCATGCAGGTGTTGTAGAAATAATCAAACCCATTATTTAAAAAGTTAAAGTTGTTCAAATTTGATGTATAAGTGGACTTCAGCATTCTTCAAATTGTGTTGAAAGCTCATAAGAAGACTTTACCAACAAACAAACAGAAAAGATTTTAAAAAAGAGAGTCAGTATAACTTATAGGGAACAGAGACCTTTAAAAAGTCGAGGTGTAGAACCAAAGTAATGGTATAATAAATAAAGAAAATAAATCTAAATTCATATATAAAATTAGAATAAATAAACATCATGTTAAGAAGACCTGACCTGAAAGCAAAGTTTTGTTCCGTCTGTGTATGTTTCGGTTCATTAGTTGTTTTTAACCTTTATTTTCAGAAAAAGTGTATATTGAATCAATGAGGGCTTCCTTAACCTGCAGTGATTTTATTTAGTTCATGTGTTTTAATATTTAGGTTGTTAATTAGTGTTTTGTAAAAAAAAAAAAAAGGGGGGGGGGGGGGGGGGGGGGGGGGGGGCAGATCATATAAGATTATTTTTCTTTCTGCCCTTTTTTTCATTTATCATTTTTGCATTATGCTTGATTGTATTGAGTTGTCTTTGATTACTAAATGAAATAAATATTGAAAATGAAATGAAAATTAATTGTTTTGTAAATAAATCAGGCATGAGAACTCCATCTGATAGTCAAATCATATATTTTTCTTTGTGAAGATATTTTGCATAATAAAAATATACGGTGTGCCCTGAGACGTAATCATGGTTTTTGGTGTGTTTTGGGCAAAACGGTTTGCAAACAGGTGAGCAGGAGCGGCTGGGACTGCAGGGACAGATAAAACCAGGTGGTGGCAGTAGTGAGGCGGCGGTGTGTTCGATGAGCTGGAAAACTCTGAGCAGAAGAAGAAGAAGCGCCGGAGGATCAGAGGAGTAGACACGACGACGCGAATCAGCCCAAAGAGAGCAGGTACACTGATAACGTCCTAAAAGAGACGAAAACAATTATCTGCATGGTTTAGTCGGACATGCAGGCTCTTATATTGAATATTAGTCTGTGAAATATGTAGGTTTTCCTCCTTGTGTAGGACAGACTCCCTCATTTATGTTATAACGGTGTTGTATTGGCTTAATGACTTAAGCTGTAGTCTTAACCTGTAACGTCTTTTCTGTCACTGTTCCGTCGACTGTCCGACTTTTGTTGATGTTTTCAGCTGTAAATTCACATTTTGTTCGTCCTGTCACCTCGTTTTAAACACCTTTATGTTTGAGCTCGTGTTTCTTTTTCTTTTTAAAATCTAAATTATAAAGCTAGAACATTATGACTATAAAACGAGCTGTTGGTTAAATGTTCAACCCCAGACTAGTTTAGTGAAGTCAGACTAAAAATATAATAAAACCGTAAACATGTAAATACCCTGACTTGGTAGGTTTTAAAAGGATGTCTCTGCGTCACCACTGAAGGGAACAGAAACTGTTTCGGTAAGACTCCAGTTTGAGCCTTTTCCCTGTTGTAATCCCTTTATCTGGAGTTTTACCCCATGTGTTAGGGCTGGGCGATGTGGCCTGAAAATAAAATTAGGGATGAACAATATTGGATTTTTGCTGACATCAGATATCCTGGTAGCTCTGTACTTAACAAAAATAAACTTGTTTCTTTCAGTGTTACAGTATTCTTTTGTGAGGAACAGATGTAAAACAAGAAAAACAGCATTTATATTTTACAAAAATGAAACCCTTGATTTTTAAATGTACCCATGCAGTGATGGGAAGGTGCATTAATATTGTACATTTGTGGAATTTGCCGATATATATGGCCGGGATATTTCGGCTGTAATTATCTGCAGAAATTTAAATATCGGCCGATATGATACTTAACTTTTTAGGCTGATGTTGGCCAATACTAATATTAATCCAATAATATCTTGCATCCCTAAATCAAATCCGGATTTTTTTCACACAAAACTTGATTTTCGATTTTAATATAGATAATTAGATAGGTTATTATCATTGCTTTAAAGCAAATCTGAGATAATTGTGTAAGGGTCTCTTTTTGTAGTCCTTATTTAGTGGCTTGTTAGCAACTGTCCTTTTAAAAACACAATGAAGTTTTACCATTCAATAGCAGGACTCTGTCAGATGAATTTTATGTTGCAAATCAAATGTTGGAATCTTTTATGCGTGTGTGTACTAAAGACCTTATTTTAGACATTTAGCTAAAAAGCTGTTGTAGTTTTGGCCTGGGGAATCAGGTGTTTAGACTCATTCCTGCACTGCTCTGCAGTCACAGTGTTGGATGTGCAGACATTGACCCAAAACACATCCTGCTGCCATGTGCGTTGTTTATGGAAAGCAAATCCACCTATTTCTCTAACCATATCTGCAACAAAGTCTGTTTGATTTCACCATCAGTGGGTTTACTTGGAGACAAGAGACCACGAGAATCTTAACTTTATCTGCACTTTAGAAATACAATCTATTGACAGTGCTGGTCACTGATACAGCCTGGTTAAAGTTCAATGAAGACTTTCTGTTTTTTTTCTCTTCCTTTAGTCTTCTTTTTAGCACAGTTTCAAAAATACTCATTATATGTTTGTGTCTTTTGTGAATACACTGCCTGGCCAAAAAAAAAGTTGTCACCAAAAAGAAGGTCACACACTCTAATATTTTGTTAGACCACCTTTAGCTTTGATTACAGCAAACATTCGCTGTGACATTGTTTTGATAAGCTTCTGCAATGACACAAGATTTATTTTCATCCAGTGTTGCATTAATTTTTCACCAAGATCTTGTATTGATGATGGGAGAGTCTGACCACTGTGCAAAACCTTCTCCAGCACATCCCAAAGATTCTCAATGGGGTTAACCTCATAGAGAATAAATGCATAGCGACTTTTTTTTTTTTGGCCAGGCAGTGTTTATTTCAGTAGAAAACATAAAAACAATTTCATTTCATTAAATAGCTCACTACACCTCTTGGTTCCTGGTTTTTAGAGTTGATCCACGCTTTCAAAGACACGATGTACCAGGAGAGAGTTTGTAGAGTCACAGAGTTCATAATGAGGGCATGAAAAAAAAACATCGAAGCAAAACTAGAGTTAATAGTAAAACCTGTCTGTTAAAGAACACGGTTGATACCATGAGACTCTTGTTATGGTTGTATGAGGGATTTTGAGGGCCCCAGATCATTTCAGGTTTAAAATGGGCTGTGTTGAACTCCAGTTTGGGGAAGGCTGCCTGACAGTAAATATTTGCAAAATTTTATTTGAACTTATAAATAAAACAAACTAGATAAATGAATAAAACGAGAAAAAAGGGGCAGTAAATGCTGCTATATTATCCTAAACAACAGCATTTGAAGATATTTGGCAAAAAAGCTGAATATCAGTTTTTGTGGATATTGAATTTTTTTATGTTTACGGCAGACGTATTGGCCACATACATCCCATAAATCAGCAGTTATATTGACAGAATATACAAATATGCCATATCCCTTCACCTCATCATCAATGCATGGATACATTTAAAAAGCAAGATGTTAATTTTTCCAGAGTTCAGTGTTGTTTTCCTTGGTTTACGTCTGTTCCCCACACAAACAGACTCTCACATTGAAAACAAGTCAATTTTCTTGGCGAAAATTATGGTATCAACAAAAATCCAATTTTTTGCGTCCCTAATTTTAATCTCTTCTTTACTCTTTAACAGTGAATGTTGGGCAAGTTAGCTTGTAATTATAATAAAATATGATTTTGCTCACTACCCCTTTAAAACAATATTCATTCTAAACGTATTACTTGGTATCAGAAGCAGCAAGTTATGTTTTCTTTAAATTACTTGACACTCTTTCCTCTTTTAAAATTAAATTCAACAAAGGTCTATAGTAAAGTTATTAACCCTGTCATCTCCAGAGGCTTACCTAACCTAACCTCTGACTAGAGAAAGACTAGGGTCGGATATTTCACCTCCATGTTTGTCATCTGCCATGAGGTACGGTATTTTTTTAGATTCTGAATCTGTTAATCCACAGAAAGCTGTGGTTTTATTTTCAGATTTTTCATTTTCATGGTGAAAAACACAGCAGTTTTTTATTTGACCTCTGAAGGAAGTGAGAATTTCCAGTGGGTCTGCTGACAAAGCAGATAAATCCAGCAGAGTCTGTGTGAGAGTGTGATCCTCCTTTTGTATCTTTTATGACAACAAATGCATCCAAGAGTGGCACAAATAACTATATAGCGCAAAACATGTCTTGAGAAATCAGTGTATATATGTTGATATTTTTATTTCGAGTTTGTTTGGATGTTTTTATTATTTCTACTAACAGCCAAGGCTTAAGATTCCCACATTTAACTGTGAAAAATCATGTTTTGTCCCCTTGGTTAGATTTTAATACATTAATCTGACAACATTTCAGCATAAATACTCTGATAGAGATACCTTTAACTTTATTATGCCTGAAGTAGAGCTGGGCAATTCATTGAATTTTAAACAAGATTATAGTTACTGCCTTCTACAGTCTTTTAATGAAGATTAAAAGATGATTCTGTCACATTATATGTTCAACTTTTGTTTCTTTTTCCATTGTTATCAGTATTTTGAGATTTTTCTGTTTTTACAAGTATATTTCAATGTATCTTCCATGTTAACAATAATAGTGTCAAAGTTATATACCGTAAATTTCGGGCTAATGAGCACACCTGAATATTAGTTGCACCCACAAAATCTAAAAAAAAAAAAAAAAGTGTACATCATCACAGGTGTCAAGTGAGCGGAGCTGATCAAGGGCGCGAGGGGAGCGTGAGGGGAAGGACTTTGGCCAGAGCGCTGAGTGTTTTTTCTAACAAGCTGGAGCATCAGCTTATCTTTTGCTCCTTCCTGCTCCAATTTCGCTCTGGTACCACTCACACTATGCGTCTGAAGGGTTGAAATTAGAGTGAAAGGTGAAGGGATAATTAGTGGAGCGGCGTGCATCCCCTCTGAGCGGACGAGCGGGAGCAAGGAACAGCTCTGTGCGTGAGGAGTGGGACATTTCATTGCTCCACTCTGCTCACATGCTCTGGCACTGTCCACGTTGTAACACAAATATATTTCAAATATATTTTTTAACTCTAAATTAAATCTAATGTGACGAGGCTAAATGTAATGTTATAAATCCATAAATTAGCCGCATCATTGTTTAAGCCGCAGGGTTCAAAGCGTGGGAAAAAAGTAGCAGCTTGTAGTCCGGAAATTACGGTACGTGTTTTTAAACCAAAGAGTTATCATGTTTTATAATCGCGATGCCAATATCTATTTAAATAATTGTGGTTATGTTTTTACTTGCATAATTTTTCTCCTTTATTATTTCAGGTGTTCAGCATGCTGCCTGTGGTGGTGGTCCATGGAGGGGCGGGTCATATCCCAAAGGAGCGATCTGAAAACTCCACATCTGGTGTGTGTGCAGCGGTCAAAGCAGGATACATGGTCATGAAGGGAGGGGGGAGCAGCATGGATGCTGTGGTGGAGGCTGTGACCCTGCTCGAGAATAACCCCTCCTTTAACGCAGGTAATATCCACACAGAGACAAATGCAGCATTGGGACTTTTTTTAAATAATATTTCTGTACATCTGGATTACGTGACAAAAATGTGCGCATTTTGCATTTATTCTGCATGCATCCCTGTATGTGTTTGTTGAATTCTGTTCAAGAAATGGTATTTCTTTATGACTGAGCCACACTTATGTCAGATGGTCTTTAAAATTAGTGGTCATGTTCTGTGGTGTGATTATTCAAAGGCCACATGGCAAAGACTTAATATTAATGTTAAATTAACAGCTGAAATTTTTTACCTTGCTAAACTTGTAAGTATGATTTTAATTCTGGCATTTTATCTCAATAGTCATCAGGAGCAATGTGTTTTAAGATGTTACATGCTGAGAGGCAGTCCTATCCCATGGTCAGTTATAGGTAGGGCTGCACGATTATGGCCAAAATGATAATCACAATTATTTTGATGAATATTGTAATCACTATTATTAGTCATGTTAGGGAAAACATCTGTATTTTTATTGCGCTACTTTTGGACAAACAATATGTGAACAGTTTTTAGTTCAAAATAAACCTTTAAATAAGAATAAATGATAAATCATAAAAAAATAAATTTACCCAAGAATGTAAAATTTATCAAGGGCTAACTGAATGAATATGCTATTACAGAGTACAGTCATGAAGTGCAACTCAACTGAAACAATTACAGCTTATACAGAACAGGCAATAACATTAAGCTTAGGCCTACTGGTTTAAGGCAATAAACTCCAGTCTGTCAACATTTTCTGACTTGAGAGACGAGCGAAGACAGGTCACTACATTTCAGAGAATTTTAGTGACACAAATCTCTTTTTCAGGGTCTCCCTTGAAAAAGAGATCTGTTGATCTCAATGGGACAAACCTGGTTAAATAAAGGTTAAATAAAAAATAATTAAATAATTGTCAAGGACAGGTACCGCTCCACTGTTCTGCTAACCATGTGTTCGTCCTCTGATGGTTGGCTAACCAATGGTTGAGGAAGTGCTTGATTAGATATGGGGTTCTTTCATTAGATATGCAGCAGAGCCCGCATTTTAAATGTAATCGTACTTTAATCGTGGAAGCCAAAATCGTGATCATGATTAAAATTTGATTAATTGTGCAGCTTTAGTGATAGGTAGTAGCATCAGTACAACTAGCGACGTTAGTAGTTTAACTACATTTTACAGTAGCATTTTGGTAGCATTGTTATGTTCTGAGCAGCTTAAGCTATTTTATTGCTGTGGTAAGTGGTGTGGTAGCATCTAAACAAGCTACATTTCCCTCAGCAAAACCGGGGAGCCACGGTGCAAAGCACTGTCACAGTCCAAAAACACTTTAAGGATGAGTCAAAGATGCGGGCTGACATATAGGATAACAGGGCCTGTGCACTTCATCATGATGCAGCCAGATTGTAAAAGCCCTCATCCATGCTACACAGGACGAATCTGCAGGCGGGAGTTCACACACGCACAAGCGTTTCCAGAAAAAAAAAAACATAAACACTATTTAAGTTATCTATCTCCATAGCAGTCAACAAAAAAATAGCAAATTACCTTTCAACAGCTGACCATGAGGTGCTCAATACAAGAGGAAACAATGGACAATTTGGATATAAGATTAGGGGGAAGCAAGAACAGTGTAACGCAAAACTAAATCGATACAGGTCTATTAAAACAGCCCTCTATTATGTGGAAATGTGCTTATTTTAGTAGTTAATCACATTTTTCTTTAAATAACTAACAAAATGAGTACGCCAAGTCTGTACAAATGGTTATTTTAAAGAGCAGATGTCATTAAGAACTGCACAATTGAAAAAAAAACCCATACAAAACAAAACACACAAGAAATAACAATACAAAGAAATTCAACAGAAAAGATTATTTCATAAAAGCAGATAGGTAAAATAAAAAAAAGCAAAAAAAGAAAAGAAACACTGACTGTGGTTTAAATTGGTACAATAATATTAATTATTATACTACTTCTACTAATATAATAATATTAGCAGTACTAATAAACATAACAATTATAACAACATTATAATAACTATTAGTGTTATTATTTAATAATATCGACTTTCATTAACTTTTCATTACTATCACACAAATGAAAATAGCTTGAGTATAGTGAGCTGTTTCTGTCACTTTGCTGTAGCTTAGATTGCTACTTTCCTCCAGGGTGTAGCTTTGGTGTAGTGAAGCAGATTTTTCATGAGTAACTGCTAACTTAGCTCATTACATTGTACACGTGGCCTGCCCATCACTGCTGAAGATACCAGACTGTACTGAGCTGTTCTCCTCTGTATATTCAGGCTGTGGTTCGGTGCTGAACGTGAAGGGTGAGGTGGAGATGGACGCTTTTGTGATGGACGGTAAAACTCTGGCAACTGGTGCGGTATCAGCTGTACGCAACATAGCCAACCCAACCCAGCTAGCAAGGATGGTCATGGAGAAGGTTTGTGCACTGCATTAGCATCAGTTTTTAGCGTTCAAATACCTAATGATTGTCTTTCATGCTTTGTGCATTTTTCAATTCTTGCTGAAAACAGTTTGGTATCAGAAACCTGAAACCACATATGAAGGTGGTCTGGCGTTCTTTCATATGGACTGATATCCTGCAGCTTTAAACACTGCCACTGATGTAATCTGCAGCAATATACTGGAAAATCCTGAAAACAGACTTTTATTCAGTCAGTGAGGAGATCATAGATGAGGTTTTACACCAGAGGAGAACACAGCTGGAATAATTCATTTGTATGTGAAGCCTCATACCTGAAGGGGACAGCTTTGTCTCATTGATCGTGAACATCCTCTAATAATTTTCCTCGGATGTGCTTTTCCTCATCATATTTGGCACGGGTGTGCGTTTATTCACTATTTTCAAATTTCAAATACAAATCCCATATCACAGCTCTCTTCGCTAGGCCTGTGCTCAAAATATCAATACAGCAAAATATCGTCATGCACTCCTTGGGGATGCGTGTATCGATACGGATTATACAGAATAGATACGACCTCTGTGTTTTGACAGGTGTTGTCAATACACTTTGGGTAATGTCAACAATGGCACAGTTCAAAGTAGAAGCCAAGCTACATGATGAAGCAAATGTTCCAAATTTGAACTTAAGTCTAACATCTTTGAGGACCTGAATTTAAGTTTCTTCAGTGGTAGAATCATTTTAAAACACATCCTTGTTCTGTTTCTTCTTGTAATAATAAACAAAATGCTCACAATTTAAGTGTATTGGGATACATATTGTATCATGGCCTCAGTACCAGGATATGTATCATATCATAAGGTTGCTGGAAATACCCAGCCCTACTCTTCACTTTGTAGCAAATATTTGTTACACAGAGCCTCAAAGGGACATTTTTGTCCCCTTCTAAAATATATTATATGTTAATTTTATCAAGTTTCTTTTCACATCAGTCCTGATCATAACTACCAAGTATTCAATTATTTTCACAAATTTAACCCTTTAGATGCCAATTTGAACCATTTAAGTGTCAATTTTAACTTTTTAATTGCCTGTTTGTTCAATATATTGAGTGCAAAGTGGAATTTCCCGAGTGGGATTATCACAGTCAATGGTAAGAAACAACATTGTTTTTTATGGATTTGTATTTTTCTGCCAGGTCAGAATTTAACAAAAAATCCTTAATTTCTGAAAAGGGGACATTTTTCTCCCCTTATTAAACTCCCCAAAACTATCATATATGAGAGTATCATGTGGTAATATTTTTTCCCCTTTATTTTCAGAAAACT
This sequence comes from Cetoscarus ocellatus, assembly GCA_037902135.1. Lineage (NCBI taxonomy): Eukaryota > Metazoa > Chordata > Actinopteri > Labriformes > Labridae > Cetoscarus > Cetoscarus ocellatus. Next base: position 386,206 of record JBAMNC010000050.1, on the reverse strand, counting down.
TTTAATCCACTTCAGTCCTGATCCTAACTGCCAAGTTTATACCGTCAGCATGACATTTCTGATCTTTGTATTTGTTTATAAAGGCTTTCTGCCAAAATAAACACTTCAGTGGTGATCAGACACACCGCCACCTCAATTAATCCTCATACCTGAAAACGCCCTGAAATTATCATGTCAATATTTTTTTCCACATAAATATTTTCATCTTCTTCATCACTGATCATGGCTATCCAGATTTCATTTATTTTCACTATTTTAATCTGTTAAAGGCCAGTGTATGTGACGGCATCACCCATTTCTGTTAAAAAAACACAACAAAACTGAAATGATGTACACGCACACACACGCACTCAGACATGAACACACACGTAAACACAGACACACACAAGAGCTGGAGTTGCTCTGTCCATGATGTAAAATTGCAGAACTGTTGTGAGTTAGAAACCAGCTCTTGTGTTTTATGCCGTTCACACAGAGGCCGATGAAGACGTCAGCATGAGCTGCTTCCATCACAAAAAACGGCTGCTTTTTTCATGCAGCTGTGCAAAGTGCTAAACTTATGAATCTAACCGGTTCAGGAGCTTAGTCCATCAATCACTCACCTGTTGGAATCATGGCACACCCATTTAATGTGCAACAAGCCCTGGATCAAGTTCTCATAGAGAGCAACTCTCCCTACTCCTCCTTTACCTCTGATGACGTATCAGACCCCCCAATGAGAGGTCCAGGCAGCCTCATCTGTTTCTTCACTGACATCCAAAATGTCTTAATCCAAGCTGGAAGGAGAGTGGGGGAAAAATTTTCCGGTTCCAGAGGCTACTTGGACTACAAGATGGAGCAAATTCATTCTTGAAGGAGAAAAATATCCCCTTTATCAGAGATGAAGGAGTTTCTGGTTTCAGGTATGAGGGTTAATTAAGTTGAGGGGTGAGTGTCCGGTCATCACTTAAGTGTTGATTTAAGCAGAAAGCCTTCAGAGACAAATGCAAAGATCATGCTTACAGTGAGGGTAAAGACAAATTCATGATGTTGACTTCATTTATTATTTTATGGTAAATGGTAAATGGACTTGAGCTTATATAGCGCCTTTCTAGTCTTTGACTACTCAAAGCTGCTTTACACCGCAGGTCACATCTACCCATTCACACCCATTCGCTCTCACATTCAATCACTGATGGTTCAGAGTTTCTATGTTAGTTATCCATCAGTACCAGCTAACACATTCACGCCCTTTCATGCCCATTTATACGCCACTGACGCAGCAGTGGGAGCAACTCGGGGTTAAGTGTCTTACCCAAGGACACGTCGCCATGTGTCGCCCGGAGCTGGGCTTGAACCTGCAACCTCCCGATCACTGACCAAGCCACTATCCAGCTGTGCCACTGACGCCCCTTATCACATGCAAAAGATACTCAGTATAAAAAGTTGCCATTGGCGCTCAAACTTTTCGTGCAGGAAGATTTAAGGAGTTTTGTTCTTATTGCACGTTAGCATTCATGAAGAGGTGAAGAAAGAAACTCCTAATTTGATCTTTTCACCGGGGCTTTCTATTAAAGGGATGGTTCAGTTTTTTTGAAGCGGGGTTGTATGAGCTCCATATTTCCACTAAGTGCATTAGATGCAGTAGAAAGTTCTCTCCTCTCCCTCAGAAAGCCACAATTTGTAAAAGTTTTTGATGCAGAACCAGCTGCAAACAGGGAAGTCTTGTACCAAATACAAAGAGTATATTCTCTGCCTACAAGAACTCCCATTAAAAAATAAAACCACTATTTAAGAGTACGCTACCTAGAAATTTTTTTCTGCATCTAATGTACTTAGTGGAAATATGGAGCTCATACAACCCCGCTTCAAAAAAACTGAACTATTCCTTTAAGTTATGAAGAATTCAGCCTGTGGGATAAAGTAGCCAATCCAGGGAGCAGCCAGTGAGTGTGCATCAGGGTTCCCAAACTTTCCCAAACCTTTGCTCTCCTCCAGGGACCCAAATTTACAGAAACACATCATATGATCTGAATCTAAAGGTATAAGATGTTTATTCTGATTATTCTGAAATAACATTGTAAATCAAATAAATACCTGGTATGTGATTTTTAGTTGTCTAAAAATATACATGAGTGCAAGCCCCAGTTGTTCTCATTATATATCATGTTTTGCGAATGTTGTATTGTAAAAGCTAATTAATGTTCTCTTGTGAAATATACTCTTGACCCAGTTTAACCTATTGGAAGATATGGCTACACTTAAGTAGCCGTTCATCTCTAAGCTGATGCTGATGTTGCTTTGACTTCCTTTGAAATTATCTGAAACGGAGACAAAGGAACCTCAGGTAACTTTATACTTTATTTTATAAAATACGTTCAAGATTGATCCAAGTGCTTTTACAACTTCCCTCTTTCATGTACTTTATTAAAATGATTGAAAAAGTCTCATCGTTGTGAGGTAAAAATCCAGAGTGTGCTTTTTTATCTGTGCTTATGTATTTGTTCTGAAATTCAAAGTTGTTGATTGAGTTATTCAGGAAAATGTTACAACTGCCACTGGTCTCCCCTGAAAAGTTATACTTGAAGCTTTGACTCATTCAGAGCTCTTCTTGGGTAGGGGCTGCAGATTAAACTGTTTGTACAGCACTGTTTTTATCAGCCGTTTTTTGCTCTGAATGAGATTGTTGGACTTTAGTAAAGTTCTGTCATGTTCTTCATGTCATGTCTTCCTGATACTCACTCACCGCCAGTGTTAATTTTGTTGACTAATTATTTTTGTCATAGTTTTCATCAACAACCTTTTATACCATGATGAAAACTAGACAGTAACTAATAAAAACAAGTGCACGTGGACAAAAACTAAAACTAAACTAACTGACATTTTTGTCAACAAATAAAAACTAGACAAAGATGTTTGACAGAGACCAAATCCAATCAGACCTTTTTCATCATGTAGAAAGTAGGGACAAGTTAGGAATATATCCAATCACAGCTACTTTGGTTGTGTGGAAAGGTTGGATGAGTTAAGAGGGACATCCAATCACAGCTGCCTTAGCCTGGTGGTGGTGAGATAAGTTGGGGAGCGATCCAATCAGAGCTACTCTCTTTATGAATTGATATATTCATGTAGAGCAGGTTCACTGTTTGTTGTCAATTCTGGTATTGTAACTGAGATGCTCTGCCAGGTAGCCTAAATAAAGGTGAGTGTATTTCACACAAAAGTTAAATTTGTTTCTGTGAATTTATACATTCAAACTTTACTAGCGTTCAATAAAGGGTTATTGGATGTTTCATTTTATCCAAGTGTAAAACATGACTTCAGAAATTCAAGGAAACATAAAAAATGTCTTACACTTACACTTCATATTTTAGTCGACTAAATTCACAGTGGATTTCGTCAACTACAACTGGACTAAAACCAAAACAATTTAGATGACTACATTATGACTAAAACTAAAAGATATTTTAGGCAGAAGACTATAACTAAACTAAATTAAAAAGTGCTGTCAAAATTAACACTGCTCACCGCTGCATTGTGCGCAGTCTTTTTCAGGGGTGACTTAGAAAGTTTGACCCAGATGCAAAACACAAACATAAATGCCTGTCGAAAGTCACTGGCTTTCCTGCTGTGAACAAGTCTCCTTTCTTGCTCAGGACTTTGTGACTTTTGATACTGCAAAGGCTTTGTCTCAAGATGTTCATCCAATTTGTTAAACTAAGCTTCATCTCCATGTACTCTCATAAATGGATTGATTGATTGAATGAACAGGGACACGTAATGGTCAGGGAGAGGAGAGGAATGACAGCTCCTCACAGTCATTTACGTGACTTTAGTCTGACAGTGAGCTAGTGAGCCCTGCTCACAGGGTGTCGTTACGCGTCTAGCGCAGTATGCTAGCGAGCCGTTGCATGTAGGTATGCATGCGGTTTCCTCCCCCAGCTCCTGCCACTGGCCAACCAAGAGTTTCTGGTAAAGGAAGCCAAGAGCGTAAGCTGTCTGGGGCCAGTATATAGCCTCTCCTTCACCAAGACTCCTACTGTGCCTGTTCTTGGCAGTAACCAGTGTTACCACAGCACCAGGCCAAGTCAGTAGGAGATCTCGGAGCAGCAGTGGGCCCCAGAGGTGCGGTGTGCAGGCCCACTGACATGTGGACACGCCCTGACACCCACTAACCAATGCCCCATTGCCATGGGGGTTAATCCGGGAGGATATACAGCTACAGGAGTAAACCCCAAAAGGAAAAATCCAGTGAGCCATCCACCTGGGCAGAGGAATAATCTGCAGTTCTGGCACCACTGCCTTGTGGTCACCTTTCAGGTGTTGGAAAGGCTTTGGGAGTAAACCCAGACAGAAAATCCAGAGTGGCACCCTGAGGGCGGCTGGACGTCATCACTGACCTCCTGCTGGCAGCCCCTGCAGCCAAACTGATGCCAAATGTACTGCTGCTTTCTGCTGTCTCTTGGACTACATCAGGGAGGTCGAGAGGGGGATCCAGACAATGGGCATCCCTGGATCTCCATATACTCTGCTCCTGTCAGAAACAACACAGACAGTCCCAATAAAAACAGGCTCGGGACTCAAACCTTTGGGAAAGCTGGTGTATATCATCAAAATGGGACATCTTTATATACAGACGTGGACAAAATTGTTGGTACCCTTCCGTTAAAGAAAAACCCACAATGGTCACTCAAATAACTTGAAACTGACAAAAGTAATAAAAAATTAGAATTTACTGAAAATCAACTAATGAAAATCAGACATTGCTTTTGAGTTGTGGTTCAACAGAATAATAATAATAAAAAAATGATGGTACCCCTAGAAAAGACTGAAAATGATTTGACCATAGGGACATGTTAAACTAAGGTGTGTCCTGTAATTAGCATCACAGGTGTCTTCAAGCTTGTAATCAGTCAGTCCGCCTATGACTGTGCTAAGTAGTCACTGTGCTGTTTGGTATCGTGGTGCGTACCACACTGAACAAGGACCACAGAAAGATAAGGAGAGAGTTGTCTCAGCCATGTTAAAGGTAAAGGCTATAAGACCATCTCCAAGCAGCTTGATGTTCCTGTGACTACAGTTGCACATATTATTCAGAAGTTTAAGGTCCACAGGACTGTAGCCAACCTCCTTGGACAAGGCTGCAAGAGGAAAATTGATGACAAATTGAAGAGACGGATAATACGAATGGTAACCAAAGAGCCCAGATCAACTTCCAAAGAGATTAGAGGTGAACTCCAAGGTCAAGGTACATCAGTATCAGATCACACCATCCATCACTGTTTGAGCCAAAGTGGACATAATGGAGGACATCACTGTTGAAAGCAAAGCATGAAAAAGCGAGACTGGAATTTGCCAAAATGCATATTGAGAAGCCATAAAGCTTCTTGGAGAATGTCCTTTGGACAGATGAGACAAAACTGGAGCTTTTTGGCAAGTCACATCAGCTCTATGTTCACAGATGCAAAAATGAAGCATACAAAGAAAAGAACACTGTACCTACTGTGAAACATGGAGGAGGCTCAGTTATGATCTGGGGCTGCTTTGCTGCATCTGGCACAGGGTGTCTTGAATCTGTGCAGGGTACAATGAAATCTCAAGACTATCAAGGCATTCTGGAGCGAAATGTGCTGCCCAGTGTCAGAAAGCTTGGTCTCAGTCACAGATCATGGGTTCTCCAACAGGATAATGACCCAAACACACAGCTAAAAACACCCAAGAATGGCTCAGAACAAAACAGACTATTCTGAAGTGGCCTTCTATGGGCCCTGATCTAAATCCTATTGAATATTTGTAGGAGCTGAAACATGCAGTCTGGAGAAGACACCCTTCAAACCTGAGACAGCTGGAGCAGTTTGCTCATGAGGAGTGGGCCAAAATACCTGTGGACAGGTGCAGAAGTCTCATTGAGAGTTAGAGAAATCCACTAACCACAGTGATTGCCTCAAAAGGTTGTGCAACAAAATATGAAGTTAAGGGTACCATCATTTTTGTCCAGGCCAGTTTCATTATTTTGTTTTTAAAATGATTCTGTTGAACCACAATTCAAAAGCAATGTCCGATTTTCATTAGTTAATTTTCAGTAAATTTTCATTTATTATTACTTAACGGAAGGGTACCAACAATTTTGTCCACGTGTGTAGTTGTAAATAATTTAGCATTGACATTTTTAGAGAGACTGTAATCTAAAAATTAGATTAGCATGCAATGTATCCATGGTGTAGTGATGTGTTTTTAAGCATCCATGCAGGTGACAGTCAGAGCTGGAGGGATTGTGTTTTCAGTTTGTCCATCCCTCAGTCAGTCTGTCCGTAGCTATTCTAATGTTACTTTAGGTTCTTTTCTTCAAATATTGCAAAATTGTCCGCTTTGACTTAAAGATGCAGTATTTAGAATTTTGGATTTAACAGGTTAAATGTCTCCAAATCAGTCATGAAATATCTTCTTTTGTACTCTGAATGGACATATTGCCCTCTGGTGGTAGTTCTGGTTTCTTTATTAGTTCTTGTGTCTTTGTTTCAGACAAATCATGCCTGTCTCACAGCTGAGGGGGCCAACCAGTTCGCCCGCTCCATGGGTGTTCCTGAGGTGCCCATGGAGTCTCTCATCACCGAGTACGCCCGCATGCGCTGGAGAAAGAACCTGGCTCCTGATGCCAACCCCGTGGAGTGCCAGATGTGAGACTCTTAAAATTTGTTAGAACAGATGTATATGAGTATGTATCCATCAAAAGACTCAGGTGATAAAGTACTCAGTCTGGTCTTAGAGCATCTACAGCAGCAGAGAGGATTCAGTGGAAAATGAAGACTTTCTAAACATACTGATGAAGAAAATCAACAACAGCTGAAGCTTGTAGATGTTTGCACAGGTTTTCTCACTCTGACTGCGGGTCATCATTGGAATTTATGAAAAGCACAGCTGTGAGTTTGAGCCGACCACAGCTGTGCTTTTCATTAAATAGCAAGCTCTTTGAAGGAGTGTCCTTAAAGAATAGAAAACAGGACCTTAGTTTAACATGTTTTACAGCCTTATTGACATAAAAGCACAGCAGAGTTTCTTCAGTCAATAGACTCAGACAGCCCTGAAACAGGCAGCAATAGGTGAACTCAGTCATTGGGGTCAAACAGTGTAAGCTTTGTCCACTTTCTTTTACTTTCTTTTATTTTTATTTCTTGCAAAATCAGATTTAGAATTTAAGTTTCTGGCATCATAACAGAGGAAACAGTTCCAAAAATTATTATTAATTTTTCAAGAGCAACTGAAACAACCGGAATTCCCCTTGGGGATTAATAAAGTATTTCTGATTCTGATCTTCTGATCAATCATGGGTTTCGAAATGTTTTTTGCTCAAGGCACAGTTACAATCAAGCCAAAATTTTAAGGCGTGCCATATTCATGCCCATATAAAACAGCCTCTTAAGCAAGTTTTACTGTATCTTATCAGCCTGCAGTCACTTCTCGCTTTTCAGAGTCACTGCCTCTTTTTCCTAGGAATGGGAATCAAAAAACAATTCAATTTGAGAATCAATAACAATCTCCTCAAAGAACTGTTATCATTAGGCCATTTTCTGACCGGGAACAACAGTTCATCTTGAAGCTTTGCAAGATGGATCTGCCTGATGACAAGCATGGAATCTGACAAGTTCTGTTGCTTTGCAAAGTTATTAACTACCTGGCAGAGGCCAAACCTAAAATATAATAATTAAAATTTTAAAAAGGAGCCTAGGTTGCTGAAAATTCAGATTTTTTTAAGACACATTTTTTTCTGTTAATGTCTCTTTTCTTTTCTGTTGCTCAGGGGTAAAATGGGCACAGTTGGGGCTGTGGCTGTCGACAGTGAGGGAGTTGTAGCCTGTGCAACCTCTACTGGGGGGATCCTGAACAAGATGGAGGGACGAGTTGGGGACACACCCTGCATAGGTCAGTCCTCAAACAAACAGTTTGTTGATCCTGCTAATTCAGGTCCTTAAGACACACTTTTAATACCTTATTTCTTATTTCTAAAGTAGGCTGCGTGATAAGTGTTGATGCAACCAAAATATCAGAATAAGATGCTGAGACACATGCCATCGTTAGAGTGCAGCAGCCACCTCCGCTAACTGCACACAATGTGACGTGGTTTAATTAATTTCAACTCAATTCATACACTTATTTGTCCCCAACATCAAAGATATCATTACATCATAAAACCAGTGCTAAGCGCAAAACAGATGCAAAAACATATAGAGTAATGTCCACAGTGACCATTAGCGGCAAAGTGCGATTTGCAGTCAGTGAAAGTGGGGACAGTCCATTTAAGGACTGAGCAACAATATGATGTTGGAGCAGGGAGGGGTCAGAATGCAGGAGCTATTGGGACAAAAGTTGCCCTCCTCCTTTGTGTCCTGCAGCCTGGACAGCGCAGCCTGCGACCTGATGGTAGCCACTCAAACACAGTGCAAAAAGTTTGAGGGGTCTTGTAAGATCCTGTGAGCAGTACAGATGGTTTGCTAATCACAATAGGCAGACAGAGCCCTAACAGGGTGACCAGTGATCTTTGAGCAAACTCTCCTAATGTTGAATAAATGAATCTGGTTTTGCAGGCTAATGAAATGAAACCAAAATTTAGCACACTCTCAATGACGGAGTAGTAAAATGTCAAGAGAATGTCTTTGTGTCTTTGTTCCTCAACAGATGTTGTTTCTGGTGGTATTTCTTGAGGACTTCCTCAGTGTTGGAGGAAAACCTTAAAAAGTAGGGCCCTATAAAATCTGTTATTATTCCCAATTCCATTTTAATTTTCACCACATTGTTTTTTTTTTTTTTTTCAGTTTTAATTTTTTGAGAATTCATTTTTTAATGAATATAATCATTCACTCTTCAGGTGGTCCTCACACGTATCTTTACAGGTCCAGTTGACAAAATTTGAAGAAAATTTGGTCGCCTGACACATAATAATCGTTGGGAAACTGCTCTGCCCTGTATTTTGGAGTTAGCTGGGAGTTTCATAGCTTCTTTGCTCACTTAGGTGGTGTTTACACGGCTCCGTTTCCGGCTGAATCCGAAGAGTTTTCATTGTGTTTTAGCCTCCAGTTTACATGAGAACGGTGCCTGGAGCGCCTGAATCTGCAAACTTTTGAAACCAGAGTCCAAAGCGGAGGGTTTTCAAAACGCATCGCCACCTGGCTTCATGTAAACAGAATTCAGCATTTCAGGGGGAAACGCAGACGTCACTGCATGCGCAGTACTCTTTCACATGAAGGCTGCACGCGCATACCAGGAACAACAACAGCTTCGGCCGTCTACCGAGTAACGTGTGATGCTTACCATGCTCGGTTTGACATCCAGACAAAACTATCCAGACAGATTTGTTGTCCAGACAGATTTGTTGTCCAGACAGATTTGTTGTCTTCTTGTGTCCACTCGCCATTGTTTGTGGAAAGTTTTTCTTCTTCATAAGTGTGTTGTAACAGCGCTGTTTCTCTGCAAGCCTACATCGCCATCTATTGGACTGGCATGAACGCTACAGCGTTTCAAGTCCTTCTTCTGTCTTCATGTGAACGCAGATCGTTTTTGAGGATGCAAAGGAAAAACCTTTGCGTTTCAGGTGCGAGCGTCTCCATGTAAACAGGGCCTTACCATACATTCACACCAGAAGCAATCTGAGCGTCCGCGGCGTCCAGCTGCCATTTGTTTTCAATGAGAGCCAGCGTCGAGGGGCGATCGAGGCGACGAGCGGCGCGATGCGAGCGTCACGAGCGACCTTGAGCGGCGCAATCGAAGCGTTGCGAGTGTTGAGCTGAAGTTGGGAGAAGCTCAACTTTATGCAAATGAGCAGCGGCGCGACCAAGGTGTCAGCCAATTGCAGGCCGATCTGGATTCCCAATGCGGAAGAATTTGCAAAACAAAAACAAATGGATGAAAAACTGATTGTTGCTGTGTCTGGCTTCCCGGAGCTTTATGATGGGTCTTTGTTCATCTACAGAGGCAATAAAAAAAAAAATGATGCTTGGAAGAAAATTGCAGACATTGTGGGGATATCTGGTAAGTTATAGGCTTCTGTTAGTCATGTTATAGTCATCCAGGGCACAGCTGATCCTCCTTGGTTGACACATCTGCACTGCAGCTTCAAAGCCCCGCCTCTTCGGCTGCTCACATCGTGTCGCCTGCCTGTGTGCTGCTGTGTGTGTTTTCAACTGCCAAGCGGCGCGATGTGAGCGTCTAGAGCGTTGACAGGCGATTTTGACGCTTTCGGTGTGAATGTACGGTTAGCCGGTGTCTCAGGCGGCTGCTTCGACATGTTTGCATTGTTAATGAGGAGAGAAGGAGGGGGAGGGGAAGTGAAGCGTTTATTGTCCCCAGCCTTGGTGACCCCCTCTTAGCAATTACCCCAGAGATATGTTCCTTTTTAATCCAAGAAAAAAAAAAACTTTGACATAAAATGTTGGCCTGATCCATGATATTCCGCTCAGGTACCTGTATTCCCCCACCACCTCCACAGACTCCCCCTGGATGGTGGAGGTTACACCCTCTGCCAGCTGTCCCTGCTTGCTGGAGAATGTTACAACCAAGAAACACTCGGGGAAAACACTTTTCTTAGCTTTTATTAACTTTGAAGGTTGTCATGATACTAGAATTGTTAACTTTGATACATTATCAAGAAAGAAATTCGATAGTCAATACCGGTTTCGCAACAAAATAAGTGACGGTTCTTGAAAAATAATAAACATATTTTTTCATTAACAACCTGCAGTCCAATTGCAGGTCCAGGAAAAGTAACTAAACATATGACAACACATTTGCAGCAAACACTTAAAGGTCCCATGTCCTGGTGTGTTTGATAGTTTATTTAATTTCTCGGCTGTCTATCAATCAAGGATGTGTTATAAGTTCAATAAAAATAGAAAAATTTTATCTTTGTAGAGGAACATTTGTAGCCCTTTTTCCCTCCTCTTTGGAAACGATCGGATCTGAGGGGGCGGGGAGGCTACTTGGGAATATGATAATTAGCTCTGTGCTAATTGGCTGCCCAAACAGTGGCTGATGAGAGGGGGAGTAGGGGTTACAGGCCACGGGGCAGATTTTCAGAATGGTCATGGTGTCTGCCTGTGACAATCCAAAAATACACATGTAGGTGGAGGCTGTATGGCTATTACATCATAAACCCCGGGAAGTCAAAAACAGAGCATTTTAAGGGGCATTTTCTTTGAAGAGGCGTAGCACATTTCTCCATGGTCATAGAGTTTTATAAAAGGTGTCGTGTTCCTCTGCTCCTCAAGCCTCTTCTAACATCACTAAAAGCAAAAAAGATTAATTTTACAGGACATGGCACCTTTAAAGGTTGTCATCCTTAAATGTTACTTTTCTTTGGGAGTAGTTAATAGCTGCTAATGTTTTGCTGCCTTTTGCACAGCTGCAAGGTGTTGTCAAAAAGTACTGTTTTGTAATCTTTTATATTTTTTATTCTATCAAATGGATTTCTTTATGATATGCTACCGTTTTTAAAAATATGGCGTCAAAAAATTATCAAGTTGTGTTTTTTTACAGCGTTTATTACCTCAAGGAGACCTCCTAAACAGGCTTTGACTTAAAATCCAGTTTAGATGGTGAATTTCTTGCTATTGAAGGATGTTTTAAGGACTTACTGAAGTTGTGGCCTGACAAAGATTGACTCACTGGTCTTTGTCTTCACTGATGTGGCTGACCTTTGGCCAGCAGAGGTTTCACATGCAGTTATTGAGTAGAGAAAGTTAACTCTGTTGATGGCTACCTACAATGCCTTTAAAGGTGCATCTGGTCTTATTTCTTTTCTGTCTTGTTCAAAAGGCATTATATTGAAAGCCAATGTAAATCTGTCTTCAGACTAACAGTAAACTGTAACCTTCAGCTACTTTTCCAGGTTTTTGTGCAGTAATATTTGAGTTAGGTTAAGAAATAAATTATAAACAGTCATCTGTAGCAAATAAAGGCAGACAGGGAGTAGAGATGGGGATGAGTATCTAATTAAACACAACTTTTATGATTTAAGCATTTTGTTGTTATGAGAGTTTAGAAAAGACAACAGGAGAGTGCTAAACAATTTTTTGAGTATGAGTTTAAGTCACATCAATAACAAAATAACTGGCCCGGTCTTTCAGAATAAAAGTGTTGCGTAAAAACGCGGTTAGTCTAATCATTGAATACAACAGACAGAGGTTACTTTAAAATAGAGCGCAGAAGTTGTTAAAGCCCTGGGTGTATTGATGGACACGAAGCAGATCTGGTCATCTCCTGATAGGGAATTGTTTTTCAGGAGGGATCTTCCTTCAGAGTTTTTAAACATTTTTTCAATTATTTAAATCAATGTTGCACTCATTATTTACTGCCATACTGTATGTGACGTACGCATCACAGGAAAACATTAGCTCAAAGTACTCTCATTTGTTCAAGCCATAGAGGGCCTGATCTAAGGTTTGCCTATATTGCATGTACTTGCAAACTTAATAGCGCACGCAAGGCTGATCTACTAACCGGGTGCAGCGAGAATTGCGTCTGTCAAATGAGCAAAGTAGCACGTGTAGTCCATTTAGCATGTTTGCCTTCATGAATACTTTCTTCTCTCGTTATGATACACTCTCAATAGTCCACGAGTGACTTGAGGTTGCCGCTGCAGAGCTCACTTGTTTTTTATCTAGGCAGCTTAATGAAGCCTTGACCAAGCGTTCGCCCCCTGGTGGTTGGCTGACTAATGGTTGAGAAAGTGCTTGATTAGATATGCAGCAGAGCCCGCATTTTAAATGTAAAATTTGCCGAGGATCAGGTTCCTTTAATTGTGGCAGCCAACATCGTGATCACGATTAAAATTCGATTAGTTGTGCAGCTCTAATATGACACCAGCCATTTGAATATCTTAGGAGTTTAGCTCCATCTACTTACAGACAGAGACCATGTTGAGGTGGGACTTAAGGCCATCGGACCAATAGCGACTCCACGTTCCCTAAACTGGAAATACTCAATTAATTCTCAATAAAAGAAAAATGGGCGTGATGTAGAAAGATTCATCCCCCAGTGAGAGCACATAGATCTTTTATATATTTGGACTGAAGTTTTTTATTCAGGCTGCAAAAACATATTTTTCCTGCACAAAATTATTTGTTTGTCAGATTTCTGCAGCCAGCCTCAAGTGGACACTTGGGGTACTACAGGTTTTGGCACTTCTGGATGGGCCTCCGTTTTCAGACTTGGAGGTTGCAGTCTGTTTTAGGTGAGACTTTAGGCCATTATAACAGGCAGTTATATGCAGCCTAAGGTCTATTTTTGCTCCCTAGTGGAATCCTTCTGTAACAAGCATCAGATACAGGAACGTTTTGAAACACAAACGCTCATGATGCCAGTGGACGAGAATACAAGGACAAACTGCAACATTTCTCCAGCCAGAAATGCCTTGGCAGAGGTTTGCACTCTCTGAGCACTTCGAGTTACATTAAATGATGCACTCCCACGTTAAAAACTCTTCATATCAATAAATACATTGAGCTTGTACATTTGTGTCACTTGGCCTGATAAATGCTTCTTTGTTTTATCTATATTGTTTACAAATCTAATCCCATAATGCACAGACTTTTAATTTTAATACAAACCTATTTTTTTTCTTAATTTGATTTAATATTTGTTTTTTAAGACAAGATTTGTGAATGCAAACTGAGATATAAGCGCCCAACTACAGCTACTTTTAAAATTTCTGTGAAATTACAGCATGAGAGATTTTGGCTCACTGTAAAACGCACTGTAAAATTCAGTCATTCATATTAATTTTGTCACAAAAACACAGCCTGAGCGCCTTTCTTTAATAACCCTAATGTTTCTTGAGAAATACACCAGCATCCAAATGTCAATTAGAAATGAAAAAGTGTACATTTTGGCATGACAACAGCTGAATCATCACAGAGTGTTTTTTCACTTCATGGTTTTTCTGAGAGGAGTGAGTGGAATTTGGACACATCGACCAGCCAATCTGTCACTATTAGTCAATGAGTGATTAGACCGTCTGGAGACAGATACACTCAGACGTTTGACTTTAAGAGTAAGGCTTCGTAATAAATAAACTTTAACTTGGGAAAAGGTGAAATACTTTAAAGGGATAGTCCATGTTTTTTGAATTGTTGTAGCTTGAGGCCCATGGCATTTGTAAATGTAACAGCCAATAAAGCAGCTGATGAAGGGAAGATAGCAGGTATTAACACGTGTCATTACATAGCAGTTCATGGTGCGACCAAAAGCCTCGTAATTAATCCACTTTTAGAGTAAAACTACACAAAAAAATTACACTGACTCAACTAGACTAAACAGTAATAACATTAGCAGTATTTCCCTGTTTGGAACTGTTTTGTGATCCAACACTTCTCTAAAACTAAACTAATAATGAGCGATTTTGACTCGAGTGGCAATGATGTGCCGTTAGTTGTGGGTACGGGAGGATTTCTTTCTGAACTGGAGTCCACACTTTTGCAGATGGAGTCAGGGGTAGAAAGGAGGTTGGGGTAAACTGTTGTAGAAACTGAAGAGCCGGACAGCTTAAGTTACCTGGTGGTGTAGAGGCAGGAGCTGTGAGCCCATGGTGAAGAACCCACGAGACCTGTTGCTGTCATGAGTGAGACTTGGTAACAGTGTTAATTTTAACAACACTTTTTAATTTGGTTTTAGTTATAGTCTTTTGCCTAAAATATCTTTTAGTTTTAGTCATAATTTAGTCATCTAAATTGTTTAATTATAGTCTAGTTTTAGTTAACAAAATTTCACATTTTAGTCGACGAAATCTACTGTAGTTGACTAAAATATGAAGTGTAAAGTGTAAGGCATTATTTATGTTTCCTTGAATTTTTGCAGTCATGTTTTACACTTGGATGAAATGAAACATCTAATAACCCTTTATTGAATACTAGTAAAGTTTGAGTGTATAAATTAACAGAAACAAAGTTAACTTGTGTGAAATACACTCACCTTTATTTAGGCTACCTGGCAGAGCATCTCAGTTGAAAGTACCAGAACTGACAACAAACACTGAACCTGCTCTACATGAATATATCAATTCATAAAGAGAGGAGCTCTGATTGGATCGCTCCCCAACTTATCCCACCACCAACAGGCTAAGGCAGCTGTAATTGGATTTCCCTCTTAACTGATGCAACCTTTCCACACAACCAAAGTAGCTGTTTGGACATATATTCCTAACTTATCTCGACTTCTACATGATGAAACTAGGTCTGATTGGATTAAGTCTGTCAAACATTTTAGTCTAGTTTTTGTATGTTGATGAAAATGTCAGTTAATTTAGTTTTAGTTTTTGTCCACGTGCACTTGTTTTTATTAGTTACAGTCTAGTTTTCATCAGGAGAAAAAAGCTTGTTGATGAAAACTATGACAAAAATAATTAGTCAACAAAATTAACACTGCTTGGTAACAACTGTCTTTCTGGTCTTGATGGGTATATTGGGCACTGCAAACATGATGCTCTGTTGCTGCACAGGCGGATGATTCTGATGTCCATATTCAAAACATCAAGCCAAAGTTGGCGATGGCCCACATCACGCAATAGAAATGGGTACTGTTAGCACTTGTTTTTCCTGGTTTTATATGCATACAGGAGCGACCTATCTTCTAAATATTCAGGAGAAGTTGATTTATATTTTATATCAGTGTGTGCTTTAAGCGCCCGCTAACTGACCCCGCTGCAGCACTCTGACCTGAGAGCTGATGAGAGGAGAGCAGCGAGTGTCTGGCGGAAGGATATGCAGCTAATATGCTGGATCAACAAAATAGTTCCAAACACAGGGACTTTGTTGAGGAAAGAGTAACACTGAAAAGGTTCTTACTGCATTTAATAGAGCCAGCATAGTTTTTGGTGTAGTTTCACCCTAAAAGTGGGTAATAAAAAGGCTTTCAGTGGCACCATTGACTGCTATGTACCGGCTAGCATCCATAACAACTTCACCCCCTCATAGGGGAGAGTTAGCCCAGTCTTTTAATGGCAGCCTGTGAAGCTCTGGTGATCTGCATGCTCAAGAGGGTTAAGGCAGTGCTGAAAAATAATGATGGCCACACAAAATATTGACACTTTGGGCCCAATTTGGACACTTTCACTTAGGGGTGTACTCACTTTTGTTGCCAGCAGTTAAGACATCAGTGTCTGTGTGTTGAGTTATTTTGAGGGGACAGTAAATTTACACTTTTATACAAGCTGTACATTCACTACTTTACATTTGATCAAAGTGTTGTTTCTTCAGCATTGTCCCATGAAAAGATAAAATAAAATATTTGCAGAAATGTGAGGGCTGTACTCACTTTTGTGAGATACTTTGTACTAGTGTCATGGGCCTTGAGAAACCCAAACTATCCCTTAAAGTTATTTAAACTAAAAACAAAAAATTCTCAAAATAATTTAGATGAATTGTTGAATTTCCTAAAACTGTGTATTTGTGTTCTGTGCTGCAGGGTGTGGTGGATATGCTGATAACAACTCAGGAGCAGTCTCGACCACAGGCCATGGAGAAGCCATCATGAAGGTGGTCTTAGCAAGACTCATCCTGTTCTACATGGAACAAGGTAACACACACATATACACACACACACACACACATATATATACAGCTTGTTGATGTAACACAAAATGACTGCAGAGGTTTATAGCACTTTAGCTCAGTGTGGTCTCTCTGTTGTCAGGTGAGTCCGCAGAAGCAGCCAGTGACTCCGCCCTCATCTACATGAAGTCCAGGGTGGGCGGTCTTGGTGGGGTGGTGACGGTGGATCCTCAGGGTAACTGGGCGGCTCGTTTCTCCAGCCTGCAGATGGCGTGGGCTGCGGCGCAGAAAGACACGCTACATTACGGCCTGTATGTCGGAGAACATTTCACAGAGAGCGTTGATGAGCCAGAGTGACACAAAACGCATCAGTGATGTTTTATTTCCTGTTTGCACAAATGACACAGAAATCAGATATCAAATACTAGTGATATTTTATCCTTGATACTTGATTATATGTCTCATGTGACCTTAAATACTAGCTGCTGATGTTTTCTAATGGACAGCATTTGGAGTATTGAAGCATGAGAAGTAATGCACGGACAGCTGTAGGAACACACAGTGACCCTCATCAAATGTGTGCATGACCAAAAAGTGGATGTGCTGACATTTCCACGCACAGATCGACATTAATGAAGCTGAACCTGCTGGATTCCCACGTCATGACCAGTGTTAATTTTGTTGACTGAATTATTTTTGTCATAGTTTTCATCAACAAGCTTTTTTCCCCTGACGAAAATGAGATACAGTAGTAACTAATAAAAAAAAGTGCACATGGACAAAAACTAAAACTAAATTAACTGACATTTTTGTCCACAAATAAAAACTAGACTAAAATGTTTGACAGAGACTTAATCCAATTTGACCTAATTTGGTCATGTAGAAAGTAGAGACAAGTTAGGAATATATCCAATCACAGCTACTTTGGTTGTGTGGAAAGGTTGGATGAGTTAAGAGGGACATCCAATCACAGCTGCCTTAGCCTGGTGGTGGTGAGATAAGTTGGGGAGCGATCCAATCAGAGCTGCTCTCTTTATGAATTGATATATTGATGTAGAGCAGGTTCATTGTTTGTTGTCAATTCTGGTATTGTAAAAGTGCATTCACACCAACGCGACTTTGGCTCCATGTAAAGTCAATGTACAGCCACAACGGGGCGGGTTAACCCTCAGGCAACGCGACGGCCGCGATCAAGGCGACCTGGTCGCTCGTCGCTCCGTTGCCAAAATTGAAAAGTTGATCTTTTCAAACGATGTCACCTGTGGCTGTGCGGCAACAGCCAATCAGCATTGTGTGGGTGTGTAGACTAAAATTAAAACAACTTAGATGACTAGATTATGACTAAAACTAGAAGATATTTTAGGCAGAAGACTATAACTAAAACTAAAATAAAAGTGCTGTCAAAATTAACACTGGTCATGACTGAGCTTGTTTACATTTGGTGCAGACTTACCCAGCAACAAATAAAATATCTGTGAAGAAGAAAAAGATCTGTAAAATAAGGGATGCCCCAATCAGGCTAATTTTTGCTGATATAGGTCACTGAAAAATGACTGAATCATTTTTTTGTTTGGTTTTAACTTCTGGTCAAATGTTTCTCGACAAAGCAGTACAAAAAGATCTCAAGGAGCAACGCAAGAAGGACATCTGAATAACACAATGAGATGACTTATTTATGACTTGTGATTATTTATGTGAATTAAATTATTGACAGACTGGAAAAACTTGATTTTGTCCAACAGGCAGAACAGTGCAAATAGACAAAAGTAAATATGTTTAAAAATATGAACTTAGTGTCTCATAATGTAACTGATGTAATCATTTCATATTGTGGAGAAAACACATTTTCACCCCCTCTCGTCGTTCTTTATTCAAGTTTCAGTCAAGATCTAAGTCTGCTCCTTAGATTACATTTAAACAAATTACATCCCTAACTTTTCCAAATACTCATTTTACTGAGCAAACCTGAACGCATCACAGTGTTACCTGTTACCCCACAATGTTAGCTCGTTTAGCTTAGCTGACTGGCTTTTATCTTGATGGTCTCAGCATAGATTTCAGCACAGACTTTAGCACCTGGTGAATATTTTGACAAAAAGACTGAAAACAGAGTTTTGGAGACTCTACCACATTTATTTAAGGGGATGACAGAGCAAGAGATGAGTCAACAAACTGAAGAGTGAGCAGTCAATGACATCCTGGAGGCCTGACCTACAGGTGATTAGTATTGGTGACTCCAGGTATGAATAATGTATTTGCACATAAAGAATTTTGATATTGATATTCATAATGATGGATAGTCAGTCGATCAGGACTCGTATACATTATATCATACTCACTGTGCATTTATAGACTAATAAAAATAATGATGAGTAACCGATTTCTCCAAACACAAACAAATACAAGTTCTGTTCGGTATAACTCACCATAACGCAGATCAGAGAGAGCCATGGACTTGTTAATAAACCCTCCCCAAAAATTCAAGAGCATTCGCTTTGTGTCGACTGAAAGTCGCCTGTTGATGCGGTAACTAAGCTGATCTGATGTCTCTGTTGATTAGTGATTGGGTTTCTTCTATCACTTTTTCTCCACAATTTAAGAGTTTTATTGGTACAAATGTTGGACATTTTTGCCAAAACATTTAATTAAAAATAAAAACAAGAACAAAATAAATAAGTAAATAAAAGTTAAAGGGGAATAGTTAATTATAATGATAAAATTAGTTGAATTGTGATGTTAGAGGCTGACAAAAAACTGGAGATGAAAAAAAACGTTTCTGATTAAAACATTTATATAAAAAATGAATCCTTCCTCATCAGTAATTATAGCGTTCTTGTGTGCCTCCACTGTCCTCCAGTTTCGCACATCATGCAGGCGAATATATTTCTAACTGTGTCCAGAGCACAGGTGAAAGAGTGCATGAGCATGTGGACTAAGTGAATTTATCTCAGGGTGTACTTATTTGTTCATCACAGCAGTGAATAGATGACATGCAAGGACCCAGTCATCCGTTCTTAACAAACCCCCCTTTGGTTTCTGTTATTTAAAAAAGATAATTAACTCAATTATTTTTGTTTCTGTACAGCCCAGTGGTTTGGAGCCTCTGCTTTAAATCATAAGAAAAGAAAACCTCCATCCTGAAATGTGGTTAAAAAATATTACGAGCTTTCCAACTTTTTTCCACACATTTTAGGGAAGAATGGTCACAGTTTGCAGACTGTCAACATTTTGTAGTTAACATATTGACATGTATCTTAGACATTCACTAAAAAACAGAAATCTGTGTAGAAAAACAATTCACATTGTTTTCTTTCTGTTTTCTGTCTTTGCATTGTGATGAAACAGGACTTAGTTTACATTGAGTAACATACCTCTGTTTAGTGTTACAGGACTTGCGTGATTTTACTGATGTATGATCTTTGTACTGTAGAACGAAACACTTCCACTGATGTAAGGTCAGAAATAAAGCCACTCTGAAATCAAGAGATGATTAAATGTTAAATCTTTTTGTTCTGGAAACACTGATTTTTACAATAAATCTCCTGAATCCCTGATGTGATGAATTTCATTTTTTCACAGACCTCTAAGCTTATTTTGCATGTTTTACCCTTAGATGCCGCTAGATGGTGCTGTTTCAATACAAATAAGTGAAGAAGTACGCCCCAGAGAAACATAATAAATTTCTTTCTTAGGAGAAAGTCACATTTTCTCAAAGTCTGATCTTTGTTATATGATTTTATTATACTCTGGTATCAGCATGGACATTTTTGTCCACTAGAATTGAAATTTCTACTTTATTCTGGCCATAAATTTGCTGTTTGTTACTGTGTTGTTGATTTTTTTTGTAAGAAGACTTTTTTTCCTTGAACAGTTTTGTAAATCAAATTTAAATGTTTTGAATGGGTTATTAATTCACTGTGTGCAAATTTAACACCCTATAGAATCATTAAGGACATAAATGTCCACTAGAAAAATAAATTAAAATTATTGCAGATGAATATTTTTCAAATTTTTTGGGTTCAATCTTTTAATCAACTTCAGTTCTGATCTAAACTACCAAACACTGAATTATTCTCATAGTTTAAGTCTTTACATGCCAGTTTGATTACATGTTCATGTTTTTTTTTTTAATAAACACAAAAAAATGTACTTTTTTAAAGAAACAAATGCTAGGGGGGCAGGGTATTTTTAAAAATCAGTCTTGCATATTATGTAAAAAAAATTAACAACATTGACTTTAATGCATAACTAGTTTTGCATTATGTCAGATTTAAAATGTTCTACCCTAATAGGCCATTTGAGGACAAATGAAATGTCCCATTAAAATCATGTTTTAATTTTCAGCCAATACAGAATATAATCATGCATTCAGAATTTTAGGTTTTAATTTCTTTGAAAAATAGTAAAATTAGTAATTTTCACTAATCATCACTAATGAAGCAGTTTTCCCGTTGCAAGCATTATAACCTTGCAGTGCAGTTGGATCAGCCGGATTCAGTGTCTGTAATCAGGCAGATTCACTTGCCAAGCTCCAATCTGCAAAGACTGTGGTTGACTTGAATCAGCATGGCCCAGAGTCCTTTAAAGAAGGAGGAGGTGGAACTACAAGTGTGATGACAGCAGGAAGTGACTGCTTGCTCAGAAATTAACATAGATGCTAACAGATTCATTTGCAGTCTATGTGTGTGTGTATATATATATATATATATATATATATATATATATATATATATATATATACATATATATGTATATACACACACACACACACACATATATACATATAAAACAAAGCCAAGAAAATGGAACAAATCTAGAACCCTTTTTAACTATATCATGCTTTTTATTTTAAAGAAGTACTGACAGTACCAGTCATGACAGCAGTTCTAACCCATTTGCAAAGCATGACATCAATTCCAAAAATCTCAGAGGAAAAATGAAGTTTAGTTTAAGATTCTGTTCTAAAATCCAAAAATGTTATTTTAACCATAAATGTATTATGCAACTTCCAGCTACAACCTCAATCAATTAAACATTGCTATTACAATTTGAAGTCACACATCAGTCCCACATTGAGAAACAGAATTATATTTCAAACTACACTATCTCCAGCAACCACTTCAAGTAAAAATCCTTATTTATGGCAAAGTGGTGGACCATGTTTGATAAAAATTACAAAAAATATGCCACAAAGCTAGTAAGTTTTATCGGTCTCTATTTTGTTTTCTGTTCTGCCTACTTTGCCTTAGACAAAGTTAGTGCCAGGGTTAAGGAGTAAGTATGTGTTTTAAGTTTGGGGTAGGAATCGCCAGTGACCTCACGATATGATATTATCGCAATACTTAGGTCCCAATTTGATTTTATTGCAGTACTCAATATTCTGTTATATGATATGTATTGGGGTACTTAACAGTGAGATATGTTGCAATTTTTAACCTTAAATTGTCTGCATTTACATCCAAAAAGACAAAAATGACTGAATTCCATCACACTGAATAAGAGACATGTTTCAATATAATCATCATTTCTCTTCAGGAGTAAAACTCAGACTAATGTCCACATGTGGCCAGTCAATGCAACCTGTTACAGTATCTTACAAAAGTGAGTAGACCCCTCACATTTCTGCAAATATTTTATTATATCTTTTCATGGGACAACACTGAAAAATGACACTTTGATTCAGTTTCTACGTTTACATGCAGTCAGTAACCCTTTCATAACCAGAATATTAGCAATTACCCGGTTGTGCATGGCCACGTAAACACCAGTAATCCTTTTGAAAAACCAGAATACGCTCATACTCGAAAATCCTCCCTGGGTTCCTCCTTTTCTAGCCCGAGTATTTGGTCATGTCATTGAAAGGAACATTAACTTGTGTTCTGCGCATGTTCTATTCGCAAGGAATCTTGGTCTTTTGAGTACAGGAACTACTTGTTGTAAACATGGTGAAACGAAAGATGACATGACACTTTTGGAGCGAGGAGGAAACCTGTCACTTTATCAGTGTGGGGAAAGACATGAACATAATGTCCTTTGCAGACGGTAGAAAGTACCAGGAAAGTGAGATATATAAGAAGGTGAGCAAAAAGTTAAGTGAAGCAGGGTTTGTGCGTACGCCAGACCAGATCAAGCACCGCTGGAAGACGCTGAAAAAGAAATACCACAGGGCCAAGAAACAAAATGGTACCAGTGGGTCTGACCCATTTACATTCCCCCAGTTCGACATGATGGATGAGATTTTGGGGCCAAGACCCATTACTACTGCCCAAAACAGTAGGATTGATGTCGGCTTTGACTGCACACCTTCATCCAGAGTGTGGGGCTCTGGTGGAAACAGGTAGATATGGATGGCACAGCTCCGACTCCAATGAAGAAAGTAACAAAAAATAGTGTCAAGTACTGGTGGTGGGTCAGTACCAGCACCAAAGCGCAAACAAAGGCGACTGCTACCGGCCCAGGGCTGTTCATTAGTCTCCGTGCTGCTGCTGTTGTTCTTCTTCTTGGATACAAGAAGAAGAAGCAGAAATGACGCGCATTGCGTCATGACATTTTCTGTGAGTCGAGGTGTTGTCCGTGCGTCACAATTTTGATCAGGATATCCCAACTGATAACAATTACCATGTATACAGGAATAACCCTGTTTGCTCACACATGTAAACGGGTTATTCCGAATGCTTCAGAAACCGGAATACTGACCTTTGCGAATATGCATTACTTTCTCTATTTTTATTTCTTTGCATACATGATCGAAATAAATTCAATTCAATTCAAAAACCCTCTTGAGCATGAAGTTCACCAGAGCTTCACAGGTTACCACTGGAATCCTTTTCTGAGTGAGTGTTATTTGTCTTTCCATTGTTGCCTCAGATTGGCCAAGCCTTCGCTTTTCACCAGACTCAGGACAGCCTTTGGATATCCTTATGCCAACCAACTCAGCTCATGTCACCTCCCCTCCCCTCACTTCATATTTCTTGTCATTCTTTTAGTTGTTAGTGTATTTGTACACAAGGTTGGATTTCATCTCCATTAGGTGACGTAGGTTAAGTTTATATTTAGGCTACATTGTTTAAGTTAGGTTGTTTCTCTCTCTCTCTCTTTTTGTATTTCAGGATGCCTTGGAAGAGAAAATGGTCACAGGCCCAGAGGCAGCGCTGGAGGAAGCCTGACGCATCTTAGCTGCCCACCCCACCAACAAGGCCCGAGCCCATGGACGTATCCCCCCCGCTCCCACTCTCCACAGAACAACGCGTGTTTGCACCAGAGCTAACATGCTCATTTAAATGACCCACAGTGTCTTCATTGTGAAAGACTCAAAGCCTCCACACAGTGTCAAGTTTAACATCTTTATTCTCTGTGAACAGGCTCCACCCTGCCGGCCGGACTGATCTGAAGAGCAGATGAAGTGCGTGCTAGCTTTCATGCACATAATTATGCAGCTGTTTTTACAATTAAATATCTTGCTTAATTATGTATAGTATACCACCCATTTAAAACCATTTTTTTCATTTACCATTAGGAAATAGTGATTGTTGAATGACCTCTCTATGATTGAAATTCCTTTTAAATCCTCTTTTGCGCTGTCTTTTTGTAAACAGGCCACACTACCGGTTACCACCACAAGATCCTTAAATGGCCAATTTCGCCCTTCACCGGACACAGCCACAAGTCGGTCATTCCACCTGAAGTCCCTGGCAAGAAGGTATGCTGCCTGGTCAAAAATGAAGTCGCCACCAAAAAAAAGGTCACACTCTCTAATACCTTGTTGGACCGCCTTTA
The DNA here is from genome assembly GCA_037902135.1 of Cetoscarus ocellatus. Taxonomy (NCBI): domain Eukaryota; kingdom Metazoa; phylum Chordata; class Actinopteri; order Labriformes; family Labridae; genus Cetoscarus; species Cetoscarus ocellatus. Next base: position 361,916 of record JBAMNC010000050.1, on the reverse strand, counting down.
GCTTTGATTACAGCACGCATTCGCTGTGGCAATGTTTCAATAAGCTTCTGTAATGGCACAAGATTTATTTCCATCCAGTGTTGCATTAATTTTTCACCAAGATCTTGTACTGATGATGGGAGAGTCTGACCACTGTGCAAAGCCTTCTCCTGCACGTCCCAAAGATTATCAATGAGGTTAAAGTCTGGACTCTGTGGTGGTCAATTCATGTGTGAAAATGATGTCTCACACTCCCTGAACCACTCTTTCACAATTTGAGCCTGATGAATCCTGGCATTGTCATCTTGGATTATGCCCGTGCCATTAGGGAAGAAAAAATCCATTGATGGAATAACCTGGTCATTCAGTATATTCAGGTAGTCAGCTGACCTCATTCTTAGGACACATAATGTTGGTGAACCTAAACCTGACCAACTGCAGCAACCCCAGATCACAGCACTGCCCCCACAGGCTTGTACAGTAGGCACTAGGCATGATGGGTGCATCACTTCACCTGCCTCTCTTCTTACACTGATGCTCCCATCACTCTGGAACAGGGTAAATCTGGACTCATCAGACCACATGACCTTCTTCCAGTCCTTCAGAGTCCAATCTTTATGCTCCGTAGTAAACTGAAGCCTTTTTTCCCGGTTAGGCTCACTGATTAGTGGTTTTCTTAAGGCCACACAGCGGTTCAGTCCCAATCCCTTGAGTTCCCTTCACATTGTGCTTGTGGAAATGCTCTTACTTTCACTATTAAACATACCCCTGAGTTCTACTGTTGTTTTTCTTCGATTTATTTTGGCCAAACATTTAAGTGATAATTAAGGATTTTTTTCCGACCACATTTCTTCCTCGAAGACGATGGTTCCCCACTATCCTTTCAGTTTTTAATAATGCGTTGGACAGTTCTTAACCCAATTTTAGTAGTTTCTGCAATCTCCTTAGATGTTTTTTCTATTTGATGCATGCCAGTGATTTGACCCTTCTTAAACAGACTAACATCTTTTCCACGACCACAGGATGTGTCTTTTGACTAGTTGTTTAAGAAATGAGAAGCTACTCATTTCATCAGCTGGGGTTAAATAACTTGTTGCCAGCTGAAAGATAATCGCCTGTGCAATAATTTTCCAATAGGTGGCTCGTACCTATTTTCTTAGTTAAATCCAGGTGGTGACTTTGTTTTTGGCCAGGCAGTGTATTACTATTATTGCTGTTCAGTCTCTTAAGAAAATACTTTATATTGTAATGTACTAGTGATTGTCATGCTAAAGCTGTGGTGTTTCTTTTGCAGTAAATTCTAATTGTTGGGGACTCCCATCTACATGCTCTTGGAGGTTGTCTGCTTTGCATATTCGTACCGAGGTTCTGCATGCACTCCTGACGCCATCTGCATCTTGGCCCTCAGCAACAACCTTACCAGCACCACCATCAACGTGGCTGATAGCGACTTTGCTGACCCCACCACTTGTGGCAACCGCTGGTCTAAGGTAAGCCTTTCTTTGTCGTACAATTATTAGGATAATTTTACTGTGTTGTTAAATTATTGGACCCGATAATTTAATAAATACCAAATGTGGGTTCAGGCTGTTTTAAGGTGACATTCTGTTCTCAAGTGAAGAATGTCCAGGTAAGTTTACAAATGTTATCAGAGGTTCAGGGAAAATCATGCCACTGCCACGTTGGCAGGACATGCTTAAGTTACATAAAATGTTATTAGAGAATCATAAAAGCCACGTTATTACCACATTAGCAGTAATATAAATGTTATCAGAGATTATTTGAGGAGAGGGCCTATCGAAAGACATGTTGGCAATGTATGGTCAAATAGTCACCAATGACTTGCTGAAACAGGACTTGTTGAAGTGGACTTTAATCACTCATGGCCATTCAGTAAAACAATAATGTGACTGAAGGACTTTAAAGGGAGATCTAGAAGTTTAGTCAGTTGGTCCATCTAGCAAAGTCTGTTCAAAGTTCTATTTCTTTGCTGCATTTCCAATAAACCCGAAAGAAGACTGCAAGTTGGTTCTGTATTTACATGTTCATTTTTTTACGGCATTTTTGGTAACAGTTTTTGCTTCAACGTCTTTCAAATCTTGTAGCTTCCGACTTTGTGAACATGGATGTGATTTTACATGATAATGTAATCTTCATTTTTCACATTCTGTTTTGTGCAGGTCTTTGTGATCGGTTTCCCTTCCCGCCTGGTTGTTGACCCCCAACACCAGGAGCTGCTGGAGCAGGAGTGTCGCTGTGTGGCTGCTCTTGTGGGTAAGAGAAAAAGATCTTTTAATTCTTCCCATTCATTGAATAAACAAAACAATGATGTGAACTACATTTTAACAATTCATAAGTCTTAATGGATATATCAGTACCAAGATGACCCATGTTTTGTGTTTCCTTTTTTTTAAGGTGTGAAGTACTTCACCACAGCAAAGCACTTCCCCTTGAGTGTTTTGGTGCTGATGGTGCTAACAGTGGCTATCACAGGGACTGCTACTGCCACTTCACGAACATGACAAGAATAAAAAGAGCCCAGAGAAGAAGTGAAAAGGCACCTGTATTTGCAAATGAGGGTAGGTTCAGACTCATCTCAATGTACACCAGGAAGACTAACTGCTTGTTTTGGCATCAGCTAATGTAGGGATCTTTTTAACAATAAACAAAAATAATAAAAATATGGGTTTTTAACTTTAACAATGTGAATGAGATTCCTTGAGTTTTGGTCACAATGCCTGATCCTGTGTGAGTAAGCCCTCAGGATCTTTAGATAATTTATGTGGTACCACTAACCTTGCATTGTGATCTGTGGTGATGTTAAGTGAAGGAGTGGTGTAAAGTCTCTAAACTAATTGGAGCCTAAATGTGTTTTCATCTGCTTCTTGGTTTTTTGTGCTTGAGGTAGAAAACAAAACAGGAGACGGTGAGGCAACTACAGCAGCGAAACAGGCTCAGAGATCTCAAACCGGTGACAGCTGTACATCCAAGAGAGCACCACACCTGTTTCCAGTACAGTGCATAATTTGCAAAAAAGAAAAACACAAATTTGAGTCATGTACCCGAAAAAGAACTAAAGAAAAAATGACTCAGTGTGAAACAATCACTGCAGGGAAACTGCTTCTTGCAGCTCAAGAAAAAAAAAGATGAGAATCTGCACGTTCGGGACAGGGACTTCGTGGCCAGTGAGGCCCGATACCACTTTACCTGTCTCAGAGACTATACTCGGTACCTGTGCAGGGGAAAAAAACAGAGAGAGGAAAGCAACTTGTATAAAATGGGTACAAGTACTTTTGTGAGACTGTGATTGAGGAGAAGCTTTTTTGAGGAGTATCGCTGTGTGGCTGCTCTTGTGGGTAAGAGAAAAAGGTCTTCTCATTCATTGAATAAACAAAACCAAGATATGAACTACATTTCAACAATTCGTAAGTCTTAATGGATATATCAGTACCAAGATGACCCATGTTTTGTTTTTTTTCAAGGTGTGAAGTACTTCACCACAGCAAAGCACTTCCCCCTGAGTGTTTTGGTGCCGTGGAGTGATGATGGTGTAAGTACAGTATCTTTGTGAGAAACAAAGTTGTTGTTGACTTGAAAAGTTCAGTCCACGCCACTGGCTCACAGACATTAAAACTGTCTTACTTCTGCCAGTCTACCTGAGTGATCACGAGGTGATCAGGATCCTCATCCAGTTGTTTTGTCTGCTGCTCATAAGCAACTCAAGACAACACCTCCTACGCCCCGGGTCTCTCCCAAGCCATCACCTCCAGTTAGGAAAGTCACTACTAAAATGGTTTCAGGTCAGAGGAAGCCCACACATACACATGCTGGTCTGGACATTTCGATTTGCTCACTTGATGTCACACATCAAACTCATTTTCACTTTTTGGTGCCAACCACAACAATGAAGCTGTGGATGCAAACTACGTTGACCAGGAAGATTCAGGAAGAAGAAAAGAAAACAACCAAAACAAAGTAGTAAGGAAGATGTAGCAATGCATTTTAATTGACTGTAGTGTCTATTGAAATGGCTTTAACACAAGTTAACAAATGCCTGTTTGTGTTTCACCAGAGAAAAAAAGACCATTACTGCCCTGACATCAAACTTCTCTGTGCAAAATGAGCCTTAACCCATAAAAAGGCTAAGCTTGGTGATCCTGTAAAGTTTTTTTTTTCTTCTTCTTTTTTTGCATTTTTTTCCCCTCTGTTTTATCTTTTGGGGATTATTTTTTTGGCCACATTTGATGGTAATGGGGCAGACATATTTAAATAAAGATATATATGCATATTGTAAAAAAGTTCTGGTTTGATGTGTCTTCTTTAGCTACTAGAAACTGTTCCTGGTAATGTAAAGTCATACAACTAAAGACATCAAATCACATTAACTGTGTTTACATAGAGAGACAGACACATTCATTGTTTCTTTGTATCACAGCCACAGTCCATTTGTAGTCATATTGTTACCTCAGCTAATAGGGAGGGCCAGCACCACCAGGTATATCAAGAAGACAGCTAAAGCTCAGGTGCCAGGTGATCAGCATCAGCTAATCAGGGCCACACGTGACTAAAACACATGAATAAAGTCTCCTGTCATCTCTACCGTGTTTCTCAACCATTTCACCGTGTCATTGTCCAGCTACATGCTGCTTCAGCCTAGACTTGGACATGACCTTGTAATGACAAGTCAAACCTATTGTCATAAATGGCCTTGTGATGAAACTGGCATGCCCCAACCCCCCGAGCCCCTCTTACGATTTCCAGGCGTGGAAATTGTCTCGTACTGAAATAAAATGTCCAAAGATAATCACCAGAATTTAAGTCACTAGTGCATGAAGAACTGCTAAAGATTGTTTTAAGTGGACTTTTTTGCGTGTTTTTAGAGAGTGATGTATAAAACTGTGCCCAAGATAATACTCAGTTAACAAAATTAATTCATCTACATCACAAATATTATTTTTTCTGAATATCACTAATTTTAATCACTCAGAGGAACCATTTAAAACTGTTATTTTTGCGCATATTTCTTAAAAAAAATAAAAAAAAGTCAATTCACACATTAAATTCCTCTCAGCTTTGCTTCTTTCTTTGAGTCCTCTTCCTTTGACTTTTAATGTCTTGAATTTTTCACGCAAGAGGCCAAACAAGATGCCTGATACTACACATGTTGAATAAATGCAAGGCGTGCCTACATGTCTGCAGTCAATTGTCTGTTCAGGTTTAGTTCCAATACAGGACCAACATTTCATTAAAAAGATGGGCAAAGCTACTATGTTGACAAAGAAAAACAAAGGATAGAGAAAACAGCTAGTGTCTTTGTGAAATCCTCTCCTATTATCCAAGCTGTTCCATCATATTAACGTCATTAGTTGTCAGTTGTTACTTTTTTCCTTCATTAATCTACCTTTAACATGTTTTAATTTGTGTGTTTCTCACATGTACTACCGTCCACTCTTCTGTGTTTGTCTTGTCCACAAGTGTTGACAATGTCCAATCACCCAAGCTGTCTCTGGTTGTCTTGATTACTTGTGTGTTTTTAGGACATCGCCACACGTAACCTTGTCTGCAACGTTGCTTTTTTAAAAACCTCGGTCCACACGAAAACGCATAAATGCACAGTTAAATGCTGTTAATTACCTTGTAACTTTACAGAATTCGTACCTTTTTCACAGTTTCTATGCAAAAGTTAATATTTTTCGTGGCTTTTTCTTCTATTACGCCCGAAAATAATTTAACTTGCGGCTATGTTAACTGGTGTTAGTAGGCATGTTGAGTCTTTATTCGTGACATGTCTGATAATCTCCATCGAATTGTTTTCAAAATGTTTCATGAATACCCTTGGTTTCAAGAACTGTTATAACCAAAGCAACCATGTAGCAAGCAGTCATGGGTCACCAGTCAACAATTTCACTTGAGAAACATACAATGTCTTGCCAGATTTTTTAACTGAAATAAGCACCAGGTCAATATAAACAAGCCCAAAAAAAGCAATCTCCAGAATTTTTTTTTTTATTAATGCGGTATATTACTTTTTTTTTTTGTAAGAGAAATCTACAAAAGGTGTGTTTTAATTCTCATCTACATTATATTTCAAGTTCACTGACATATTTTCTTATTTGGCCCTTAATTTTCTTATTCAACATCCTTTTGTTCGGACGTGGAACATCCTTTTCTTTATACTGAAGTTAAGGGAAGGGCTACTGTTATTTATAACTCTGTTACTGCTCAACAGTCTGCCTAATCTTGATTTTGTCACCAAACAGACATAGTCAGGCTTTTATCTACCGGTAAGTTAATGTTGATCCTCTACAGCTTTATTATGGTGACAACAACATGAATGTGCTGATGTTGTTTTGAGTTGTTGAGCCCTATATCCTGACACATTTGTTTGTTTCTGTCTTTAGATCCCAGATCCAGCTCTCCTGCACTTCCTGGAGGACAAAGACCACAGCGCCTGCACAGCTGTCCAGGTCCACCCAAACAGCCCTCCTAGTGGCCACACAGGTGAGCGCCCTTCATTGGTCCAGATGGAGGGCTTCTCTCATTTATTTGACTCTTTCCCCCCTTTCCCACTGTCCCACCTCCTCTGGCCAACCAGTCATCTCATCCTCCGTCTCCTCAAGCTCCTCAGAGTCCTTCTTACTCCCCTCTGACTTCTCTCAGCTCAGACATCTCCCTGTTTGACTTACTTGGCTATGACTCTGACTGTGACTATACCCCCCTCCTCAAACTCCACCCCATGATTTGAGCCAGTTGTCCCCCCCTCAATCTCCTCAGACCCCCCCCCAAAACACACACACACACATCTCTGAGTCTTCCTCTATCTTCTTCTCTGGCAATGACTTGGACTGGGACAATCCAAATCCTTCTTGGATTCCTCCGCCCTGTGTTTACACTGAATCTCCCCGTTCTCTCCAGAGTTCTCCCCTCATGTCTGAGTCTTCTTGCTCCTCTATCTTCTCCTTAGACTCTTTCTCTGACTCTGACTCTTCTCCGTCTCAGATGATTCTTCCAGCCCTTTCTCTGATCCAGTCCTCCCAGCACCTCTGAGTCTTTTTCCCCATCCTATACCTCCTCCCTTGACTATGACTCCTCCTTCCCTACTTTGACTCCTCCAGCCCCTTCTTTAAGCTTGTTATCCCCTCCTCAGACCCCCCCCCCCCCAATCTCTGAGTTGTTCCCTGACTCCTCTATCTGCTTCTCACACTTTGACTTTGACTCTGACCCTCATACTCCTCCCTACACCCCTGACTCTTCTCTTTTCTCCTTCTCCATTATCTCAGACTCTTCCTCTGACACTTCTTCCCCTCCTCCGACTCCCTCATCCCCCTATGAACCAGCCACCCCCTCCTGGATCTCCTCACCCTCCTCCCTTTACCTCTGACTTTCCTTCCCCTTCCTTTATCTCCATCCGCTCCTCCTCCTCTTCTTCTTCCTTCTGTTTAGCTACCTCAGACTTCAAATCCTGAGGCACAAAACACTTTGGTCATTCTGGCCTTTGAGTCCTCGCTTGCAGGAACTTCACAGGTTTCGCTCATGGAGAGGAACCAGCAGCGCTCTGGGTCTCGTAAAAGACGCGCTGAAGAGGCTGATGGTGCCCCTCCAAGGAAGTGCCCCGTAGACCTTTAAGCCCTGTAGATCTAAGTCTGTAAATGGGCATACAACGGACAATTAACATAGATAGATAGATCCAGTGGTTTGATGTTCAGCTATCAGTTCATGTAGATAATTATACAATTTCTAAAGATGGCAGCTTGTTCAGATTCAGCGGCTTAAAGCTCACTATGACTACTTTCTCCTCTGTTCTAACTGATGTTTTGGTTTATTAGATTTTGTTTTTGATTTGTGATGTCTTATGATGTGTGTTGTGCCTTTATGTCCAAAAAATAGAACAAGAAACCAAAAAAAGATGTTACATGCTGTTTTGTGCAGTGATGTATTGTGTCTTTATGTTAAAAAAAAACAGTTAATTATCCCATAGGCTTTTAGCTAAGAGAACCAACATGATGCTAATGTCCACATTGGCCTACAGAAACACATCATCCCTGCACCACTCTGTTGGGTCTGAATTTGAGTGAATGTGGGTGTGCATGCACACTGGGTGTGTGGAGAGTCTGGTGCAGCAGTTTGTGACGTAGTGATCTGGTGGTTTGTGCTGCTGCGTCAGTGTTTTGTACTTTCTGCTGGTCACTGCGCTCACTGCTGCTGCTCTGTCTTCTAACAGGGTGAACAAAGGAGGAGATGGTTCACATCTTCTCCGACAGCCCACAGCCTCTCCACCACCAAGACCCCTGCAGTGCCTTCTCGTGGCCACACATGGAAACTGGGACTCTCACAGTCCCAGGCTAAACTGAAGGGGATCTCGGAGCAGCAGTGGTCCCCAGAGATGCCGTGTTCAGGGCGTCCTACAAATGGACAGGCCCTGGCACCCATCAACCACTGCCCCTGCTATGGGGCAGTGGCCCCACTGCATTGAGCTTATTTCTCTGATACAAGCTTCAGGAGATTCTTTTTTCAATCTTAACTTATAAAAGTCTGAAAAAAAAAAAAAACACTTTTCTTGCTATTTTGCATTTTTTTACACTTTTAGGAGATCCTAAATGCATACATGATTTTCATGAATCTTCAATCAATCTTCAGTGACCAAAGTAAATTAAAGAAGACAAATGTCGACTAACACATTTATGAAGTCATTCAATACTGTACCAGTTCAGTTTATGAAATGGATGCTTGTGTAAAATATTCATGAAGTTAATACAAATATTAAAATAACAGAAATGATTCATATTAAGCCATGTTTTTTTGGTGAAATTTAAAGCTTATCAGGCAAAAGACAGAAACTTACAAGAATGATGTTAATTTGTTGAAACTTCTGGACTATTTTCTGTCTTACTGTGGTATTATCAGGATGTATTACACGAACACAGTAAAAAATGAATTGCAAAACATTTTAGACAGACATTGTTAGAGTTAGGTGGTGTTAATTGAGTGTTTATATGTAGGAATATGGCAAAATTATGCAATTAGCAACAAATCAGGGATGATAGTATTTTTCACAATATATTACAATAGTGACGAGGGATACACTGTATTTTTAAAAAACAAAATAAGCTATTTTTTAAATGATATCGTAGCCCACAGTAGTATCTGCAATAAAGGGATAAACAGATGAAGAGTTTGTTAGGGTGTTTCTGGTCTGAATCAGAGACAGAGTCAAATGGCTCAATGTCTGCTGCTGTCTAGTGGCCAGAGGCTGAACTACAACATAAAACAAATGTCCCAAACGTCAACATGCTATTAATCTTAAAAAAATAAAATAAATATATAATATAATTATATATATATCTCGAAATTTGGCTATAAAGCAATAATCTGGCATCTCACTGCAAAACGTGATATTGGTGTATTGATATTATCTAGCACCCATATTTGTAATAGTACTTGATCAACTGCAGCTTTGAGACAGTACAGGTTACGGTGTTTTTTCAACACCCTTTGAAAAAGTACATGGGACAATAGAAAACCAAGGGTCAAATAAAAACATTAAAGAAACCAAAACTCAAGGGGGAATTGTCACCTCCTGATCTGAGTACTCATGCAGCCAAAATAAAACAACTTCAGTATTGATCAGTGAGACAGAAAAACACAATGCAAAACTATGGAGATGAGTTCAGTCCAATCATTAGGAACAGTAATATTTTGTCAAATAAAAGGAAATAAAAGAGAGATAATGACTGTGTCAAAAACAGTGAAAACTGTGATTGTTAAACAATGAATATTAAAGAGAATAATATTATTTATTTGGAACAAATAGCTGCAGGTCCAGATATCAAGCCAATCACAGTTGTCTTGCCTGAAACGTTGGCAGCGTTTGTATGACTTATGATAATCCAGCATCATAGTGAGGGAGTGACAGAAAGTATGTGTTGGCATATAAATACTCCAGTAATCAACACTTTAACTAGCAATAACACCATCTGTTGCAGCAGATGAAAACAAACACGAGAATGTCACAAAGACTGATGTTCGTTTTCCATGTCCACACAGAGACTCCCAAAACATTTTAAAAACCATCACCTTGGCTGGAGTTTTCGGAAAAATACATTTCCAGACCCAAAATGCAGTTAACATGTGGACTGATGATCAAAGCACACAGGAAAACCTCAGTTTAAGAAAAAATAGGTGCCTACCTGTGGACACAAACTTAAAGCCACAGTTTGTTCTCCCATCTAGTGGTAAAACTGTGTTTTGCGCAATTTTCGGTAATGGCGGTGTGCTAGTAAGACACGCTTTTTCTCCCATCCAATGATGACTTCGCAAATCCTGCAAAATTTTGTTTTTATTTCAAACCGCAAAACTCCAGGGTCTTTATATCTAAAACCCTGATGTATACTGCTACCGGAAAATCGGGTAAATCCCGGACGAAAAGTCTGCAATCTAAAATTTCGGACTTTGGAGCAGCAAAGGATGATAAAACACAGAGGATCATGATGGCGGGTGAGTGGACTGAAAACAATGGAGAAGAACTCAGAAATAAGACAATCCTGGAGGCCATACAAGACATAAAAACAGACTTTTCAAACAAACTTGAAGGCATAATTTTTTTCATAATTTCTAACAAACTGCAAACTGCATTGAATCATTAGGGTTAGGCTTTCATATTTGCAGGGGCAGTGACAAACACGTCACTGTGCTCCTCCATTTCAGTCACACTGGCTCTGAGCGAAAACGCGTTTAGCCTTAGACAGTGGCACTACGTAGTGCTTTATGTCCCTCTCAGCTGTCCATAGTTTTTATAGACCGGAAGGACATGGAAGCCTCTATAGGACTTACCTGTCCTATGTAAATACAGATAAGAAATTCTTAGCTTAGGAGGACAAGTCAGATTATGGCAATTTGACACAAATGAGGACATATTTATGAATGTAGATATTGTTTATAGCTCATAAATTGCTGAAAATGCTACACATTGTCCCTTTAAGCTCAGGCTGTTTTTGAAACCACCTGTTTAATTCTAAAAATGTAGTACTGCAGACTGTATGTGATGTGGTATGTTGTTTTGTAGTATGCTAAACCCAGTCCAGCTGATATTTCTTCTTTTTTTTGTTTTCCGACACATGAAAACTATCAAAATAGTCTCATTACTGCCATCTTCTTGGCTTGAGTTTGGATTGAAGCGGTGGACAGTGGAGCCTAGCATCTATACCATACTACTGTTTTTACTTTGATGTCTTTGTGAGTCCCACTCCTAACAACCCCTCAAGCAAACTCTTTTTTGAGTCCAGGAAGCTTGCCTATCCTTTGTCTCGTGACTTTCTATGGGCTATTTCAAAGATGGATTATTGAAATATATTGAACAGTCCTTGTGGTATGTCAGGTTAGTGTTACAAAGCAACAGGTAAAACAGAAAGATAGAAACAGTTATTTTAGAAATCTAGATACAATTTGATTATTTGTGTGTGCGTGTGTTTGTGTTACTTTTGTTTATAAATTTTTCTTTTAAAAATGCCCAATTCTCCAGACAAGAGATTAACAAAAAACAAGTTTAATATTGAAACCCAAACAGGAGGACCAGGCCTACCGAGGTTTGAGACCTTTGCACTAATGTTTTTAATCCATTCACAGTCAATAGCCATGTTAACATGGACAGAAGTAATCAGGGTAAGTGCTTGGTCAGAGTACAACAATGACATGAAACATGTCAATCAAAAGATTATGATCTTAAATGCCCATTCACGAAGAAATTTAATTCTGAATAAGGAGGTGGTCTATGCCGATCATTATTCTGAACAACCCTAATGTAAATACTCATTCTCCCTTCCACTCTACTCACTGCGTGTTTAGAGCAGCTCACGTGTGCAGTTGAGTTGTTTTAAGTCGAAGTCCGAAGAAAAATAAATTTAGCACCATTAAATGCTTGAGTAACGGTTCAGGGTGTACCCCGCCTCTCGCCCAGTGACAGCTGGGATAGGCTACAGCCCCCCCGTGACCCCGAAAGGGATAAGCGATATAGAAAATGAATGAGTGAATGAACAAATACTTAAGTGACGCAGACTTTTTGATGACTTGATATTTATTCCATAAAAACAAATACAAATGAAAACTATCCTAATGTTGCTCTATGTTACGTTGATATATGAACCTTTTAAACTAAACATAATCAATTCGATGTAATTCAAAGCGTGACTTAAAGATAGTTTTAAGAGCAACAATCCATATAACTGATTCATCTTAGTTATTCCTACATTCGTTCGCAACAAAACTATTAAGTTTCTATGTGTAAAGCTTGCGGGTGCAGATGAATACTGATTGATCGTCTCTACAGTCTGGTGACACAGAAAGATTTGCGTGCGCACGCTAAACTTATAATTTATTTTTTCTGCCATTGTCCCTTTAGGGGCTCCATATTATAATTGAGTGGTCTGATGAAGTTGGTCCTCATGGCTTTGGCAATAGTGTATAAAAAAACAGTTTACTGAAAAACTATCACAAATGCTTGTCTTTGGGGCCAGTCACTACATTTCCATCATGTCATTACGGGGGGTCTTATTACAGTTATGACAGTGGGCAGGTCTTAGCATGTTGCTGTCATAACCAGTGAAGACTCAGCCATGGAAAGTGGGGAAAATTTAAGTGGCTCCATCTGTAATGCTTCAGGACCAACTGTTCACAGCAGTAGAAGTTTGAGTAAATACACTCACCATAGTCATACTGCAGCTCCAGTCCTCGACTATCCTTTATCTATTTTCTATAAATTTAATAATTTTGTCCTTTTCATGACTTTGGTGTTGAATCATTTGAGTGACTTTTTGAGATGCCAATAACAAGTGTTCAGCTGGACAGATGTGGGCACACAGGATTCAAAGGTCTGACACGGTCCGAAAAAAAGAAAGCCGCTTTTTTCGCCATTTCGTCACTGGTGTGTGAGCTCACACTAGCCACGTTTGCATAAGCAGTTTTTCTTCAGTCTGATTGAAATCATTGAAATTGGAATTATCAGTTTCACTGATTACATGGACACAGTCTGACATGCCGTGCGTGTAGATGCATCTAACAAATAGAATAAAAGCATTTGGGTATGTGCAGAGCTGTCTCTAAGGTGTAAACCTGAGACAGCAGAAGGAGCGGCCTGTCTTTACTCTTTTGATTGACGAACATTATTTTAATTAAAAAATATTTATGGTCAGTATTTGTAACTCTCTTAATGATTCAGTTTGACCTCATATGAGAGCACTTCAGTCCTTTGTTATTAGCAAACACTCCCATCTATCATTCATCCTCCTTCAGACAGAGCTGCTGCTGTCGGCGACTCTGGGTGTCTTAATTTTCGAGATGAATCCAGTTCTTGTGCTCTCCCTACATTTACCTCCTGCCCTCTTCAGACAAAGCAGAAACACTGCAGTTTAAAAGACGAAAGGCAAAGAAAAAGTTCAGTAGATGGTGATGCAGTCTGATTTAGAATATTGGTTTCGGATAAATTCCTGAAATTAGGGTTGTGGTGAACACGCAGAAGATTTTTAATGTTATCAGGAAATAATAAAATTCTTCTGATGTTGCTGCTTTTGAATCTTAAGCCGCCTTTTTTGTGCTTTAAATACCAAACTTAGTTTACAAGGACTACAAAAATGGCCATGACCCAATGGCAATCGTTTGTGATTGTATTTTGATAAACAGTTTTTCATCCACTATTGCCACAGCCATGAGGACCGACTTGATCAGGCCACTCGATTACAAAGAAACTACAATAAGATGTTATGCTTCTGAAATATTTAAGTTGCTTCTAAGTTGAACCACCATGTTATAGTTTCATTGTAGTTTACTTATAGCTTTTACTCTCGCAGATTATGTCTAAGCTTAGAAAAATTGTGAAAAGTTGGTCCGTTTTTTTAAGATTATCCCAAAGAGCTAAACATGCAGGTTCCGGGATTTTTCGTGCCCTACAGGGCTTATTTTCAACGATTAATCCAAAACACAGTGGGATGGAAGTATCGATATCTTTCACAAATACCTTTTTGGTATCCATCACTTCCCCAAAATAACTATGCCAAACGGTTACTCCAACAAGTTGTGTATCTGTGAAGTTCTACGGTCTTTGTCTCTATTCATGTGCAAAGACATGCCACTTTCTGTGTCATGTGACTGTGGAGACCAATCAGACGTATCCAACAGTACTCAGCTGCACCGCAAGCTTACACTCAGAAACTGAATAGTTTTGTGGTGAACGAATGTAGGAATGACTGAGATAAATCATTGGGTACTTTTGCATACTCATTTTTTCGCATACTTTCCATACTTTTTTTCATTTTGACACAGTATACTCAAAATCTTAAGTATTGAGTATGGAAGTATGCGATTTGGGACACACCATAAGTGTGTGAAAAGTGTGTAACAGTACCCAAACTGACCACTAGGTGGTGTATCGATAGATGAGCGAAATCCAAACACTCACACACACTTCAAAACGTAAAATTGTGAAATGTTGTGATGTGAGATTTTTGGTGAAGGGCTTTTCTGGGAGTGCTCTATAACGCTATAGCATGCTCAGAAAAAAGCATATGAGATTAATAAGAAGGAGCAAGACCATTAAGAGGTTTATGAGCCAGTAAAAGAATATTAAAATATATTATAAAATGATTACTAAAGAAAATTGAAAATGCTTGTGTCGGGGCACCTCTACTTGTTTTTGTATTGGTCCTGATTGAAAGAATGACGACAGAATTTTAGTGGGAGGTGAGACTATTACGTAATCAATCTGAAAAAATTGCTTAAATAGCAAGAAATATTACAAATTTTTGATGCCAGTGATGTGGATAACACTGACTGTCAAACCACTGCATGTGAACATAGTGCATGATTTACAAAAGAGATCGATGGGACTCATGAAAATAGTCATTTCTGTCCCAGAACAGCAAAGTAAACGTTTCATCACACTGATAAAATAAGCTATGTGAGTCTGCTGTTAAGGCATGTTATTACTTTAAATTTCCAGATCATAACATATTGTCATTACTAAAAATATTTCCTCTTATATAAAATCTTTTTTGATTTTTAATGTCTGTTGTTGGTTGGAATACCAGTGTTGTTGTCTGCAGAGCTGAATCCAAAAAAGACATTTCTTAACCTTCAGTTAAGGAAACAGGATGAAATCATCTCCTGAATTGTGATGTGAAGATCGTACGCTACTCTCAAAAACCTCAAGCACACATTTTAACCACATTTCAATTAGGAGTGACCAAAATTTGAGTGAACACTTGTTTTTTTAAGTTTATGTGATTTAAAATATGCTATGTCTTTTGTGATTAGCATGTTTTTGGCGCTTAGACTCCATTGTGATGTCTTGGTGTACTGTTCTCAGGGTGAATGTGAAATAGGATCCCCTAGGAGTCTAGACACTGATGATGGTGAGAATACAAGACAAGAAGAGGAGTAGACTTCTGAGCAGCTTGCTGAGACCCTGATTCGATGGACCAGATCAGGTCTTCCTTCTTGAACTTTCACTATAGCTTCATTGAGTAAATCAATTAAGATAAGATAAGATAAGATATCCTTTATTAGTCCCACAGGGGGAAATTCCAAAATATACAGCAGCTGCAGGATACAAGAGAAGTACTGAAAGATAAGGTAATTACAGATCAAATACAGTAATGCAAAAATAGAAATAAAAATTTTTTGAAAAATGTAAAAAAAGTATATACTATACAGTCAGTGGCATATTTACAGTCCTGATGTACATGTCTGTTGTTTTACAGATGGTTATGTACATGTTGATATTTTACAGGATGAGATTTGTGATATTATAATATAAATATGGTGGCTATGTACATGTCTGGTATTTTGCAGAGAAACATTATCACATATAAATATAAATGTGGTTTATTGCACACTGGAGAGGTTTTTGTTATAAAGTCTTACAGCTGCAGGGAGGAAGGACCTGCGATACCTCTCCGTCACACACTTCGGGTGGAGCATCCTGTCACTCACGGAGCTCCTTAGTGCAGTGAGTGTGTGTTGGAGGGGGTGGGAGTCTTTGTCCATCATAGAGGACAGCTTGGTTGTAGTCCTCCTCTCCACCACCTCCTCCACCAGTTCCAGAGGGCATCCCAGGATCAGCTGGCCTTCTTTATCAGTTTATCCAGTCTCTTCCTGTCAGCTGCTGTGATGCTGCTCCCCCAGCAGACCACTCCATAGAAGACTGCCGAGGCCACAACAGAGTCATAGAAGGTCTTCAGGAGTGCCCCCTGCACCCCAAAAGACCTCAGTCTCCTCAGCAGATAGAGTCTGCTCTGTCCTCTTTTGTAAAGTGCGGTAGTATTATGAGTCCAGTCCAGTTTATTGTTAAGATGAACACCCAGGTACTTATAAGATGTCACCATCTCAATGTCCCTTCCCTGAATGTTCACTGGTGATGGGGGGGAGTGGGGGCGCCTGCGGAAGTCCACAACCAACTCCTTGGTCTTATCAGAGTTGATGTGCAGGTGGTTCTGCTGGCACCAGTCCACAAAGTCCTGGATGAGTTCTCTATACGACTGGTCGTCCCCGTCTGTGATGAGGCCGACGATGGCAGAGTCGTCAGAGAACTTCTGGAGGTGGCAGGTGGGTGACAGGTGGGAAAAGTCTGCAGTATAGAGGGTGAAGAGGAACGGCGCCAGCACCGTTCCCTGGGGGGCCCCTATACTACAGAGGGCAGTCTCTGACACACAGTCCCGGGTCCTCACATACTGTGGGCGGTTGGTGAGGTAGTCCACAATCCAGCATGTGAGGTGTTGGTCCACACCAGAGAGCTCCAGCTTGTCCCTCAGGATGGCCGGCCTAATGGTCTTGAAAGCACTGCTGAGGTCCAGGAAAAGGACCCGAACAGAGCTCCCAGGCGACTCCAGGTGGGACAGAGCTCGATGGAGGAGGAAAATGATGGCGTCGTCCACTCCGATTCCAGTCTGGTACGCAAACTGCAGTGGGTCCATGGACGAGCTCACCAGGGGGCGCAGGTTGGCAAGGACCAGCCGCTCCAGGGCCTTCATGAGGTGGGATGTGAGGGCCACCGGTCTGTAGCAGCTAGGGTCCTTGGGATGGGGGGTCTTTGCTACTGGTACCACGCAGGATGTCTTCCAGAGGCGTGGTACCCTTCCCAGTTTCAGGCTCAGGTTGAACAGGTGTCCAACAATCCCACTCAGCTGGTCTGAGCAGGACCTGAGCAGTCTGGGACTGAGGCCGTCTGGTCCTGCAGCCTTCCTGGTCTTTATCCTCCTGAGCTGATTCCTCACCTGGAGAGGTGTGAGGGACAGGGTGGAGCAGGGGGGCTGTGTGTCCTGGGGTGTGGGGCTGGATGCTGGAGGGGGGGTGGTGAGGGGGGGCTGTGGGGGAGCTGGTGGTGGTGAGCTGGGTACTGTAGGGGGAGACGTGAGGGGGGGCTGGGGGGGGGGGCTGGTGATGGTCTCCTGGGTACTGTAGGGGGGGAGGGGGAGGTGAGGGGGGGCTGGGGGGGAGCTGGTGGTGGTGAGCTGGGTACTGTAGCGGGGGAGGTGGGGGGAGGGCTTGGGCAGAGTGCTGGTGGTGGTGAGCTGGGTACTGTAGCGGGGGAGGTGAGGGGGGTGGGGGGAGGACTTGGGCAGAGTGCTGGTGGTGGTGAGCTGGGTACTGTATGGGGCGAGGTGAGGGGGGTGGGGGGAGGACTTGGGCAGAGTGCTGGGAGAGCGATGGACGGGGGCTGCTGCAGGGCTGTCACAGCTGAGGGAGGGGCAGACACTTCCTCAAACCTACAGAAGTAGGTGTTCAGTTCATCTGCCCACCTCTGGTCCCCGGCTGTCTGGGAGTTGGATTGAGGTTCTAGTTTCAAGACCTGATTGAGAGAGGAGTTTGTCTTACTGACGACTTTAGCAACAGTTGCTATGAGAAGGGGCTCTCTGATTGGTGGATCAGTACAACCAGTCAGAGGGCTGAAGGGTCAATTAGGAGGTCATTAAGGGAAAACACTTAATAGCCTACTAGCTGTATGTTATGAATATGGTGGCCTTGAAAAAAAGTTTTACAGTATAATTTTCTCCTGGCTGCTGAAGTGTCTTCTTTACTTCATCTTTCTTGTCCTGGTTTGTCTTTTAGTGAGAGGATAGAAAAAAATTATGAAGTAAGACAAGACCACAGACATGGAACCAGCCATCCGATTTAATAAGCCTTTTCTTATGTAATTGTGAGATTTTTAACATGAAGATATTTTATTTAGTAATCATTTGATGTTGAATTTAAAGTTCTTAAATGCTGTGACACTTTTGTTTTATTTTCCAACAAGAGCAGCAAGAGAGATTCTTCAGATTGAAAATTTTGCACAAAATTTCTACTGTAGTCTGATGTTTTATTCCTCCAAATAATGTATTTAGAGTTAAAGATATCAATGACTGAATTATAAACCAAAGCTTAAACAAAATAAAATTACATTTAGTTTTATCGATGGCCACATGGTGGTGCTGTTGTATGTGGAGCCTCACAAATATGTGTCAGTCTTTCTGTGCTGATAGTTTGACTTTTCTGCTTTTACACCTCAAGTTCACTTCTCTGGTCCAGGTTAAAGAGCAGTGTGATACATTTTTGCATAATTAGTTCAGGTTTGGTCTGTCAGACCACAGCACTTTGCCTCAGTCCATCTCAGATGAGCTTGGTCGCAGAGAAGCTGACAGTGTTTCTGGTGGTTGTTGATATGTGGCTTCCACTTTGCACAGTAGAGTTTTAACTTGCATTTGTAGATGTGGTGAAGAATTGTTCAACTGACAATGGTTTTCTGAAGTTTACTGAAGACACATGGTAATATCCTGTACAGAATGATGTTGGTTTTTAATGCATTATTGCTTTATAGATTGAAGGTCATGTGCATTCAGTGTTGACTTTCAGCCTTACTGATTACTTGCAGATTATTCTTATTCTATTAGTGTTTTGATGATATTATTGACTGCATATGATAAACTCCCTAAATTACCTGCAATGGAACATTGACAAATATTGTTCTTAAACTGCTGGACTGTTTGCTCACGCAGTTGCTCTCAGGGTGCCCCATCCTTTCTTGTGAATGACTGGAAAGCTCCTCTTACACCCAATCATTACACTCACCTGATTCTAATGAACATATTCACCTGTGTTTTTAGAGTATTCCTCAACTTTCCCATTCTCTCATTGCCCTTGTCCCTGTCCTAGCTATTTTTGGAATGTGTTGTAGGCATCAAATTCAAAATAGGTGAATATTTACAAAAAACAAAACAAAACATTGAAGTTAATCAGTTTTAAGATTTGTCTTTTCTATGAAGCATATTCAGTCGAATGTAGGTTGGGAATTATTTGAAAATCCTTGTACTGTTTAATTTACATTTAACACAACATCCCAACTTCATTGGAACTGAGGTTTGTAGCTGCAGTTTTATGAGTGTATAATCTGAAGATGCAAAAATAGAAAATTTCAATTTAATCTTTTTTTTAAATTTAATTTTGGCAAAAATATTTCTATCAGACTTATTCATATTTATTGCTGTTCATGTCCTCTGCCTAAAAAACCCCATAAATATTGTATGTCCACATTGTGCTTGAGACCCAAATGAGTTAGAATAAAAAATTACCTGAAATCGTCATCTGTAGGCCCATTTAGACTTTGGACCACAGTGCATATGGGGTCAACTTTGTTTCTGCACAAAAGGTTTTGGCTTTTTTGGCTTTTTGATCATTACTATTAAAAGAACTATCATTTGTCCTAAGAGGATTAAATTAGAATTACAATTTTCCCTAAAGATTTGAAAAATTGGCCACCATTTTATAAAAAAAGAAAATATCTGCCACAAGTCACAGTTACCTCAGGTTTAACAACCCAAGCTTAACAACAAACATTTTCCACAAGCTTATGTGTTAATAATGCATTAAAGATGAAAGGTTAATGTCACTTAATGCCTTTCTTTAACGTCTGCAGTGTTAACTTAGAGTTTTTCTCATAAAACATAGAAAGAAACAAGTTCACTGCAGTAGTCAGAGCCTGTGAGCAACAGAGGGCACACGTTATAGAGACGAAGGAAACCCAGAGACTTGAGAGATCAGTGTTTGCACGTGTAAGCAAATGTGTGTTTGGTATACATGAGAATGTAAACACAACAGAGGACAGACAAAGGAAGGGGAGGAGACCAACTGCAGGTCAGATTTCACTGATCTGGTAGAAGTGACAACACTTAGAGTAGACGATCTGTTCAAGGTAAGTTCTGTTTGAATGTTTCTCAGGATGTCCCCTCCTCACGGCTGCGAAAGTTTAGACTGCAGACTTTATTCTACAGGAACGTCACTGCAGTCTTTTGAAAAAACTTCCTGTTTATTTTCTCACAATGCAACATATCATGTATCACAGAAAGAAAAGATCCAATGTCACTCATAAGTGCATATGGATTTGACAGAGAGCTGACTTTGTTTTGGTTATTTCTTTACAGAGTTAAGATATTTAGATGAATATTGAGTATGTTTGGTCCACTTCATTTTAACAATTAAAGATTTTAATGGAATATCTTCATTTTTATTTATTTATTTTTTAAACCTGAGACAAAAATCAGAAGTATGAAAAAAAATGAATTCTCAGTCTAAAGTAGGACCTGACCTTTTTTCCTTAATCTCTCAAATTCTAACTTCTTTTTAAGTAGAATTTTGACTTTAGTATTAGAATTCTGACTCTAATGTAAGAGTTTTGATTTTTTTCTCAGAAGTTTACTTTTAGTCTCAAAATTCTGACTTTTTTCTAGGATTTGCTTTGACTTTGCTTTCAGAATTGTGATTCAATTTTAGAATTCTGACTTCAGACATTAATCTGAGAATTATAATTTTTTCCTAAAATTCTGACTTTTATAGTGTCAGAATTCTGCCTTTTGTTATTTAAAATTCTGCCTTTTTAATCCCATAATTCTGATTTTTTTCACCGAAAAATTCTGACTTTATTAATTCTAACTTCAATCGCAGGAACTTTTTTTTTTCTTTTTTTTTTTTTTTTATTTTTTAGGATTTTTGACTTTGCTTTCAGAATTCTGATTCCAATCCCAAAATTCTAAACTGTCTCAGAATTTCAACTGTAATCTGAAAATTCCGATATTATTCCAAGAGTTCTTACATCAATCTGAGAATTCTTCCTTTTTTCCATAAATCCAGAGTTTTTAAGTTTTAGAATTCTCTTTTTTTTCCTTAAAATTCTAACTTTTTAAATCTCAGAACTCTGAATGTTTCTTCTCAGAATTTGTCATTTTTCCTACAAATTCAGTTTTTTTTTTAATTTCAGAATTATGACTTTTTTTCTTCAAAATTCTGACTTTTTTAATCTCAGTATTCTGAATGTTTTTACTTAGAATTTTGACTTTTTTAATTACAGAAATTTCAGTCCCCTTAAAAAAATATTGTTGGAATGGTTTTGGTCCTCTTCTGCATTATAATACTCAGGGAGCCAGGAGGAAAGCTTTAGGGGAGCCTGATGTGGCCCACGGGCCGCCATTTGGTGATCACTGCACAAGGAGGTTGGTGAAAGGTTTAAGTTATGAATTAAGCCTACGTTGAAACTATCTAAGGTGGTGCAACACCTCTAACATTAGTAGTGTGTAAACTGTCATAAGTAAGAACTTAGATTTAAACCAGGCTATGTTTGAACACACTCACAATTGTTGTGACCCACAGCAGAACAATAGAGACAGTTTTTCATGTGCAGTGTCTGGTTTGAACTCCCTACAGTTACTGCTTAACGGTGAGTATAATTTTTTAAGCTGTTTTGATCTTCCAGCTGTCAGTAAGAGGGATATCCTCTGTAGGTCACACATTCTCCTCTGCTTTAAGTATCAACTCTCAAACCTGATCCCCACATCCTTTACCTGCTTTTACTATAAACACTTATTGTCCAAACTGGAGGTATTTTATCTGCGCTCAGATCCTGATGCCGGTAAACTCCTGCTCCAGTTTGTACCCTAAACACAGACATAATGAGGGTAGTGGAAAAAGCAAACAGCAGAGGTGTTTACTGCCATTTCAGACTGATGATTTACAGAATCAGAGAGACAGTTTGACTTTTCATCCTTCAGAGAGAGGAGGTGTTGGTGAAGTGAGGACATTCATGTTGCCTCTCACTTCTTCTTCTTCTTGGGGCCTGTTCAGGGTTCATTTTCAGCTCACTTGTGGTTACCCTGACAGCATACAGAGCTCACACAAAGGAGACCCTGAAGAGGGATGTGCAGAAAGTCACATGGGAATTCTTGTTCTATGTTTACGTTAGATAAAATCCTTTATAATCCACCACTTCATGTGATAAAACCTGCAGCCATAATGTTTATAGTGAATCCTTCTGTTATATTTCACCTCATTAAATCTCCTTGACTCTAAGATATTTTTGGCAGCATTATGTAACTCATGTATTATGATACTTCTTGTGACTATCCTGACTGCTTTAAGCTATTTATTTGACAACAAAATTTAATCATGAAGAAAACATACAGGGATTCTCTGAGTGTTTGCCCGCTATCCAAATACAACACTATTCAGATCATCTTTTGATGCCACAAAGAAAATGTACAAAGTTAAACACAAATCCCTGGAAGCCTTCATGAGCCACTGCATTCACAAATAAAAGCTGACAAGATAACTCCGTGACTTTGACCCTTAACCCATGACCTGCTAAATGTAGTCGGCTCATACCTGTGCAGTGTTGGAGCAGTCTGAAGGAGATGCAGTTTTTGTGATTTGTTGTTTCACAAATTGGCATCCAAAAGCAAAGGGTGATCATGGAAGACCATGATTTTGACCTTTGACCCATGACTATGAAAATTTATTCAGGTCATTATCACAGCCTTCTATTAATGACTTGACAAGGCAAGAAGCTAATGGGGGGTAAGGATTTGAAATGGCCAATAAGATATCAGGGAGCCCTGCACTGACTTCCACTGGATGACACCAAAGATAGGCACAAGTCAAGTCTCAAGTCTCTAAGGGGCGGCTGCAAACCAGTCAAATGTCTTGACTAGTTATCGCTAACATAGATATGGTAATGAGTATTGACGATTAGCAATCAGGTGACTAACATGACGTCACTCATTTCTGTGGGCACCAGAAGAACCACTGTTTTCAATAGACTGTCATGCAGTTACTGCAGAGATTCCTTTTTGAGCCACTAAAGTCACAGAAAGTATTACTAATACGGAACAAAAATGTAACTGAATCTGTAAAATGAGTCTGGACACTTTAAGTAGACTCACAGCAGTCAAACAGTGTTTGTACTGGCTGTTTACAGGTAGGCTCAAAAGAGGAAAAACAACCACTGTCCAGCAAGATAATTTGGCGATCTTTCCAGGGATTATGACAGCTGTTTGTTTAGGATACATGAGGATACTTGAATGAACAAGGGGTACACGCAGCAAACGCATCTGCTGATGGAGATTGTGTGGGCTTCAATGATAAATGGCAGAAACTTCAATCTGAACTCAAAGGCCCTGTTTGCACGACTCTGTTTTCGGCCGAATCTGAAGAGTTTTGATTGCGTTTTAGCCTCCCGTTTACATGAGACCAGTGCCCAGAGAGCTTGAATCCGCAAACTTTTGAAACCAGGGTCCAAGGCGAAGAGTTTTCAAAACGCATTGCCACCCGGTCTCATGTAAACAGAATTCATCATTTCAGGGGGAAACGCTGGCGTCTACGCATGCGCAGTACTCTTTCACAAGAAGGCTGCACGCGCATACCAGGAACAACAACAGCTTCGGCCGTCTACCGAGTAACACGTGTGCTGCTTACCGTGCTCGGTTTGTTATCCAGACAAAACTATGCAGACAGAGTTGTTGTCCTGACAGATTTGTTGTCCAGACAAGAAACTCCTGCGTCTTCGTGCGTCCACTCGCCGTTGTTGTTTGTGAAAAGTTTTTCTTCTTCGTACGTGTGTTGTAACAGCGCTGTTTCTCTGCAAACCTACATCGTCATCTACTGAACTGGCATGCACACTACAGCGTTTTCAGTCGTTCTCGAGTCAGCGTCTGAACACAGATCGTTTTTGAAGACGCAAAGGAAAAACCTTTGCATTTCAGGTGAGAGCGTCTCTGTGTAAACAGGGCCTAAGACATGAGAACATCCAGGTTACCTATTGCTGCAGGTGTTTAAATTTCAGGCTTATGTTGTCAAATTTGGTGAAATACTGCTGTAATTTGGTAAAAACACTAAAAACACTTAATGCACTAAAAACACTAGGATGTTTTAGGATCAGAGGGTTCTAGATGTCTGTAAATCTAAAGTCTGTGGCACTGGTCATGTAGATCCTACTTGAGGCAGCTCTCCTCTTTGGCATGGCCCAACATAAAGTCACCTGTACAGTTGTGACTTGATGACATCCACTGTTGCTCATATTTACTGTGAGCCAGAGGTGCAAAATTAAAGGACTGAGAGCAAGTCTCAAACCCAGAGTCTTTGAGGAGCAAGTCAGAGACAAGTATAAAGTCACCTTTCGTGTAATTTAAGTGCCACTTGAGTCCCCATCTCTGGAAGACACTGACAGCTCATCTTAACATTTAAACCCAAAATATGAGCAAACGGTCAATCTTCACAGGAGTGTTGGCACTTGAAGATAATTAAAATAATATGCCTCATGATTTGGACCTTGTGACCAAGCAGATGGCAGAGCAGGAATGTAATTTGTGCTGGTGAATCCATTTGTCTTAATTCTTGAATCAAGCACAAGCCTCACTGTTGATTATGCGCTAAATGTTATTTCTGTTTCTATATTTGGGCCACAGCCTAAGGTTGGCTCCTGGGCCATACTTTAGACTTTCTGCTTTAGCCACTGTTGAGCCAGGTATTTTCTAACATTGCTGTGCAGCTGGATCCGCCTGATTCGTTGTCTAATCTGACAGATCCATCTTGCAAAGCTCCATGTCAAAACGGTTGAGCTCGGTCTGAAGAGGCACTGTCCAATCAGAATCCATTGGAGCAAAGAGAGGTGGAAGCTACAAGCGTCACAACAGCAGGAAGCTACTTCTTTTAGGGATTAGCATAGATGCTACCAGCTTCAGTGGTGATTTTGTCAGATCTTGACAGCTCTACTTTATTAAATTACAAATAACACTGAAAGCATGTTTTGAGAGAGAAGGTATTTTTGTTGCATTGCTGACATGTTTTGGCGAGAGTTTGTTGTACGAATTTCCCTTCGTTTTGAACTTGACACTGTCGCAGTAGCACCCGCCTACTACAACATGTGGTTGGCCTGTAATAAATCTGATTTATGAAACAATGTCAAATCACCTGCTAGATTTGCTTTTGAAAGGTTCTGTCCTTCCAAACTCTTTCTATGATTTACAAGTGAAATATATCCTGTATTGTGTTGAAGTCTGTCTGCAGTGTCAGGTCAGGTATTGTCGCACGTCTCTTCTAAGTGTAGGATAATTAGACAGGTGAATCTGGCCTGTGTGTGGATCTTTGATGTAAAGTCAGAGTTTTGATGTGGTTCATTTTAGAGGTTAGATGCAGTCAGTTGTGGCTTTATGAAAAAACGCGTGCCCCTTTACATAACCGAGCCACGCGAGCTGGAGACTGCGTGCACATAAAAGGAGAAGTGCTATTGAAACATTCTCAGCTGATCCAAGCGGAATGAAAAGGACATCAGCGTACAGTTGACCTCCCTACAGTCAGCACTGTGGAGGTTGATGCAGCCTCTGCAAGGTGAGCTCAGGCCTCTGCTCAGCTTCCTCTCTGCTGGGGCACGGATGTGTTAAGGTCCAGTGGGAGACACCAGTGGGTTTCTGTTGTACTAGTTTGAGTCTAAACAAAGCAGTAATGTGGGCTGGCACATGCTCAGATGAATGTGTGGGGCTATACTGCAGACTAAATGTCTTCCCGTGTGGGGAAAGTAGAAAATAACCTACATCTTAAAGCTTACGCAGCTCTCTGCCCAAAAGCTTAATGACTTTAATTAAGGAACAAAATGTTATTCAAAGGTCTTGTTAACATAGTGTCTCTGTGAGTGTGTGTGTGCATGTGTGAGCCTCTGAGTCTGCAAGGTGAGATTTGGCCTCACTGTCCTACAGCGTCTGGCTGTTTGCCAATCTGGAAGCAGCGTCAAGTTACACAGAAACAGACGGCATGAGACAGGAAATGATGTCGATCCATACAGTGGAAAAAGCAGTAATTACAGGCTAGGCAGTTTTATCTGCAAAGCACCATTCATTGGCCACATACAGCATTTCAGCATTCTTTATAGCATTAAAAACAAAGATGTTGTAGCATTAAGAGGATCAAAAGAATAAAAAGACTAAACTCTGTCGTTTGGATTTGCCAGATTCCATGTCGGTCATCTGGTAGATTCTTCTTGCAAAGCTTCAATCTGGAATGATAGTTCCCGGTCAGAAAATAACCAGAATTTTCAACGTCCTTTTGAGGACAAAGAGGCTGCAGCTATGAGTAAGGTTTAATTGTTCTGAAAGCAGTAGTGTGTACAAGCCTCTGGCAAACCCATGATAAATGTGAATGGCAAATTCAGTAACAGTTTGGCTTAAGGTTCAGGCCTTCTCAGTCACTTTATAGGGGATTTTGCTCAGATGGAGAAATACAGTGTATCTGATGAATATGGTTAACTTTTCATCTGGTGTGTCGGTTTATAAAATGGCATTGCAATGAGAAAAATCAGGACACTGTTGTGTAATACATGCTGTAATAACAGCGTCAATCTATATTTTCTCAGTCAAAGGCAGAGGTGGGCAACTAGTCAATGTGACCCTAAGTCGATTTCAAATTTCCAGAAATTGCAACCAAAAGATTAAAAAAATGTGTCATGAATATTTTGTAGTCCTAAAAAAAAATTTGTTGAAGTTCTTTCAGTTGATTATTTCTCCCCTTTGATAATACCAACTGTTATTGTATTTTATGTCGATGGAAAGCTGGATGAATCACCTTTACAAAGAAATACAACTTGTAAGAATGCGTTCATGCAACATAGCTAAATGTGTAGGTAGTGCCCCTCAAAATGTGCCAAATCTCCTGCAACTAGTAGCTGGTGCCCCAGTATGCAGAGTGGCAGCATTATTTGGTGTCAGCCCTGGTACCGTTTCCAAACATAGGACCAAGTTCTGAAACTGGTGAAGTTAAAGACAGACTGTTAAGTTGGTGTCCCAGGAAAACAACACCCACAAGAAGTCCGGTTTCTCACTGTTGCTTCACTGAAGAACCATAACATTTTTACAGTTTCTTTGGGTGCGTCCTGCATGTTTAGCTGTGTTAATTATTCCACAAATTCACTGCCCTTACAAGTTGTACCTCATTGTAAAGGTGACTAATCAGGCTTTCGAGTAATGTAAAATTCATACCAAAGAGAAGAGAAAAGAGTCCAAACTTTTTTGAGGAATGCAAACATGTAAAATGTAAAACAATTCTGTAATGGTTTTTAAAAACTGTCTTTCCCTCATTATTTATGGAAAATTAGCTTTTCTATTTTGCTGCAGTGATTTCCATAAAGATCATTTATGAACCATTGTAAATTCTATCATTAAAATATTCATCAATAAAAAAGATCTCCATATTTACTGCCGTGGACAGGTCACTTTTGTAAAAT
Organism: Cetoscarus ocellatus; assembly: GCA_037902135.1. NCBI lineage: Eukaryota > Metazoa > Chordata > Actinopteri > Labriformes > Labridae > Cetoscarus > Cetoscarus ocellatus. The sequence goes on along the minus strand of JBAMNC010000050.1, from coordinate 334,381 downwards.
ATGTGTCTTCTTATTCAAAATTGGACCTTCTGGCAAGACAGGTATAATGGATAAAATTAATAAAAAATATATAACAAGTGCTCCTTTATTGCAATGAAAAAACACCTTAAATTGACGTTAACTGAAAGCTTGTTTTTGTGTAAAAAATTGAATATAAATTCTGATAAAAGATAGATTTTTATTGTTGTGTTAAATTAGATGTACTTTTGATTGTTTCATCAATAGTACCCTTTTACTTGTTAGTAGGGGATGCATGAAGGCAGGGGAAGCTAAGCAGATTCTAAAAAAATATTAAACTCCCACTTTTCCTTTACACACCAATTTATTTAGTTGTTGCAATAGGCCTTTAAAGATCACATTTCTCTTCAAATAGAAAATGCAAAGCTTTTCTTGTTTTTAAGATCAAAAAGAAATAGTCAATCATCTTTTGCATGGGTTAGCTCTAATGAAATAACACTTTTATTAAAAAGAGGAGCCTTTTGAACACATATTAGAGGGCTTTACATTTGTTTTGCGTTTTCTGTAGTACATGCCATATTAAGCGAGGTCTGTTGAAAAAACAGGTTATGGAAAAGAAACAAAACAAATGCATAATCTGCAAAATTTTTAAATCTTTTGCATGCTAAAAGATCAGAGATTTATAAGGGCAGACTGTTCTCTAAATAAAAACAGGTTAAATGCCTAAAATTTGCAAAATACTAGCACTTTTTATATAGTACATAGTTTAATTATCATTTATTCTGTAATTTTTGCTGAAGAATGTTCTTTTCCCACTGTTTGATGCATATTTTTGTGTCTTTAACCAGACTGACATGGGTAATTCTTATAAGTGGTCTATTAGAAAATAAATATTGTGATATTTATTTAATAATTTGCTTTCCAGGTGCTTGGTTTGAGAAAGCAGTCAGAGCTGGTTTAGTACAGGGCCCAGTCTGGTGTCATTTCATGGCAGTGCTCCTTTGAATCCGAGAATAATGTTAATGTCCCTGGTCGAGGGGGTATATTAATGGAGATTAAAACGTTTTTTTTTTTGTGTTTCCGATTTTTTAATTAATGGAGCTCTTATTCTGAAAGGACAGCGGAAGCAGCCTGTCGTCGTCGCTAGCTAACTGCTCTGATCTGACTTCACAGCGGTCATTGAAAACGGGGCCGGACAGCGTTCAGTTTTCCTCCTTCAAAAACCTGCAGACTTTGCAGCAGGCAGTCTGAACCGGGACAGCGGGATGTCCACCTCAGGAACCAAAAGATAAAATACAAGGAACGAAACCGTCTGACTTCCTGAACTTTAAAAAGTGTTTGTTATCTCCAAGTTCATCCTGCTTCGGTGGAGCCGCTGCGGGCAAAGTGACCCGGCATCGACCGAGGACCGTTTCTCCTCCTCCCGGCTGAAGACCCCGCGTTCATGTCGATGTTTATGAAAAGTAATGTGTAGAAACCTCTTTTGTGCTGAACATCCCTCTGAAAAGAAGGAAGCAGCAGCGCTTATCCGCTGTTTCATCCGCTCTTCGCTGGAAAGTGGTGAGTTTACTTGCCGGTGTATCTGCGTTAAGAGAGACCGTGTTAACTGATGGCTCTGCCGGATGAGTCTGTGGGTGTCGTAGCTACAGCAGATATGGAGGACAAAAATACATTTACCTGAAACCCCTAAGTTTGATTTATCAGTCAAAATATATTTGATTTGTTGTCACGAAATTATAATATGACATATTTTCGTTTGACCGCTTTAAGCTTTTAACATGACGGACGTTTACGGCTGGAAGTCGTCTTCTAACACGGTCGCCTTTTGCATCAGTACACTATCGGACTTTCTCACTTGTGTTTGGCTTTGGCACACTGTGATGCCTTGCAGTGGTAGGAATTAATTCAGATTTTAATGAGTTGGGACATTCGGCTCATTTGTAGAAATTTGTAACAGCCATTTAGCATAAAATGAAATACATTTATTGGTTTGTAGGGGTGCAGAGTAACCAGGAGAGGGGAAAGTTGGACAGTCTCAAGGGATCCATGACTACTTTTTCATATTTTATTATTAACTTTAGGCACAGATGTTATTAGGAATCACCAATCTCTTTCAAAAATATAACGTTATCTTTAATTTTTAAGCAAAAAGTAATATTTAGACAACTTTTGCGCTACTCATCACCTAAGAAATAGCATTTATATTATAAAGATAACTTTTAGTGCATTCATGAGAGGATATCAATCAGACTTTTTCTGTAGCAGTTTTATACTATAAAATGCAGCACAAAACGCTTTACATGGATGGAAAAGAAAGTCAGATTAAAAAAACCCTTAGTATGTGCAAAGTTAACACAGTGAAACACAGAAATCAAACCTACAAACCAGAACTAAACACAAACAAAGGACAGAGACATTAAACAAGGAAAAACAAACGTAATGAAAAAGGAACTAAAGGAGTGAGGAACTAGGGAGAGGCTATTATAAGTTTTTAACATGGTAACACTGGAGGAGAAAATTAAAAGGCTAAAAGCTATTTATAAAATAATAGTAATACTAATAACAATAATGATAAAATCTAGTTCGCATATAAATGCTTGGATAAAGAATTGAAATACTGTGTATATTCTAGTAAGATGAAGATGATAAGGTGCTCAATGATCAAACACATCAGTTATGATCTGAAAAATAAAATGAGATAAAATACTAAATGATTGTTCAGAAAAATAAAATAAATACACAAGCCCATAAAACAAACTAAACATTATACAAACTCAAATAATTAGATAGTTAAGTAAGTAAATGGAGCTATCTAAAATAAATGTTAAACACAGTCAAAAGCCAGACTAAACCAGCAGGTCTTGAGTTTGCTTTAAAAATATTGATACTCTCTGTGGCCTTCAGGTTGGTTGTTCCATAGATATTTGCAGTAATAACTAAAAACTGCCTCATCGTGGGTCTTTGTCTGGACTTCTGGCACAACTTAGAGATCACAACCTGAAGACCTGAGGGCTCACACAGGCTTATATGATAAATAAGCAGGACGAAGACCATTAAAAAGGTTTATAATATAATAAAAAAATCAATTCTAAAATGTGGGCTCTCCTTCAGATCTTTGTTTATCCTTGTATGATCGCTGTTAATGCATTTTACTCTCTTAGAAATAAAGTTCCAACTTTGCACTAGGCCAACAAGCTTGTCAATGTGGTGGTAGCCTAAAGGGACATTTATTGTACTTCTTAAGTGGGGTTCAATTAACCCTAAAAACTCCAAGCCACTTTCCACGGTTTCTCGTCCACCAGGATTTTTTTCTTGGGCACAGTCTCTGTCTCAAATGGTACAAAAAGCCAAATGACATCACTTAAATTATATATTTTTTTGATTATTCTGGGAACTGATAGGTAGCTATCGGGTATCTTGGTGTCCTTCGGCTGCTCCTGATTGAACACTACCATGAAAAACCTAGATAAGAAGAAACTGGGCACATCAGATTGGCCAATAGACTGGCAGGAAGTTTCTCTAAGGGTCAAAAGTGAGGTCTAATAATGTTTTTTAAATTTATTACTTTTTTTAAAGATAATTTCTTGAGTACTGTTGTGCCTTTATTGGCAGGAGAGAGAGAGAGAGACAGTGGATAGGCTTGTGAAAGGGGGCGAGAGAGTAGGGGGAGGACATCACTGATGTTGAGCTGATGCCGATGTGCATCCCAAATTACATACCTAACTTATGTCATTTTATAACATGTTCTTTTAATCAAATTGACTTGACAAATCGTTTTTCATTATATAGATCATAACTGTGTTAATTTTGTTGACTAATTATTTTGGTCATAGTTTTCGTCAACAATCTTTTTCCCCTGACGAAAACTAGACAGTAACTAATAAAAACAAGTGCATATGGACAAAAACTAAAACTAAATTAACTGACATTTTTTTCAAAAAATAAAAACTAGACTTAAATGTTTGACAGAGACTTAATCCAATCAGATCTAATTTCGTCATGTAGAAAGTAGGGACAAGTTAGGAATATATCCAATCACTGCTACTTTGGTTGTGTGGAAAGGTTGGATGAGTTAAGAGGACATCCAATCACACTTGCCTTAGCTGCGTGGTGGCGGGATAAGTTGGGGAGTGATCCAATCAGAGCTACTCTCTTTATGAATTGATATATTCATGTAGAGCAGGTTCACTGTTTGTTGTCAGTTCTGGTATTGTCATCATATTTTAGTCGACTAAATTTACAGTAGATTTCATCGACTAAAACTAGACTAAAATTATAACAATTTAGATGACTAAATCATGACTTAAACTGAAATAAATTTCAGGCAAAAGACTATAATTAAAACTAAATAAAATAGTGCTGTCAAAATTAACACTGGATCGTATTATTGCCAAGTGTTCTTGTTTTAGCATATAGCAGCTGAAGCAGTATCAAATAGATCATACAGACAGAATATAAAAATCATATGTTAAAGGAAGTACAGATGGAGATGCTTAGTTCCCCAGTTTCCTTGGCAGTGTCTTGGCTGGTCCACAGGAAAGTGGTAAAACCTGCCCACCTTCATAGCTACAATGAAATCCCTATAATGATGTCATTAACATGTAACCCTCGCTACTTATATTTTACTAGATATGTAAATAAGAATTTAAATTAACATGGAAAATGCCACTATATCAAGAAATTAAAAACAAAAACACACCGACAAAAAGGCTTTTTTAGACTCTCACTGGCTGGAACCTGGCTGATAATTGGCTGGTATCTGGCTGGCAGGGAAAAATTCGAGCGGCTGCATCAGTATTTCACCATTTGCTGAAATCTGCAGCTTTTGTCTTTTAAATCTCAGGTACTTGAATATAACAATGTCATACAGGGCTGTCTGCCCGGAGACGAATTCAGGCGTATCTGCACAAGTTTGTAATAGTATAGGTGTTTTGTCCACACGGATACGGTATTTTGGAATATTTTTTAAAACGGGTCCTACGGTGGATAAATCTGAAAATGCCAGCTTTCTTCACTGTGTACAACCAATATGGACCTTTCAGAAATAATGACGTTATAACCCCACCTCTCATGCAAACTGCATGCGCTAACCTTGACAACAACAGAAATGGTGGAATACAGTGTCACGTTCGTGCTGCAGAAGCTACGTAAACGTTTTAGCTTTAACAGCAAAATCTGCTGTTTCTCTACGACCACTGAGCAACAAGAGGACACAGAGAACAGCGTACATTTCTGCATGCTCCATGTCTTCTTCTCTGGTTTTATGGTATGTCTGGAGCAATGTTATAGCGCCACTTACAGGCCTGGCATATATACTACAGTGTTTTCTGTGTTTTCATGTGGACGGACACTTTTGGTTAGATAGAACTTCATTAAACTCTTTGGAAAACTCTCTCAAGGAAATTAGAATTCCAGCAGCTGTTTAGTATAACAGATAAAAGTAGAAAAGTGCTCAGAGAGCGCAGACCTCCGCCAAGTACCCTGACCATTTTTTTGTGGTGAAAATGGTCACAATGTTAAAGAATCCTTTAAAAAATTCCTGGATCCGGATGGTGATCCGGACCAGTCCCAAAATCTAATCATTTGTTCCTTATCCCATTCTACACATTTCCTGAAAATTTCATTAAAATCCGTCCATAACTTTTCAAGTTATCTTGAACACAAACAGAAAAACAAACAAATCAACGCCGGCAAAAACATAACCTCCTTGGCAGAGGTAAAGATAGATATAAACAAAAATATAAATAAATATGATATATAAATAAATAAAAATAAAAATATGGCTTAAATTGCAAATACAAATTGCACTCCTAAAGTCCAAAAATCAAGCTGAAGCAGAGCAAATCCAGCTCCTGTCCCAGTGATGTTCAGTAAAGTCACTTAAAGAGAGTCTGAGTTATCATGATTAAGAGTGGGTGAGACTGGATGGAAATAATGTGGGCACAGAGGGCGGTATTTACCTCATCACCAAGTCATTGTCCTTGGCACAGTGCTGATCAGCTGTTCAGATAGCGGTACAACAACAACAACAAAAAGTTAAAAAAAGAAAAGAAGTGCCTTTTTATCCAAACTTGGAGATCCTCATTAAAATAAGCCAAGTCAAGGTGAAGTGTAGTTCTGTAATGTCTGAATGTCTGAGCAGCATGTTAAAATGACTGGTTTATTGAATATTACAGATTATAGAGTGGAACAAGTGTATCATCAGTGACATTTCAAATCTTTTACAGGCGAAAGCTCAAAGGTTTATGGGGACTAAGTTTCTTAAAAGTAGATAATTAATATAAACATGTTTATGCCAGAGGTGGTTCAAATGACAGAAAGTTTCTTACAGCACAACGTTTAATTGACCATGTATTACATCTTTTACTGCCTGATGCTTATTTGTGTCGTCAAACAAAACATTGTCCATTAAAAAGTGGTATTATACTTCACTGTATTTATTTTTGGACTGGGTAATTTATCAGCTGAACTGATTCATTCAAAAGTTTGGTTGCAGCAGATTTAAAAAGAACAAAATTCAAGATTTTTTTCCTTGACTTACCCCATTACTCATTTTGACCCCCCGAATCTTTTAGTTAAAACTATGGGTGCACAGTAGTGAATTTTTGCTGGTATCAGATATGCCTGTATCGCTGACATTTCTGAACACTTTATTGCTGATACAGATATTTTTTGTCAAGAGAAAAAAATCTATCTTTTTATGGTTTTTTTGGACTAAAATGGACCTGCTCCTTTCATGGTAACAGTCTGTTTGTATTAGAAACAGATGTGAAGGCAAGAACAACAATATTTTGTGTTTTTATCATTTTAATTTAATGATCATCAATATGTATATCCTAATAATTTAATTTGACATCTTTTGATTTATAAACATAGACATTTGATGACGAGGTAAAACATTTGTGGCCAAAATATTAAGTGAACATATCAGCAAACATTTCCCTATCTGCTTATATCGATAATCATCTTTTGAGGGAATTATCTGCAGATACTGATGTTGTTCTGATAATACCATAAATCTCTGGATAAAACCTCCCCCCAGGTTTCCCTCCTACAGAGACTCAGTAATGTTTATAAGTCGTGGCAAAGTTTCAAGGTAGAAATACTGAAGAAACACTGATTTTATAATGATAGGGCCTGTTATTTTTGTGCACAGGTACATTTCCAGGCTTGCATAATTTCTAATTACACTCAATAATGATAAAATAACCCCATGTTAAAGTTTTGTGAAATTTGCACAGCTTTCAGTGTGAATGCAGACACGCCTGGCTAAGTCCAAACTACTTACTTTTGAATACAGTATTACAAAATGCACTTTAATTCTAAGAGGGATGCTTAATTTAATTTTACGTCATATTTTTTTGTAAAACTGAGACAAGACTTGTTTATGTCATTCATGTGTCATTTGTAGTGTTTTTCTATTAAAAGAATAAAATTGGAGATAAAGTTTTGGGAGACAAAATCAGGGATTTTATTGTTAGGCCATTTCCCCCAGAACTAATTTATATATTTATTTTCTGTGCCGATGCATGATAGCAAGCGTGCAAAGCTGATTTTGAATGGAACCAACGTCACTCAGAGTTACCGATTTCATTTACTCAAGTTACCATAATGGAGCAGCTTTTTGAGTACTTTATTTTATTTTATTTTTTCTTTTATACAAGTACTTTTAATTTACTTAAGTGCATTTATGTGAATTCATTGCACTTACTGTGAAACTTACTGTAAGTGGAAACACAAGCAACTTGCAAAAGCATTTACATATGCTTTATAAACATAACACAACATTGAATCAGGAGTGTCATGTGTTTGATATTGTTGCCACTGAAAACCTACGGACCAACCTTTCCCCACAAAGAACATCAGCAGGAATCTGTAAGGGAATCATTAGAGAATTGTATGGATAAGCAGAGTCGTGAATGGCATTTGTATCAATAAACTATCAATGCCAATCCCTAGTTATGATACTTATCATGATAAATGGTTGACAATATGCATATATACATTACAAATTCTTCAGGAGTTTTTGATTTTCAATGGTGCCCACAGCATGTTCATCATCTTGAACATCCTCTCTGCCTTCACAAAATATTTTGTGCCATTCAGACACGTGCACATGACATTTAGTGTCCCCCATACACCTCAGTTAATGTATGACCAGATACAGCTGCTGTTTTGTTTAATTTAACCTAAATTTTAAGTCAATGCATTGCCAAACTCTTGAGCTTATCATTTTCCAACACCTTAGTAATAACACATGCACTTTAATCAGCAGCTAGCAGTGAAATAAAGATGCCACTTATTGTAACTTACAGCAGTTGTGCGTGAATACACAAACTTTAATATGTAACACTGTGTGTGACTGTGAACCATGTGGTTTTATCCTCATAAGCGCAGTGTTATTGGTCAATAGCCATACCTCGAGTCATATATAATTTTGTCACACTGCAAAAACTTAGATCTTGGCAAGTGTGTTTGTCTAATTTCAAGTGAGAAATGTATAAACTACATTCACATGATGAGTCCAAATAAATATCTTACTGCAAGGAATAAACTGCAAAAGTAAGATACAGATTTGCTTGTAATGATGAGAAAACATCTACCAATAAAACAAGTAATGTTTTACGAAGTGAGGGTCTTAAAATGAGGTTTAATAACTACTCTGGATAGAACATTTCATTTTTACCCATTAAATTAATTTTGGCTTGTCTCGTTGGCAGATTATTTTACTTACTACAAGCAAATCAGGCCTTATTTTTAGTTTTGATATCTTCAAAAAAGATGTATATCCAGACATGTCAGGAAAGTGTGGCTTAGAAAACAGGAAAATCCCAATTGTCCCCCTTCGTCTATGTTTTGATGTCCAAGGGGAAGAGGTGAAAACACAGCCCTAAGAAACTAGAGCCACTTGCTGTCTGCGTCATAGGCAGATGCGACAGTTCTTTATCCACTTCCAGGATGATGTCTTGGCATCATAATAATACTTGCGTTGAGTAGCAAAAGATTGAGTATCTGATAAAAACACAAGTATCATTACCATGAAAATCAATATTAATGCTTAATTTCTTACATTTATGTGGTCTCCGCTCTGCCATCTTGTCAGTGGGCGTGGTGTATTATGGGTAATTTCTTATACCCCTTCCTTTCAAGCGAGATCCCGGTTTTGTCTTTATTTCAAGGGCTGTGTAGCCCTTCTCCTTAACCTTATGGAGAATTCACTAGATGTGAACGCACAAAAACAAGGGCTAAGGGGTACTTTTGGGATTGACTTCAAGTCTTGTGAGATTATTTGTCTTTAAACTGGACAAATACTTGCACCTAGATCTGACTATTTGCAGTACATTTTACTGTTTTTACAGTAGCTGCTTGACTGTCTCTTACGGTACTTTCTACTGACATTTTTTACAGTGTACAGTGTGTTCATACTAAACTGTGACTCAGGGTGTGTAGAACATATTTTCACTGATATCTTGACCAGTTGAGAGCACAGAGAATAACATACTGACAGGGAGGGCATTAAAAAGGCCAAAAACAGAATACGCTTCACGTGTAATTATGGATTTCATTGCACAGCTCTGTTTTTATTGCGCGATAACAAAAATCTGGAGGTCACATTCCAACCTCGTCACAAATTCAGTGAAACTTAAGTTCCTACAGTTGTTTTCTAGGAGAGTATTGAGTAATCTGTGAGGATCTTTCTTGCTCCTGCCTCTTCATCATTCTGTCCCTCCCCTGGGATGATGATCTGTTTGTTTCCCAGGCGAAATGAGTTTTGGGAGTGGGAGACAGGGGCAAAAGTCTAGAGAAGAGCCTAAGTTTTATTTAAGCAGGACAAACAGATCTGTAACAATTAAAAAGACGGGCAAAAAGAACTCCACATCTCTTGAACATCAGTATGCTGGTCAGTGGACTTCAAAGTGTGGGAAATACTATAGACGCTAAAATAATCAATGTGTTCCTGGAGGGTCATTTTCTCTGTTGTTGTGCCAAAGCAGGAAATGACTTACATTCCTCACATGTTCAGGTGATGTAGAGGTCTATATGTGGCAATAGAGAAAGTATTTGCACAAAATCCTCTCTTTTTTCACTGGATTTCTTGTTGACCAACACCCTCATGTCTTGAGAAAATGCATAAACTGATAAATTTCTGCATCATACTTCAGTGATTATGAGGCTGTTTTTCCAATTCAGTGTCACAACAGTTTGAAAGTCCAGGAAAAGTTCAGTATCAGGTGCAGTCCTAAGAGTTTGCTAAAGCTTAAGTGCAGTTCTGTTTTATCACCTGTATGGTGTTAGGGAAACATAAAGCTTAGTGTAAGTTGTTTTGCCACTGTCTTTACATTTTGATTTACATAATGGATTTACATAGTTTCAGCAGATATGAGCATTTCTGCCAGTGTTGACAGCAAATATTATGGCCGCAAGAATGGACCATGTGCCCGTGAAATCGGCTGTAATGTTGTCAAAATGACCAAATGTACGAGTGATATAAGTATGAATGGATCTGAATCAGTTATCTGATCATCATGTCAAAGATCTGTGTGCATTGTGTCTTGCATGAACGATGGCCTGCTCAGAAAGTCAAACGTTTCTTCATTTAGACTCCTCTGCATACCAAGAGTGACCAGTATATTGATTTAAAGATGTATTTGCAATGTTTGCATGTACAATAGTCACATGGAAGGATGTGAGGATTTGGGGTTGTGTGAGGTTCATAGCATGAGCCTGAATGTGCGATACAGTGTCACAGCTCAGCTCTCTCTCTGTTCAGAGCTCTTGGGACAGATGCTAATGCTATACATTGCCGTACATGGTGCCAGATCCTCCGCTTAGTTAAAAGAAATGTAGGAGACAGTAAACCACAAAAACTGCATGGGGTCAATATAGAGTTTGTTTATATTTCAATTTTTCAGTCTTCTTTTTATCATAATTCTTAAACTGCTCGTTATACTGGACTTGTCTTTGGTGAATATCTAACCAATACCAGTGCCCCGGTCATGTGTAGACTGTAGTTTGCATCTGTAGCATTTTAATTCGAGATGACATGCACAACCAACATGCTGAACTGACACAGGAAATGCATAGTGGCCATTATGTGTCTGCATTCATACAGGTAACAGCAAGTATTGCACTGACACACCAGATGGACTGTTTAGTATTTCAGTAGTCCATCTGGGAAAGAGCCCGTGGAAAGTGCTTGGGAGTGGGCTGAACCTTTCAAAAGCATATACAGCAGGTGATTGGACGATCATTCCGTCAATCACGTTCATTCAGTTAATGTAGTAGGCGGGTTAGGGTTAGGGGTTAGGGTTCAAATAATTGAAAGAATAAGTTGACTTTTAAGTCTGGTGCCTTAATTTTGTTGTACTAACTGCATTCCCACAAGAAATTTGATGTTGATGATGATAAGTTGATGATTTAATGCAGAAAAAGATCTTAGGTTTCAATAGATTTAGGGCCCCTGTCACACTTTGGCCCTCAGAACTTCATAATTTTTTTTTGACATACTGCAAGCCTGAATGGAATACAGTTATGTAGAGGTTGTACTTTGTTTACTCACATCCCAAATACTAATTAGCTCACACAAGTCTTGCCACTCAAAGTTTCATCATGTAGCAGCAGGGCCAATGATTGACTCAGGGCTTTGAAGAAGAAACTTGTTTATTAACCTGTAACCTCAATCATGAAAAACACTGAAGTGGTCCTTTAACTTGAAAGTGCAGCAGACATCACTGTGATCTAATGATTTACTCTGGTTTTTAGTCAAGATAACTTAGAATGTCTTTCTAAAACACGGGAAGTCTTTTGCTAGTTGAATGCAGTTTATGTGCCCTTGTGCATTTGTGTGTGAAAGTGTGTGTTTGTGTGTAAAAGTGTGTGTATGCTGGGTTGTTTGTGTTGATGTAGCCCTCTGGGTTCTTTGTGTTTGAGGAGGGGTCTCCGGCCTCGCAGGGCTGACCTCAGGGTTGCTATGGAGACGGCAGGAGCGACTTCCTGAATTCTCGGCCCATCCTGCAGTACATTATAGGGCAGGGATCTAAAGTCAAGCTCCAGACAGGAGTGGAAAAATCTGGAGGAAAACAGAGACATTTGTGTGTTGAAAGGATGTCAATTTCAGCTCAATGAAAACAGAATCCAGTCCAGCGAATGTGATACAAAGGTTAAACAGTAAATGGGTCATCTTGCTTTTAGCTGTTACAAACATAAAAAGACATGAAAAGGCAGTCTTGAGGAGAAACCTAAAGATTTTTGGTTTTTAGGACTAGAGGAGCCTTGTTTTATGATATGGACAAAGTGTTTTGGTGTAAAGCGCTGGCGTCATCCCTAGAGTTGCAAAGGAGTGAAATATTTCTGGTAAATTTCCGTAAACTTTCACGAAACTTTCCACGGGAAGTTAAGCTGGAGAATTTTGGAAATATTATAAACTTGAAACCTTTAATGAGAATTATGAGAATTAACTGGAAATCGGGATATTTTAAACATACTTCCGCCATATCCAAACATAAATATAAACAGTCCAGGGTTCATATGTGCGGCTTCAATGGTTATGTGCTTCGGGTTCTAAAATGCTGCCTCAATGGTCCAGGGCTCTTGAAATCATCAGGCAGGTGATTGAGGAACAGCAATGAAATTCCCAAGTGTACTTGTATGAAATCTGTTTTTTTAATAAATAACATACTCAAATATATATTTTCCCAACTATATTTAAAACTCTTGTTAAAGGATAAGTTCGGTTTTTGACACCTGGACCTTATTTTTAGGATTAAATACGCTCGTAGACTCACCCAGACAATTTTGGCGAGGCTCTGAGCCGTTTTCGAGCAATTTAGATCCATCCGACGGCGTTTTTCTCTCATGCCATAGTAGCAGACGGGGCCAGAAATCGAAGCCCCTAAATTAGACATTATCTGCTGCAAAACTCACTCCTCCTCTGTTGCCATTGCCGTGCAATGTCCACAACAACACCACCAGTTAGCCCCCATTCGTGGACGTGCAGTGGTTGCTTGTTCTCTGGCCAGCTGTTCTGCTCTTTCCCTCTGCATCCTCCTTTCAAATAGCTCATCGTCAGTATATTCTGGTTCAAAACGATACGGGCATCCATTATACTCAAAGTCGTCGTTAGACACTTCTACATTGGATAAATATTCCGCCATGTTGCACAAAAATAGCCGTGTAGCCGTGTAGCCCAACAACAGCTTCTTAATTCTGAGTGAGCTAAGAAAATTGCACAATCCAGGACTTACTTTATGTGTAAAGACTCAAAGCTTCACCATGTTGTGGAAAACAAGAGCTTTACATGCCTGTTGGAGCCCACATATGTGCCTCCGTATTTCACAGACACAGAAGCACTGAAGTTCTACAGAGTCTGTGAGTTTTACTGCTGTTTTTCATAATACTTATTGAAGTAATGTAAGTAAACTAAGATAAGACTCTTTTAAAATTTTACTGTTCTGTCCATTGATTCCTTTTTGGATTTAAGTGCAGTCAAGAAAAGGCTACAAATCAAAATATATTACAGTGTAAGTGTCACAATACTCAGTATATCATAAACTTGTAATAATTACAATAAAATCAAACTGGGATTCAAGTATTGTGATAATACCGTATTGTGGGGCCACTGGCGGTTCCCACCCCTAGTAGCTGTTAGAGGTAGGACGTGATATCTTGTTTTTGTCTTTACAAAAATGTGTCGCAAACTCAGCTGTTTTAATGCCCTTATTGTGAGTACAGACTTAAGTCCAGGTAAGCTCTCAGGAACTCTTGTGTGGACCAAAGAACTGAACACTGGTCTGCCTTAAAATGGGGTCTTGGTTTGCTTCTAAGTGGACCAGTTTTGGTTTGTGGTGGGTGTGAAAGCCATCTGAACCAAACAAGGACCAAACAATCCCAAAAGGGGACCAAAAGCAGTGATTTATGACTTGAATTTAGCAGTATCACAACCTCAGTGAAACTAATGTTGTTTTGTTGAGGCTTACTTCTGCGGTGGTTTGCACTAGAGACATGACATTCGCGAATGAGTTGAGTCTTTTGAACAGCTCTTTTAAGTAAACGATGAGAACCAATTCACAGTTGTGAGTGAGCCATTCGTTTGCGAGCCATTCTTGAATTCGCAGGCAGTTGGAATTTAAGAATGGCTCACAAACGAATGGCTCACTCACAACTGCGAATCGGTTCTCATTATTCACTTGAAAGAGCTGCTCAAAAGACTTGACTCATTCACTAATGACACATCTCTAGCGCAAATCACCACAGAAGTAGGTCAATAAAACAAAGCCTCTGTTTAGGAGTATAAGAAGATAATACCATGATAGTAGAAAAAAACGTAACATGACAGTAAAAAAATGAGTCACAACAAGCACACAGGACAGTGTGAGTAGCTGAAGGGTTTATCTGATGACTGTGATCAGAGGCAGGCTAACACTTCCCACTGACTCCCAGTGTTTGAGCTAAGCTAACTAGCTGTGGGCGACCTTTGGCCGTCTCTTCCTAGTGGAAAGCGGCTGTATCACCCAGCATTTGACAGGCTTTAGTCAGCCTGACAAGTGCAGTGTGAAATAAAACAAAACCAAATGAAAAATTAAACAGTTATGCAATTTCACCCCTGAACTGAACCAAGTCCACATTTTTTTTACGTGATAAGGATCTTAAATAATTACTTTAGATGGTTCTTATGGTGGGATGAACCAATCACAGTTGCTCTGTGGTGTGTAGAAAAACTTGTCTTATAAAAAAGGAACGAGTCAGATGTCCTCTACGAAGGAGCAGCAGTTTATCATCAACTCTTCCAGCATCATTACTAAACATAGTCTCCTCAGAGCCTCTTGCACTCATCACCCGAGGGTGTTGAGGAACATTAACCCGCTGTTTGTGCCCTTTAGGTGTCGGCGGTGTTAATGATCACAGTCCTGGTTTCACAGGCGAGCGGTTCAGTTAGTATTCAGACCGTGAGCTGAATATCTGCTGGTCCGTTAAACTGCTGACAGAGACGGATAGACAAGGTGAACAATGGGGACGCTCAAGAATGTCAAACTGATTGGAAAACTCCAGACACAGAGGCATGCATTGATGCTGTAATTCATCTGTCATATCCAAATCATGTTTGTGAAGACAAGAGGCTAAATATGATTGAGTGCAGGTTAGACTTGTTTAATGTACAAATCTCAATTTGATGTTGTGGAAAGTGTAAAATCAACTTTTTCTTTAGTTTTTTTTTGGAGGTTTTAGGAGTTATGTTCTCTAAGGTCCTCCAATACGTGAACGGCAATCTGAGCTGCAGATGTCGAAGTAAACGTTCACCTCGATACTTCAGGAGTTCAAGCACTGAATCACCAATTTAACTCAGGAGTCAGGAGTGTTAGCACGCAGTGATGGCACTGATTGACAGTGCATGGAGATGTTGTAAACTTTTAAAGAGGTATACTGTCAAGTGTAAATTCAAAAAGCCACCATTAATTCGGCAGTTTGGTATTTCTAAAGTATAAAAAGGGATTGATGGCATCAACAAGTTCACTGTAGGAAAATGAACCGTAGTGCAAAATAAGAAAAAAGTTTGTCTGGTCCTAAAAGAGCTCATTTTGCCCTAACTCTGGTTCATACATTCATTTTTGATGACTGCTAGGGTATGTTCACAATCACTAATGTTAAAAAAAACCTCAGCTGTTACAGACACCTCCTGATATGGCTTTATTCTGAGTCTGTCTGAGATGTTGTTGAAGCTCCGGCCCCCTGAGGCTATGCTCCCCATGGGACCCAGTCCCCTCGGAGTGGTTGACTGGTCTATTCTGTGATAATCGGTCAGTCCAGTACTGCTCAGAGCCATGCTGTCAACAATTGTGCATTATCAGAATCAGAAGAATCAGAATTTGTACATTTGCACATACAAGGAATTTCACTTGTTCTGTCAGTGGGGATAATGAAATGCTGTTTTCCTCATTTTCAATAATAGCTCTATTAACAATGCCAGAAAGACCTCTCTGAGCACCTCTAGTTACCTCCACCAAGGAGGTTGTGTTTCTGCCGGTGTATATTTGTTTGTTTGTTTGTTTGTTTGTTTGTTTGTTAGCAAGTTACGCAAAAACTGCTGGACAGATTTTGCTGAAATTTTCAGCAGATGTTGGTAATGGCCTGACTTAAAAATGATTAGGTATTGGTGGTGATCCAGATAACTACCATTAGCAAACACTCTTTTTTGCTCAATAACTGTCTAACTAATAATAATGTCAACATGAATCTGAGTACTAGTTGTGGGTTTTCAGGGTTAAGGAATTATATTATGATGGTAACTATCATGGAACTATTGCTTATAGATGTAACAGCAATATGTGAGCTACCTTGGCAGAGGTTTGCACTCTCTGTGTGCTTTCTAGTTTATTTAATTTTTGTATTTTTTTGAGGAGAAAGGGTTATTGAGGATATAGAGCAAATGTTTTTTTCCTTTCTCTTTTAAGAAACAAAACAAAACAAAACAAGAGAACAAAGTCCAAGGCCTTTCTGGCATTCATATCTAAGTTATGATAGACAATGTTGAAAACTAGCCTATGACGCAAAGCTAACAAATAATCAAGGATAATCTCGGACCTGCATCTGGATTTGGATGACCATCACTCCTGAAAATTCCCCCCCCCCCCCGAAAAGTTCTGTAGAGAACTGATAGAGTTAAATAACTCTGAGACAGACCAACCAACAAACAAGCCAACAAACAGGCAATCGCCAGAGAAAAACATATACCTACTTGGCAGAGGTAAATAAAGAAACAAACAAAAATGTATATTCCCCCTGTGGGACCTGATGTACAAACATATGTTTGTGCACCAGTGGTTTAATCAAATGATTGTATGTTCAGGACAATAGCCATAGTGATGAGCTCAAACATTTTTAATTTTTAGGTTTTGCAAAAACTGATCTTCACTCCACCTCACATCACAGATTAGTAGAGCAGGGCACTTTCATATTGCAGCCTCTCCTCACAAAGTACAGTGTGATATCTTGGCCACTTGCAGCAAGAGTTTCCTCATCCCTGCACGCTGTCTGACAGACACAAACACAGCAGAGCAAATGTAGAGAGAAACAGACAATTATAAAGGCTATTTGAACTCAAACCAACACAATGTCACCGTCAACTCTTTCACAGGCTAGTTGCTGAATGATTGAATGTTTTAGTGAGAATTGTTGGATTTGTAATGGACTAAATAGGTAAGAAATGTTTAATCAAATCATAAAGGTCTTCAAGAAAAATGGTCGGACGACACTGACTCATCCAACAAAGAGACAAGTACATGTCCCAGTCCTCCACCGTTAATTCTGACACCTCACGTTCTTACTGCTCATTGTTTCACATTATTTGTTGCTCTGTCTTTTAAATTAATAAAATGGTAGACAGCAGCATTTGTTGTTTTATTTTCTAGGTGAAACTTTCCTAGAACCCAGGAAGCTCTCTACCGACTCAAACACTTCCAAGTCAAACTGAGCTGAAGTTATAGATCATAAGACCACCTTAGACCAGACTATCTCCTCCTGTTGTGCTCCATTGGTTCTCCCTGAGACAGCTGCTGGATTTGATTGGAGGTTAACAGTGCAGAACACGTCTTAAACATCTTAATATTCATGCTTGAACATAAAAGCATTCTCAAAAGTAAAACAATTTATAGCCAAATAAAGTATTGTTCTTTTAGCAGGTTAGGACAGAGAAGCAGTCGATCTATAAAGGTTCACTCAGGCACCTATCACAGCTACAGGTCATCTGAAGTGACAGCACTCTTTACATAATATACTCATCTTTTTAATCTCACACTCTGGCTTTCATGTATGTGTGTTTTTGATGACATTTGAATGGATGAAGGACACACAGGCAGCTCTGAGTAGGGATGGGAATTGAAAACCAATTACAGTTGAGAATCAATAACAACTCCCTCAAGAAATTGATATCATTAGTCATTTTGCTTATCAATTCCCTTATCAAGGGACTTTCCACTTGTTTTCTTTCTCACCTGAAGCAGTCAGCAGAAATGTGCAATGTTGTTCCCCTCCCCCCGTCCTCCCCTCATTAACGATGTCAACGTGTCAAAGCGGCCGCCTGAGACACCAGCTAAGTTGGCAAAGAAGCTACGATACTCCCGACTAACTCTAGAGTACAGGGCAGAGCAGCTTCCCAACGATTATTATGTGTCAGGCCATCAAATGTTCTGCAAATTTTGTCAACAGACTGTGTCCTGGACCCGTAAAGATACATGTGAGGACCACCTGTGTGTGTTTCCGGGTTAATTTTGAGGAAAATACTAAAAAGCAAATTGTCAAAAAATTAAAATGGAAAAAATGGAATATGGGAAAAACTAAAACAGAATTTTGGAAAAATAACAGATTTTATAGGGCCCTGCCATTGTTGTCCATTCACACAGTCCACAGGAACCTTTAAGGGAAAAGCTCAAGAATCAGATCAGTAAGCAGAACTGATAAAATCTTATCAATCCCCATCCCTACTTCCAAGAATACTAAACATTCATATGTGGCAATTTAAACAGCAGAATCCCATATTTTTTGTCATATTCACTGTTCTTTAAGACCTTAATAGCTTTTTTTAGACATCTAAACCAGTGCTTCTCAACTGGTCTGGCTTTGGGACCCACCATCACCCCTTAATGTCAAGATGTGGCCCAAATTGAGGAACATTTTCTACTCCTCAAATTTATTTAATAAAAAGATGCTGCACTCAAAACCTTAGATGGAACAGAATATCACAGGAATACAAAAAAGAAGTTAAAATAGAAACCAAAATCACCTGCAGGTTATTAGGGACACAAGGTTTCAAGACTAAATCTAACTGTAGCTGTGATAACCCTGTGTCAGTGGATACATACTGAGCAGCTCTGTATTGAAAATATTCAATCAATAGCACTAAATAGCCACTGATCATGGGGGTTTTACACAAAAGACTTCAGTTCAGCCTTTTTTTAACAAACTCAACACAGCTTTCATGCTCAAATGTGAAATAAAGAAGTCCAGCTACTGAGAAGTTGTTTAAAGAAACTTAAAAGCATGCAGCTTTAGCTGAGTACTTACTTACTGAATATATAACAAACACCTCTCTATGAAAACAGGTCTCAATTAGCATTACAGGGTATTATCACCACCTATTGATATGGAGTGTGCATAGATGCCAACCCACTGCATGAAAAATTCCCCTTCAAAAACAAAAGCACAGTTTTTTCTAACACTCTTAGCCCGGACAAAGGCTAGCGACCCACTGAAAAAGGGTCCACAACCCACTTTTGGGACCCGACCCACCAGTTGAGAATCACTAGCCTTAACCATATCAGTGACCTTTTTGCGTCCTTCCAAGTCCACTTTTTGTAATAGAGTGATTTACGTCTTCCATGGTTCTTGAGGAAACTAAAGCTTGGACATGGTGAGAATTAAATCTACCTTCGTGGTCTTATGTGTAGACAATCAGAGAAATAGCCAAAAATATATTTTAATAAGCAATATGTAAACATTCTGTTCATGACTCCAGTGACCTGAGTGTAACTGCACACTGTCACCTCCTCAGAGACATCGAGCATTGTTGCCAAACTGAATTCGGTGAAGCTGACCAGTGGAGACGTAAAGTGAAGTTATTGAACTCTGTTGGCTGATGAGGGTCAGCATCATTAGTTTAACATGTGAATATTTGACTTTTCTTTAGTCAACTGCCCATTGGTAACAGTTTGTGCTCTTTAATTTTTTTTGTCAGAAATACCAGCTAAACGGCAACATCTAATTTGTTTATGTAGGTACATGGCAGACTGTATTTTCAAGTGAAACATTTCACTAAAAGAAACCATATAGATGTCAAATTTGTTGAAGAGGAGACTTCAGATCAGATCATTTATATTTCCTTGTTTAAAAACATTATTAATAATCACTAAAGCCATATGTGCAAATCTCCTCTGTAACGTTTTCTTTTTAAAAAGCTATAAAAACTTAAGTCAAAACATTGATTTCACTTAAATCCCTGTAGATAGTCCCCTTGATTTTCTTAATTACAACACAAGGATACTTTTTTATCATTGAAATCAAGAGTCAGATGAATATAAATTCCTTTTATTAATCAGAAAATGCTCTTGAAATCCACTTCAGCAAAAAGGTCTTTCATTATAAGCCCAAACAGAAAAAAATGTTATAGGTCTGGCCTAAACTACAAGTTTCTTTGCTCCTTAGAAACAAAACGAATACTGCAGTCTTGCTGCAGCTTCTGCTCGATCAATTAATCATATGCTGTCTCTGCATCGATGCAGAATCATCTACATCTGCATCACAATGCATTGATTAAAAGTATCTTCACACCCCTAATAAGCACTGTTTCATAATGTCAATTACTCTTTTGTGTTCTTACAAGACAAAATTTGGGACTAAGAAATATAAGATGGCATCAGTATATCTCAACTTTCCCATATATTATTGAAATGTTCTCAAACCACCCAAACTGCTGTAATGGGTATTTTAATCATCAAACTAAAGTGTGTATTTATAATGACGCATTAAATGCATACAACAAGCAGTGTGAAATATCATGGCTCATATAAATTTAGACCTGGTCAGCTTTGTTTTAGTATTAAATAAAAAAAATACTGAAAGACTCACACAAATTTCAGTCATTCCCCTGTTACTCAAGCCATCTCTATCTCATCTCTGTCTCTGTCCAAACCAGAATGTCACCATCGTTTGGGCCGCAGAGTGTTAAGAGTTGAGTTTTTATCAGAGTCAAAACTGTTTGCAGGATTGCATGAAAGACAAACTGACAAAAGTGCAGCTCAGTCATGTTCCTTTGATAAGACTAAATAGCCAGTCATCTGAAAGGCATTTTGCTCAGACATTCACAGTGTACCCTTCAGGAGGGCATGAATGGTGCTGCTTTCAAATCAAACCACAAAAATGCAGGCGTATTACCAAATGAATGACAACTGAACAAAGGAATGCTAATGTACAAACATATTTCATTTAGTTTCTTCAAGCAACGGTGTGAAACTTTTTCACAGTAAAATATTTTCTCAGTGCAACAACTTTCAACAGGCGACCTTCCCATTTCCACAGAGTGCCCGTGTGACCTGCTTTCAACACTGTGTAACTTTGGCAGCAGTTCTCTTGCAAGCAGTTCACCAGCCCACAGCTATAAAAAAAGCTGTACAGCTTTCTTGAAACTGTTTGATACAATGTTGTAGGCTGAGAGGACGGCAAAAGAAGCACACAGGCATCAGTTGCTTAATCTGGTAACATCATTTAGAAGGTTGCAGGTTCGAGCACCGCTCCAGGTGTTGATAAGTCCTTTCAGAGTGCTTTATTTTTCCACCGGGAAGTCTCTACGTTGGGCGTTTTACAATGCCACAAATGGCTGTGTGTGTGCAATGATTTAATCGATCTGCTTTTCCACTGTATGGACTCAGGAGGACACAACAACGGCAGAGGAAACTAATACGTAACTAAATATGAGTGATTTTGTCTCAAGTGACATATATGTTCGTTTTACTGTGGATGCATAGGTTGTGAACTGGAGTAGACTGAGACGTAATTCTCCAGAATGAGATTTAACAAGATTTAGTTGGGCTAAATATGAAGTCAATTTTTTTCCTCTAATTCAGGAATGAAAAAAATTAGTTATTAATCATATTTAAAAATTCCGCTCACTGTTAAAAGACAAGGAGCAGCATTTTGGACCAACTGTAGATGAGCGATAGTGGCCTGATTTACTCCGATATAAAGTGCATTGCCGCCAAAGGTGAAGAAATAAAAGCATGAATCACTCACTCAAAATTGGTAAAAAAAAAAAAAAAAAAAAAGGTTTAATCTTTGATAAAAGACTCAGGTGGTAAAAAGTGGATTTAACAACAGAGTTTTTCTGCTCTTCCAATTTAGAATCACTGTGGGTTTCATATGAGGATGCAGTAAGCTTCGGTCTGGAAGGGGCCTATCAACCAAGTCCATTGGAGCCACACACAATAATCTCTGTTTTACTTTTATTCAATTTCAAAAAGCTCAAGGCCATCCAGGTTCATGTCATTTATACAGTCTGGAAGGTTTTTGAATGAGCTGCCTATTTTTTTTTTTTTTTTAGAGGCAGAAAGATCCAGGTATCATCAGCAAAAAGACGATAGGAGACACCATGTTTTTGGAAGATTAGACCCAGGGGTTTCAAAGAAAAAAGAATTAGTCCTAGAATGGAGCCAGAGGGAGAAACGACAACAAAGAAGTCAAAAATATGGCAGACAATAGGCAGAAGTGGTCAGAATTGTGTCTTAATTTTCAACAAAACAGATGCTTAATGCACAACTTTCAGCAAGTGAAGACAGCAGCAACAATTAGAAGCATTAGAAGGATTTGATAAAGGTGTCAAGAATCGCATCCATAAGCAGAATCGATAATCCCAGCTACTAATAAAATTGTATTCATTCCCATCCCTATATTTTATTTACTCTATTTGCGCAAATATCTCCGTTTCCTCTTTTTCTGTCAACAGTTAAGCTTTATCCTTAACATTATAGCATTACTCTTGAAATCCAAAACAGTGTAATTTTTTAAATCCCTCAAAAAATCTTTAAACTCAGTTAATTAATATTCAACCTATAATCAGACACTCAGATTAGGAAATGGACCAGCTGTGATGTTTTGTTTCCTCCAATCTTCTTCCGTCTCTTGTCTTCCTCTTGCCCTCCTCTTTCTCCTCCTTTTCTCCTCGCTCTGTGTGTTACTCGGTTGCCAAGTGCAAAGAATCTTGGGAATGCAGGATTGCAATGTTCTGATAAAGTTTGCTTTGTTCCCCAAGTGACCTGAGAGAGAGAGAGAGAGATGGGGAGGGAGGCGTAGCTGCACATGAGCATCTTGTTATTCTGCCTAAAGACAGCCGAGCATAGAGACATCATGCATGGACAGTAATCGAGCTGTACAGTAAGGCAGATGTACAGTGGACGCAGAAACACACGATCATGCACATGAAGCTTAGTAACGTGCTGTAGAATAAAGCAGCATTCCTGAAGCATTGTCCAACCATCCATTAAGCTTATTTACAATAGACTGCCTGCAGTTAAGAGCATTCAGGCAGTGTAAGAGCAAGAGTCAAGAGCTCTCAAAGCCCCAGAGGATTACTTAAAGAGCAGAGCAAAGATTTACTATTTCATTAGTGTCCGTAAACTCTCTGATTTTCTGACTCTCAGGTCTGAAGTGCAAGCAGAGTCACCAATAAAGTCTCAATGGACAAAAGTTATTAGAATAAACAAATGAAACATAATCCTTTGTTAGCAAAAGACAAACATAAATTAAGATCTATGATGAATATCAAAAGGGCTTTTAATGTTTGATATGTATTGTTTAAAGATGTCTACAGAGGTGCAGGCCTTTTTAAGTTTACTAAAGCTGTTTTTCTTATTCTTTTTTGATCAGGAGATCGAAGGTTGATTTTTTTTTTTGTCAGGTTTAATGCGAATGCTACAACAAAGTTCAACAAAAAGCAGTCATTGATTCTAGGGCTTAGTGATATGGACCAAAACATATATCTAAATAAGTTTTTAGCTGAATGGCTATATTCAATATTTATCTCGCATTTTCCAGGTAAATAGCCTCTGTAAAGTACAACTGAATCAAGCTTCAAGTGGAATTTTTTTTTATGCAGAGGCCTTAATATGATTGGAAAAGATATGTCAAATGCTAACTTTTTTTGCCACCTGTTCTGGCAACCAAAACATCATTCTGTCCGCCATCTGATATGTAGAATACAAATCGAGACTCTATTTTTTATTTTGCCATCCTCCTCTCCCTTACTCCCATCTTTCTTTCCCTCTATGTTGGTCCTGCTGACAGGATTGATGTTCTAAGTGAAAGCAGGGATGGGGTGGGCTGTTTTTTGTTTTTTTTTAATTTTGCTTTTATGGAGCAAAAGAAAGGCAGGAAGGGCAAAACACACCGGCACAAGGAATATGCCAAATGGTGACTCTGTTAATGCTATTTAAGAGAGCTGTGCCACATTTAGAGCTTTGCTGTTTGTCCAGTGTTATCTCTGAACATCGCTGCACACTGAGCTGTAGTGCATGCACACCAGTCTTGGGGTTCTCATACGGCAGAGCATGTCAAATGGAGGAGCTGCTGAGTACACAAGAAATCAACAAGTATCAGGTGGATGTCATTCTGTGCAACAAGGCAAGAGATATGGAAAAGGAAATGGATGATCTGACAAATTTTTGGGGAGCGCTACCCTCACATTTAGCTGCTCATTTCATGAATTTGCAGTCCTTAGAAGTTGTGCCTCATTGTAAAGATGACTAATCAGGCTTTTTACCGATATAAAATACTATAACTAGAAAAGCACTCAGAGCCAAGCATCCTCCGCCAAGCATCCCAGTTTCAGCAGTGGCTTTTCCACAACCCCTGTAAAAGATACAGTTCTGGATCACCATGCGCTCTGATTGGACGGCCAAGTCTCCACTCATGTCTGTCCATGTGGAGAGCCCCTCCACCCACATTGCAAGGGAAGCTGGGAAATAGACTTGAAAAATGTTGACGTCAGTTTGCATATAAACTACAATTCCCATAATGAAGTACAGGGGGCAGAACCCTCACAGCAGCCAAGGGGAAATGAATGGGATTTCCTGTTATAAACTTCAGTGTTTTTTGTGACATCAATCTGGATCAGAGCCAGATGAAATTTACCTTGATGATAGAGGCACGGACCCCAAATTATCCTGTAAAATTGGAAGCAAATCTGCAGAGATATGATTTTTTTGGAAACTTTTGGAATTTTTTGCATCCAAACAAATATCTGGATCACCACCAAAATCTAATCATTTTTAAGTTGGGCCATTCCCAACATCTCCTGAAAATTTCAGCAAAATCTGTCCAGTAGCTTTTGCATAATCTTGCTAGCACAAAAACAGACAAACTGACAAACAAATGGGACCAAAAACACAACCTCCTTGGCATAGTTAACAATTGGTATTATTAAACGAGAAGAATAATCAACTGAAATAACATTTCCAGACTATTTTTGAGGAGTATACATTGTAAAATAAGCTTTAAAGAACTGGCCTCTCAGTTTACTTTTTTCAGTTTTACTACAAACTAGTTAAAATGCAACTTTCTTTACTGTCATTTAAGTCTTTGGCTCTTTGTTAGTGAAAGAAGGAGGCACCGGGGGAGAAAAGGCATTCCTGTCTTTATCTGAGCACAGGACACACATGTGATTACATGCTCTCCTGCTCTTTCACTTACGGCTGTACCACACACACTTTTCTTTGTCACACACACACACACAAACGTATACAAACACACACACAAAGGGGGCACATTCATGCCCACAAAGACATACAAACTCTAGCACACACTCTGCTGACTCTCACACACTGACTACAGGTGCTTTTCTATCCTTCAGACAGTCGACTTTATCCAGTATGTCAGGTAGTGCAGTTTGTACCGTAAACAGACACAAGCATTGCAGCTTTGTGTGTGTGTGTGTGCGTGTACATGTGTGTTTTTGTTTGTTTAGTCACTTCAAGGAGAAAGGCGATGAGAAACACAGAGAGACGAAGAAACAGGAAGTGAGCTTTTGGGTTGGGGGAGCGGGGTCACAAAGGGCATGATGGGAGTCCTCTACATTCATTTGCGTGTGAAGAAGTAATTAGATGTGTGTGTGTGTGTGTGTGTGTGTGTGTGTAAGCTGGGCTGTGGGAGTGTGTATGAAGGCTAAACAGAAAGGCTGAGTGGTGTTTACATGGTAAATATGTGTGTGTACGTGTGTGTGTGCTGGTTGGGAGTTAAGGTTGAGGAATGTCACATGCTGATAAAATGCCTACTGGACAACAAAACAGGACAAAGAAAACATGGTGGAGAACTTTAATGACTTTGGACACTGCGTTGAAATTGTTACAGAGGAAGAAGAAAAGCTGACAGCAGTAAAGCTTGAATGAGCTGGGCTGTACGGAATAATGCTTTCAGTTCAGTCTGTATGAAGTAGGGGTGCAACAGTTCTCAATAAAATATAGTGAAGCGTTCAGTGCGACGTTGATGTGCTCAAGTTGTGCCAGGAAACTGCAGTACTCCTCTGAGAGGGCTTTCACACCGGTACGGCTCCACGTTGATTCTGGTTCCTGAACCTAATTTTGACCCAGCCGGTATGTTCAGACCTGAAAACAATTGTTTAGAAATGTGAAAAGTTGGTTCACGGCTGGAAGCAAACAAAGTTGGTTCGAGGAAGTAGATGAAAATGGAGAAGAGCGTGCTGCGGTCAAGTGAGGGGACGAAATGTTTGATGGCAATTTGGGCAATGCAGTTGTCCTCTATGCGTCCCCATGGTCAACAGTCATTGCGCACTTGATTGCTGGATGAAAACAAAAACCTTAAGTAAAGCAACAAATGCTTTTAGAATATCAGTGCAATCCGCCATTTGTCTGTTGTGTTGTTTACTTCCGCCTGAGTAACATGGAATCTCCTCGCACTTTCGTTCCGCTTAAACTGGTGTGAATTTGGGCTGGTTTGCTAGAAAGCGCCAAGGTGTTGAGAATCCAGAACAGAACTGATTCCAGAACCAGAACCATGCCGGTGTGAAAGCCCTCTGAGAGAAGAGGCAGCAATATGCACCATAAAATGCATTATAAGGATCCCCCTATTCTTCTTATCCATAGTCAGAGTAGAGGACAAGAAAGTTCAGCATTTGATCAATAAAAACTGAGCTCATCAATACGACTGTCCAGCATTGTGGGTCCTGTTACATGACGTCATGTTCTTAAACCACTAGTTTGCAAACATCCATTAAGTTTTGCAGGGCGGGGGCATAAACTCCGAGCACATCAGTACAGTGTAATTAACTAAGCAAAACATGTTTTATGGGAATTAAAAACTCTGGTAACGCCACAACAGACTCATAACATACCGACTTCAGGAAGAAAAATGGTCCTCATCTGCTCCAAACCACCATAAAAAGCACACCCAAACTCTGTCTAAAGTCCAGTTGGGTAAATAAATGTGATCCACTTTTAATCCTTGTTGAAGCTGGCAAGGATTACGGTTGGAAACAAACATAACAAGCCTTAAAGGGTCTTAAAGAGCAGACGTTGCCTGGTTCATTATGATGTGTTCAGTGACAGTTTGGAAAAATGACAGCCAGACAAATAAGTAAAATGGCATCATGATGTGTTCAAATAAAACATTAAGAAAAGGAAAATTCAATGTTTGTTTAAAAGCTTAACAATCACTTAGGGATAAGAAGCACCTGTCAAGGTCATTTTTTAATGTGTTAATTGTGGATATTTTCTTAATATAGATCATAAAGAGCATCAGTGATGTTGATAATAAATGTATTTTTTGCTTAAAATTTAAATGGAGAATTTGTTTAGGAATGAAAAAATACCTTTGTCTTCTCAGTAATTCTTTGTTGTTCTAAAAAGATTAGCCTAAAGTACCTCTGAATGGAAAAGAATAAAAGAAAGAGAGGGAATAATACTCTTGGTTTTATGTCGGCTACAAACATGAGAACGTGAAACTGATGTTGGTTTTAGCTGTGAAAATAAGTAAAAAAACAAAACAAAACAAAACTACAGGACAGAGATGAATTGGGGAATTGAATGCTCTATGCTAGGCGATTTGATGCCAGCTGTGTTAGCATCAGAGCCTTGTCTTCTTTATAAACCTCACATTATGGCTCCAAATGCCTCAATAATGTCAGCTGCAGATCTACTCTGCCCGTGGGGAACTTTATCAAATAAGAACAGCAAAATATTGACACTTTTCTGTTGAGTCAAAGTGTTTGACTGTTTACTTCCCTCTGATTTCTGCTGTCAGTCTGTGTTTGTCAGTGACGTCCCCCTCACCTGCACTGACTGTGTGTGCATCCTCTCAATAGCCTGGTTTTATATTATGGTGTCATTATCATGTTTAATCAGAAACATGTAACAGAATGACTAAGATTACAGATAATTACAAAGTATAGCATAATTAATCATCTTTATTTGTCCTTACTTGATTATTTTTTGTTTATGACTATCTGTGCCGTCATCGTAATAGCCTTTAATAGCCTAGCAAAAATGTCTGGTAGATTTTGATTCTTGAAACATTTACTATATTTTTCTCTCAAAAATGTGTGATTGGAATAATCGGAAGTGTTAAGAACCAGGATCAACAAGCAGAGGTTTATTGCATCAGATGAAGTGTCTCTCATATTAATTGCTTTTTTTGTGTGTTTCAGGTGCTGTATGGTCTCCAGGCCGGTTGGCAGTCAGGGCTACTGTAAACATCCTTGACTGGAAGCTGGTGTTTGATTGTTGGGCTTTCAGTCGGATGTTTGCAGCAGCCAACTGCTAGTACCATCACTACACATCACCTGCTGCATCCTTAAAAGTTACACACACCATGCAATGTCAAATCTTTGCAAATACTTCCAGAGCACAGGTGGACATAATGAGAGGGTTAGTTCTGGATTTTGGGAGTGGGGTTGCTAGAGGCTGGTGGGACTAGTGAATATGAGTGTGAGCTTTGTCCCTGGAGGGAGATATCCAGGGGTAGGCGCTAGCCTGTACATAACAGTACATGGTGCCACCAAAAGCCTTGTAATAAACCCACTTACAGGTTAAAACTACTCAAAAAAATACATTGGCTCGACAACACAATACATTAAGATTTTTTCCAGTGTTTAACGTTTCCTTGGCAGAACCTCTGTGGTTAAAAATATTTTGTGATGCAACTTGCACCAGCAACCAGATCAGGTTAGAGTGCTTCAGCGGGGTCAGGTAGAGGTCACTGGAGCCCAAACAGATATAAATCACTACATTTGATTTGTTGTTTTGAATATGGACGTCAAGACTCACCCCTCTGCAGCAACAGAGCGTTGTTTTTGCAGTGTCCATTTTACTGATCAGAACTACGACACACTGCAGCAGTATGAAGGCCTACTGAAATTAAAGAGCTCGGATGAAAGGTCCAGGAGAAGCTGCGTCATAATGTCCTAATCGTGACAGCAATGGGCCTCCGAGTTTGTGGACGTGGGCTCACAGTTCATGCATCTGCACCACCAGGTAACCTGTGATCTGTCCTGCTCCTCCGTTCTCCATCCCTCTTTCTACCTGGGACTCTATCTGCAAACATTCGTCTTCATAAAGATATCTGCTCGGTCCCACAATTAATGGCACGTTGTCGTACCTTAAGTAAAAATTGCAGATTTTTTGTTCAGTTTTAGTGAAGTTAGTGTTTGTTGTTTCCTCTGAAGACCTGACCAGCTGATGGTGGAGGGATACATAACCCCTACATCCCAACATACTAAAGCTCTAAACACAGTGGCTTTGTCAAGGAAAAGTTAAACACTGTAAAGAATCTTACTGCAGCATATTGTTGAGCCAATATAGTTTTTTGAGTAATTTTAACCTGTCAGTTGGTTAATTACGAGGCTTTCGGCGGTATCATGTACTGCTATGTACTGGCTAGTAGCCTCCCCAGATTATCTCCTCCAAGGGACAACATCATAAGTTTCTTTATAGGCACTAATATCTACTAGTGCCATGGGCCTTTAGCAACCCCACTTCCAAAATCCCGACCTAATCCTTTCATAGTGAGCTGTGCTTTTTTGCTCATTCTAGCAGTGACAGAGAGCTTGAGTGTAAAGTCAAGCTACAGTGCACATAGCATTAAGTGAAGGTCCAGTCACCCTTTCAAAATAAAACAGCCAAAGCAGAACTGAAATTATTATTTTTCTCGTTTCTCTTTGGCCTGGTACCAAATGTTCCAAGGTCCTGGACCGGTCCAAGTACTGGCGGTTTGCTGACATTGAAGAAATGTTGTTTCCAAACATTTCAGCTATGATACTCATCCCAGTAAAAGCTTTCTTAATGGACTAAGATACTCAAAAGCTAAAAAGGCACATGCTTTATTTAGTGAGCTTTATCTAATCAAGGCAGTGATTCATTTCAAACTGAGTGTAAATACACACCAGTGGGACAAAGTTGAGGGAGGAAAAGGAGTGAGATTCCTGGAGAAATTGCAGGGAGTCGTCTCCATTCAGGCTGGTCAGTTCCCTGTGGATGGGAGCGGCTCCATCCTCTCCTGAGAGGACGGGGGGGGGGGGCATGAGGGAGACAGACGGGGGAGGAAGAGGAGAAGGAAGCTGGGATGAAAGAAAAAGTGAGGAAGACTAGGAGAATATAAAGACAAGGGAGTGATGCAAAACTAAAAAAGAAAAACACAATTCCTGAATGATTGGATCATGATTTGTCCCCGTTTGTTAGTGGGAGCTGAGGGGAAGTGGGTGTAACGTCCACTGCTCGACCACAGACAGGGAAGGAAGGAAGGAAGGAAGGAAGCATTCTAATATTACAGACTCTCCCACCCCCACATTCATCATAGCATGAATGAAAACATGCTGTGCTTCTCTCAGTTTCTGTCTAAACAGTCTCAGCGTTCTTTCCTTGGTGCTGCAGACACACACATCAGCTCCCAGGCTCCTCCACAGTCAAACTCAGCAGTTAATTATGAAGCAAGGCCATTGCAGTGTTTACTAAATCTCTTATCAGCTTATTTAATTAGAATGAACCAGCAGATATTTGAACAAATCAACATCGACAGAGGGAAAGTGAAAGTGGAAGGTTCGTGTAAGGCGAAACTGATATCTATGAATTTGTATTCGAGTATGAATTAGGTTTGAATTAGGATTATTCGGGCAATATTTTCACCTTTTCAAACACTTCAGATTAGAATATCTTTAAACAATCAATGAACCTTAGCTGTGTTTTTCTAATTCTTTAGCCCATATCTTCCTTTTTTGAGTTTTGTTAACTTTGCAGTGCAGCAGGATCGTCCTGATTTATTTTTTGGAATCAGAAGAGGTGGAGAAGAAATTTACAGCCACAATGTATCAGTATTTTTAAATGTAATTCCAACATTTAATGAAGCTTTTGGTTCTGTAGAAGTAAAATCAGTTACTTGTTAGTCCACATGTTGGTGCTGTTGAGCCAGGTCATACTGGTGATATTCCTTTTGCTGGAGACTAACCAATCATGACTGCACAGGGAAGAGAAACGAAAGAAAAGACCTGTTGGGATTTAAATCTGTTGCATGGACTTATTGCGGGGAAACATAAAAGTAAAATAGAGTTGACTTAAGGCTCACTTCATGCAGCACCACAGCGAAAGCCAATGGCAGCAAAAGTAGTGCAAAGGTAACACTACTGGTAGACTAGCCAACACTTGTCAAAGCTGCCTCCCACTTCTGAGCGATCTGAGAAAATAGCTCAATCAGTTGCTAACATCAAGAGTAAAGTCTGAAGGTCTCACCATGTTGAGGAAACAAGGGCTTTGTTGCATGCTGGCTGCCAGCTTGAAAGTATTAGATCAATTACAGCAGCACTAAAGCTCTTCAGAGCAGTGAAGCTTTAAGCTGAAGAGAGGCTGAACACAGTAGAGTGGGTTGCATTAATTTATCCATGGAGATCAGTCTGTGGGTTTTACTCCTGTTTTTAATAAATCTAAAGGGACATGATAAACATACTGAGATGTGTTTATTATTCAGTTTTATAGAAGTAGGTCATTTTTTATTTGAAATGCAAATGCAGACAAAAAGAATTAAAAATCAAACTATATTGCAAAATTTATCGCAGTACTTAGCATATCGTTAAATGTTAATTATCACAATTAAATAAAATTGGGGCTAAAGTACTACAATAGTTCTGTATCATGGGGCCACTCGCAATTCCCATGCCTAGATATCAGGAAGAGCCATCATGCAAATCTTCAAGTTGAACAACTGAGTTTGGTCTGCAGAGGCACTGACAGGTAAGCGTGTTGAGCAAAGAAAGAGGAGGGAGCAAACCGCAACTGTAAGCCTTAACGGAGCTCATATTTTCTGACAATTGGGGTCTGACAGTCTTTGGGTATCGTGACTTTACCAGCTCGCAACTGGAATGCATACACTTGGGATGTTGCATAATTCCCAGTTTCCACATCCGAGGTCCGAGATGAATGGAATACACCATCATTAGAGTAGCCTTAGCATTAACCAGTCACAACAGTGGGCAGGTCCAGCTCTACTGCTTGTCACCATGTTGTCAAAAACTCTACATACATCCTACCACCCCTGCTCTGAACTCAGCTTGCAACCACAAGACAATGAGATTAAACTGATGATGAAACAGTGGCAGGACATCACACTGGTGGGTCTTTTCAGGGGGCTGGGGGAAAGAGATATTTTAGGCAGCTGCTGGTGCTGTAGACACGGGGAGAAGGAGAAGTCCTGATACTGCAGACTTTTTGTCTTTGTATATCATGCAAAGGAGACATGTATCTGACGTGACACTCTACAAACTAAAAAAAGCAGAATACAGGCTGTTGTGTCAGACTGGACAACATTCCTTCATTAAAAGAAGAACAGAGAACAACACTGAATCATTTCTTGATGAAAACACATTTTTTGGCCCTCTTTTACTTTACTACTTTGGAAAAGCCCTGACTGCAACATCATCTGGTTGGCCTGTAATGAGTTTGACTGACAGGAAGGATCCATCAACTCTGCTGATATGTTTTTCAGAGGTTCTGCCCTCCCCAAACGTTCCCCACTTTCTTGTCATGTGGACTTTTGAAATAATATCTATCAATTTTATTCTTATAATCTGTTCACTATTGTCATGCTTTAAAGACATCTTGGTTTTGAATGTGTTTTAACATCACCCTAATTTCATTTAAGGTGTCAATTTGCCTCCTTGACCTCTGAGCTCCAGGAAATGTAAACATCCTACACTCTCGGCGTCCGCCCCCTGGTGGCCGGGAGTGGGACTGTTTGCACTGCCCGGCTCAGGAACTCAACTCACAGAAATGGAGAAAAGTCTTATTTAGTTATATTTTAAAGTATCCAGATGCTTTCTTTTCATATAAGTTATGCTGTGTTTATGCAACTGAAGGTTTAGCCAGTTTCAACTTTGACCTTTTGTCTTGACAGCTCATTTACACAAAATAGACAAGGAGTGACCTGTATTTTTCTGTTAAATATACAAATTATTATTTTTATAATTTTCACTCGTAATATCTACTTAAATATATTACCATGTAAATTATAAATAATACAAATACACAGTCAGCATTTAACCTCATTTTAAAACATCCATTTCCAGTGGATGTTATTTCATATTCGTGCCCCATTACTTACTTTTATGTCGATCTCAAGCCCTCCTGGACTCATGGAGAGACATGGGGGCACAGCAGGTAGTGCACATTCCTCAAGGTAGGAAGGTTGCTTGGTTGATCCTGTCGGTCAGGGCCTTCCTGTGTGGAGTTTATATGTTCTCCCTATACATGCGTAGGTTCTCTCGGGCACTCCAGCTTCCCCCCATGTACCAAAAACATGCTTATCAGGTTAACTGGCGACTCCAAATTGCCCTTAGGTGTGAGTGTGAGCGTGAGTGGTTGCCTGTCTCTCTTTGTGGCCCTGGATGAATGGATGGATGTAAAACTTCACTTCAAAATTATAAAAGGCCTTAATCATATTTTTTTGCTACCCAAATTCAGTCTGAATCAACCTAGTATTTAAATAAGCTTCATTAAGTACTTTTATTGGTATTTATACTTGTTTTAAACCTGTGAAACTAATTGTCTGCCTTAACAATGTTTTTCGTGTGAAAAATGATCCTATTAGTCATTTTATACTGGGTCAGCATGGACATTTTTTCTGGTTTGATCATGAATTTGCCTTGAGAGTATCCCAGACTGAAGAAGCAGATTTTTAATGTCCTTGTGAAACAGCAAAAGAATCCCTTTTCACTGCACGCTGCTTTTTTTTTTTGGCAAAAAATGAACACTGAATAGTGCATTTCACACAATTCTTGCTTAAAAAAAAAAAAAAAAAAGACTTAAGTCTTACGCTTTAGAGTTTCTCTGACCCCACAGATTTGCAGTGACTCAGCAGAGTTTCTTTCAGTTTCACATGTTTTCATCATGTGGGAGTTGGTGTCTCACTCCCCTGCAGCATCAGTGTTTAAATTTAACTGGCTGACAGTCTGCCTAAATAAAAATCTACTAAAGTATTAACTGAAGGATTTGTGCGACTCCTCTGACATCCTCGACTGAACTGCTGGGGAATGCTCGACATTCGGAGACAGGAAGCAGGGAGCGGCACGTCTCTGATTGGCCGGTTTCCCTGACCCAGCGACCTCGGTCATGGCTGTCCCACTGGGGGCAAGGACACACACACACACACAAACTCATACACATGTATCAGAGTGTGTGACAGGGTCCAGGGAAAGGACAGAGCAGAGGAAACGGGGATGAAAATGATGGAGGAAATGACTGCAGTGTTTTATTTTCCTCTAAGAATGTTCAAATCCTAATATTTACTCTGAAGGAATGTCTTTGAAAGTTGTAAATCCACAATAAAATGATAAATAAAAAAATCACTTGTGCAATAGCAGTCATTTTTGCATGTGTATGGGTGTGTTTTCTTTGGCATGTTAAGTGGCAGGAGGAGGAAAGACGTAGAGAGGAAGCAGAAAGTGGATGTTCGCCCTCTGTTTGTTCTTTCATGTCTGCTTTTTTGGCGCTAAAAATATACAATCTGTGATAAATACATCAGGAGGAAGTGGCCATTCAAAGAGGAATAATTCAAGTTATCTGACCAAGCCTTCACCAAGAACTTCACAAACAGGATCAGAACAGAGTTCAATGTGCGGCACTGTACATTCAGAGGGAGTAAATACTGCAATCGCTGCCTAAAAACACTAGAGGGCATAGTAGCCACACATTGAAGTCCCTTCTGCACAGCGTGGCTCCACTTAAAGCTGGACTATGTCACCAAAACCACATTGTGAAACATCTGTGAATTTGATTTGAGGCAAGGAGCATCCTCCTTTTGTAAAAGTCATGTTACATATATATATATATATATATATATATATATATATATATATATATATATATATATATATATATATATATAAATAGGCTGTGATTTTCATCAGCTGCATTTGCTGCATTTTTATGCTCACATCAACCAGAATATTTACAAATTAAGTCAGTTTTAAAAAAAAAATTACTGTATATCTAATAAGTAACTGATAATTATAAGTTTTAAGCAAATGTCTTGAGTTAGGGTATGATAAGATGTCATTAGATGTACCTTGTTGTCACCTTAGGAAAATAATCATTAGCTCAAATATCCATCCATCATCTATCCCAGCTGACAATGGGTGAGAGGTGGGGTAAACCCTGAACCGGTCGCCAACCTGTCGCAGGGCCAGATAGAGAGATAACCATTCACGCTCACACGTATACGTAAGGGCATTTTAGAGTCACCAATCAACCTAATGAGGGTGTTTTTGGTCTGTGGGAGGAAGCTGGAGTCCCCAGAGAGAACCCACGCATGCAAGGAAAGAACATGCAAACACCACACAGACAGACCGTGACCGACGCAGGGATCTAACCAGCAACCTTCTTGCTTTGAGGCACGTGCGCCACCTGCTGTGCAACAGTGCCACCCATTAGCTCAAATAAGTGCACATGAAAATGCTGTCAAAGTGGTAGTTTAACAATATTCTGGGACAATTTCTCAGATTTGTTCTATATGTCATGATCCTGCTTTTTCTTTAGTCAAGTTACCTGTTTTGTTCTTGTTTCATGTCTTGTCTGTGTGTTTCCTGTTTGATTTTGAAAGTTCACCTGTCTTTCCTTATTTCTGTAGGTATTGCTTCCTGTGATGTCACACCTGATCCCTGATTGTGCTTCCCCAGCTGTGT
This sequence comes from Cetoscarus ocellatus, assembly GCA_037902135.1. Taxonomy (NCBI): domain Eukaryota; kingdom Metazoa; phylum Chordata; class Actinopteri; order Labriformes; family Labridae; genus Cetoscarus; species Cetoscarus ocellatus. The sequence goes on along the minus strand of JBAMNC010000050.1, from coordinate 298,713 downwards.
CTCATCACCCCAGTCACCTCATGTACTTAACCCTAGTGTCTTCCCCTGTCTTGTTGCCAGATTGTTTGTACCATAGTGTCACTTTCCAGCATTCATCTCATAGCCATAGTTTGTCCACGACCTGTTTTGTTTAGACTTTGCCTTTTTTCCTGTCGTTTTTTGGATACCTATGCCTGACTCTGCCTGCTAAAGTGTACTGGATCATGGACTGAAAATAAACCTTGCCTTTTTCCACACAGACCTGCTTTGTCTCCTCATTGAGTTCTTTTTGTGCCTTGAGATTTCTAGTCATGACACCACAGTGCCATGAAAAGGTATTTGCCCCCTTCCTGATTTCTTACTTTTTTGCATATTTGTCACAAATGTTTCAGATCATCACACAAATTTTAGCATTAGACAAAGATAGCCTGAGTAAATACAAAATGCAGTTTTTAAATGATGATTTTATTTATTGAGGGAAAAAAGCTCTCCAAACCTACATGACCCTATGTGAAAAAGTAATTGCCCCCCTTGTTAAATCACGAGTTAACTGTGATTAACCACATTTTTTTGAAAGCTGAGCTCAATTTCACTGACCACATCCAGACCTGATTACTGCCAGACCTGTTGAATTAAGAAATCACCTAAACAGAACCGAAGGTATGAAGGTGTGTTCACACCGAACGCGACTCGGGCGACCTCGGCGGCCACTCTCCATGCAGAGTCAATGTACAACCACGATCAGCCACGACCACACGCAACCAGATCTCACACGATGCGAAGGACATGTTCTGGGCGACTTGGTCGCGTCTTTGGAGACATGGGGGCTGCGCCCCTGTTGCTACAGATGGGAACTCTGGGGTCGCTTTGGATGCGGAGCAGGTCGCCGTCCTCCGTCGCCAAAGTTGAAACATTTGAACTTTTCAGGCGATGTCACACTGTGAGAGCCAATCAGCGTTGTGTGGGTGTGTGATTGACAGCCGTGACAAACTGTTTTTATTCCGGTCCACAGAGTAACAATCTATGTCCGTGTGGGGAACATTAGTTAGTGAGAACATTAGTTCTGCCTAGACGGACCACACTGAACTCACACTGCAACAAGCTGAGGATCTGACCACAGCCCCTTTCCCAAAAACAGAAACATTACTCAGACTCTCACCTCCACACCACAATATGAAGATGAAAAGTTACACACATACCCTCTCCAAATTTTTATTTCAATCAAAACATCAAGAGTTTAGTAATGTTGCTTTTGTTCAAATGTTTTAATGCATCTTAACTGTTTTCACACTTTTGAACATTTAAAAAAAATCTAAACCTAATCACTGAGTGTCTGAAATCTACAATGTTGTAATTTTTTTGCCTATAGTGATGTACGTCTGAGAGTGATTACAACACAAGCAAGAATCTGGACCAGAGGGAACAACATTGGTAAGCGCTACTAACTGCTTCGAGGCTGTTTGGGCACAGGTGCAGCCATTTAGTGCTAAGGGCAGTGCCATTGTTTTTAAAGCTAGCAATTGACTGAAAGCCATGTCAAGTCACCTCAATGTCGTCATCATCCTCATCATCATCATCATCATCATCATCATCATCATGATGTCCTCTTGTCATTGACATCAGCATCATATTAACCATAAATATACTCAGTGCTGAGTTGTTCACAAAGAGCTGAGTCGTGATCCTTCGAACACGTGCACAAGTGTTCCCTAAACAGTTTTCAGTCTTCAACTTTCTCTTAAAAGTAGATCAAATGAAGTTGGCTAATTCATTCCACTACTTGGGAACAACAGAAGAGAAGAGTCTAGCAAGTGGTTTTGAGCCATGCTGAGATGGGAGCACCAGGTGTCTTTCACTGGCAGACTGTTGGGAGACCTGGATGAAGGATTCCAGGTAAACAGGAGCCATTTTTGTTCCTGGAAGTAGAACTTTGAATTTGATCTGAGCTGCCACTGAAAGCCAGTGGAGAATGGTTAACAGTGGATCAAGCACTGAACCCTGAGGTACCCCTGTTGATAACCCATGTGCACCAGACAGTCCTCCTCGCCATGATACTGTAAAGCAGGGGTCCCAAACTCAACTTTCTTGCTGGAGGCAGAGCCTGAGTGAGGCTGGGCCTTACCAAGTACTCCAAAAAAAGTACAATAATGACTTTAGATTCTCATTATAATGATATAGTCAACAGGTGCTGCTGTCTTAATTTTAAAGTTCAAATGGGTTTTGTCAGTCCAGACAGATTTTTTTGGTGGAAGTGGTGGGCAAAAATGTCTCTTTTGATTGGAAAGGTTACAGAGCCCTGCCATAAGTGATAAAAAAAAAAAAAAGCCCAGGGCAAGCGCAGTAAGCGTGGCACGCATAATATAACACTATACTTTGATGTCAAGAAGGGGGCCTTTCTGCCCGAGGGCAGAAAGTTTTATGACCCATGCCCAAGTTCAGAGAATCAATCCAATAATTAGAAAGTACATTTTATTTGAAAAAACACGATTTCACAGATTTCACAGTTTTCACATGTTCTAAAGATGCCACAAATAATGAAATTCTTGAGCAGGGGAGAAATATAATACACACAGGTTTATAAAAGTTAAACTTAATTCAAAGACAAAAATGTAAAATTAAGTTCATTGTAGAAATGCTTGAGCCAGTGAAATCACAAACATTACTGCCCTATTTTTTTTTAATCTATCTTCAAGAAGTATTTGTTATTGTCAGATGAAAAAAGAGCAGCAAAAAGTCGTGCTGTGCAGTATGCAGTACAAATGTTTGCCACAGGGTGGAGCTAAATCTATATTTACCGCTCAAACAGAGGTAGATGCTCTCTGCAAAGGCTCAATAACAACATGCTGGATATTTTCGTATCTGGTCAAACTAAAGGTTGACAAACAGGGGAAGTGTGGACTTGGTGCTTATGTTCATTTTTTTCACTATAAGAATAAATGTTTGCTTATGCATCTATAAAGAAAGAAATTGACTTTATCCACTCTCTCTCCTGCTGCAAAAAGTATTCCTGCTCAGACAGTATTTACACTTCACGAAAATGTATCTGAAGTTCCTGTTTGAGCAGGAAGCAGAAGTGATTCTTCCTGCAGCTCATTTGAGTTTCTGCCACTAAATAAGTGGCAGGGAAAGCCCCCGAAACCAAAGACTGAGCCCAGTTTCACTGTGACGCAGGGACAGAAGCAGAACCACAACACTGAACAGTCAGGAAATAACATTAAAAATAGTTACTGTACTGCTAATTTAAAGGTACAGTCATCTGGAAAGGGACGCTGACATAGCATGTGCATGGACCAGTTGTGCAGAAAATTGTGGCTGATAATCTGTCAGCTGTTATGGCTCTGTTCTTTAATGACTGTTTTCAAACCAGAGATCCTGAATTAAGGGTTCATAAATCATATTTTTGAGCTTTACTAACACTTGTTAAATCTTGTAATAGAGCCCATTTACTGTACTTTCTACCAACAGTCCGATCATGCATTATCACACATCTGACTATTTAACTTGAGCTGCAGAGAGAGAGCTTTTAAGCAGAGTGCATGAAGGCTGTAGAGGCACAAAGTTCAGGCCGACAACATGAACGTTAGACTTCCTGATAGAAACAAAAAGGCTTTCACATTGTAGGCAGAAAATGTCAAATCAAAATAAATTCACTGGCTGCAAATGTGTGCTGGATGGCATGAAGCACCAATATATTATTGTGTACCAAAAAATTTTGATCATAATTTTGAGACCATTTGGCAAAATGCTCTGAAACGGTTTTGCATATCTCCATATAAGCAGGGATGTCCCCAAAAAAGACGTTGCTTGGATGACAGCATATTTTACTCCAAAACCTTTATGTACCCTTCAGCATTAATGGGGCCCTTACAGATGTGAAAGTTACCCATGCCATCCATACCATCACAGATGCTGACTATTGAACCTTTCACTGTTAACAATGTGGATGGTTCTTTTCCTCTGTATCCCAGAGGACACAACAGTCATGATTTCATAAACATTTGGAAATGTGCACTCATTACACTCATTAGGCTAATGTTTCCTCCATAGCCTTAAAATATGTTATCTGTCATTGAAATGGCTCTAAATGTAACACCACAGTTTGGAAATACATTCTCCTCTGTTTCTGTGCAGCAACGATTTTTCACCCTACAGCCTCAGGTCAAATTCCTGCAGAGACAAAAGTGATCAGTTCTTCAAAAGCTCAGAAATACAAAGTATAACACTGCAGTAAATTCTGCTCTGTTCCAGTCACAGCCTTCAGACAACCATGTGTGAAAATAAGACTGATGAGATTACCAGTCTCCAGCTGGGTTTAAAGTCTCCTGATCCTCCCTCCAGCATGATGGAGGAGAAAGTGGTGTAATGTCTCTTTAAATGCTCAGTGGCATGCAGCAGAACATGCTGAGAGGAAATAGAAGAGGAGAGGACAGAAAGCACATGGAGACACCATCTGCTGTTGGCCAACACTGCAGAATAAAAAGTGACACCATGGAGACGATGGCACATGTACACAAATATGATCTAAAGCCAGAGACGGAGAGCTGAGAGTCAACACAGTGAGCACATTTTTATCTGACAAGGAGACATCAACTTATTATTTTTTTCATAACCACATTGCCAAACTTTTTCTCTGGATTTAAACTGTAGCATTACTGCCTCACTGAAGAGTGTGATTTCAGTGCATGAAATAATTACCTCCGCCAAGGAGGTTATGTTTTTGCCGACGCTGGTTAGTTTGTCAGTTTGTTTGTTTTTGTTCAACATAACTTGAAAAGTTATGGATGGATTCAGATGAAAATTTCAGGAAATGTGTGGAATAGGTTAAGGAAGAAATGATTAGATTTTGGGACTGATCTGGATCACCATCCAGATCCAGGAATTTTTTAAAGGATTCTTTAATATTGAGCGATAGGACCACTTACGCCATTTGTGCATATAAATCCACCCAAAAAATGGTTGGATCCCAGAATTTATTTCGGGGGATACTTTGTCATTGGGAGATTGTGTTAGGGGTGGAGGTTCATAACTAGAAAAGCACTCAGAGAGCGCAGACCTCTGCCAAGCAGCTTCAGTCCACTGAGGCAAAAATGGTCCAATCTGGCAATGTTAAAGAATCCTTTAAAAAATTCCTGAATCCGGATGGTGATCCAGATCAGTCCCAAAATCTAATCATCTCTTCTTTATCCCATTCCACTCATTTCTCGAAATTTCATCCAAATCCGTCCATAACTTTTCAAGTTATCTTGAACACAAACAAACAGACAAACAGACAAACAAACTAACCAACACCGGCAAAAACATAACCTCCTTGCTGCCAAAGTGTTTCTGTTAACTTGTGTAGTAATGAGCTTTTCTTTACTCTGACAAGCCCTGGAGCAACTGGGCTCGTACTCATTTTGGATTTGATTCCTTAAACACATCCCAAAAAAAGCAGGGACATGTTCATGATACCACTGCGTTACATCACATTCTCACATTTTAATAACACTTCATAAGCATTTGGGAACTGAGAACACTAACTGTTGAAGCTTTGTGGGTGGAATTCTTTCCCATTCTTGCTTGATGTACAACTTTTGTTGGTCAACAGTCTTGGGGTCTCTGTTTTTGTATTTTTCACTTTATATTGCACCACACATTTTCAACGGGAGACTGCAGGCAGGCCAGTCTTGTACCTGCACTCTTTAACTATGAAGTCACGCGGTTGTAACGCATGCAGATGTGTCTTGGCATCATCTTACTGAAATAAGCAGGGACATCTCTGAAAAAGACTTGCTTGGATGGCAGCATATGTTGCTCCAAAACCTGTTTGTACCTTTCAGGATTAATGGTGCCTTCACAGATATGCAAGTTACACCATGCCATGGGCACTAGCTCACCCTCATAGCATCACAGACGCTGGCTTTTGAACTCTGTGATTACAATCTGGATGGTTCTTTTCCTCTTTAGCCTGGAGGACACTATGTCCATGATTTCTAAAAACAAATTTAAAATGTGAACTCGTCAGACCACAGCACAATTTTCCACTTTGCGTCAGTCCATCTCAGTTGAGCTCGGGCCCAAAGAAGCTGGCAACGCTTCCAGGTGTTGTTGATATTTGGCTTTGCATGGTTGACTTTTAATTTGCACTTGTAGATGAATTGGCGCTATACAAATAAAGATTGATTGATTGATGTAGCGTGAACTGTGTTGACTGACAATGATTTTCTGAAGTGTTCCTGAGCCAACATGGTTATGTCCTTTTCATACAATAATAATGTTAATAATGTTTTTTTTTTCCCTTGCAGTGCCACCTGAGGGATCAAAGGTCACAGGCATTCAATGTTGGTCATTGGCTTTGCTGCCTATATGCGGGATTTTCTCTTGATTCTCTGAATCTTTTGGTGATATTATTTACTGTAGATGATGAAATCCCTTAATTCCCTGTAATTGTACATTAAGAAATTTGTTGAATTACAGTATTTGGTCATGCAGTTGTTCACAAACCTCCCATCAATTTGACTTTCCATTCAACCTGTTCACCTGTGGAATCAGGTGTTTTTTTGAGTATTCCACAAGTTTCCCAGATCTTTTGTTGCCAGCCTTTTTCTGAACATGTTGCAGCCATCAGACTTAAAATGAGTGAATATTTGCGACAACAATACAGTTTATCAGCTTGAACATGAGATATCTTGTCTTTGAAGTGTATTCAATTAAATGTAGGTTGAAACAAATGCAAATCATTTTATTCTGTTTTATTAACTTTTCACATGACGTCTCAGCTTCATTGGAATTGGGGTTTGTAAGATCTAACAGAAAAATTGTTCAGCAATATTTCAACCCAAAACAACACCGACTCCCCTCTGAGCACCAATTATTCTTCTGTTAGTGACACCTCCTCAGTGTTTTCTTGTTAAAGTGTATTTTTCCACAGTCAGGTTCTCGTTATTACACTTGTCAACATGTGTGTTAAAAACCGTCTCATATCAGGCAGCTTTTCTCTTTATGAACATGTTTTCATCACTTTCAGAAAAAAACTGCTCCTGCTGTCTGACGGTTCACTGGGTGAAGAAATGCCGACAGAACAAGCTGTGCAGACAGAAAATAAAAACACAGTTTTAATGTGAGTTTGTCTCATTAAAGCAGATTTAATATGAGAAACTTCTCTTTTTATAAAGCCTTCTGAAGACCATAATTGTTTGAGAACTTCTGTAATCTAAGATGCATTAAGTCAAAGGGATAAATGAACATGTTGCAGTGAAAATATCTCATCCTTTGTAATAGACTCTGGATCTTTCAAAGCATCATGCCTCAGACTTTTTTTTAATTTAATCATGCCAACTAATCTTTAAAGAAGAGTGAATCGAACTCAGACATGCTAACCTTTCTGGTAGTATCCTGACAATTTTTGACATGGGGTATCCTCAGTAATGCCCAGCAGGTACACTCCATATCATTGCCTGGAGATTAATTGACTTACAGATATGATTACGGCCTCCCACAGTCACAAAAACAGAGTGATCTTGTGCTGTTCTTGTGCGCTCCAGGGTGTGTAATACTCCCAGAAACAAGAAAAAAAAAATACACAATTAAAGATTTTCTTGAAACTCAGAGCTGCATTTATAATAATGTATACTTACGAATTTCACCTTTAACCCCTTAAAGCCTGTTGCATCATATTTGATACATACTTTTATGATACCTCTATCTAATCAATATGATCAACAAATAATTAACAAAACATCTGAATACAATCAGATAAATGATGAAAATGTCCTCAAGTGGATTATCACTTACCAAAAACACCTTAAGTATCAAATGAGATACAAAAAAAATGTTAAATTTTATGGAATTTTTTATTTTTTGGGATTTCAGTAGAAAAAGAAATAAGCATTCAGCTCCAAAAAAAAAATTGGAATTTTCTGGCTATAATTTGTGTTTTCAGGCTTTAAAGGGTTAATTTTGTTTATGAATATATATAAAATCCTCTAAAAGGAACAATATAGACCGACACGCCCGAATCCACCGTGTGCCACATGCACTGAACAACTCTTCATTCTGTTAAAATAGGGCCTATCATGATTTTAATGCAAAACATTGTTCAGCTCTACCCAGCACTCACGTTTTTAAAGAGGATTTGAGCTCATACACACTGTTCACACCCCAGGGTGTGTTTGTCCATATAAGGAGTGGTCAGGTGCAAAGCCGGTGTGTTACATCCCACAAAATATCTGCACCTTATGCCACCTAAAACCTGGGATTCCCCTAATTGCATGACAAAGCAATTTCTGTTTGAGATGATGGTGACCACTGATCATCAATCTGCTAACAGAAAAATATTATGACTTAAGATGGGTACTGAAAACCTATTCCAGCTGAGACACAATAAAAACTCCCTCAAGGGGTTGATGTAATTTGTCTTTTCCCTTATCAATTCCTTTCATATATTCTACATGCTTTGCAAATCAAGTACCTCTCACTCTCATCAGAGGCAGTCAGCAGAAATGGTAACAATGAAGTCAAAGGTTCACACAGACAGGGAGCAGAAGTGGTCAGAACTGTGTCTTAATATTTCACAGAAATATGTTTCAGTAAGTGGAAACACCAGAAACTTGCAGAAGCATTTATCTTTACAGCAAGGCATTTAATATTAGCACTGTAGGCCAACTTTGCTCATACAGAAAATCAGCAGCAACCGATAAAGGAATATTACTGTCTGATTGATGAGAAGATTCTGTAATGACATTGATAACAAAAAAATCGTAGCATTTCTCACTCCCAGCTGTGACCGTTGCCTGGAGTCTATTTAGACAAGGTCAGTTTAACAGGAAGTGCCTTTGGCTCTCTCCGTCTCTTAAACAAGCACTTAAACTTTGCACAGAAACTTGACATTTTCTGTCAGGTCTTTCAACCCTCTTCAGACTCATTCAGTGACTTGAAGTGAAACAGCTGGTGCTGAAGTGAAAGGCAGTGTTTAGGGGTGGAGCAGACAAGTGGAAAAGTGTAATTTTGATGTCAGAATGAAAGGATTTGAGCTCCCTCACCAGCTTCTGTGATCAGTACTGTCTTCAGAAAGCTAAGGTCATGAAGGACAAACGAAACTGAAGAAACACTGAATGAAGCACAAGCAAACTCTTTACATCCTCGTGTTCAAGTACAGAAATAAAGACTGTGACTGAGACTCAGATAACACTGTACCTACCTGGCAGGTTCATCTGTAAGTATTAATTTATGCATCATAACTTCAGAGTTAATATGAAGGGAGCTGTTCAAATGATGCAGCAAGGATGAGAAAGGCATGATGGGGGATATGTCGTTTACTTACTGGTTCATTTTTTAAAATTGTGATAGCAATGATAAACTGATAATCTTGTAACTTGAAAACTAATGTTTCAAATTTAAAATTTTCTTTTTGTAGATACACTGACAACTTTATTACATATACCTGTTCAACTGTGCGTTAATGCCAGTAGTTAATCAGCCAATTGTATGACAGCAACTTAACCCTTTAACTCCTAGCTCAACTGTTTGGCAGAGGTCAATAAATTCAGGAATATTTAATGTGTTATAAAAACATAACATGTCATTGTTTGTTTCTGTCAATGATTAAGGACACAGAAAAAACTGCAAACAAACAAACAAAAAGAACTGGTATTTTCTTTGTGTGGGATTTAAAGGTTTGAAAAGTTAAAGGCTATTATTATTATTACCATTTTTATTTTTTTAAATACTTAACCATTTACTGATACAATGATTTACATTTATATATAAATATGTAATGTTATTCGTCAAAAAAAATGTGTTTTTCAAACTCTGAATCATCTAGTTATTTTTGACATTTTATTTACAAATTCATTTCTGCCTTTTATAATTGATTTTGTCCCAAAAATGTGTGCATTTTTTGCAATCATGGAATCAACTGTTAGCTGTTCAAACCTTTAAATCCCACACCAAGAAAGTATACTGTTTTTTTGTTTGTTTGTAGTCTTCTCTGTTTCCTGAGGTGTTAACAGAATCAAACAATGATTTGATTTGTTCTGTTTTTTAAAACATTAAATGTCCCTGAAAGTATTAATGACCTCCGCCAAACAGTTGAGCTGGTAGTTAAAGGGTTAATGCATTTAGGCATGTAGACATGATCAAGACAACGTGCTGAAGTTCAAACTGAGCATAGGAACAAAAAAGCAAGGTGATTTAAGTGACTTCAACATGGCAACTATTTCATGAGTTTACAGAGAATGTTCAGAAAAAGAGTAAATATCCAGTGAGTGGCAGTTGCCTTGTTGATGCCAGAGGTCAGAGGAGAATGGCCAGAGTGGTTTTAAACAGACAGAAACTCAAATGACCAGACTTTATATTCCAGAAATTATCTCTGAACAAATACCACAAGGGCTCTTTTAGAAACACCTATGTGGGCGTCCAGGGCCTTTAAAAGCTTTTTTTTGGTTTCTGAGAGGAAGCATAAAGAAAATACTTACTACTTTTAAAACTGACAGATTTACATGATGACACTTAGGGATAGTTTGGGTTTTTTGAACTGGCCAGCTCTGCCCCTGATGGGAAACAGCTGGATCCTGAAGATAGGTGATCCATAGATGCTGTCACAGAAAGTATCATTATTTCCCCACTTTTAGGGTAACACTACATAAAAACAATATTGGCTCAACTGGACAGTAACTACTACAGTAAGACGCTTTACAGCTTTTCACTTTGTCGTGACAAAGCCCCTGTGTTTGGAACTGTTTCAGCATATCAGCTATTTATCCCTCCACCAGCAGTACACTGCTTTATTCTCATCAGCTGTTCAGGTCAGAGTGCTGCAGCGAGGTCAATCAGCTGTCACTAGAGCCCAAAGTGATATAAATCAAACTCTCCTGGATATTTAGAGCATGGATCGTTCCTGTTTTTATCCCAGATGTAAAAACGGGTAAAAGAAATGGTCACAGTACAGACTTTTTTGTTTTGAATATTCTCCCTCTGCAACGTCAGAGCATCACTTTCACAGTGCCTATTTTACCCATGAGGGCCAGATAGGCCCAGTAGACGTGTTGTTATTAAATCCCACTTGTGACAACAATAGGCTTTTGGGTTTGTGAGCCTTGTACCCACAATTTATGAATTATTGTCATAAATTGTATCAAACTCTTCATTAGTTCAGTTCTAGAAACGTTATCGTTTGTTAGTAGTGAAGAGCGACTACCTGAACAGCTCTTTGCTGGCAGAAGATTATGTTGCATCACTAAATAGTCCCAAACAATGGGCTTTGTCAAGGAAAAGTGAAGCATTGTAAAGGCTCCTACTGTAGCATCTAGTTGAGCCAATTTTGCTTTTTGTGTAGTTTTTCCCTAAAGACTGGGTAATACTGAGGCTTTCGGTGGCACCATGGACTGATTTGTATGACCTCATAATTTATACCTACCTATCTTCCGTCAGGGGGGCTGTATGAGCTGGCCAGTTGTTGGCAAATATATTTACTAGTGTCATGGGCTGCAAGCAACCCGACTTAAAGTAAAAACTGAACTATCCCTTTAGTAAATACATAAATAATAGCCAAAAATAGAGTAATGAAACACATGAAAAAATATATATTTTGGCCTAACTTTCTGAATCAAGATGACATAAATTCTAATGTTAATTGATAGCCTTTTTGCTGCTTGTTATGGTCTTGCAGAATTAATACTAATAAGGCCTCAATATTGGCCATAATCAGCCGGTAAACTACTTATTAGCATTCTTTTAAGCAGCTAGAGGTGAGTCTACTGATCTTAAAATAAAGTGTTACCATAAGGTTTACACACAAAGGCTTAATATACTGTACACTATTTTTCCTGAGCATCTTTCAAACACAACATCTGTCATTTTTTATGGAGCTTTTTATTTTTAGTGTGGTCTCATGTTGGGTTGTATGTGTCATTGATGTGCATATAAATGTAGCATTAGTTCCAGTCAGATTAGAGGGTTTCACGTCAGCGAAGTCTCATAAATAATCTTAGTTATATTAAGTATTTGAAAGTGAATCCTTTTGCATGTCTAATCCTCCCATGTGAGCTTATTTAACTGTGATCACTGCTCAGCTTCTGGCAGACAAACTGAGCTTCTTTTACCTCCACCAACGAGATTATTTCAGCTTCCAGAGCAGCTCTGCATGTAAAAATTAATACTTAGCAGATTAAAATAAAAAGTGCAGAGATATTAACAATTCAAATGAAGGCTGAGCGATTTCGACAATTATTTTCTTCATATTTTTCAGCTGATGGTGTACAGCATCCAGGTCTTAAACAACTATGGGCTGAGCAAGGAGGCTTTAGACTCACATATATGCCTGAATTTGTCTTTGTACGGCTGGCCACTTTGATGATAAATTAAAATACCCAGCTGCCTTCATTACAGTGTCCATTACCAGCTCAACAAGTACCACAATCACTCATTGTTAAAGATTTTAGGGGGGCTAATCGGGTTTCAGGGAGCTCCGACTGACCGGGGCTAACTCTGAAAACTACAGACACTTGATGGTGCTTGCAGATGACCGGAAGAATATTTTTTGTATATCAAACAATAAGATGGAGAAGATGGCAAGCAAATGGGGGCAAGACATGCTGCTCCTAAATGTTGTTCAGGGTTGTTTATATTCATCAGGAAATACAAGCTTTATAGTCTGGTGTGGGCATAATTTACAGATCCAGCCACTTCAGTTTCCCCCTCCTTGCCAGGTGCCAGCCAGTGACCAGCCAACTTCTAGTTATTGAAAACATGCCCATTCTTGCATTTGAAGGGTGTCTCCATGAGATGGTCTCAACCTTTTCCTTGGTCAGTAGATCAGCTGCCAAACCAACTGAGAGCAAACCTGACACCACAAATATGGCCTAGAGCTTGCAATCTATGACTGTCAAGGTGGGCAGGCCCTGTCATGGACCTGTCAGGGACCAGCCAAGACCCTGTCAGGGAAAGTGGGGAAATTTAAAGTGACTACATCTGTAGGCAAATAAAAGTGGACTCCAGGCCACAGTTGGACCCCTGGACATAGTGTGGACACCCCTGTTTTATAGATAATATGATCTGATGATTGTTGATTCGTGGGGCCAATGACTGATATTTGAAATCAATATGGATTTACAAAACTACAATCTTTCTAACAAGATTTAGAATTTTAAATATCATCTCACACCACAGATTACATGGTACTATTGTATAATTATAACCCCACTTTACAACTATACTAACTACTTATACTTAAAAATAAACAAAAAATCAATATACATGAAAAATCAATATATTAATCAGCCCTGTTTAAGCTTTCTTCAAACAGTTAATGATGACAAAACTTAATGCACATTCCCATTTTTATTTAAGATTAAGTGTGGCAAATTCACATTTTAGGGCAAATGTCCAGTTATTGTGGTAAATCTATGCTGAAATATAAAGCACAGTAAATATTAACCAATGAAACAATCACATTTTAATCAATAAGTCTTATACAACTTCAAGTAGTATACATTATGACTCTGTCCTCTACTGTATACAAATCCATATGTGACTTATTCCTGCTGTAACTGTACATTAATACTCATGATTATAATGCAACAATAATGCAAATATCAAAATGCTATACAAAAAAACAGGAGATGAGTTGGAAGAGACGCATTCAGAAACATAAAAAATACAAAAAAGGCACTTAAGAATATCAGACACACATATTTATGTACACATACTAAAAATTCACACACTTGAGCCCATGTTTTCATACATTTTACCTGAAAAGTTATTCTTACAATTATCTCAGATAGACGTGGCTGGGGGGAAATGTAGAGACCTTGTTTGCCTACAGAGGAATAATAAAAAAGGTTTTTTTCAGCTAAGACCAGCTAAAAACTTGGAGAATAATCACTGCTGTCTTACATCTCACATGGCTTTAATCTCACTGATGACTATTTGATGCATCCAGGAGGTCACATGAACTGAACAAAGAACCAAGAAAAAAACATAGAAGTCTTAAAGTGTTAGGTCATTTTTAAACCTGGGCTGTGTGGTCAAAATGACAAAAAGATCAAACCAATCACATAAAGGGATTTAGGGTCCAACACCTGATTTGTAAAACATTAACAAAAAGACTGGCAATTCAGGCTTTGGTACACTACCAACAGCCACCTACCAACACCCATGTCCTGAAGGTTAATGTACAAACCCTAATTCCAATGAAGTTGGGACATTGTGTAAAACGTGCACACGTTCAATAAGCATTTGGGAACTGTGGACACTAATTGTTGAATGTTTGTAGATGAAATACTTTCCCATTCCTACTTGATGTATGACAACAGTCCAGGATCCCTGTTGATTTATTTTTTGTGCTTCATAACGCACCACACATTTTCAGTGGGAGACAGGTCTGGACTGCAGAGACAACTTTTGAGCTATTTGCTTTTGTTTATAAAATAGTGAACCTTGCCCCATCCTTGCAAGTGAAGGGATGCCTAAACATGACCCTCACCTTGTGTTGCAGGCATCAAATTCTACATGTGTTAACATTTGTAAAAAACAAAAAGGAATCAACTTTATCTGTTTGAACATTAAATGCCTTGTCTCTGTAGTGTATTTAATTGAACATAGGTCAAAAATTGTTTGCAAATCATTGGATTTAGTTTTGATTTACATTTTACTCAATGTGCCAACTTCATTAGAATTGGGTTTTTTAACTGTTATGTTGTAAGTTTGGTTACTTTTAAGGACACTCCTCATTTTACTCCTTTTAAAGAAGATTACATATTTGATTTTGGTAAGAAACTTAAAGCTATTGTATCTTAACGAGTTTATAAAGCCCTCCCCAGAACAGCCTGTCTTGGAGTTCCAGCACCATTTTAAAATGCACCACGAGAGCTTTAACCTGATGTGTGTACCCTGATGATCACTAGAGATTGGAACTGAAGACCAATTCCAGTTGAGAATCGATAACAAAAAGTTAATGGAATCAGTATCATTTGTCTTTCTGGTGACCAATTTCTTCCACAAAGTTCTGGATGCCTTTCAAATCAAGGTTAGGCTCCATCAGAGGCAGTCAGCACAAACAACAAGAAATCAGTTGAAGATCTGAACATAACATGGCTGAACGTAAAAACTTCTGAAGGCCTCTACTTTCTGGCACTAAAAAATCAACAGGAATTGATGAGGAAGTAAATAAAGAATTACATCGATAGGCAGTACTGTCATTTTTGCCAACATAAAACTCGAACAGTTTTTGGGAAAAAAATGGTAATAACCAATGATATTCGAACCTTCTCCCTGCTGGCCTGGTTGTAAGAGACACTAGGCATTTCCACTGCCCCCCGTCCTGGCATATCAATCTTGCAAACTTGTCTGTGATGGCTTTTTTCCATGCCTCTGGAGGGGGACCTGCTCAGTCTTACTGGGCTAGTCCTTGACCAGACATTGGTGGGAAAATTGGTCAGCGAATTTGTCATAGATGAGGAGTGGGCCAGCTGCTTTGCAAACTTTACATTATCGATGCACAGGCCATTTGTTTTTGTATTTTTGCTATCATGTTTATATGGAGTGGCTTTGCCTGTCCCCCATTTTCTTGAGGTTTACTTCCTGCTGTTGAGGTCAAGAGGGCAATGGACTGTTAGTTTGTGCTGGGTTCACTGCTCCAGGTGCCCTTATATGCTGCAGAACTAGACATTTTACACTCAACCCTTATTTACAAATTTTTTACCCATATAAGGATATTTGAATATTGAGTATAAGGCGACATGCTTAATATGCAGGATTGATTATGACACTGGTATTGATAAATATCAATGTCATTATAGATTACACTGAGCTTTGTTTCAGGTCCATGGGTGTTTCAATTAAATCAATTAAAACATTTTTTGATCGCCTCATAGACGTTAACTGCTCCATAACATGTAAAAATACATCCCAGGTTTAAAAATACCAGAACAGAATCTCTTGTATCGTATTTTAACTTCACACTTACTGATGTTTTACGTCAAAATTCCTCATTTGTATTAAACCACACACAAGTAAGGTGATGAAGTGAATCTCTGAGATGATGTGGGCAATGATTTGATATTTCATTAACATCTCACATCATAAATGAGTTTCAGTCTAACCTTCATCTGTTGAAGAAGCTGCTTACTCTGGGACAAATATTCATGCTAACAATGTGGCCTCCTCTAAAGTGAAGTGACGAGATCATTTTTAAGGTTTTGGTACTTAAACATTTTTAACAAGGTAACTAAAGAAGAATAACATCAGCTATATCACCACATACACAACAAATTATTGCCAAATCATTGCAAAGTTATGCATCAGGAAAACGATCAATGAGTTTCTGATCATTAATAGATTCTATGTGGATCTATTCCCAAACACCAAACTTTCAGAAACCTACAGCGCTTTCCCCAGGAAGACACAGATTGTCAAAAAAGTGCAACACAATAGACAAGACGTTCGTTACATTAACTCGAGTTACAGTTCACATCCTTCATAAGAACAGTGGGAGGGGCTTTTAGGTGACATACTCTCTGTGGCGGCCATTTTAGATCTGACACCATCAGAGTAACGGTTGAAACGCTGTAATGACTGTCACTGTAATGCTGATGACGTGTGATGCTAACTACAGATGCAGCCACTCCCGTTTTCCCCTCCAAGCCAGCCGAGTTTCAGCCAGTTACCAGCATATTACCAGCCAATGTGGGTATAAATAAGGGCTTTTTTGTTTGTATTTGCTCCCAATTTCTGTACAAAGTGGAATTTTACATGCAAATCAAGATGATCATTTATATATCCTGTAAAATATAACTAGTAAGAGTTATATGTTTGTCACATCATCGTGGGGATCTCATTACGGCCATGAGGATAGGCAGGTCAGAGTACTTTCCTGTCAAGGACCAAAGAAAACTCTGTCAAGGAAATTGGGGAAAATTTAAGTGGCTCCATCTGAATAGATACACAAAGATTTTATGGGAATGCCCACAAAATGTCACGTATAGTCAGCGCCGATGGGGAAAGCAACCACTTAAGACAATGCAATGAGGCTGCTTGGTGCTCACTTTTCATGACAAATAACATTATTACTGTAGTTTTTAATAACATTTTGAATAGCAGACTTTGTTTCTCTCTGGTTTATTTCAACCTTGAAACATCTAAAGTTATTCCAGCCAAGTTCCTTCAAAAATTTGCAGCCATATTTTCTTGGACATTAAACTAATTCCAGCTAATGATGCCCGTTTTAGTTCAGGAGAATGCTGATGTCCCTTAAAAGCCCCTCTCTTCACCAGATTCAAACAGCAGCCATTTTCCTCCTACATCATACTCAGCAATACTGACTGGCTTTTTAAGTTTATTTTGATGAATGGGCTGAATCCCACCATCTTTAAATTCTATTCTTTTATCAGGAGGCATTAAAATCCTAATGACTAATTGGACAATCAATGATTTTAAGACCTAAAATCAGCCATATCCTTTTGGCAACATCTAATCCTTCCCTCATTCTGAGCTTGATGTCACTAGAAAATGGGCACAGAATCAACATGGTGAATAATTCACTGCTTCTTAATATCAACTCACAATTAGTCCAGTTTCTTTGCTCTAAAGTTATGTACAATTTATGTGGGAGCAGCTACCTTCAGCTTTTATACAATAAATTTGCAGTGCAGATAAATATTTAGTTGTGCCTTAATATTAACAACAAAGTGAGGATTTCAAGTTCAGAGTATTGCTATGATAACACTCCTCCCCCCCAAACACACACTATTTTTATAATCTCATAATAATAATAATAATAATAAAAAATCCTGATCTCTCTTTTCACATTTTAGTTTTCTCTTTACAGCGTCTTTACAAAGTGAGCTCAGCTTGTTGCTGAAATGTTTGATGAATATGTAGGACTTTTTTTTATCTGAAACCATCACCAGACTGATGATCTGACCCCTGACCTGTCTTCTTTCAGACCCTGTTCACATTTTGTATTAACATCCAGACAGAGCAAAAGTTTGGCAAGTGGTAATCCTTAAAGTGCGATGCAGATGTACCTGAATGCATCTTGAAAATAACTGATATCCATAGCCTTGCACAGCAGCTGGATCTGTCTGATTCAGTGTCTGTAATCAGCAGATCCATCCTGCCAAGCTCCAATATACAACAACTGTGAGCGTCTCAATCAACATCCTTTACAGCAGGAAGAGGAACGAGCTACGAGCGAGACGACAGCAGGAAGTGACTGTTCATACAGAGATTAGCAGAGATGCTAACAGCTTCAATAGCAGTTTTACCAGATATTAACTGAATTTCTTTATTACACGAAAAACAAATAACAACACAACAAACTTCTCTATAGTAAGGATATTCCTGCTCCACTCCTGACATGTTTTGACCTTTTATTCATTGTTATAAATAACATGTAGTTTTTTTGTGATACATGTATGAACTTAATATTCTGATTTATTTTCTGTTATCTTGCTTTTAGAGGGGTTTGGACAGTGTTTTTATGGACAAAGAGTGGCCTCCTAAGTGAAGGGTAAGGGGTTTACTGAGATCTTCTGTCCTCCGTGACACTCATGTTTGAGACATATAAACCGTGACACATGAAAATAAACTCAACAGAACAGCAGCAGCCAACAGCAGGCTTCTCTCTTTCTGTTCACCGACAGAGTCTGTATCAAGCTATGCTACATGAACTGAGATTGTTTTTCCGGATGAGTTTAACTTCTGACGGTTGTAAACGGTTGAAAATGAAAATGTGGTCAGCATAGGAAGCTGAGCAGTCCTCCCTGGTGTTTTTTAAGTCTGAACTGTTGTTATGGGAGTAAATATTGTCTTCAGCCTCCTTCAAGCTCAGGTGCTAGTTGCTCACTTCTTGCTACTGAGAGACTGTTTGAACTCACAGAAAACAGCACGCAGTTCCTCGAATGCTATCACACTGGCGTGCCGTGAGAATATCAAAATAAAGCTGCGTCAAATAGCTGGAGATATAAATCCATTTTTTGACTTTCAGTCAGTCTGATTGGATCTTTAAACAGCAAATTGATATATGGATATACATGATGTTTTTGACAATCCTACTAAATACAGTAAATGTTTGTTTGTCTCTAGTGTCAGCCCTCTTCTGTCCACCGTCACCTCATCTGTGGGTAAATGCAGTCGGTTGTCAATTGTGTTCTGTCATGCTTTTTAGGCACGTTTCAGAACAATTTTATGACTCTGTGGTCGCCTAATGTGACATATTGACCATCGTAACTGATGAAAATAAACAGCGTAGTCCGACCTCGGCATAAGGTGAAGCCAACTTTGCATCCAAATGCCCAGAATGGATGTTACTGAAAAACGTAGCCAGGGTCAAAGAGACAGTCACAGATCAAAATACATAAAATAAGGCAGTCTTAGTCTCTGTTGATATAGCCCTGATCAGAAAAAGCCTCGGTTCTCCTCTTTTAAGACTCTTTAAAAATTTAGACCAAGGCATGTTTACTCCCCATACTGAAAACAGCTAATCTGATGTGTAAGAAAAGTAACACTTGATAGTTTTGTGAAAAGCCCTTCATCTGTATTATTTCTAATGACACTTAAGTCAGTACTATGAATGTGTTTTAGTACCTACAGGATAATCAAGGAGCTTTAAAAAGCTTTATAATCAGCTAAGACTCTTTCTAGGACTGAGCTATTGGATAAAAACAGCTGTTTTGATGTTTTAATAACAATCAAACCTGTTTCTCTACAAAGGAACAATCTCACTGTAGTTACTCATCTCTCCTCTGGCCCCCGCCATCATCAGTGCCCCCTCCACTCCACTTATACTGGAGCCCAGTCCTGCAGGGCCCTTCAGCCCCGCTCCGACCAGCTCTTGGCACATCAAGGCATCATGGGAAGACACGATAATCCCGCTACTCGCAGACAGGCTGCTCTCCTCTCCCCTCCTCTGTGGCTCTGGCGTTGGAGCAGGCGCTCTGATGCCACTGCTTCCAGCACCCACGCTCCCTGCACCACCGCCACCGCCTCGCCTTTTAGGTGGAGGACCCCAGAGGAAGGCGTGGGCGGGCCGGTAATGCTGGCGAGCGTAGCGGAGCAGTCGTCTGCGGGTGGCGGGCAGGCGGATGGTGTAGACAAAGTACTCCAAAACGCTGTGTTGCATGTTGGGGAGAGTGTTGTGGCACAGCGACTCCTCCAGGAACAGCCGGACTAGTGGGGCTTTGAACACCTCGTAGCCGAGCTCACCGAGGGACTTCAGGATGCGAGTGATCCGCAGGTAGTTGTGCTGGGACCTTCAAAGATGAAAGACAGACATTAAAAGATTTTCCCTTTTAATAAAAATTTCTGTGGTGCTGCAAGAACAGATAAATAAGATCAGTAATAACTGATGATTAAAGAGTTATTAACTAATTTGGCTCAAGCTCAAGCTGTTTATTCAGGCTACATAAACCTTTGCTCTTGTCTATCACAACATTGGGGTTAATTTGACGATTCACTGAAACGTGAAGGTCTTAACTAATGATAACTCAAATTGAACTTCAGTTTTGTTTTCATGCACCACACATGAAGAATGAAAACCCTGGTCATGGGCTGTCAGACACTGAAAATCACTGACATTGCCCCCACTTTGTCTCAAATGTCTGTAAAACTACAAGCAGAAATAAAATGAAAAGCCGGCAGATGCAAGACTAGATTGGTGTGTATGTGTTTGTGCACCACCAGTATTACATAGACTCAGATATGTTGAATGACTAAAATAGGTAAATTTTCCTCTACGTTGCGTGCTTCAACACGGTAAAGGGTGAGGAAAAAAGGAGACTGAGGAGGCTCTGGAGAGATTTTCTTGTCTACCTTTGACTTTTCTCACTCAGCAGTTTATTGACCTGTTAAGTAATAGAGGAGATAGAGGAGCATTCATCTAGTTCTGCAGGTGAGAGGCTTTACTTTCACTTTAAACAATGGAGAACCTTGAATTAGCTCACAGAGAACAGTGTATAGACGAGTCTATGAGTACATCTCTTGTCAAAACAAAGCACTGCAAGTTTGTTTCTCCACCTGTACAATCATTTGAGGCTCATGTTCATTTAGGACACAGTTTAAGTCCTGTGGTAGTCCTACAGCCGCTAGTCTAATTTCTACTGTTTAAACTCCACTTAAACTGTCACAAAATCAAAGCTTTAGTAAGTATAACCAAACATCTTTGCTTAAATTTAGCGCAAAATGTTTCCAAAAAGTTTTTTCAAGGGACAAGTAAAATCAGGTAGCTGTGAATGAAACCATAAGAGTGTGATAACAGTAAGGGGTGGGAATTTTCAGTGGCCTCATCACGAGATTATCACAATAATTAAGTCCTGATTTGATTTTATTGCGATTCTTAATAATTTTCATTATGCTGAGTATTGTGACACTTCAGACTGAGTCATATTGTGATTTTTAACCTTTTCTTTGCTCCATCCAGAACCAAAAAAAGTACTTAATTCCATCATATTGTGGCATCACAAGGGACAGGCAGTCGAGGGATGGTACATCCCAACTACATCTCCCAGCGTGCAGCTGTCAAATAACAAAATGGTGGCCACTAAACAACCCCAAGGGTCAAGCAACAAGATGGCTGCCAGACTAAGAAGCCCGAAGTTGGGGAGAACACAGCTGGAGAAAAACCCTCTGACAACAGGACAGTTGGACACTTTTGGTTGATTATAATTGGACAGACTATGAGAGAACTTTTTTCCCTTTGGGGTCACTTTTAGTTGAAGAAGAGACTTACCTGAGTTCCCTGTGTTTGTTTGGATGAAGACGACTTGTTGAAATTATAAAACTTTTGTTGGAACCTTCCTTTTCTGCATTGTTTTTGCATTGCCTCAGTTTGCCCTGCCTGGAAGACCTCTCATGATGTTACAATATTTACTAAGAAACATTCCTCAGTATATTTATCATGTGACTTTGGTTTGATTTAAAACAGGAATAAAACTCTCAGACTGATGTCCACATGTTGGTTAATGCAGGCTGCTCTGCTGTGCTCAGCCTCTCGTCAGCTTCCAGCTTCACTGCTCTAACCAGACGCACCAAACTGACTGTTCAACATATTTCACAAGTTCATTCGGGCAACAGCCAATAGACAGTGTTTGGAAATGGGCAGAACCTTTCAAAAGCATATTCAGCAGGTGATTGGACGATTGTTCCATCAATCATATTCATTATGAGCCAGTCAGATAATGTAGTATGCTGGCGCTACTGCTGCAGTTTAAACTACAAAACATGAGCCACTTGCACTGATCCAACTGCACTGCAAGGTTATCACTGCTTTGTAGAGCTTCAGTGCCGCTGTGTCGGTGAAACAATGCTGTGATGGAAGCTGTTGGAGTGTGTTTCATCCATTGGTCAATCAAGCTCATCTGAAGTTTCTTTTAATTATTGATGATTCATTTAATCGGTCTGACTACTGAAATGAATCCTTCCACATCAGGAAGTTGTGTGTGCCTCAACTGTCCTGTCAGATATACTTACAAACACATCCAGAGCACAGGTGGATGAGTGAATGGGCACAAAGTAAAACAGTGAAATTTATCTCAGATTCATCACAGTGGTGACAGGGACAGAGGGCCTGAGTGCAATATCTGCACAGTCAAGCTACACAGACGGATATGCAAAGATCTTGGTCTCAGTTCCTCAAAAAAGGTCCCACAAGCTATAAACTTTGAAAGAGATTATAGGTGGATTAGGTCATAATAGGGCTGAAAGATGTTGGAAAATACTTACAATGTGATATGATGTCTTGTGCAATACTCATTGCTATTTTTTTTTGGTCTTAATATACTTTGTATTCTAAATCATGTCTATAAGTAAGACCAGTGGGTTGTTCACGGGATTTCAGCTCAAAATGTGTGATCAAATGTCCGGTTTAATTCAAACTCTCTAAAGAAGCGAGAACACAAATTATTGATCTTCATCATGCTGAAAAATGATCTTACAGAGATGAAGATCATATGAGGACCACTAGAGAAAAAATACTGTTTGTCATAAGAGTTTCTTTTTTGATAAAATATACTGCCACTTTTTTATACAAATAAGCCTGTTGCTTGTTATTGTGGTACTTTAATGTCAGCAGCTATCTCAAAAATGTTAAAATTAATGTTTTGTTGACATGAAACGAAACAAAACACACTATGTAGAGATGGTAGATACAAAAGTGCATTCCATCAGTTGATAAATAAATGATCCCGCCTTCATTAATCAAATTAACCGACTGAACTTTTGGTCACAGTATTGACAAGTAGCGCAAGAACCTGTTGTTATGGGTAGGAAATTCTCAATGGAGTTTGGATTGGATTGGTTACATGACATTCCTGAGGACACATGAGCCATGACCAACATCGTACATCCTGTGATGTGACTATTGGGTATGCAGACATTGCAATCACGGTGAAAAGACCCTAGAATGTAGTCCTTTTGATTGTCCCCAAGATGGGAATACACCAGCTTTGTAATGGGCCAGACTTCAGTATTAGACAAACACACCCCTGGGTGCTTACATGGGAGCATGTTTGTTTACTAGTTCCACAATGTGAGCACTGGGCATAAAAATGACAACCGTGTCAGATGGAAAATAGGAGGGAGACCTGCACTGCAAAACACTTTACACTTGGCATCCCAGCGGGCCCGATCCTGAATGTTCCTACTTATACCAAAAAACACCTCTTTTGTTGCCTTGGACCTGTTCTATGTGCACATTAAAGACAGTTAAGCTTTATCGTAATGAATGCCAAATAAAAAGGACAAAACTCAAGAGCTCATGTGTTGCAGAAGGAGAAAAACACCCTGAACTCATGATTTTCAGGCTGTTTCCTGGAGAGCAAAAACAATGTTTCTCTCTAAAAGCCCTGAAACCATCAAAACTCGGTGTTAGAGGAGGAAAAAGCCTCTAAATTACCCTTCAGCCATCTGTTTGTTGACTTTGCACATGTTGTTGCACATTTGGAAGCTGATAGAAGAACAATTAGGTTCCACTGGATTCAGAATAACGGCCTCACTAAAGGATACAAAAGGAGCATTTGGCAGCAGAGCCGTATGTTCACACAAATTCGGGCTGCAGTTTTATGCCCCTAAGCTGCTGCACAATGTGATTGCTGATGTGTTTGTGTGCACGCGCTTACTCATTAAGGTGCTGGAAGCGCTCCTGCCAGTTAGGAGCCCGAGCTACATTCCCGCTCTTATCCAGCAGTTTGATCCCATAGAAGTCCAACATGATGGAGTAGGCGGCCAGAAATCTGCGCTTGGCTTCCCGAGTGCTTTGGAATTCCTGGCAGGGTTAAACACAACAGATCAGAGACCAGCATACATAATACAAACAACCTTTCATTTGGCATTTAAATATCCTGGATGAGAAAAGGACGTAGGTTCTTCATGCAAATGCACACACCTCTCATCCTAACTACATGTGACTTTGGAAGAACACGTGTTTAAATTGGTCGGAAACTTTAAAAGTCTCTTGTCCTGGAGTGTTTGACCATTTCCATCATGTTTGGGGTTTCTATTAAGCAAGGATCAGTGGAATAAAAATATGAAAAATGTCATCTATGTCGAGGAGCAGATGCATTTTCACTCCACTTTGGAAACGCTCCTATCTAAGGGGGGCAGATACCGGAGGCTATTGTAATGAGCTCTGTGCTGATTGGATGCCCAAATGATGCCTGATGAGAGTGGAGAGGAGGGGTTATAGGCCACAGAACAGACTTTCAAAACAGTCATGGTGTCTGCCTGTGAAAACGCATGTAGGTGGAGGCTGTACAGCTATGACATCATAAACTTCAGGATGTGAAAAACTGAGCATTTTAAAGGGCATTTTCTTTAAAGAAACTAAGCACATTTCTCTGTGAACTGAGAGTTTAGTAAAAGGGGTCATATTATTCTGCTCCCCAAGCCGCTTCTAACAACATTAAGAGCGAAGAAAATGTAACCAGCAGTACATGGGGCCTTTAAAGTATATTTCTGGTCTTGATAACAGAACTACAGTCAACGTGAGGGATATTATGCAGTTATCAAAGTAAATGTCAAGTAGAACACCACTCTCCAGCTGAAACAAACTTTTTTTTGGTAACCTCTTCCTTTGAAATTATTTAGACCAGGGATGGGCAAAATGCAGCCTGGGAGCCACATGCGGCCCTTCCTGTCTCTCAATGTGGCCCACATGTTAATTCTGCATATCAAAAAAATTGTAAACATGTAGGAAAAATAAAACATTGAATATCAAAATATTTACATAATAACCAAATTCCTTGCAAGAAATTAGTAAATTGGATATCATCAAAAATCCAATATCATGCTTTCATACTACATGTATTCTTATAAATAGAAAAAGAACTATGCATTAAATGTGTTGGAAAAATAGTTGATATTGTTTTTTTACGCTGAGAAAGTGTTTCTAGTTGGCTGGAACTATATGTTAAGCTCATTTAATTAAGTCTCACTACATGCATTGTCACTTAAAATTGAATGTTGGTATTGTTGATTTGTAGAAAAGCTCTTTTAGTTTAGTCAAGCATTTGCATTAAACATGAGCATACAGCTGTTTGTAGAGTGGCCCTCTGACTGAGTGGCCTTTTAGGTGGCTGAAGTTGCCCATCCCTGTTTTAAACCAAACACATTATTTTCTTTAGTTCTTAAGGTCTTTGGTTCTTCTGTAATTATGCTCTTAATGACTAAACCATTATGCATCCACATACAGACTGCGCCAACAGTCACGTTCTATGAACTGTATAGTAAAGATACCTCAATCCTTTTGATAAAAAAACTGGAGGTGAAATTTGTTTACTTGGTAATATGAAATAATTACATCACTTACACTCTGTAACAAAGTTAAAGCTCATAAACATATTACCTTTTATTTATTATACCACTTTCACTGTTTTGTCTGCTGAATTGAATTCATAGTTTTATAGTTATTCTGTCGATAATTTTGTTAGTTCACATAAATGTACGAGTAATGAATGAGTCATTTCATGGTGAAGTTTGTGTCTTACTTTAATCTCATCCTGAGTCAGTTCATGTGCGTAGAAGTTGAGCCCTTGTTCTCTTAATGGGAAGAGCCTGTTGAGTAAAAAAGAAATAATACATTATTATACATTTAAAAGAAATAACAAAACTGCATGTTCATTAACTGAGTAGAATTTTAAGAATGTACACATGTGCCCATGTAAGCTCTGCAATTCATACAGTCTGATGTGCTGCATTTCCACACAGCAGCCCGGGTTATTTCGGCTAAAACTGTCGGTACAGGTGTTTCTACTGTCAAATAAGGTTAAGAGATACCCAAAATAACCCATCTGTGCTGTCCTACTTTTGGCACCCCTCTGAAGGGGAACTTTTCTCAGTATTTGAATCTTGAAAGATGCATCTGTAAATCTTAAATATCCCTCCTGTATAATCTGATAACAAGTGGTAAACTTCAGTGCTAACTATGAATGTGACCCAACACACCCTGAGGACAGATTAGGGATCTGTCTGCATGAACACATACAGTTTAACTGATCTTAATTGTATTATGTGGTTGATATTAATAACATGATGGGACAAATGGAGGCAAGGGACACCAACCCTTTTCAGTTAAGTTACCAACTGCCGTAGTGCCCCAGGAAGTCAGCTTGCATCTCCCATGCTACAATCCAACTTCCAAGTATGTTTTGAATTGAACCAATCACTCTCCGGTCCCAAGCTCAACAGTTCATTGACTGTTGGACTGATGTTGGACTATGAAGCAGGGTAAATTCATCCAGAGCTTATCATTATTATCAACGTTATTTTATTGTGATCCAGTTTCGAGATCATTTTATCACCCAGTTTTAGACAAAATTGGGGTGAAAAGCTGTTAAATTGAGCTGCTAGCCCCTTGGCTCAAGGGTTTTTATTCCCAAATCATTTTACTTTGCTGCACATATAACACACATAGGCAGGAAAGTAAGATTCTACTGCAGGTTGTCCCTGAAGACTTAATGATAATGTATTGTGTTATTGAACATCATTAACTTGGTATCTAAATTCCAAATCTGATAATTCACCATATTGATGCACTGTTTTAACAAGGTCACAGATCAAACTGAATGTCCTGAACAGAGAACAGAAAACTTGCATGTATTTGGAGACTCAGTGTTATACTTGAGAGGACAGAGAACTTGCTTTTTCTTTAGTTTTTTTCATTTTAAGTGTATGCCTATTGGTACCACAGGGGATCAGCAAGGAGGAAGGGTGGAGAACTGACTGAGAATAAAGGCTAAAAGGTGTAAAGGCAAAAAGGTTTAGCAAAAAGGCAATAAAAATCCATTAAAATACATTCACCATTCAGGAAGTCCAGCTGATAAATTTCTTACCATATTTACAGTGACATTAATGAACCTGCTTCACATTACTGATCTCATTTGAAAATGTCATTTTCTCTTACAGCGTATTTCCTGTCATTAACAAAAGCTGTCATTTACAGAAGATCAGTGTATTCATGAGGTGACAGAAGCAGACGTATGAAAAGTCTCACCACTGAATGTAGGTGTGATTGTGCTCCAGTTTGTCATAATCGCCTCTCCACTTTGTCAGAATCTCCTCGATGTAGATACCTTCGGAGAGACGGGGGATAATTAGCTGTCACACACACATTTCCAGTGTGTACTTGTGTCCTCTATCTGTGTGTGTATGTATGAATGAGTGTGTTCAAACACTGGATCATTTCACTAAGCTGCTGGTCTCTCCCAGTCAAACACGACCTTCAGCCAAACAAAACTCACTAAGCCAGAGTCGACGCAGCGGCAAAATCAATATGAAGAGTGTGAGAGCTCCAGTGGATGGTCAGCTGATCAATCTGTGGATCCATGAACTGAAGAATCTTACACAGCATGTTTAATCAGTACATAATAAATACGGTTTCATAAAATGAAAACACTCTGGATGTACTTTAAAGGGATAGGTCAGGATTTTTGAATTGAGGTTGTACGAGGGACATGGCATTAGCCTGAACACTACCCACACTGACATACATCAGCTCTTCATCTGTACTGAAATAGTCAGCACGGAAGCTAGGGCTATACATTGCTGCAGATGGTGTGACTGAATCTGCATAATTTAAGAATTTTGGGTGAGAACAAGCTTCGGGTAATAACATACCTTAAACAATTTACTCATGACGACTTACTTTTCCACCTCCAAGCCACTTTGTTTCAGAACTACTCTGATAAAATGCACAGCTAGTGTGTCCTTCTGCCAGGAGCGCACAGATCGAAATGGTCACCCACAATTATAAAAACTGATCAGATTCCTTGGCACTGTCTTCAGCAGTGTATAGACCTAGCTTCTGTGCCAACTATTTTGGTATTTTCAGTGTGGCTAGTGTTCAGGCTAATCCTGTGTTCTTCATACAACCTCTCTTTTAAAATCCTGAAATGTCCCTTTAGACAATGATTTACTAAACAGGCCAATTTAAAGCTTCATTTCAGATTACAACAATCAAAGTTTTCTTTATTATAACCTTTAATTAGACCATATTTCATTCAACAAACCCATTTAGTAAACTTTGGGTTCTCCATTTAGAGATATTATTTATTGCACGCTACTCAGGCCTAATTTTGTTGCTTTTAATATCTTAAAGATGCTTTTCTGGTCTTGGTAAGTGAATTGTGCAGTGGAAACACCTTGAAATGTCCAGATGCACATCTGAGTTTGTTTTACTCTCCTTACAATCAAATTAACTTCCCCCACAACAGCGGTTGTTTTCATCCTATCAAGTCTTCCTGTTGCGCGCCTGTCGCAAAGGATCATGTAATCAGCCCTCCCCACTCATCTCAGTGAATGACAATTCACTGCAGCGTTCGGACATCACTTACTCAGAGGGGGGCCGCGAGGAACTTACCCGATAAAGTCTGGGTCAAAAACTTGTCTGCATTAAGTCAAAATAATTTCAGTGGTTTTTTTTGCTTGTGACTGGGGTTTAAGTCTTGAAAAACAGAATTGTTACATCTTCATGATGCTAATTGTTTGCAACATTTTCTTTAAAAACTGCTCTGCAACAAACCTGCAGGTGGTTTTACCAACAAAATGATATGAAAATATCCTGAGGCTTCTAAACCTGAGGTGCTTTAATTCCAACTTCCCCAACAAGCTTGAAGTTCCAAACCCTATCCTATCATTACAAAGACACTCTAGTTGTCACAGCCTAATTAATTGTAAGTGTCTGCGCTGACTTCCTGACGTTTGAGCGAGGCTGCAGGCCCCATGGCACCATTTTTGGTGAATGATATGAAATACAGTTTGAGTTTGTGCATTGCAGTTTTCCAACTGCAACAGGTCTACAGCAAGAACATATCAGATAATTTGACAGGATGGGTAGGGCTGTGGGGTACATGCCAGTACAGTTGAAAAATCTATGGACAGAGCATGCTGGATTAAGGCTCGTGGCACCATGGACTTGGACTTAGGGCAGCAAGTAGGACACACCCAGGCTGGACAAACTGTTCAGGCTCTGTGGTCGGCATGAAGCTGGACTCTCTGGTGACGTTGGCAGGGAAGAGAACTCTAGACAAACTGCTGGACATTTTGGACGATGCCAGTCATCCTCTGTACACCATCATCATCAACCAGAGGAGCCTGTTCAGCCCAAGACTGCTCCTTCACAAGTTCAGGAATAACAGACTGAAAAACTTCTGTCCCTCAGGCCATCAGACTGTACAACTCCTCACTTGGGGGGGGAGGGGGAGTGACAGGAAGACTGAAGACAGAAAGGAGCAGTAGCCTGTAGCCTTTTCACCGTGTACTGCTATACAATCTACTGGAATCTTAATTTCCCTGAGGGAGTCTCCCCAAGGGATTAATAAAGTTCTATCTAATCTAATCTTTTTTTAAGAAATCACCTTGAGACCAGTCTTTTTTAATAATAACTCCTACTTTTAAAGATCATTTATTGATCAATATTGAAAATACTCAGAAGCTAAATGAGTACAATCCTGACTTATTGCAGCATGAGTGTTTGATCTCACCATCAGGGACCAGAGGGATCTTGTTCAGGTAGAAGCGCAGGTTTCGATACTCGTTGGGTTGTCGGGACTTTCTGTAGTTCTACACAAAGAGAGAACAAACTGGATGACTACAACAGTCAGAGAGGAAATCTGCATTGTTTGGCCGCTGTTTTAATGTGTGAGCCTCTGTGTGGGCATGTACCGGATAGCTATGACGGTATTTGTAGAGATCCCTGGCAGCGTAGAAACTCCTCTTCATCTTTGGAAAAGACTCGGGGGATCCAGTCAGCTGAGAGGACGGAGGAAAGAAAGGAAGGGAGAGAGAGAGAGATGGAGGAGGATGAAGAGAAAATGAAAAGAGACAGTGGGTTAAAATGCAAACAAAACCATCCTGTGTTTTACCAGATTCAGAGAAGCACTCATCGTCTTTTCAGCTGAATGAAAAGCTCTGACTCTGCTCTGAGGTCGAGGGATGTCAGCGCGCTTCTCTCTAGCAAACAAGGACAAATCACATCTGTGCTGCCGAGCAATTCCAACAAAAGGAGGCAAGAAACCAGATCTGATCTCTAATAAAATCTGGGTCATGTTCATTTTCTGATTCCAGGAGGCTTGGAGTGTAACCCAATTACATGTATGCTTTATGGTGGACG
Source organism: Cetoscarus ocellatus (assembly GCA_037902135.1). Taxonomy (NCBI): domain Eukaryota; kingdom Metazoa; phylum Chordata; class Actinopteri; order Labriformes; family Labridae; genus Cetoscarus; species Cetoscarus ocellatus. The sequence continues at coordinate 268,157 of JBAMNC010000050.1, read as the reverse complement.
GTATATTAAATGAGGATTCGACCGCTTTTGAGCCTTTTTTACATATTTTGTGTGGGTCTGGACATCCCACATGTACAAAATGATTTGAAAACACTTTAAGAAGATTGCTTCAGCCAGCAGCATGGACTGGGCAATAATGACTGCAACATAATCACTGCATAATAAATGTGCCTTATCAAAGTGCACATGCTTCAGTCTTTTCTTGTCCCTGAGAACATTATACTGAGTTTCTGCAAAGATAAAATATTTCTAATAAAACTGGATGCTTTTTGGCTACAAAGAAATAGTTGTCTTGCCATAAAATCAACCATTTTAACTTAAACAACACACCAGTGAACGGCTGCCTTCAATCTTTTTAGTTCGTTGAGGGACGTCTATGCTTTACATGGTGATGATCAAACACAATGAATCATCGACTTTAACGTAAATTCAACTGCCACTTTAGGCAGCTTAAGCTAAAGAAATGTTGAAGTTTTGTATTTCAAATCTCATCATCGATATCAGGTCCATATAAGAAAACATAAGCCATCGCTCAAACATCTGCTATCAGCAAATGAATGTGGGAAGAACAGACATCAGATCTTACCTGTTTTGTTAAACTATTTTAAAGCCAACATCTGCTGATTTAGAGAAGATTATTTTAACAGGGCAGTAGAAATGTAACCTGACACACCGGAAACACATTTCAAAATAATTTATAGCATGTATTTCACTAGTCACTTTTAGATTGTGCAGATCTGATCCCTCTAAGAGAAAGGTTTTACAGGGTAGCTGGTCTACAAGATCTTTTTAACAGAGTCAAAGCAGAAGTAATTTTAGAGTTTTTGAAAGTGGCTAGACTTTATATACATTTATAAGTTGCTTATTCTGGATCAAAAATGTCTGTGTAATTTGCTTTTCGCCATGAAGATGGCCTTAGTTGCCGACATGGCGTTAAACCTCTATTCATCCATCCATCCATCCTTATTTCACTAGTCCACCAGGCAACAACTCACAGAAAGCGTTAGGGCGAGGGCAGAACCTCTCAAAAGCAAATGTGGAAGATGATGGACAAACATTCTGTCAATCAAACTCATTACAGGCCAATCAGCTGTTGTGGTAGGTGGGCACTTCTGCCCTGGAGGCATGTACAGGAAAAACCCTGAGCCATTTTGTACCTCAACCTCTTGGAAAATATCTTTTCTATCAAGAAATGCTTTCAGTGTTGTTATTATTTATTCTTTAATAAAGTAATGCTGTCCAGTCAAAAAAACTGCTACTGAAGCTGTTTTACATTGCAGTGCAGCTGGATCAGTCTGTTTTCACGTCTGTAATCAGGCAGATCCATCTTGCCAAGCTCCAATCAAGCAGGAAGAAGTGAAGCTACGAGTAAGATGGCAGCAGGAAGTGACTGCACATAGAGAGCTATCATTGATGCTAACAGCTTCAGTGGCAGTTTTATTAAATCTGGACCGCATTTTTTATCAAATAAAAAACAAATAATACACAACACAAGACATTATTGGTGTTTTCTTTGTTTATGAAAAGAGTTCATTGTTAATATTGTTATGGTCATATGTTAAAATTGGAAACAAGCAACATCTTTTATATGCTGTCTCTGCATTGATGCAGAATAATCTATATTTATATTTAAGGAATATATATATTTTTTTTTAAGTGGGGTTGTGTGGGGTACATGGCATGATGCTATACATTGCTGTACATGGTGCCAAACTCTGGGTAATTAAAGGAATCCAGGAAAAAAACAAGCCACAACTAAAAAGCACTCAGAGAGCGCAAACAACCACAAGGTAGCTCACATATTGCTGTTACATGTATAAGCAATAGTTCCACGATAAAGTTCATCATAATATGGCGACCATCCTTGACCATGAAATCATTATTAGTTAGACAGTTATTGAGCAAAAACGATCATTCGCTAATGGCAGTTATCTGGATCACCACCAAAATCTCATGATTTTTAAGTTGGGACATTACCAACATCTCCTGAAAATTTCAGCAAAATTTGTCCAGTAGTTTTTTGCGTAATCTTGCAAACAAACAGACAAACAAACAAACACAGCCAAAAACATAACATTCTTAGCAGGGTAAAAACAGCTTGGGGTGATCACACACTACAAACAGTATGTTTACATCCACTCACTTTTGCACTGCCAAACTGCTTTGATTAGGCAATACTTAAGACAGCCTGCGTGTCCCTCCACCAGCACTGTAAGAATCAAATTACTGTTTTCCTTGAATTTTGCTAAATACACAAATAACACTTCATCCCAAATAATTATGTATGTGATTATCAGGAGCTGTGAATGCAGTCATGCTTGTGTACGAGGTACTGGTCAGTGGGTAGACTTGTTAATTCAAAACCTCCTCAGTCTTTTCATAAACTGTTGTTACCAGGCAGCGCAGGCTCTCCTCTTCATCTGAGCTGCACAGATGTTGAAATATGAAGAAGGTTGTTCCTGGTGTCTCCATAAATAATAAAAACATCTATAGTGGCTGCATAGTACATCTGCTGGGAACATAAACAAGTGGTTGTCATGGTTTCACCTTCTTTTTCATGGACTCAAGTGCCAACCACATGCATACCCCCACCTGCTGTACCAGACTGTGTACATACTGTATGTAAGAGTGCCCTGGTACAAAGAGAAAGGACTATTGTGAAAGCAGGCAAGCAGAGGGAGAGGCGAGGGCTCATGCAACGCAAAAAACAATTAAACCTTTACACAAGAACAGGCTTAGACCTTAAACTTTAACAAAAGCAGCACAGTTTCCCAAAACCAAGCTTGAAATTGAAGACAAACAGACTTGTAAGAGATTCAAGACACTCAAGCAAAAGTGTCAATGTGAGGAACAGTTCTTGTTATAGCGCCATTATAACCTGCTGGTTTTAATAATCTGACACAGTGAGGAGTAATCTAATACCCAAACTGGGACACGGGACAATTATGATCATCATCAGGCAGGAGTCTAATGAAATATTTTATTCTATCATAAAGCAGCAGGCAGATGGTGTATCTTTAATTGGAAAAGCATTATGGGAACAACTAATTAGCCCTTAAAAAGATGTTTACAGTGTATATCATTAATCTAATTCAGGCACCACATGCTGGTACTGAAAAACAGCTCCCCATAAGTGTACTCTAATTCAGTGCTTCAAATAATGCGTATTCTATTGCTTGCAGCCTCACATCAGTTGTGTAGAGCATTAAAGTAAAACGCTGCCTGGTGGACAAAATGTAAAATCAAGGGCTTCAACAGAGGCAAAGGAAGTTAACAAGAGCAACAATGTATTTGTGAATAAACACAGTTATTAAAAAAATAGTTAAATGAACAAAGTTTGACAGCATATATGAAGTATTTATCCAACGTTACCTTCAGTTATTAGGATGTTTATTTCAAATGGACTGCACACTGTCTAATTTGCTCAGATAAGTTGGCCTTTTTGCCAGTTTCACCCACCTTTCCAAGCACGGCTGACTTATTTGTGTAATTAAGACGGTGTCAGGAGAATTTCTTAGAATTTAATCGATTCCCCGTAATAAGCTGATATTTTCTACAAAGATGATTTTTGCTATGATTTACTAATGCAAACCTATTTGTGAAACTTAGACAGTGCTCTCTCTCTCGGTTAACAATACTGTGCAAATTGCTGCACAGTTTAAAGAAGTAGTTCGCGTTTTTTTTGAAGGGGTGTTGATTGAGGCTCATGGTATTAGTAAACAGGATTACCTCTTAGCACCCTGCTAGCTTTGTCCCTGAAGAGGGATAGCCTGGTATTGATGCAAGGCCATATATAGCAGTAAATGGTGCCACAGTAAGATTCTTTGCAGCGTTTCACTTTCCCTTGACAAAGCACCTTTTGTATGTTGCAACACTGGGGTTATGTATCCCTCTATCAGCTGGTCAGGTCATCACTTCCTTCACTAAATCTGAACAAAAAATAGTGATTTTGTTTTAAGTGACAACGGCATACCTTTATTCATGGGCACCAGAGGTTACTTTATGAACATGATTACACAGAGGATGAACAGGTAGAAAGAGGGATAGAAAAACTGTTGTGGAAACTCAGGAGCAGGACAGATCACAAGTTACCTGGTGATGCAGACGCATGAACTGTGAGTCCATGCTCACAAACCAGCCGGCCCATTACTGTCACGAGTGGGACCCAGTAACACGGCTTCTCCCTGACCTTTCAGCAGAGCTCTTTAATTCTGGTGAGTCTTTTAAAGGTGGTTTGTGGAGAAATCCAAACTTTGGCCATTTTTTACCTTACTGTAGCGTCTAGCGAGTTCTGTATTTCAATTAAATTTACAAGCATGGCCTCAAAAAACCTCAAAAAACCTGAACTATCCCTTTAAATAGAAGAAACATGTAGGCAATGTTTGAAAAAAAAAAGTTTTTCCCTCATTCCTTGCCAGATCCACCCACTTTTCCAAATGTGACCAACTTGTTTGAGCATTTGAGTGTACAGTTATGTAAATTTCTAAGCAATATACTCATACCTTCATAATAACGTTATTTTCCTGTTTGTTTTAACCTTACGTCCCATCTTGGAGACTGTTCTCTCTCCTATTCAGTCGAGGTTTCCAAAATTAATTTGGCATTCAAATTTAATCTAATTCATAAAAAGAACCAGATTCACTTCAGAAAGTCTTTAAATTGATTTTTTACACCTATTTTGAAGATGCTTCTGTACTGTTGTAATCTGCTGATACAATCATTGTTAAGGTATGAGCTGTATAGCCTGGACACATGTATTGTGATTTTTTTGTGTTTAAGCAAATTATCCAGCCAATGGGTGCACAGCAGACAGAAGCGGATCCTGAATCAAACACCCTCAAAACAAACGTATTGAAAATTGTAAAATCAGTTGGAATAGGAGATCGATTTTGAATTGAACTGTGACCTCCAGAACCGTAACCAAATAGAAGTGTGACCTCCTGGGAGATTTACACTCCTACTGAAGGACTGCATGATTAAATGCACTTTGTCTAAACTGCACAAATACTGTATATTGACAAAATTTGGAAAAGTAGGTTTTTCTTGTTCCCTGCCAGTTCCAACAACTTTTCCAAATTGTTGCCAACGTATTTGTGAAATTTCATTCCTAACTGAGGTACATTAATGAAGAACAAAATGTCATAAAACTTTAGACCTTGGATCTCCTGTTCATCACAATAATCTTCACACATGAATGAACAAAAAACCACAATCAACACATCATTCCGGTCATTTTTTGACCGAGGGGACTGTCGGCAAAGTCTGGCTGTGCTTTTTCTGTCTGTCTGTCTGTCCTGTCTTTTATGAGTCTGTTGAGGAGTTGCCAGGTGAAAAGATAAGACACGTTCTGCTCAATTAAATGCACAATGCTCATACAGCAAAACAGAATATACTGTCAAATATTATTCCAATATGTAAAGAACTAACTGAGTTGATAGCAAAGACTGAAAAACTGCCCTCTCCTGCAGTGTCAACTAATTCAAACATCCTTGATCAAATAGGGACAGGGACTGTCCAAAATCAGGACATATTACTGTTTTAAGGACATGTATGGGGGACACGGGACACAAAGCCTGAAGATAAGACAGTTCCTGCAAAATAAGGTTGACTGGTCACTATGACAGGAAACCAAGTGGGAAAGGGAGCCCTGAAGAAGAAGGAGCTAGAAAGCTGTACTCACACCTATGGCGAATTTCAGTTTGTTTCACAGTGAAATACGTTACAAATAAATATGATATTTGCACTGTTCGCATCACAGATTTGTGGGAAAATTGGGATGTGAAAATTATGCCTCTGTCACCCCTTCACATTTCCATCACAGGCAGGCAAGTTATTGTCAAAAATGTGGAAAACTGCCCTTTCTCGCACTCTTTGCACATCCTTGAAAAAATTCTTGGATGCACATCCAGACTCGTATGACCAAAATGTAATCACCTCTCTCTTCTCCCATGACCAACATTACGTGAAAATATCATTGTAATCTGTTTGGAACTTACCGAGTTAATAGAAAGACTGGAAAACTGCCCTATCTTGCAGTATTAACAAATCCAAAAATTCCTTGATCTGCATCTGGACTCAGATCACCACGAAAATCAAAACGGTTGGTCTTTGGTCCATTTCAAACCTGTCCTGAAAATTTCAGCAAACCCTGTTCAAAACCTTCTCAGTTAGCTTATACATAACCTCCTTTGGGGCGGTTATAAATAATAAAGACTGTGAAGAATGAAGACTTGTTATTATTTTTTTTTAGATTATGGTTATTTTCTTATCAAGTGCCTGGATCACTTTGTAAAATTTGTCCCCTTTTAAAGTGAGAACATTAATATGGCCCTCGTAACCAAACATTCCCATCCCTGCGCTAACTGGTGACTCTCCTCATGCTGGTCCCTCGGCCTCCTAAGGGCTCAGTCCGCCCCTGTGCAGCAGCGTGTGTCGGCTGCTCGGTGCCCTCTCTGTGTCCTGGTCAGGGCTCAGTGCTGACGGCCTCTGCTGACGGCACATTTTACCCACCATGCACCGGTTTCATCCCCACACTGTCGTCATAAAAACACCTTAAGCACGGTCCCGGTACCTGCGGTGAAGAGTCCCCGACGGCCCGCTCGCTCTCCGCCGGGCTGACGGTCTCAGAGATCCCGCTGTCATCCTCCGCCGCCGGCTCGTCGCTCTCGGAGTCCGACCCCCACGTCGAGTCGCATTCCTCCACGGTGCTCGGCTCCTTGAAGCGCCAGCTGCCCAGATTTCCCATCTGAGAACATGCAGCTCCTTCCCTCTTCGACTGTCCTCAGCTTTGACAGAATGTCTACATTATTTAACCAGCAGCCTGTCTCTGTGTCCACACGGTGCTGGACTCACATTGCCCGTACGGAAGCTTTTAAATGGCAGAAAAAGGGAATTTCCACATCAGCAGCGATGATGCGTGTTTCCTGTGAGGGGTGATAAGTGCCACCAAGAGGGAGGAGGTGGCCTTAAAGCTGCAGGGGGTGTACGTTTACGTAAGAATGTAACCTTGATGGACGCCTGGAAATTTAATTCATTAAATGTCTCGATTATAACACGCACTTTTTTGCTTTTAAACAAGCTCTAATTTTTTAGTACAAGCAAAATACTTAAAATATTTAATCTCGCCAACATCATCATTGCAACACATCTAAAACAAAAAGCCAAAATATTTTTTTTTTCTGCGAAACATTCCCGCCAAACTTGCATAATTCTTATTAAGAGGACTGTTAAACTGTTCTAATCAAATATTTTGGGTCTTAATTAGTTTAACTTTGTGTAATCATCGTTTAATTCTGGTGTTACCACTCACTGGCACACAAAGGTCTGCCATCTTGTGAGCAAGGGGACGCAAAATAGCTGCGCTGTGATTGGTCAAAGACATCAGCATGTTGATAGCTACTCTTTGATTGGTCAGTACTGTACCACTGAGCATGCTCGGGCAGAAATCGAGTAATTGTGAAGCAAAAGGTGTTTCCGCATCCGTTTGAGGGAGAGAGAATCGTGTATTTGTTGTGAAAATACTGAAATTTCATCGATTAAAACTCTGAATAAAGGTAATTTTCGAGTTGTCTGAGAGAGTAAGGTTTGGGCAAAATTTGGGTGCGTGTTGTATTCAAGTACAGTGTTTTTTCAGGCACAAATCTTGAAAATATGGGGTGTCTGTTATAATCAAGACATAACGGTAAATGGAGTTTTATTTTGCAATGTTTTCAAAATAAAACTTGGGTTTTCAAATAATAACATCTCTAAATACAATTATGCAGTGTTAATTTTGACAGCACTTTTTAATTTTGTTTTAATTATAGTCCTTTGCCGAAAATATCTTTTAGTTTTAGTCATAATTTAGTCATCTACATTGTATTAATTTTCATCTACTTTTAGATAAAATTGGATAAAATTAAACATCTAATAACCCTTTATTGAATGTTAGTAAAGTTTGAAAGTATAAATAAATAGAAACAAATTTAACTTCTGTGTGAAATACAATCACCTTTATTTTGGCTACCTGGCAGAGCATCTCAGTTACAATACCAGAACTGACAACAAACTGAACCTGCTCTACATGAATATATCAGTAAAGAGAGTAGCTCTGATTGGATCGCTCCGCAACTTATCCCACCACCATGAAACCAAAACAGCTGTGATTGGATATATTCCTAACTTGTCTCTACTTTCCACATGACCAAATTAGGTCTGATTTGATTACGTCTCTGTCAAACATTTTGGTCTATTTTCTTTCTCAGTTTTTGTCCCTGTGCACTTGTTTTTATTAGTGACTGTCTAGTTTTCGTCAGAGGGAAAAAAGTTGTTGATGAAAATATATGATGAAAATAATTAGTCAACAAAATTAAAATTGCAATTATGTAGCTACAGGGACAAATATCTACAGCCATGCTGTCCAATTCAAGGCAGAGACACTTTATAGAGCATAGAATTTCACAATGCTTACAGAGTTCAAAACAAAGATATTATGACATAAAATTTGCAAAAATAGGACAATAAAATATAAAACATTTGAGAATTTCAAGGTAAAAAGAAAAATACATTATAAAAAACAAATACAAATTTAATTAAAAGAACAGAGGAGTAAAAAAAGAAGAAAAAAAAGGAAACAGAACTTATGAAAAGGAATTTGTAAATAAAAATGTGCAAACGTAGTACTTGTCATTAATATCTATGTGACATTTCAACTTCTCTTCAATTTTCATAGAAGTGTATTGAAAAATTGACCAGTTTTTCAGACTTCAAAATAGGGACACTTTAATTTTCTAATGAACCAACATGAATGAGCTCAAGATTCGATTTAATTTTTCATCAGTGCACTCTTTAATAGCAAGAAGCAGATCAACAATCTAACTTTTAAAATAAAATAAAAAACTATATCAGTTTAAAGACAAGGTAAGTTAGAATACGGCCGGTGCTCACGATGACTGGTGGCAAGAACAGGGTGTAAATATATAATGATAAATATGAAGGTGCTGCTTATAATTTTTTTTAACCTTTATTTAACCAGATAAAAAATATCATTGAGATCAAGATCTCTTTCACAAGGGTGACCTGGCCAAGAAGTCAGCAGCACACATCATGAAAGAACATATTGAATTGTTGCAATATACAATAAGTTAGAATAATTAATACTGATAGAGGGGGAGGAAAGTGCATTTATGTGTCACAGAGAAGACTCCCTGAAGCACAGTACAGATGTTTATGGTTATATCAAAAGTAAAAGAAGCTTCATGCTTGTCGTGATTTACTTTGTTATATTGTTCATTAGACAATAATTCAGCTATTAACAAAGAGTTAATGCTCATATAGCTATAAAAGGGAGATTCACCTTCAGTATTTTGTTTTTGACACATTTATAGCCCACGTTTAATAAAGCTCTGTTTTAGCTCCTTGTTGCTAGCAAAGTGCTACACTAAGAGTATTAACTGGTGACTGTCAGCCAAGATCAAACGTTCAAGATGGTTTTAGTAAAAATGTCCCATTATTGATGATTTTATTGAACTCTATCTAATGTGTATTACTGCCCTCGTACTTATAAAAAATGTTAAAACAGCTCTACCATAAAAACAATAAACACAATCCTCTGAAGTCATCAGTAAGCACACATAGTTTTTAAACCATCACACTCAGGATTGCATTGGACATTATTACATAAAAATATTTGATCAATTTTAGTAATTTATGTTCTGGACAAGTCAGCAAAGTATCAGAGAACTCTTCGATAAGTTTGTGTACATGACATTTTCTTTATTGTCATCATCAACAAAAACTACGGTTAAAAACTCTTCCCACAATGCTGAGGATTAGCCTGTCATTGTAAGACACTATAATAAACTATTTTAAACACAAGAGAAGGCACCAAGCTTGTCCACATCTACATGATAGGCATTAAACTCAAACTATTGCTGTCAGACTTTGTGCCACCATTTAGGCTCCTCCTACAAATATGAATACTGACAGTTTTAATAATGTAATTATAACATGATTGTAACAAAATTATTGGTATTTCAAATTATTATTATTACAAAGTGATTTCTGTTTTATTGGTTCATCAACCTGTAACAAGGAAAAAATTCCCAAAAATAATCGAGAAAACAAAAGAAAACAAAACAAAACAAAACTGAGGACACATGCATTTGAACAAATTGACAATTTAGGGTTTCTTTCCAAAAATAAACTCAATAATAAAAATAGATTGTCACAAAAATACATCAGAATGGAAGAAATGAAGCTTTTAAAGCTCTGAATTCTCCGTGAGGACTGTCATCTGCGTTGTGGCATGAATAACTCTTCATGCTTCTCAGCCTGCCTGTATGTGGCATTAATCATCTCTCATACATAATCCCAGTAACAGCAGCATCAGGACCAGAGCTGAGTCACGTGACCACAGGACAGGAGGAGGGGATGTACCCCGCTGGGATTATCAATGTCACTCCACCAACAAAAGAGAAACTGTACAAGTGATCTTTTCTAAAGTCTAACATTTATCTTTAATTGACTTTAGTGTTGTCTGCTTAAAATAGACATGAAACCTGCTTTGGTGATACACTTTAATTTATTTTTTATTGATTTCCTTGTAACTTAAAGATAAAAATATAGCCATACAGAATACTAGCCTGTGACAAGGATATGCTTCAGTTTCACAATATATTCTGAGTTTTTGCCTTTGTTTCTGTTCTCTTTTTCACTGAAACCCACTTTTCTCGGTTAAAATATCATTTGATTTTTGTCAATTGAGTGATACTTAAACTTCCCCTGTCTGGAAAACCCAGTTTTTGTTTCCCATTTGTGCGCCTATTTCAGACACTGTGGTTTTGACCCTCATATACCGGTGAATTGGACTGTCCCTCCTAGGACCAGCACGTTTGCTATTACCTGTTCCCATAATTCTCTATGGATCTAAGTCTGCTATATTGTCAAACTTCTTTAAGCAAAATTTTCTTCCTGTGGCTGAAATTCTTCTCAGCACTTAAACTGAAATTAAGTGGAGTCCTTACTACTCATTCCTGCAGACATTACCGTTTTAGCAAATGTTTTAACTCAAAATTGTTGGTTCAACGAAAAATCTGATTCTTCTTACAATTTAACAAGAAAGATTTCATTACTTTAAAATTTGTGAGAGTAGATTTGGAGATTTGGGTTGTTGGATTCCGAGTTAAAAGGTCCCACTCCCCGGAGATGATCCTCCCATCCTCAAAGTGGGGTAAGAGGCAGGACGTAGTAATCTGAGTCCTGGAAGGGCCCTTTTCACCAATCTTCTGGAACAGGAATGATTTCAAGCTGGAGTCCCACTTCTCTGACACCAATTTGTTGTGGGAAAAACTTGTTTATGTTCCCCAGAAAGGTGAAATGAAGGATCTTGAACCAAATACTGCCTTTATGAGTCTTTATTACAATAGAGGAAAATTACAATCTTGAGAGAATGGAGACAATCAGAATGATCAGAGAAGGGCTGTCCATCAGCTCAGAAGAAAGTCTGACACACAACATGGAGTCACATTATTTTAAAGACATGGGTGTGTTTATGGAGTGTATGTGTGTGTATGCGAAGTGTGCCTGTGAGGTAAAAGTGTTTGTGTTTATAGTGTGTGTGTATGTGAAGTGTGCCTGTGAGGTAAAAGTGTGTGTGTTTATGGTGTGTGTGTATGGCCTATGCCAGTGCATGTGAGTGATATGTATGAGTGCTTGTGAGTTCTCACGGGAATGTGGGTGTGAGAAACATAACATACAAAGAGTTTGAGACATCTCAGGAACACTGAACATAAACAGTTGATATCTGGAGACGTGGAAAACAGATTCCCAAAAGCTAGGGTTGAACAAGGTCAGGAAGTCTGGGCCTCTGCATATCCATGTGTCCCCCACTCTCTCTATTCTATGAAGAACATACTGACATTTATGACTTAAGGTCATAGGTGATGTGTGAACCTAAGGCTAGAGCTGACAGGAACAAAAAAGACCATATGTGTCACATTATAAGTGATTAAAAGCATCTAAACATATCAGACACTCATGAAAATCTGAATCTGAGAAGCAGACTTCTTTGGAAAAGAAGGGTCTTCAAATTGTTATTTAAGTCAGATTTATGATGAGCATCAAAGACTAAAAAAAATAATTAAATGATCATTTGTTCATTTTCAGCTCATTTTACAAATCAGGTGTGAGAACAACACTGCTGTCTGCAGTCTCTCTTAACAGACTGATGATCTCCAAAAATGTCAACCTGCATTCACGGTGCACTGGCGTCACACATCCATTCATCAACCACTCTGCTCTGATTATCATAAATAACAATTAATATCAGCAAATTGGGTCACCTTCCAATCTGAGGATGATCTTGTGAATAATTGTTCTCTCACACTGGCTTTTAATCCTCTAGATATCAACAAATCTTTATACTCAGATTCATTTATTAAACTGGTTCTGCACATCACAGTATGATATATTGTGTTATTTTTTAACACATTCAAATAAAAGTGACCTGCTTCTTTCAGTGTGTTTTTCTCTTTCTTCACATCGTTGCAAACATTTTTCAAAGTTTATATTTTTATTGTGTTCCCTTGGAGCACATGGAGATGCCATAATAGTTGTATTTTTTTTTAGGTGAAGACAAAGTTATTACTGATTCAAGTCGTGATTCTGATTCCAGTGTCCCCACCTGTGAGCTCTAACCTGCACCTGTGCTTCTTTTCACAGCAATAAATACTGTTTCTGACTTCTTTTTTTGTACTGTAATAAAATGTCATTACTTGCATGGGTTATTTTCCTTTTTTTTTTCATTTCAAACTTGTACTTTTTGTACTTCTGTTTTTGACCTTCACTCTTTAAATAGTTACTATTTTAATGTCTATAGGTACTAAATATGGGAATTTATTCAAGTCAGAAGAAGAACCTAGTAAAGGTTATGGTAAAGTAAAAAAAACAACAACAACAAGAACCATTATATACCTCAATTAAAGTTTGGGGATGTTATTTTGGTTGATTATTTCTCCCCTTTAAAAATACCAATGGGTGGCACAGCAAGTAGTGCACGTGCCCCACAGCAAAAAGATTATAGTTTGACTCCCCTTGTTGATCACGGTCTTTCTGTGTGCAGTTTGTATGTTCTAACCGAGCATGCATAGGTTCTCTCTGAGCTCTCCAGTTTCCTCCCACAGACCAAAAACATGCTTTTCAGGTTAATTGGTGACTCAAAATTGCCCTTAGGTATGAATGTTAGTGTGATTGTTAACATTAATTGGTGTTGTATTTTATATCAGTGTGTAAGTGCAACTTGAAAGGATTTTGCATTCTTGGAATAAGCAACACAGCTAAATGTGTGAGCAGCCAGAATCCCCCACAATATTCTTCCGTTAGTATTCACTCTTGTTAAGACCGTCGAGAGCTGCAAGGAGTTTTCCAGTCACAGGTGTGTCTCTATAATAGACATGATCTGTGTGTCAATGCAGTGGGCACAAAATGTTACAACAGTCTGCTGAAGAAGCAGGAAGAACCTTAACTCTCCTTAATTCTTCATGATTGACCCTTTGTCAAGCCCCACCCTTAACAGGTAGCGATCCTCTATCAAGAAATGCCCTCCTTATTAGGTTGGACAAAGTCTGACGTTTTTTTGCATCTCTTCCATATTTAGCCAATTGCAAATAACTTGCTCTTCAGCTTATTATTATTCATGTGTAATCAATATGATCCTTCTTAGAGAATGTCCTTAGTGAAACACAAGAAGATTAAACTACAGAGAAAAACTCAAAATCTTTATCATTCTGTCAAAATACTTAAAAAGACAACTGGTGTATGATGTCTCGTAACATTGGCTGTTCACATCAACAATCTTTTTTTTTTTTTTTTTTTTTATCAGTTTCACTGAATACACCTAGAACACCAAATACTTTCATTTTTAAAGGTTTTCTCTTACCTTTAAGTGTACATAAGTTGTCTTGGTTAGTTGGTTGAGCAATCACAGAGCTAACAAAGAGTCAATTCAAGTATCTTTTCTTTAGCTTAAGAAAGATAATAAAGACAAAACAACATCAGGGTGTCTAAAGAAAGTTCAACTTCTGTATGAATCTGTTAAAGTGGCAGTGGTTGCATCTAAAATGGGCTGTTCACATCAACAAGAGGCTTTATCATTTCTGCTAAAAATCTGAAGAACACCAATATTGTCTGTATTAAAAGGATTTATCTTGTCTTTCTGTTTAGTAAAGTTTTATTAGTGATTTTCAATTTAGAAAGAACAAATTTAAGAGAACAAATTCACCACAATGCATTGAAAAAGTCTCTGCCCACAGAAATTGTCTAAGTTATTAACCCTAACATGACCAGGGGCCTCATTTATAAAGCTTGCTTACGCACAAAACGGGGCTTTTGTGCGTAAGCACAAAACGAGTTCCGACCTGAAAGCGTTCCAGGCAAATTAAACTAAATTAATTATAAATTAAACTAATTAATAAACTAAATTAAATCAAAACTTCAGTTTGAGCACAAGGAATTCTGGTATGTAAACAAAACAACATGGCAGACATTATAAGATTTATGCTTAATTATTTCAATCACCAAAGATGCCTGCAACTTGATCATTTGAGTGAAACGGAGGAGGGGAAACGGTGCAGAAGGTAACAGAAGCTTATACTTTAAATTTTACGGTATGTGTCGTTACTTAGAGGCTGCCATATTGTTTAGGCAGTGATGTGACGTCACAAGTCGTAACTCAGAGTACATCGATCTGGTACGAGTTGGGAAGTTGGGTACGGGTGGGAAGTTACGAGTTTGACTGCCGTTCCAGTGCACTTTCACGAGTTACAGGTGGGAAAAACACGAGTTACGGGTTGCCTGGAACGCAACATAAGTCACTTCCCACGGAAAGGTTGTGATTTATAAAAATAAACTTGCCGGGAGAATGTGCGCACTGGTACGTCAACTTTAATGCTGGCGTACAAACATTTTGGAGATGTGGGAAACTGGCGGCATGGATGGTGAGGGGGTGAAGTGAAGCCAGATTCATCTCATACATTTAATGTCATCAAATATCAGATTATAGACCCACGTCATCATAAACACCCGAGTCTGCAGTGATATAGACGTGTTCACTTACTACTGTAGGCAATGTTCATATATTATAGTTCATCTTCACATGATATAGACCGGTGGATAGCACTGATTGGTTAGTATTAGCTGTGACAAGGTGCGTAACAAACAGTGTAATTGCTGAGTAAGGATATAAATAGTGCAGTGACACTCATGTGTAATGCTGCACAGTGGATGCGCTGGCACTGCTGGAAGATCACACAGACTGTGGATCAGGATGGAGAGAGTTTTTAGGGACCACGAAGATTTCCTTGCCCATGTTAAACGAAAGCACCCGCCGGAACTGCACCATCCCCGTGCGTATAGGTGCTGACAAACTCTGGGGTTTCTGGCAACCGGCTCCTTCCAGCGGGAATAAGCCGACAGGTATGTAATTGATATGATTAACAATATATAATGTTACACTTTCTGTCTAAAGCCCCTTTTGGGTATGACATAATACAGTTAAACTCTGTTCTTAGGACTGGGATATGGCAGCCATCCCTCAGCACAATACTGCCAGCCGTTTTGGATGGCATTATAAACATGACCAGTCGATACATCAGGGTTCCTTACACTGTGGGTGAACAGGCACATTAAAGGGCAATTTGCGGCAATGTTCGATTTCCCAAATGTAATCGGCGCAAATGACAGTCTGCACTCACGTTGCTATAAGAGCTCCGAGTGAAAATGAAAAATGTGCCTACAATCAGTGTATAAATTATTTGTTCCTGAAACATGGTTTTGACAAATTTAGTGGTTTAGACAAATTCATCCTGACGCACAGCTTCTACTTCTTCTTCTTCGCTTTCGGCAGACTATACACATCCAAGGCGTATCGCTGCCCCCTCTGACGCACAGCCGTGTTGGGAAAAGACTGCAGGCTGGCGATGCAAAAACATTCATGAGGTACTTTGCATTGACCATTCATGGTAACATGTGGGTGTTTAGAGGGCGGGATGTGAGGTAAAACCACCTGAGCAACTTTCCAAGTAGACTGTGATTAATAAAGGGAAAAGTGCTTGCAAGTGTGTGCACGCATGATTTTATAAATCAGATTTTTTTTTGGCGCAGGCCATTTTCAGCTTTCGGGCGCACATTCACTTTTAGTGTGGACCCTACGCAACGTTTTATAAATTAGGCGCCAGGTCACTAGCCCTTCTGGGCAAAAGGCAACAGAAAGTGTTTGGAAATGGGCAGCGTCTTTCAAAAGCATGTGCAGCAGGTGATTGGGTGATCGTTCAGTCGGTCACAGCCAATCAAAGAAACTCGCAGGTGGGCTCTACTGCCAGAATGTAAAGTACAAAACATGAATCACTTTGTAGAACAAACTCTCAGAAAAACATGTTGAAAGTGAAGCAGAAATTTCTTTTTATTTTCAAGAAATGCTTTTAGTGTTGTTGTTTATTTTTCATTGATAAAGACTTCTGAATCTGTTAGCATCTCTGTACGAGCACCCTTGACGATAATTGGGCCGTGTCACTTTGGGCTGAGCACAGTTGTTGTAGACTGGATCTTGGCAAGATGGATCCTCCTGATTTAATGTCTGATGTCAGACATTAAATCAGGCAGATCCAGCTGCACTGCAAGGTTAAGGTAACCCATCAATGGCTAATTCGATAAGGAGCTCTTTGACTGATTGGCACAGTTGCAGTGTAACCACACGCTGTCTTGACACCATGTTTTCCTTATGTCTGTTTATTGATGTTGTTTTTAAGCACAGAAGAGTCCGTACCTCAAGACAACTAGGAAGCACTTGGAGAGCGCAGACCTCCACCAAGGTAGCTCACAAATTGCTGTCACAGCTACAGTGCCATGAAAAAGTATTTTCCCACTTCCTAAATTCTTATCTTTTTTGCATATTTGTCACACTGAAATGTGTCAGATCATCACACAGATTTTAATATAATACAAAGATAACCTGAGTAAATACAAAATGCAGTTTTTAAATGATGATTTTATTTATTAAGGGAAAAAAGCTCTCCAAACCTACATGACCCTATGTGAAAAAGTAATTACCCCCCTTGTTAAATCATGAGTTAACTGTGATTAACCACATTTTTTTGAAAGCTGAGTTCAATTTCACTGACCACACTCAGACCTGATACTGCCAGACCTGTTGAATTAAGAAATCACTTAAACAGAACCTGTCTGACAAAGTGAAGTAGGCTACAAGATCTCGAAAAGAAACACATCATGCCACGATCCAAAGAAATTCAAGAACAAATGAGAAATAAAGTGTTTGAAATCTATCAGTCTGGAAATGGTTACAAAGCCATTTCTAAGGCTTTAGGACTCCAGCAAACCACAGTCAGAGCCTTTACCCACAAATGGAGAAATCTGGGAACAGTGGCAAACCTTCGCAGGAGTGGTCGGCCTACCAAAATTACACCAAGAGCACAACAACGACTCATCCAGGAGGTCAAAAAGAACCCAGAACAACATCTAAAGAACTGCAGGCCTCACCTGCCTCAGTTAAGGTCAGAGTTCATGACTCAACGATAAGAAAGAGACTGAGCAAATGGGAAAACTCCAAGGCAAAAACCACTACTGACATAAAAGAACACAAAGGCTCGTCTCACATTTGCCAAAAAACATCTTGATGATCCCCAAGACTTTTGGAAAAATATTCTATGGACTGACGAGACAAAAGTTAAACTTTTTGGATGGTGTGCATCCCGTTACATCTGGCATAAAAAACAACACAGCATTTGATAAAAAGAACATCATAGCAACAGTCAAACATGGTGGTGGTAGTGTGATGGTCTGGGGCTGCTTTGCTGCTTCAGGACCTGGAAGACTTGCTGTGATTGATGAAACCACAAATTCTGCTGTCTACAAGAAAATCCTGAAGGAGAATGTTCGGCCATCAGTTCGTGACCTCATGCTCAAGCTCACTTGGGCTATGCAACAGGACAGGGACCTGAAACACACTAGCAAGTCCACCTCTGAATGGCTTAAAAAAAAAAATTAAGGTTTTGGAGTGGCCGAGTCAAAGTCCAGACTTAAATCCAATTGAGATGCTGTGGTGTGACTTTAAACGAGCTGTTCATGTTCAAAAACCCTCCAATGTGGCTTAGTTAAAACAATTCTGTGCAGAGGAGTGGGCCAAAATTCCTCCACAGCGATGTGAAAGACTCATCACCAGTTATCGCAAATGCTTGATTGCAATTATTGTTGCCAAGGGTGACACAACCAGTTATTAGGTTCAGGGGGCAATTACTTTTCACATAGGGTCATGTAGGTTTGGAGAGCTTATTTCCCTTAATAAATAAAATCATCATTTAAAAACTGCATTTTGTATTTACTCAGGTTATCTTTGTATTATATTAAAATTTGTGTGATGATCTGAAAAATTTAAGTGTGATAAATATGCAAAAAGTAAGAAATCAGGAAGGGGGCAAATACATTTTTATGGCACTGTAAGCAACATTTTCATGATAAAGTTACCATCATAATATGATTCCTTGACCCTGAAAACCCACACCTAACATGAATTATGTTGAGATCATTATTACCTCTGACAAGGAGGTTTTGTTTTTGCCTGCATATGTTTGTTTGTTTGTCTGTTTGTTTGTTTGCAAGATAACCCAAAACTACTGGACAGATTTTGCTGAAATTTTCAGGAGATGTTGGTAATGGCCCAACTTAAAAATGATTAGATTTTGGTGGTGATCCAGATAACTGCCATTAGTGAACGATTGCTTTTGCTCGATAACTGTCTAATAATGATATCAACATGATTCTGAGTGCTAGTTGTGGGTTTTCAGGGTCAAGGAATCATATTATGAAGGCAAATTTATCATGGAACTATTGCTTATAGATGTAACAGCAATATGTGAGCTACCTTGGCACTGGTTTGCACTCTCTTAGTGCTTTCTAGTTAATTAGACAGTTATTGAGCAAAAAACAACTGTTCGCTTATGGCAGTTATCTGAATCACCACCAATATCTAATCATTTTTAAGTTGGGACATTACCAACATCTCCTGAATTTTTCAGCAAAATCTGTCTAGTAGTTTTTGCGTAATGTTGCTAACAAACAAACAAACAAACAAATATATGCCGGCAAAAACATAAACTCCTTGGCGGAGGAAATAAGGGCTTTGGATTAAATTGAATTGAACTGATGTGAGTGATTGTGAGGTTCAGCATCTCTCCTGCTGAATTTGCTGCTGCTGCTACATTCAAGTCGTTTGTTCGGACAAGACAAAAGTCAGTGATGTCAAAACCAAGTGAAACTGAGAAATTAAGTAATCGAGACTCAATATCACAGTATCAACAACCCAGTTTCTGTTGTGTCAGCAAGAAGGTGAACTTTGAGAGCCTTTAAGTAACATTATGAGGAACCCAAAATGATAAAAAAAAATGGATATAATTCAGTTCTTCATATGAAAGGCAACACTGCTACACTGGTGCATCTGAATGCAGCCTGTCAGCTTTCTCCTCCTCCACTCAATCAGGGCAGCCTATATAAGGCTCCTGTGGCTTTGTGCAGGGCTTTCAGCTCCTGCTTTTGCTCCTGCTGGGGTGGTGCTGATCAACCTTGTGCCTTTGAAAGTGGACAGAGTGATCATAAGAGGATGAAAAAAAACCTCACAGTGTGTGTAGGGTGGCTCAGACTTCTGTAAAATCTGTAATGTTAAGATCAGTTTTACTGATCATTGCTTCTCTGTTTCAGAAACCTTTGAGGAGCTGTTAACTCCCTTTAGCTCACCTTCAATTCCCCTTTTATTAATTATTTTTGGGTTTTATTTTTTCCCTTTTGGGCTTGATGTGTTAGTAATTTGAGTATTTGGGTTATTGTTGACCATCTGGGTCTTGTTTGTTTGCTTAACCTTTGCTTGGTTTCCTTTCAGAAGCTTGGTTGTGCAGTAGAGAGGCGAGGCAGCCAGAGTGATGGCCCTGCACCTCTTTGTCTGAGTTTTAAGCACTTCGTTAAAAAGTGGCTGTACCATAAAAGTGAGGATTGCTGTGGTGTTTACTGTTTCAACTGCAGTTACTTGGTAGCACCCCCACTTTACTTGTGTGATCTGTGTGGCCATAGCTGAATTTTGAGTTTATTAGTTTTGTTTTCTCCTAGTTGTTACTATGTGGCTTAGAATTTAATATTAAAATCAGTTTAGAGTTCTGTAATAGGCCTTTATTCAATAATGGAAAATTTTACTTGTGTTTTTTTTTGTGTGTGTAGTTTTTTTTCTCCCAGCGGCTCTAGGTTACTTATTTTCTTCATGCTCAATAAAAAGACAATTGCATTATTCTAAAATGTCTGTGGCTTATTAGTCTGTGTCGCTTATTATTTAAAGAAAAATATAAGTTTGTAGTGAATTTTGAGCTGCAAGCCCTAGGTGGCGATGTTGGTTCTGTCAACTACACTTTTTGCAGCTTAAAACCCTTGCCACATTTACATGCAGACATAAATCTTTTGTATCTGCTGGTATTTACAGGTGTCAACAAATTAAACCATATCAGTGAAATATCAAGTGAAAGATCAGTTCTTGTAACCAAAAGCCAGATATGATCAGAACTGGAAATTCCACACAAAGAGGGATGTCTAGCAGAGCCAAAGGTCACGTCAGTATTATGGAGTCGGGGTCCTTTAGTCATTCTTTGTTTGTGATTGCTGTAGCTTCAGGGAATATTCAGGGATTTATGTAAATGTTTACACATTTGTGTATAGAAATATTAACCAATTGACCCTTTTGTAAGCCTTCTGATTGGCTTGCTTACCCACCAGTCCCATTCTCATAGCAACCGTCGCTAATGAACATTGGTTAGACGAACTCCAGTCTTAGTCAGTTCAGTTCATTTAGGCTACATTTACACTGCAGGTCTTAATAATCTATTCTGCTTTTTTTTTTAATTGAAATCAGATTTTTTTTTGTGTGGTTCACATAATTTAAATATGACTGCCATCAAACTTCAGTATGGACTGTCTATGGCCCTGAAGTGACCCACATGCGCAGAAGACATGGCGTTCATTGTTTACATGGGATGTCTTGCCTCCTCTTGCACAGATTTATAAGAGACATAAACAGTCGCAGCAGGACCTTTGGGAAATCTATGATGAACTGATAGTTGCAAAAGAAGATACTGTACAATATCAGCCAAATGCCTGCCTAAAAATAATACAAATAAGGTGCCTATAAATAGATAATTTCAACATTTTCTTTAGAAGAAATCAAGTTCTTGAGAATAATCCTCCCCCTGCTGCACCGACCACTTATTAACCACGAGGGGGCAGTGTTTACAATGAAATACAGTCAGGCTTCCTCATCCCTGGTGAGTGTGTTCTGAATCTGAGCAGATTTTCACAAGGGCAGGAGGGGCAGTGAAGGAGGCTGATAACAATAGACATCCACACCCATGAATAAACAGACACAGGGAAACGATGCTTAAGTATTGAGGCTTAAGATACCAACAGAGAAAAGGCTGCAGGGGAAAATTAGCAACTTACTGTTTCCTGTCATCCTCTGAGCTGCTCTTGTGTGTGTGTGCATGTGTGTTTGAGTGTTTTTAAAGCCTTTATGTCTCTCCAAGGATTATCATGGGTGTGTCGCAGCCATAAACAGCATGTTCACCACCTGAGCAGCTGCTGAGACTCCAGCTATGAACCATAAAAACCATGCAGCTCCTCTGTCTACATGTGTGTCTGTGTAAAAATAAAGTAAAAAGAAAGCACATTTAGAAACATGCTGCAGTGAAGAGGACATTTCTCTCAACTTTCACATCGTGCCACTGACTGCTTAAAAAATAAATGTGTTGCCGCCAACCATAATGAAGCCATTCATCTTGCATTTGCATTTTAATTCTTTGTGCAAGTCAAATCGAACAAAAATAAAAGGAGCTGGAGCTTGTGATGCTGATTTTATTGTGCAAAAAAGGGCCTCAAAGTAAAGGTTTGTATTGAAAAATGAAATGCTGAAGGCTCAGACTGTGGTTCATATGGTGTTGCAGCAGAGCTGGTGCATTATAGAAGTTCTGTTCCTGGATGGACTCTGTGGGCGTCTCAGTGTAGAGTTTTCATTTTCTCCCCATGCACATGTAGGTTTTGTCTGGGTACTCCAATTTCCATCCAAAGAAAGACGTGCTTGTCAGGATTGGTGATTCTAAATTGCCCTAAGTTCTGATTGAGTGAGTGAATGCTTGTTTTGCCTTTTCATATCAGCTCTGTAATTGGCTGGCAGTTATTCATAGATGTAAACTGGGATAGGCTCCACCCCAGTGACTCTTAAACAGATGAAGGAGCATCATTAATGGATTGACATTGAGATTGATGAAAAGTGTCATGTGACGTTACAACATGACAAAATAGCTAACTACATTAAAGCTGTTTTCATTTATTTAGCAGATATAGAGATAAAAATGATGATAAAATGATAGTGATTCTCCACAGGAGGTTAATCAGCTTACCTCAGCTCACACTGTCCCTGTCTCCTCTACTTTCATATCAAACTTGTCCATTGTTTTCTCTTATATTGAGGACTTCATAGCCATCTGCTCAAGGGGATAGTTTTCTTCCAAGTGTGTATGATTTTTTACTTAGGAAACACCAGGTTGTATGTCCACTCATTTATTCGCTCATGTTTGTCTGTCTATAGATTCATACTGCTTGACAGCACAGACGAAGACTTTTAGGACCAGGATGCAACACCATCATGAAACAAAATACACAGTCACTGTTTGCTCTGTCATTGTCTTAGAGTGTCCGTCTTTGGGCCATGACAGAGTGATCTGCTGCTGCTGTCTTTGCTGAGGGAAATGGAGTTTACCAGGACACTACCACACTACTTCAACAATAAAATAAGAAAGCTACTGATAAATCTGTTTGACTCAGTAAATAACTCTCTCACAAAGCCACTGGAAAATGCAATTAAAATACTAATGATGCTGTTTGTTGTCCCATCACCGCTAATGTAGTGGCCTTGACTGATGTTGATATCAGAATTATAAAGAAGATGACTGATTGTGCATGGAAAAGGTTATAAAGCCATGTGACGACCTGACCTTGATTGTAATTACTTCCTTAAATAGGCATATTTACTGTTGCCGTGGGTTGAAGTAATCCTTTAAGCACAGCTGGAATTTTGGGGGGGGATTGGGCATGAAATGGCTAATGTGGGTGTGTCCTCAGGCTGCCTAGATGGTGCTGATGATTGGAAGATGCAGGCAGACTTCAGGGGGAAGCTTCAATCAGTCAATCTCAATCAATCTTTATTTGTATAGCGCCAATTCATAACAAGTGTTATCTCAAGACACACTTTACAATACAGCATAAAACTCTTTATTTTGTGGCTACACATATATGCATAGATACATATATAAATACACATATACATATATATACAAATATATACATCCAACATCCAACATGAATCCATATAGTCAATCATGAATCCCTCCATCATGGTGGCAAGAAAAAACCTTCTGTTAAGCTGCAGGAAATCTTGAATGTGGATCTCAGCCTTATGATGAACAGCAAATCCACACGATGCTGTGTTGGGTGTGTGGGTGAAGGAAGGGAGGTAAGCGGAGACAAGTGGACTAAAGTAAGAACTAAAGCTAGTGACAGACCCATGGACCAATCATAGACCTTTTGTCATCAGATTTTATCATCATTTTTATCTCTATATCAGCTAAATAAATGGAAACAGCTTAAATGTAGTGAGCTATTTTGTCGTGTTGTCATAACGTCACTTGATACTTTTCATCAGTCTCAGTGTTCATCCATTAATGGTGCTCCTTCAGAGTCACTGGGGTGGAGCCTATCCTAGTTTACATCTGTGAATAACTGCCAGCCAATTACAGAGCTGATATGAAAAGGCTGTTGTTCCAAAGGAGATAGTTGGTACATGCTAAAGACTGGGCATGGTGTTATGGTCTCCAAGTCAGTGAATGGTTTATTTTAAAGGACTGGCAGACTCCTGGGAAGATTCAGTTGAGTTAGCTTATAAAAGGAACATGCAGATCTGGGGCCAGAGGTTGAACAGGGAGGCAAGGTCAGTAAAAGATAATATAGGAGATGACAGATGAAGCATGGACAACCAAACCTGGATGAGGAGGAATAATGCAGACTGGGGTACCAAGACTAAACTAGACAAACGCAATAACTTCCTTTATACACCACAGTATGTGTGCATGCGTGTGTCTTCTTATATTTATGACAATGCTGTTTGGACTCTTATGATCATGTGGGAGGTAAGATAAAGTAGGAGTTTGTATTTGACTCTTTAGAAATGTGTTTGAATACAAGTTGGGTTGAGAGGGTCTCTTCACTGAGTGATTATCCTGTCTTCTGTTGTCGATTGTTCTTTAAAGTCATGGTGTGGGCGACGTATAAGTCCTCATAGCCTATCCATGTGCATTATGTCTGTAGTGTGGGCATGTAATGAAACACATTACTTGGCGTGATAATATGGTGTCAACAAGTATTAGTGTTTTCATATACTGTACTGTAATTCAGTGAAACCTAACACACATCTGATAGATGTCTAAGAGAACATGTAAATGCGAGGTGAATAAACTGTCTTAAGAAAAAAACCCTGCCAAGACCCTCCACAGCCTGAGTCTGTACATACACTCAGAAATAAATCAACATCCCCCTCAGGGTGGACAGAAGCTCCTCTGCTGCTCAGCTCCCTGCCTTCATCCTCCGCCCACTCGATCAAAACACAAACACACTGTGGGTTATTCACCTTGAAATATGGATCCTGTTATGCACATGTTAGCCCCCTTCACACCAGACCTGATGATGCCAGTGTGATGAGAGCAAGGACAGGGTCAGCGAGAGAGTCATTGTGAAAGCCTCCTTCATTAAAATCACAGACACAGCTGTGGCAGAGGTACACAGGGCACTGGAAGCATATTTGTGTAACTGATGAAGCAAATATACTTGTTTTTGTGGATTTATATAACGTGTATGGTAGGTATTTAGTGAGTAATATACTTTACTATACACATTGTACTGTATTTAGATTCACAATTTGTAAATGCCACCACTAGGGGGCTTTTTTTTGTCAAATCACAACAGGTAGAGACATGCTGTCAGCTCCACCCACCTCCACTGCTGCCTCAGCTGAAAAGAGGACCCCTGAAAACACACTCTAAAGATTATAAGCAAAACATTTCACATAATGAAGAAAGAAGCGATGAAAATTTCCTGGTCAAAGCCTCCATCTGCATAAATTGCATAAGAACAAAAGAACTTGAATTTAATGAATATACCAGTGGCAAATTAAATAAAAAATAGGCCAATTAACTTTGCCAGGTTATGGCCATTTTCAGCGCAGCCATACAGTGAAGCTTGAGGGCAATTTCACACTATGCTACATTTTTTATAACATGCCTCAACGTGGTTGCACCCCTCCTCTTCTCCCTTCTGCCAACCTACTGTACAATAGTAGTAACATTTTATGCTTAATCACACTTTGTAACGACTGCTGAAGGTGGCAGTGTGCAGAAAGTTAACATGCATGTTAGCCAAAAGGAAGAAATAAAAGGCAACCAAGGCAACTGCTTATTTGTTGTAGTATTCACACCTTGACCATTTGGGAAAGCTATTTGGATAAAAGTGGGCATTCATTGTTTGGCTTGGTTAGTTTAAATATATATATATAAATATATATATGTATATATATATATATATATATATATATATATATATATATATACATATATATTAATGGCTAACTTCCAATCCACTTCTGGAGTGCTTCATTGGCAGTACAGACGGAATTACGATTAATTGCTGTGGCTCTGAAGTTCATCACTAACTTTAAATCCCTCACTCATCATTGCTTGTTATATTAACATGCTATTCAGTCTTTTTTGTCTAAAAGTAAACTTAAACACTGGCATTTTCTTATTTACAAGGCTATCTAGGTCTTCCCCCATCAATCAGAAGAGTACAGGATTTCATTTTCTTCGGTCCCAGGATCTTTTTTGTTTTTTTGCTGTCTGCTCCCACGACTAGATGAGCTAGAGAGAAGGGTATTTAAAGTTGCTGCTTGTTTTTTTTGGAATAAACTGAAAAAGACCTGAGACTCAATGAGCTGGTTTCATTGGACACTTTTAAGAGAATGTTAAATGGCCTTGAAGCAGAGACATCTGACTGCAAATGTTCTGATTAATACATTTTTGATTGTTGTAAATCTTGACAATCAGTCCCTGTTGTATTTATCAAGTATTGTTTTTATTGAATTTCCTGTGGTAGGGCCTTTTGTTGCATATGGAGCTCTTTTTTGTTTGTAGCAACTTTGCTAATGGTGTTGCTGCTAATCTTGGCAAGGATGCTCTTAAAAAAGAGATTGAATCTCCTGTAGTTGTATTTCCACATATGACCTGTGCTGGACACAGTTCAGTTATGTACTGGGCTGAAGTTGCAAGATTGTTGCAAATGTCCATTGGTTAGTTTTTTTTCCACACTGCTGATAGGTGGACTGAATTCTATCAAATGTCTAGTAATCTAGCCACCCGCGGAAACTTTGGACTTTAGCATGTACTGTAAAAGAACTGGACGAAGTCATGTGACATCAGCCCTTTGACTTTTATGAAGCCTCTGGGACGCAGTTGTCGCCTCTAACGGACACTGCTATACTGCACATGCTATCTCAACCGAACTTTACCTCAACCTATTCACAGACAGAGGCCGTGTTGAGGTGGGATTCAGGCCATCTGACCAATAGCAACTCTACTCATTAAATCTCTGCTTTGTTCCTGCCATCCAGTTTGTTGTTGTACTTTGACTCACAAATACACAGCCAGGCAGTGAGACATCACATTGTTAAGCCCAAAGCAGAATGGCGATATTTAGAGATATAAAAAAAGGAAAAGCTACATTAAGGCTGCATCAGGTGACACTGACAAATTAGCCAGAGCAATGTGTACACATTTTTACAGACTTTTAGACATTAATCTACAAAGAGAAGCAAAGTCTGGAAGTGCTAGTAAGGCTCACATTAGCCACTCTGCTGGACATTGTCTATACTTGCAACGTAAATTTGCTTACTGCTGTGCTATTCAGCCATTCAAGCCATAATTCACTGCATTTTGGTTTGCTCTCTCAGTTTGATCACCCACCACAAACGGAGCTCTGGTTTACACGAAACAAGCCGAGATCACCTGTTTTCATACAGACCAGAGTTTTGTTCTTTAGTCCACACCAGAGCTTGCATGAGCTTTCACACCACCCCAATCAAATGAATTTCCCAAAAATGCTGAGCAGAGTTCTCTTGGTCCAGACCAAACATGTTAGGTGTGAAAGTGACCTAAGAAAGTCAAAATCACTTCTGACATCAATCAATTTTTTCCAACACCCCCAGTAAAAATGTTTATAGTCTTGGGCTTGTAAAGCATGTTTTTGGTCGATCTGACAATTTCAAGCACTTTTACATTTATGCTCTCACACCCACTCATGCTGCAGTGGGAGCAATTAAGGGTTAAGTGCCGTGCCCAAGGATACATCACATGTGACTACCAGACTGGGCTCATACCTTAGGCTATGTTCACACTGCAGGTCTTAATGCTCAATTCAGATTTTTTGTTGAAGTACAATTTTTTTGCATGTTGGTTTAGGTTTTAATTTTAATGTGACTGCCATCAGACTTCAGAATAAACTGTCTACAGCCCTGAATTGACCCACATGCACAAAAGAAGACATGACATCACACACAGATCGCTGTGTTTACAGAAGTAACTATCGATGCTACTTATGTCAGCGAGTATGTATCAGTTTTGTAATTGTTGTGCAATTGAAGCTAACAAAATCATAAAAAAGTGAAGAGGAGAAGAAGAAGATTGAGAAAAAAAATCTTGCCACATCCCACCTCTGGTGTAGATTTGTGAAATCTTCAGTGACACAAGGTCAGATGAAATGTAACATGAGTGTTCAGAATGAGGTTGCTTTGAAAAACATCAACTATGCAACTGATTTAGGACGGCATATAAAAGTGGCCTGGTTCTGATTTGGAAAAAATTGATTTATGCTGTTCAGACTGTCATAAAAAATCAGATATGGGTCACATACGGATCCAGCTGCTTCAGTTTTCTCCTTCCAGCCAACTTCCTGCAAACGTCCAACCAGTCACCAGTCAATGCCCAGCCAACCTTTAGCCACTGGAAATCCTCTCTACCTCTCTGGGGTTATGCTCAGAATTCCACTGAAAACATGCCCATTTTGCATTTGCAGAGTGCAATATATGAAATGGAGCCTCCCTCACAAAATTACATAACCTCAACTTTCTCCATGGTTATTAGAGTAGTTGCCAAATCAACAGAGAGCAAACTTGACACCACAAACTCACACAAACATGGTCCAAAGCTTACAGCTTATAACTGTCAGGTTGGGCAGGTACCGTCACCAGCTTGCCATGGATCAGCTAAGGACCAGCTAAGGACCAGCTAAGACCCCGCCAAGACCCCATCAGGAAAAGTGGGGAAGTTTTAAGTGGCTGCATCTGTATGGGCAAAAAGGATGGATTTGGACCACTTTTGCCTGCAGTGGGAAAGTAGCCTTGGACCTTCGAATCAACAGTGAAGTGACTCGCCAAACCAAGCTACCAATACCGACAGTGATATAAAATTTGGATTGTTCTTCCTAGCATCACCTGAGCCTTTAATATCATGTAAAAATCACAACAAATGATCATCGTGAGCTTTGCTTCAAAGTCATTTTGGACAAACAGGATTTTTAGCTCTTAAAGAAATCATCCCTGTATGGATGAGCACTGCAGATAAACTGTGTTTGGTAAAACTCCTCCATTCAATACAATAAAATTAACCCTCTGACTTCTCTCTCAGCTGTCCAATATTACACCCAAACACTTTTTGTTGTAGCTCACCTCTATTTTCTATTCTCATGCACCTTTTTAAGTAGCACAGTGCTAACAGCTAATCTCTCAGGCCGACAGTGGGGCTTGTGGTAATGACTAAATGTCAGAGTAACAGATGAGGCTGCTGTCTACACTGACCTGTTTACAGACACACAAAGCTACACGCACTGAATGTTGTCGCGATAAATCATCAGCCACAATGGCTATAAAATGAAGTGCTGGCAAATGAACAAGAGCCACACCACAAAATACTGTTTAACCGATACATCAGCCCAAGTTTCATCCACATTGGACAATCAAATGTAGATTTGATGGGCAAAACCTTAATGCAATTGAATAAAAACTGAGCAGGATTCAGTAAATAAACCATCCATCCATCCATCCATCCATCATCTATTCCACTTATCGGGGTCATGGGGGGGCTATCTCAGCTGACACTGGGCGAGAGGTGGGGTACACCCTTAACTGGTTGCCAGCTGATTGCAGGGTGACATAGAGAGACAGACAACATTTCACTATCACACTTACACCAAAGGGCCATTTGGAGTCATCAATTAACCTAATGAGCATGTTTTTGGTCTGCGTGAGGAAGCCGTAATGCCTGGAGAGAACCCATGCATGCACTGGAAGAACATGCAAACTCCACACAGAAAGGCCCTGCCTGACCTGGGGATCGAACCGGTGACCTTCTTGCTGTCAGGCACACGCAGTACTTGCTGTGTCACCCTAAAACTAAACCAAATTCTTTTAATGTATTGTTATGAAAATGATTAAGAGTACTGGTGTAATGCAGCCCATAATTAATTTTCAGCGTCCCGTGCCACGTTGAGCTGAAATCGATAATACCCAGTTTGTAGCTCAAGGCATTATTCCATTTATTAAGCTTGAACAAAAGGGCCTCTAGTTTCATATTTGAATTAGAATAGTAAACTGATACGCCGGACTCCCAGAGCAGACAGAGGGACGTGCTTCTGCTCAGACTGAATACCAGATGTCAAATTTAATAAGGCTTACTGCGGGCGCTCAGTGCTGCGGTAGATAGAGAAGGAGCTGTGAGACATACAGATAGATGTAAGAGGAAATATCAGCATGTTCTCACCTTTAACTCTTCAATACAGCAGCTTGGACAGCAGCCCGGGGCTACAAATATGATGCTATAGGTGCCCTCAAGCATCGTTTTAAAAATCCTTCCTCAGCGTTTTGTTTGTTTTGGGGTTAGAATCAGTTGGTGTAATTTGAAGAGTATCAAATCTGTTGGGGGTGATGTTTAGGTGAAATGGAGAAGTCAGCTTATTAGACCAGAAAAAGTAATAACAGCCAAAAGTGTGAAAACTCCAAACGTAACACAGATCTACTGCTTTTAGTGGAGTCCCAAAAGTGAGTACCCACAATTGCAGGGTGACTGGATGTCCTGATTTACGGTGTGTTCCACTTGATCTTAGAGGTTTGGTTGTTCAAGCTGCAAAATCGTTACCGTATTTACCGTATTTTTTATCTTATATAGATACACAATTTAACATGTTTTTGAACGTTAATTCATACTGACAGACATGAATCAAGGAGTACACATTACCATCTACAGCCGCGAGAGGGCACTCTAGGCTAGACTGAACATAAACAAAATGCCCCCAAAATGAAAATCATATTCTGCAGATAACAAACTGCTGGTAGTAAAATATTCAGCGGTTATTGGGCAAAAATAAAGTTTGGAGAGAATGAGAAACTTGTGAGGGACTAGCGAAAAGCAGAGGTTACTCTTACAGCAATGAAGAAAATGAAGAAAGCAAATCATGGGCTGAAAGGAAGATGGCCAGAGCTGGAGGAACGAGTCCACAGATGGGTGCTTGAACAACGTGCTGCTGGGAGATCTGTTAACCGTGCAGTTACGTCTCCACAACCTGGTAGCTGCCAAGGAGATGAATATAAATGAGGCAGGTGGGCCTTCTTGGTGTT
Organism: Cetoscarus ocellatus; assembly: GCA_037902135.1. NCBI lineage: Eukaryota > Metazoa > Chordata > Actinopteri > Labriformes > Labridae > Cetoscarus > Cetoscarus ocellatus. The sequence continues at coordinate 237,313 of JBAMNC010000050.1, read as the reverse complement.
ACCTCTTCATACAAGGCAACCACCTCTCTATCAGAGCACTAAATAAATGCAACTTATAGTCCGGTGCAACTTATAAATGTTTTTTTCCTCTTCATGACGCATTTTTTGACTGATATGACTTAATCTCCAGAGCGACTTATAGTCTGGAAAGGCCCCAGTTTTTGGAATTTTCTACTGGCAACTTGGACGATCCTCAGGTACCCCGACTTTACCAACTAGTGGAACGTGTGTGACTGGGATATGATGTAATTCCCACTTCTCATGTCCAAGTTCTAATGTAAATGGAAAACACCACTGGCCTGGACCATCCAGTTGTCAGGCCTTGTGTTACATGTCCTCAGAAATATCAAAGAAACACTATTATGTCCCAGACTAAGGTTAAGTGAAAGCACTCTCGCTTCTCAGAGGCTGAGTATTTTCAGATTTTTTTCTGCTCCTAGCTCAGTTTAGCCTATACTAGCCTAGCATTTAGCTGCTAAGAATGGCTTCTCTTTCTGCCTCCTCCTCCTCTCCTGTTTGATCTTGTCCTGTGTGCCGGATGTTCAGTTACTCATGTTTTTAGCTTTGAAGGCAAGAGTCACCAATCATGAGAAGCAGCTCCGCACCTCTGCATCTAAACACTCATTTACAGCTGTAGTTGTATCCGGTGCAGGCCAAGCTAGCCCCCCCCCCCCCCCATTGTAAAGTGCCTTGAGATTACACTTGTTATGAACTGGTGCTGTACAAATAAAGATTGATTGATTGATTGATTTTCAAACAAGCACCGTCCCAGTTGCATGTCCAACCATAATTATCCACTGTAATTACCACTGTGTGGTAGACCATTCTAACAAAGCTTTATATCTGTGAGTCATTTTCTGAAGCTTTAACTATCATGTGCAACAGGAACACTTTGTGGGCTAATGCTGATGCTAGCAATCATCAAGTAGATCATTAAAAACATGGCTGTGTCTTTTTACTGTTAACAATCAGTGTAAGCCAAAGACTTACTCTAGAGATGACCTTTCATTCAGCTTTTTGTATGAAAAACGCTGATTTGGGTCAGTTGAAGAAAATAATTGACTGTGGTCAGAATGTGCTGCATTAGCCGAGTGACAGTGAAGCACACAGTCCACAATACACTAACAGTGATACACTCAGTAAATCCCTGTCATGTATTTAATATTAACCACACGCACAGTGTACAGAGTTCGCATTGACACAATCCCTCTAAAGGGAAGGTCTCCTCTGTTATGCTAATGGGGGCTGATATTGCCAGTTATTCAAGGTTAGTCAAACAGCACTTTGTTTGGTTGCTGGGCACGCTCCACAGACTTTCCTGTCCTGGCTCGACAACACGCTGGCAGAGCTTCAGCCATCAATGTCAGCGCGCAGACAGAGTGGGGTTCAGCATTTGTTTCTGAGTCCAGCTCTGTGTCGTACAGAGGAAAAACGAGGCGGCGTGCCAGCTGGTAGAGGCTCAGGGAAAAGTATGGAGTATTTAACGGCACAGTGTGGGTGTGAGAAAATATCAGGCAATGACGAGATTCTTTGTTTTATCTTTATGTGCAAGAATATCTATACTGTAGCAAAATATATCAGGTCAATGTCAGTCACCGATATTGTTGTCTTGACAGCTGCAGAAGGACTCATTTAGGGTGGTCCATACCTGAATGATTTGTACTTGTGTGCACTGCTGCCTCAAATTGAACTTTTTATTCAAACAAATCAGATAAAACTGTCTCAGCCCCCTCAGAAAGAGAGAGAAGGGAGAAACAAAACCAATTGAAATACAAAGACTCTCGGATTAGATAAAATAGGATGAGAGGGGAAAATGATGCAAAATGGCAGAAATTCATAAACAGAGGAGACAGTGAGAGAAAATCTTTATTGCTTTTTTTTTATCCAGACAGTCTGGAACATAAAGAGGCACAAAAACAGGGTGATGCTGTTGGAGATTTGATGTTCATAGCAGTAGATAAATTCAGCTCATAGCAAGGTCTGTAAGGCAACTAAGGAGGCAGTCTTAGTCTTCACGGCCTTCATCACAAGGACCATGGTGGACCAAGGTCGCCTTTAGTTATTGTGGGGTCCAAATAAAGCCTTCACACACACAAACAAAAAGACATGAATACTTTAATTAGGTGGCAACCTGTGGACATGGTATTATAGTTCCAACTCAATATATATGCAGAAGAGAGAACATGTAGGAGTGAGAGCCACACTGGGTCAAGGCGTGTGAAAAAAATGGTGGGTCAGGTGCTCTTCAAGGATCCAAGGACGGCGGTACATTTGAAAAACACATAAAAATCTGAGGCTCTCCGATAAAGTTATAAATCCTTTATTTTATCAGGGACATATCATGTCAATGCGTTTCGACTCGTCAGAGTCTTCTTCAGGACATGATAAACAACACTTAACAGGTGTTTAAAATACATGGGGGGTGTCATTTGATTGTACATCAGATATTAAAAAGACATTTGAGACCTGGCTGCACAAAAATGAACAGACTGCACGAAACAGTGATGGACAAAACAGATTATAAAAAGGGGGAAACATCTATTTCCTCATTTAGACCTGGGAAGGAAGTGGCTTAGAGAGTTTAAATCCAAAAAGTTTCACATTGTAAGAGACGTTTGAGTCTGTCACCTCCTCTCAAAGATCTAGGGATTACTTCAATTGCCATGATTTTGAGAGAATTTGGGTTGGTATGTCCTGCAGACCTGTAATGTTGTGCTATTGGGTGGTTTGGGTTGAGAGTTTTTATGGATACTTGTACTCTGCCAGTCTTTCATTCATTTATCTTTTTGTTCGACCAGTGTAAAAACAACCACATTCACATTCAAGTCTGTACACTACAAAAGTTGTATTGCAGTTCACAAAGCCCCGACAATAATAAGTTCTGTTGCAGTTCCCACGCCTGAAGGTGCCTTTGGGTTTTGTAAGCCATGAGGTGGTGGTAGGGGCGGGCATGTGGCTCCTAACCAGGTTGTCCTTAAGCATAGGAGCCCTTCGAAGACAGAAAGCAGGGTTCAGAGAAAGCAGGAGCAATTGAGGTATCACTTAGTAAGATGTCCCAGTTTTTGTTGATGATTTTTCTGATTTCATGAGAAAAATTACTTTATTGCGTTGAAAAAAGATTCTAGAGGTTTGTTGCCCCTGCTCTGCTCTGGGTATTTTTTGTAGTAGGTGTTCCCTGTTCAAAGACTTTTCTTTGTTAATGACTTCTTTTTTATAACCTCTTTTTTCAAATCTATTATGCATGTCATTCGCTAGATTTTCAAAATGTCTGTCACTGTCACAAATCCGTCTGAGTCTCTGATATCATTCAAAAGGGATATTAGATATTTGGCTTATAGGATAAAAGCTGTCAGCCTGAAGTATAGTGTTTTTGTCAGTGCTTTTCCTAAAAAAAGACGTATGCAGGCTACCATGACAGTCAACCGTAATCTTCAAATCAAGAAAACTAATTTCTGTTTTATTGTACTCAAGACTCAGTTTGATGTTGGGATTTGTGGAGTTAAAATAATGATGGAAATTTATAAACTGTTCTTCTGAGCCAGAAGAAATGAAAAAGAGGTTGTCGATGTATCTGCCATACCACCAGATAAAGTCTATAAAGGGATTGTCTTGATTGAAGATAAACCTCTCTTCCCAAAGCCCCAAGTAGAGTCTTGCGTAGTTTGGTGCGTAGGCTGCACCCATAGTGGTGCCCTTTACTTGACGGTAACAGTTGGTCCTGAAACAGAAAAATATTGTTCTTGAGAGTCCAGTTGATTAGTTCAGTTTTGAAGTCTGTAGGAGGGCTTTCGACTTCAGGTCTCTGGTCTTTCTTTCTAACCCTAACCCTAACCAACTGGTTATAGCCTGGTTCAAAAAACAGTGTCTGTCTAAAACTACCATCCATCTGACTGTACGTGTACGTGGGTTGAACATTTTATATATCACACTCATTTTATTTTACTGAGAATTTCTGGTTTTAAAGAAGGGAAATGACTGAGAGCAAAGTTGCTATTGGCCAAATGGCATTAAATCCAGCCTTAGCACAGCCTCTTCCTGTGTGGGTAGGTTGAGCTAAAGTTAGCTAAATGGTAAATGGACTTGAGCTTGCATAACACTTTTCTAGGCTCTTTGATGACTAAAAGCAGCTTTATACCACATCTACCCATTTACACCCACTCACTCAAACATTCACACACTGATGGCTGGAGAATCTACGTCAGTTCTTCCACCAGTATCAACAAACGCATTCATGCCCCTTCATTGACGCAGCAGTGGGAGCAACTCGGGCTTTAGTGTCTTGCCCAAGGACACATCGCCATGTAACAGCCGGAGCTGGGCTAAAACCTGCAACCTTCGGATTACCACCCATTAACCCAATCAGACTGGGCCATCGATGCTGAGTTTGAGATGACATGCACAGTATGGCAGCGTCCATTACGACACATCAACAACGTCAAAAGGCTTCTTTGATGTTCAAAAGCCTGAAGTCACATTACTTCAAGTATTTTCCAGTCTTACAGTTTCAAGCTCTACTTCAGCAAACTGCACTGTGTCGCACTGCTGTGATATCACAAAATTAAGTATCTGGCATGACCCTTTCGCTCCAGCTCACATGCCTGACCTCAAGTGAGGGTAAAATTGGCAGTGGAAGGACAAGCAAGATCAGAACTTTACTGAACTGAAACCAAACCACTCAGTGGAAATGCAGCTTTTAGGCCCCTTGGTACCAACTTAGCATGGTTTAAATGTCTCAGCCTACCTGAATATTGTTGCTGACCATGTCCAACCTTTTACGACTATAGTGTAACCATCTTTTGTCAGGTAATTCAACCTGGATAACAGTCCATGTCACAAATTATTTTCTTGAACATGGTCACCACAGTCACCAAATCTCAACCTGATAGAGCACCTTTGGGATGTGTCAGAACAAGAGACCTTAACATAGATGTGCAGCTAACAAATCTGGACCAACTGTGTGATGCTATCATGTCAATAAGGACCAAAAACTCTCAGGAATGTTGGCAGGACCTTGTTGAATCAATGCTTTAAATAATTAAGACAAAAGTTGTTGTTTTAACTTGTTCCAAAGTCAAACATTTTCTGTTGTTATTGGGAAGTTAGAGAAGGATGGTCTTTGTTTTCCTCCATATGTAGCAGGGTGTCAGGAGGCAGCAGAGTGACCCATTGAACATCTAACAGAGAATTACACTCTTTTTTTCAAGAGCTCAAACCATCAAATGTCAAGCGGTACCTCTGAATGTCTTTTCATCTCTGAGCACAATGTATCAAGTCTCACACCAATCTGCAGAAGTGCCGGACGGAAACTTATTTCTATGCTAATGGTGCTGACAAATGTGTTGTGATGGGGTTGCCATCTTTTCGGTCGGATTTGAATTGTCCCCTCGAATTGGATTGTGCTGTGAATTATCATATAATTGCATTTTCAGCCGTGATTTATGTGCACATCAGAGGCGGTGTTCTCTGGTTAGTTGGTCGTGGCATTTCTGCAGCTGGTCTGACTCTAAACACTGCAGGATGTTTTCTCCACCAGTAAACATCAATCTTTGCACCCCCATCTCCTCCTGTCTGCTCTTTTATTTTTTCATCATTTGTTCTCTCTTGCTCTCTGTGTCTTTCTTCTTATTTTATTCTTTTCTTTTGTTTCCCTGCAGGCAATGTTTTCACTCTCTCTTTTATACTCTCCATCTTCCATCATCTGTCTCGGCTGTATGGAGCGATGACAGTGAGGCTCCCTCAGGGTGTTACAGTAGTTCAGCCTCCTTCAGAGCACGCACGCACACACATGAACACTCACATCCTCTACTCGCAGTCGTTGTTTCCCTCTCCCACACTGGGACACACATCCTCCATCCATCTCTTTACGCAGCCTTTGCTTCACAGTGACAGCCCTCACTAAGGTATTACATTGTTTTGAAATATTAATGACTATATCAGGTGTGTCCACACCATGGCCCGGGGCCCAATTGTGGACCATGGGTGCACTTCTACAAACCCCAATAAAGTTGGGATGCTGTGTGAAATGTAAATACAATAATGAATTGCAATTGCTTTTTGGACCTGTATTCGGTTATTGAGTGGTTTGATGTTGGAGTGGAAAGCACAATCACGCTGACCAGATGGATGGACAATCGAGATGACTGGAGACGCAGATGGAAGGCTCAACTCGACCTAGAGAGATTCAGTTATGCCACACAGACAAAATATTTAATGTCCAAATTGTCAAACAAAAAACAAGATGACAGACCCAAATGCAGAAAAACCAAAATGCTTTATTATAAACTAAAAAAGGATCAAAAACCAAAAACTAATTCTTAATAAAAAGGTCAAAATACAAAACAAAATCTCTTGCAAAAGTTTCAAATCAAACAAGCTACTGAAAAGAAACAACACTGGAGGCAAAACTCAAAGTCCTAATCAAAATCACTACAAAAAGGTTCAACAAAAACAGACAAACTAACCACAAACAAAGGGAAACACTGGAGATGCTGGAGTCAGGGCCAAATTGGGGCCCTAAGCAGATTTGACTGTATAATGAAATGCCATTTGGATTTTACAACCTTTATTAGTAGGAACAAAAAAGATTCACACGTCTGCATTTTCTGGATCCAAAGTCATCAATCAGGTCATCATCATATGACAGCTGCTGTGCCACTGTGTATAAAGGCACTCAAGCACTCTTGTGCCATTCATGAGCAGAGATATGTATACACTTCAAATTTCTCCATTGTGGGTTAAATAAAGGATTATCTTAATTTATGTTATTTTTTTTTATCTTATATGATTGTCATTGATTAAATTCACCTAGAGATGTTGACAATTTACCTCCATAAAAATAGCCCAAAACTTCTATTGATAAGATAGATTAATATGCTATAAGCAAGATTTTAGTGCTGATCGCGTGAGTATTCATGGACATAAACTAGTCTGATCATGTCTGCTTTATCTGGAAATTCCAGTCATTTATTAATTTATGCTTTATGCATATGCAAGGAGTCCAGCACAACCTGTTTGATTATTTCTGATGTTGTGGGAATACTTCAGTCGAACAGTACTACAGTCTTAACATCATAGTTATTCTTTATGTTTTCTTAATGTTTAGTGGCACAGAAAAGGAGTGATTGAATAATCTGGCCAGAGACCAGATCAAACTATGACATTCTATGCATAAGTAATATAGCACACACCGATTTTAAAGTGATCATAACATGCTTTTTTTTGAGTTAAAATATCCATCAGTGAATGGTTAATGCACTTACAGGTATAGTTTGGTATTTTTAAAGTTGGGTTGGTTCAGGTACTTAACAACGGTCAGTCAAGTGGCTGAAAAGGCTCCCAGCAGCCCTGCACCTTTAAGGAGATCAAGCAGAGATCACAGAGAGGTACACTGGAGTTGATGGGTACAATTATGTTGCACAATTGTGTGAATTATAAATAAAAACGAGCCATAAAACTATGTTGAATCAAATGTACGATTGGGTGAAACATTTTTGAGTGTTTTATTGTTCCTCAGTATGAGTCAATAAGTGACGATAAGGTTCCTTTCATTGTTGATGCATGGGCTTACTATTATCAGGTTTTACCTTTTACCTGCAAGCCTATCCCCACAAACGTTTTTTCACCCAATCATACATTCGACCCAACAAAGATCTGCAAACCGCTCATTTGAGCTTGTTCTCCTTAAAGGTGCAGTGCTTCTGGGTGTCCTTTCTGCCATTTCACTGACTGTTGTCAAGTACCTCATACAACCCTGCTTCAAAAACACTGAACTATCCATTTAAGCTTGTGTAGCACTTTTTTTAGTGTTCGCAGATCACATCTACCCATTCACACCTTTTCACTCACCGATGGCTCTGACTCACCGAGTCTGTTGTCAATCAGTAATAAAGAGGTCATATTTTACCTAAATTCAGGTCCATGTGTTTGTTTTTTAATGACTGCTAGGGTTTCACAAGAGGGGTGTCTGATACAGGAATCAAACCCCTGTCTTACTGCTGCATGACTTCCCAACTGTTCCTGTACTTTTGATAGTGCCAGCAACAAAGAGGAAATGAGCAGAGCTGAGCTGGTACAAAATAAGGACATGAATATTAGGGTTATTACAAAATCAGCTGTGTATAGAATAGGGACATCCCATGCTAAATTTGCTGTGGATCAGATGTATTGACTTTGATTTTCGAGCATAATATGTCCTTTGCCTGCTCCTTGTAGTATGTTACATCCTCCTCTGCTGCTGAGCTCCTGATATGCTGCAGGTTTCTCTGACCTCCGTCATCTCCCCGTCACTTCCAGGCGAGGCCTCAGTCGTCCACGTCAGTGTGTGTCACCACCCTGCATGTCCCACACTGCCCTCAATCTCACACACTCCTGACATTTGACTTGATGTCATGTAACAGCAAATCCTCTGGAGTCAAATCAACAGCATGTCCAAATCCAGGCGAGCATCGAGGTCAGCAGCTTACTCATGTCTGTGTCACAGGATAACGCTCGGTCCAGGTCGCAGTCATTGGGACCAGCTTGTTCACTGATGATGATTTTAGTGAAGCCAAACACAAACTGAGCCGCACCAGCCCTGCACTGAAGCTGTGGGAGACTAACAGAGTGGATTACCTGTAGATGAACAGTGTTTTTTTAACGACACCAACAGCTTTCTTTCTTTGACAAAGTGTTCAGGTAATGCTGAGCAGATTGGAGTTTTTAGCTGCACAAACATTTCTCTGAGCTGCTCTGTGTGGAGGAGGGAAAAGGGACTTTTGCTGATTTAAGCCTCCATGGTGTCTTTTCAGAGCACAAAGCGGGGAAACAAATTCATGAAATAGCAGACTAATAAACTGCAAATGAGCTCCAGAGAGTTCAAACTTTTTAATCAATATTTTAATATTAACCTTGGAGGAACATAATTATAAAGATCGAAATAACTTGTTATGAAAACCCATGGATAATTTTCCCAACTGGCCCCACAGCCCACACAAATCTATTGAGCTATTTTTTTCACTAAGGGCAGGCTAAGTCCAGGAGGACCATGCCAAAGCAAAATTGTTCTTCCAATCTTTCTCTGGCCTGCACTCCCTTTGCCCCTGACCAAACCACCCCCAAGCATGGTTACTTTTTGTGCATATGTGATCACATTGTAATACAAAACAAGCTAAATTATATTTCACCCTCATTCATTAAAGGGATATGCCAACATTTTCTTTGTTTTTGTGTCTGGCCTTACTCCTGAGTCCCTGACAAGCAGACAGACACCAATCTTAAATTTGCAGGCAACTTGCATTTAAGAATGGCTTAAAGTTGAACCACTCACTTACAACTGTGAATCGGTTCTCATTGTTCACTTAAAAGAGCTTTTCAGAAGACTCGACTTGTTTGTGGACATCACACCTCAAGCGTAAACCACTGCGGAAGTAGGTCAACAAAACAAAGCCTCTGTTTAAGAGTTGAAGATAAAATGATTATAGTAGAAGATAAGATAACATAATGCGGGAAAAAAAAAAACAAGGCACAGTTAAAATAATGGTGTCTATCTACTTGTCATGGACTCAGGAGTGAGGCAAGACACAAAAAGAAAAAAAAAAGCTGGTGTATCTCTTTAACAGGACCCTGAGATGCTTGGACTTCTTCTCTTGAGACAAGGACTCATTCCTCATCTGGAGAAGATATAGCCCCAGACTTTGAGGTCCTGTCCCTAACACCAGGTGCTTTTCACTGAGCCGTAAAATGCTCCAATGCCTCTTAAGCTGAGTTTAAACCAAACGGCAATTCCACTTTGTTGCATAATACAAATATTACCAAAAATATTGAACTTCTGCAACAAATTCAGCTGAAGCCATAGCACAACATCCAATCAACATTGATAGTTAATAGTGAAGAGAATGACATCACAGACAGAGGAGATAGTAAACCTCGTTGGCATCTGTTATTTAGTGTTCAGAGAGCAAACCACAGAAAAGAGACACAGGCTGAAAGTCTCTGAAGAGTAAATTTAGCTAATCTTTAATACTTTTCATAGGCTGTAATATGAATTAAGTCTCTCAGCACAGCGGCAAACTGGCTATTGATGTGCTTTTTCTGGCTTACTAGCGGTGATTTAATGTGTGTTTCACCACAGAAAATATGCCAAACCTCACAGAAGGACTACCAGAGTACCCTTGAGAGAAAGAAGAGACTGGGGAGGGAGGACAAGTAGGTCTAAGGCCATACTGGGAAAAAGACTAGCAAAATAAGGGGGCCATCACTTGGACAGCGAGGTGAATCTCTTCATGTGTGACTCCAAAGAATATGGAAAATAAAATGGATGTGTTTCTATTTCGCGATTTTCTGGGACATAATTTTCACACCTCATATTCAAGAACAGGAAGAAGACAGCGATTGTAGAAATTTCCATCATGGTTGATCGTGAAACAAGAAGGCAGAGGTACGTTTTTATGGCCGGGGGACAGGTCTGCCTTCTTGTCTTGTGCCTTCTGGGTCTAAGTAAATATGATCCATTTGAACACACAGACGTGCAACGATTTTTCGCATTTAGGTGCAATCTGAACATTATTTGCATTTTGTGTGGACAGAGTTTGAGAGGTCCTCTGTTGAAGAAGCCAACAGAAATCGCATTCACAGCTCAAGTTTGTCAGATTCGGTTCAGTTTGGGCGTGAAGTTGCAGCATTGTTTCATTTTCGCGTGGTCTGGTTTTCCTTGACACTTTTTGTAAGATGGCCCAAAGCCTGTCAAGTGATGCATAATATAGCCACCTGACACTGGTTGGGGCTGTAGCTGACGTCTTTATTCCTGCCATCCAGTCTGTTTCTGTATGGCCCGTAAATACACAACCAGCTTTGAGTAATAACATCATTTAGTTTGAAGCAGGTGATAGGAATGTGCCATAAAATGAAGATGAAGCTGAATAGGCTGTCAAGGGGCGCTTTCATATCAACAGGAGCTTTGTGTAAACCTGTTCCACACGCTAATCTGTTGAGAAGACCGGAGACTGATGCTAGCAATGCTAACATTAGCCATACTCTGCTTGGTATTATCAGTGAATGCTACATTAGCTTGCTTACTGTTGAGATTTTAAACTACATTCAAGCCACAATTTACTGTTTTTTGGTTTGCTTGCCTTGTTTGATCCTTTGTTGGTTTGAATGGCTTTGACACTGAAGATAAACTGAACTCTGGTCTGCTTGGACGCAAACCAAAACCCCTGGTTTCAGGCAGACTGGAGTTGGGTTCTTCGGTCCAGCCCAGAGTTCGTGTGAGCTTACACAACATCTGAAATCAACAAAACTTTCCAAGAAGTGAACCAGAATTTGTTTGTTTCGGACCAGCAAGTTATGAATGCACCCAGGGTCACATCATCTGCAAAAAGTACAAAAGATGAAGAAAAACCAACTCTCCACAAAAGACAACCATGTACCACTCAGTATCATACAATAAATATCATAAACATAAACTACATATATTTTATAAAAAAGCTTTATGTTATTATTGCTTTTTTAAGCTGTTTTTATTTTGGACTTTTTTGCTTGTGTTGATAGTGGAGAGCAAGTGGACAGAGTTGAAAAGCTGGCATGAAAGCAGAAACAGACCTGCAGGCAGGAAACTGAACCAAGGTCACCTGCATGAGGTAAGAGCCTCAACACATGGAAGGTGCACAAAGGGTGCCCCCTTTGTCATCAGTACTCAAAAAAGCTCTACTCCAACATGGATGCTATTGACCAGGTATTTTTGGTGATTTGGTCGGTTTGTTGCATCTCACAAACAGTAATAACCTTGCATCAGGGGCATGATATGAGATCATTTTAAATTGAATCAAGGCTGCATAACAAGATTGTTAGATAATCCATTCACTGCAAAATATTTTGCCCATAAATATCTCTTGGTGCAGCTGGGTCTTTTTAACCCTGCAGCTCCAAGCTATTTGCTATTTTCAGTCTGATTGGATTTTTATTGTAATAATTCAAACAAAATCAAGTTAAAGACAACCTGGGCTATCAGAAAAATAACCTGTAATGATGTCAGACAAATGTTTTAAAAGTTTTATGACCATAGAGACAAAGCAAAAAAGTCAAAATGAAATTTGAATCTCACACACAGACCAATGATAAACTTGACTTTTCACATCTAAATAGGATTCTGTCAAGTCTTGGCTTTGAGAACAGAGATACTCCAAAAACTAATGTTACAGAGAGCCACATAACATTGCTCACACTTTCTTTCTGATTCTTTTGGGAAGTGACACCTTGTCTTTTGTTGACCATCTGAGTAGACAGTACCAACAGGAACACAAGAGAGGAAGAAACTGGGTGCATTTTATTGGTCAATCAACAGACGGGAAGTTGTTTCTCACTTTAAAACAGAATTTAAACAAACTCAACAGTTACAGATTTAACACTGAGGATCCACAAATACAAAATTTTTTGGAAGAACACCACAATTCACAATAATTCTGCTTGGGATATATTTGCCCCTAAGTGCTCTATAGATTGACAAATGAGTGAGCTTTCAAGCACATTTGACCACATAAAGATATGTTGTAAGGTTCCAAAGATATAAGCAAATTAAAAACTCCCACAAGAGCTTGTTAGGTTAAAGGTCCGTTGCTCTGGCATGTTTGACTGGGTGTATATCTCTGTTGAGGGTCAGATGTAGCTCTTTCCCCTCCCCTTTGGAAATGCTCGTATCTGAGGGGGCGGGAAGGCTACGGGATGCTATGACAATGAGATTTGTGCTGATTTGCTGCCCAAATGATGTCTGATGGTTGGGGGGAGGAGACCACAGAGCAGTATCTCAAAACAGTCATGGTGCCTGCCTGTGATGAGTAGAAAATACACATGTAGGTGGAGCTTGTATAGCTATTACATCATAAACCCCGGGAACAAAAAACAGTGTCTTGAAGAGGCTTAGTGCTTTTCTCCATGAACCGAGAGTTTAGGAAATGGTGTCATATTTTTCTGCCGCCCAAGCCCCTTCTAACAACATTAACAACAAAGAACATTGGAAACCACATGAGACCTTCAAGCTTGTATTAGAGGCATTTGAAATGGAAGATATTGTGTTTTAGTGCATAAGTAAACACCTTTGCTTTGCTAATTTAACTTTAATCTGATTTGAAAAATATTTGATTGTGTTGATGTTTCATTCTCTCTCTTTCCTGGAGAAATTTGCATTCATAATCTGTCATTTAATTTAGAGAAGTGCTCATTAGCAGTGAGAATTAACAACATGCTGAGTTGATTTGCTGGAGTGTTCAGTTGCTCGTGCTTTATGTTTCACAGCAAGGCAAGGAAAGTTTATTAGTGAAGTACCTTTCAGCAACAAGGCCGTTCAAAGTGCTTCACACAAAAACATCAACACAATGACAAAAGGGAAAAGAAAAACAAATCAGAATTTAAATATATATAAAAAAAGATATCAAATCAAAGATAAAAAGAGAGGAAATGCCGAGCCAAAACAAGAGCTTAAATATAGAAAAATGATTATTTTATTAGAATTCAAATTCAAATCATGAAAATGTACTTTTGTTCTTAATGAAATAGTAATTAAAATGTATTTTCAGTTAGATATCTAAAATTGTTTCAGTGCAGTGCTGGTTTTAAACTAGTCATTAAAACTTCAATAATCTTACAAAAGCAGCCGTGAACAAATGAGATTTTAACCTTGATTTAGTAGAACTGAGGGTTTTAGCAGACCTGCAGTTTTATGACGGTTTGTCCCAGAGCTGTGGACCATAAAAGCTGCTTAGGTTCTGACTCTGGGACAGAGAGCAGACCTGCAGCAGAGGACCTGTGTGGTCTGGATGGCTCATATGGTAAAAGGAGGTCACTAATGTATCTGGGCCTTGAACCACCGTGTTCTTTATGAGCTCACAGGAGTGTTTTAAAATCTATCCTTTGCGGCATTTGTCAAGCAGCAGGATTTAAAGTAGGGATCATCAACTACAATTGCAAGCAGGGGTGTGCCCGGGGGGGGGGGGGGCAAGTTGTGGCCCAACTGTTGAAAAATGCGCTCTAAAGTGCCCTCTTGGAGGAAAAACACACTCTAATATGCCCTCTTAGAAGTCAAAACGCGTGTTAAAGTTTCCCTCTTGGGAGGCAAAACGCACTCTTGGGTGCCCTCTTAAAAGGTAAAACATGTGCAACAGTACTCTTGAGATCCAAAATGTGCTTTCAAGTGCCCTCTTAAGAGGCAAAATGCGCTCTAAAGTGCCTTTTGTGCCCTCTTGGGAGGCAAAATGCTTTCTAAAGTGTCCTCCTGAGAGCTAAAACGTATGCAAAAGTTCCCTCTGTGCCCTCTTGGGCATCTAAATGCATACTAAAGTGCCCTCCTGGTTGGCAAAACACACCAAACTGCCTTTTTAAGCGGAAAAAACACACTAAACTCCAGAATGTTAGGACTAAGAAATACTATAAAACATTACTGCTGCAATGACTTATGTTGGGCCCTTTTTTGGTCTTTATTGAGCCAGAACTATCTCACAGAACCAGTTTGGATTTCCTGGTGCTAATATGGTGTTAAAATGTCAGGCATAAAATTCCCTTTACCTTTCAGAGAAATTTGCCGGTTTGAAATTAAAATAGGTGACCTATGGTGTTTAGCCAATGGAAAGATTTTCTTTTTGGGGGGGAGTAATCGACATGGACATGGAGGTATACCAGAGATTATCAGTGAACTGCAAACATGTACACGTGCCTGAAGGGAGCCTTGAATTGGACAAAAACATTCACTCTACAAGCGCAAGAGCCTGGAAATATAAGCACGAAGGGCCTCACATCAGCAGTGTTGTCTCTGGGAAGGTGGGGGGATACTGCTGCCTGATTGGTTGAGGAGCATTTGGAAGCTGAAGACACCTCGCCAATCCAAGTGGAATATAGCTAACAACAGTTTAATATTAGCCAAAGGTAATATATCACCAGAAGAATTAAAGCTTGCTGAAAGAGGCATCATGTCATTGATGAATAACGTTAGCTCACACAGCAGGAGATGTAACATAGATATCTACACAAGCCTCCAGTGGAAAATTAATTAACACATTTCATGAGAGAAGTTATCAGTATCTTGTATAGAATAATAGGACCATGTATAGATAGATACTTTATTACACATTCATATTGTAATTCTGTTGAATTTTCTCTCAAAATGCATCAGGTTGATGCTTTTAAAAATCAAATATTCTAGAATTTCTTCCGGGGCAGCATGCCCCCAGACCCCCCTAGAGGGGTCGTATCCTTCTCACCTTTTTCACCCTTGACCTGTTTTCATGCCTGAATGCACTGGAATACAGGAAATGGCATCTTCTTAAATGAAACATTTCTCGGTCCCCAGACCACTTAAGATTTATTTATGTGTGTTCTTCATAGTCCAACATTAAATCTACACAGTTCTTGTGGATGCTGATCTTAACTACAAACTAACTTGAGTAGTCTGTCTAGTTAGTCTGTTTTAGGGCTATATAATGTGCCATTTGTATAACACATAAACATGTCCAAAGTGTCCTTGAAAACACGTGAAACCTAGTGCCCTCTTCAGTGGTGAGAACGCGCTGTATGTGCCCTTTTCTTCCTTTTCGCCCCTGCCCTTGAAAAAGTCTGTGCACGCCACTGATTGCAAGGGACAGTTTTTTTTCTTGACATATGCAAAGGGGTGCTAAATAAAAAAGTGATAAGGGAAATAAAAAATTACATTACAAATATTTTGATTCATTTTTTCATATTTTTCTTTGCTGTGTTTGACTCTAATACATTTGCTCTCACAGTTTAGTCTTGTCTTATAATGACTGGATTTTTGTAAACTGATCACATATGAAGTCACTTCTTTAAAATCGTAATAGTCACAGTGTTATTAGGGAGTTGCTCTAATAGTTTATTTAATAACAAAAAGAAACCTTTAAAATCACAAAATATTCTTATCTTGGACATTTTCTGAATTTGATAATACTCTTGGGGCTGGATGGAAAGTTTTGTGGGGCCTGATATGGCCCCCCGAGTCGTCACTTGATGATCACTTATTTAAATCATTACAGTTAAGATTTTCTAAATTTAGAGAACTTCTTGCCTGTTTGTCCTTTGTCTGTCATTTACAAATTAATTCAGCAGCAAACTTTCCATGAATAAAACAGGATTTATTATGTGAGGAGTGAGAGCTGTTTTGACAAATGATTGACAGTGTGACAGGAGGAGGAGACGGGAAGGTTCATCAAAGACTGATGGATCAGGAGAGGGGTCTTATCTGACACTGTGCTGATGTAATGAGTGTAACCTCTGAAAACAGGATTTTTACTCTGTTGTGGCTTTGAGTCCTGGTCCAGTTGTTTGGCAATCCATTAGTTAAGTCATTGTATCCCACTGATTAATGTATTTGAATTGTAAAAACCTGAGCAGACAGGCCACAGATTTAACAGCTGTGGGAGATCCCAACATGCTTTGGGAGTAGATGGTGGTGCAGGTGAAGAGGGACACTTAAACATATTTTTTCCTCCCTGCAGCTATTATGAAATGGTGTGAGGGTATAAAACAAAAGAGTGCAGCAGAGGTAAGCAGAGCTGGCAGTGCCTCACTGTTAATTGTAGTAACGGTTTAATTCAAGAGCTCCATCATAGTGGAGTTTCCTACAGTGTATTTAAGTGGCTCATATATTAGTTTTTATTTAATGCTTACAACTAATCATTCCTTATCTTGCTGCTGAGACTTCGCCCTATCAGCATATTCATACACAAAAGAAACAAGTCAAGCCCACAATCAGCCATCAAGTCATTTGATTATCTGGTATTAAATAACCCAATGTTAGATCTGTATTAACATATCTTTGAACAAGTCTCTTTAGATCTCACTTTCAAGGTCCAACATAACTTAAAAAGCATCTCCTCCAGTGTGTTTCTGCTCTGCTGCTCATAATATCTGAGGTACAAACATATGGAAGAACATGCAGTCAAGGTTGATTAATCAGGATGATTTAATAGTGAAACAGAGATTAAACACACTCTTGTATAACATCATGCTCTTAGAACTGTTCTACAGTACATGTGTTTATTTAGCTACATGGTTAAAGTCACTGCCAAAGGCTTTATGTCATCAGATTTTCTGACCTCTCTGGTCATTCTTGTGAACACAATATACCAAGAACACTGTGAGGGATTTACTTTAGACTTTGTACAGATGTAACATGACACACCAGATTGACCACTCAATATATTTCAATAGTCCATGGGAATGAGTCCATAGAAAGTGTTTGGAAAGCACAGAACCTGTCAAAGCATATCCAGCAGGTAATTGGATGATTGTTCCGTCAATCATATTCATCATGAGCCAGATAATGTAGCAGGCGGGTGCTACTGCGCCAGTGTAAAGGACACAACTTGAAAACTTCTGATTGAGAAGTTTGTAGTGTTATTTGTTTTTCATTTAATAAAGAAATGTGGTCAAGATCTGCTGTCTTCTCGTCCGTAGCTCCACCTCTTCCTGCTCTAAAGGACACTGATTGGGCCGTGCCACTTTGGGCTGCTCACACAGATGTCCAAATCCACTCAAGGTGAAATGATCAGAGTTTGGAATTCAAAGCTCAAAGGTCATCATACCTCTTGGTTATCCCTTGCTTGCGATCATGACATTTTTATCCTTTACATAAATGCCCACTCTGGTTTTGAAAGTCATTGGTCAAAAGCTGTGACCATTCAGTCTCATGTTCCTTTCTTGCTTGAATGCAGCATCTCAAGAACAGATTAAGAAATTTTCTTCAGACTCTGCACATACTTTGTCTCATTTGATTTAAGAATTAACTGATTCAGCTTTGGAGGTCAAAGGTCAAGGTAAATATGCCCTGTGCTCACCCCTTGCTCATAGAAACAATAGCCATTTTCAAAACTGCATACTACATTAGCAGTTTAGACTGATTTTGCCCATAATGTAGTTTGTAGTGTGCAAACATTTGTGAAATCTGCAGTATGTCATAGGTACCAGGATGACTTCTTCTGGGGAAATCAGCAGTATGTTGGACTGGTCTACCTTGCATACTGTCACCCACAATGCAAAGTGACAATGTACAGCCATGGTGTATATCCATGACCACAGCCTAAGCATTTAACTTGACACGCCAGACAGACAGTTCAATCAGTCAAACTTTATTTGTATAGCACTTTTCATACATGACTTGTATATGGGAAATCAAATAAAACAAAACAACAGTAAATGAAATAAAAGGTAGAAAATTGCATAAAATGAAAATATAAGACCCCCCCCCCCCCCCCCCCATCCACATTCAAAACACACAAAGACATAAGATTGAAATTCTGACAGAAAACAGAGTTAGAATTAGAATAAGAGGACTGAGGAAACGCTATCTTGAATTAGAAATGAGGAAACACAGGAGCTAAAACTAATATGATAATTAAAAATCATAAGACAATAGATCAACATACTATAGGATAAAATTAGTAAAAACTGAAATAAATTAATAAAATAAAATTTAAATAAATAATGTGGTGAAAAGAGAAAGCCTAACACTAGGCGCATAATAAAATCAGCTAAAATAGAATAATAAAAAGAAAAGCATTTAACAAAGAATTGAATTTCAAATAACAAATCTGAACTGAAATTTAGAAATAAAACAGAATGAGAGGTTTAAAATAAGTTAAAATATAATGACAAACATTAATAAATATAATCAACTAAAAGCCAGATTAAAAAGGTAGGTCTTGAGTTTGCCTTTAAAAATATGAAGGTGCTGCCCTCAGGTCTTCAGGTAGGCTGTTCCACAGACGGGGGCCGTAATAACAAAAAGAGGCTTCACCGTATGTTTTAGTTCTGACTTTGGGAACAGTTAAAAGACCACTACCTGTCGACCTGAGGGCTCTACTGGGCTCATATGGTAAAAGCAAAGATGGATACCATATATCCGTCACAGAAAAATTTCACTTGTCCCTCTGGGAAAGAGCTGTTTGAATATGTTTTCAGAGGCTGAACCTTCAAAAACAACAGCAATGATGCTGTCAAACAGGCATAAAACACCCAAAAGCAGACAACTTGAGTCAGTGAGGCAAAAGCAGGGTTTATTGAACAGTTCAGGTCGATACACAAAAAGGCAGGCAGAATCAGGCAAAGGTCTCCAAAAACACAAGGCAAAAGGCAAGGTCTAAACAACACCTATGGCTAGAGAATAATGCTGGAAAGTGACTCTGAGGTACAAACAATCTGGTAACAAGACAAGGGAAGACACGAGGGTTAAATACATGAGGTGATTGGGAGTGATGAGACACAGCTGGGGAAGCACAATCAGGGATCAGGTGTGACAACGTCAGACAGGAAGTAAAACCTAAGGAGACAAGGAAAGACAAGTGAATTTTCAAAATAAAACAGGAAACACAAAGACAAGACATGAAACATGGACAAAATGAGGAACTTAACTCAATTAAAGGCAGGATAATGACAGATCCCCAGTGTCCGGCTTCTCTGATATGATCGTGCATGAGGGCAGCCAGCGGAGACATGATTATCACAATGGGGTTTGGAGTCTTTCCCATGTTTTTCACGACCAGAAGAGCTAGTTGGTAGATCAAACTCTTACTGAAACCAGTCAGGAGAAGAGCAAAAACATTGTTTCTGTAAGAAAAGCTTTACATGATGTTCTTTGCTCCTCTTTTAAAGAAGAAATAGAATCCATTTCTGATAAAACTGCAGATATTGCTGCACCCATGGAGACGTTTCAGAAGTTGTTTTCAAACGTTGCAAGTCACGTCCCCCTGTCGTCACGTCTAACAGCTCCTGCCTCTTTTCCCTCTTTGGGTTGTTCAGCTTTTTAGCAGAATGAAGTTGTAGATGATTGGAGGTTGGCAAGATCTACCTACAGGATTTCAGGAAATGAATCAGGCAGGTCCATCTGCTCTGCAAGGCTACTAAGCTAGCATGAGGATTTACTCTGCTAAATTTATAGAAAGGTAGAGTAAATATAATCCTGACAATTCATGTTTTATTGAGTTTTTACATTGTTGTTGGACATCTAACATGTAAATGTTCAACTATGGAGGTCATTTAAAAAAAGCACTTGTATGATTAAAAAAAATTGAAAATTAAATTAAAAATGGGTGCTAATTGAGCGGAGCTAGCCGTTAGCTGGGCTACTGTTTGCTTTTGTTTCCAAAACCAGAATCAAAAATCATTGAAGTTATTGTATTGGGGAGCACACAGTCTTGTTGGCTTTGTTGGATTATATATATGTGTCGAACATATGTTTTGATTTTAAGAAATAGTTACTCTAGCCCACACATTAGCTCAGTGGGTGTTTGCAATTATTGCCATCCGTCAGAAAAATAAAACTGCTACTGAAGCGAGTCTGGGTCTGGCATACTTCAATTTAACAGCTGATTGGCTGTCATACTACAGAGTACTTCTAAATACAGTTTGCATTATGTAGTATGAGCTGCACACTGTGTTCATTAGTAGTATGTGAAACCAGACAGTATCTAAAGAACAGTAGGGGATGTTTCTCCAACTTTGCACAAATGTCAACTTTGACAAAAGGACAACATTAATAGATTTGTGGGGGAGAGGGGGTGTCAAAGGTCAAGGTATGCTGGCCTTGTGTTTACCTTTTGCTTGTAGGCACACATCTAATTCAAATTATCCACTTGACAACTTTCCAAAAGCTGTAAGACTTCCTAAAGATCTGCAACAATTTTACATCTAAAGACTCTAGGCTCAAACTGGAGATTTTATAGATTCAAGAATAAACTGTTGTAACTTTGTAGGTAAATGGATGCTAATTTAGCAATGCTAGCCATTTCCTTTTTTTTTCCAAGACAAGAATCAGAAATCACCTAAATCACTGGATTGGGAATGGAAAGCACACAGCATTGTTGGCATGTTCCAAAGAAATTATATTGTTTAATGTGTTAAACATTGTGTTTAGTTTTTGTAAAACGTTACTCAGGCCCATGCCTCAGCAAAGATGAATCAGCTCAGCTATGCCTTGACAACAGTACACAGTAGTCTGACACCATTTACATCCAAAGACTCTAGTCTCAGACTGAAGAATTTATTGATTCAGGAATAAACTAGTGTAACTTTGTAGCTCAAATCTGAAGTAATAAGGTCTCATATGCATCTCCTTCTCATATGACTTTTATGAATCTATCGCAAAACCCACTCCAGCCCCTCTTCTTAAATTTCCACTTTATTCCAACTCTTTGGAAACGGCACACCTTGTGGAGACACGTAACTGTGCGGCATTAGTTTTAGTTTTCACCAAAATGACAGCATGAAATTGATTTAAATATCAAATAGTCATTTTATTTGTTCTCAACCTGGCTGAAAGAGCCAAAGAAAGTGGTGATGAGTACCAACATGGTCTATAACCCTCCCTGAACTCTCAGTCCACTCTCCAAACAATCGAAGGTGCTTTCATGCCGTGAAATTGTAAACCTGTTTGCCTGCAATTAGTTTGGTGTGAACCAACTCTATTAGCCTGGCTCAGTGATTTCTCTTCTCTTTTCCCCCGTCAGTTCTCCTGATCTGTGATGTGTGCATAATTAACCATCAATGATTCACTTCTCGCCTGATGTGGAGAACACCAGTAAGCTCTCACATCCACTTCAAAGAGCCTTAAAGTGATCTGTGATAGGCCTTCGACCTCTGCTTGATCCAATTAGGTTCAAAGAGCTCTATCTGAGAAGTCAGCTGGTAGTGGATGTAGTCTTAATCAGATATGGGGGTAATCACAATATTCTACATACATTAATTATAATCATGCCAAAATATGTGGTTGTAGAGTTGAAGAGGCTCCAAGGCCCTGGGCACCCACACAGGTGTCAGAGGTAAAGAGCTCTTTATTAAACCTCCTCTCAGGATTGTGTTGGTGTGGAAGAATTTGTTTGATTAACAGCTCAACAACCCAGTGAAATCTGGAGAACCTGTTTGATAGGAGGACTTGTTCACCTCTTTTAACTTCAATTAATCCTTAAGAACTTGTATAAAAGCACTATAGCCCCATCTGTTTCCATCCTCTCCTGGTTTCATCAACCAGAGTGATTATTAACACCCGCGTGAGTGTCCCGGGCCTTTTAAGAGTAACTAAACCCCAAGAGCTTTTTTGATTTAAATAAATAAATGGGAATATTGCATTGTTGATCCATAATGATTTATATCTCAGCATTTCAGTCCAAAAGATTAGCAATCTACATTTTGTGTTTGAGATGTGCATAACAACTGCCCTCTACAGGTTAAAACAAGCTACTGCAATGACACCCACTGAAATGTCTGTAGACTAGTGTCTCACAACTTAAAACCCAAGACTTTGTTCTTCAGATGCAACCATCATGTTTATTCACTCCACATGCAAAACAACAACAAAGTCTCCTCCGTCTTAGGTCATCAAACTGCGCATGACTACTGACAGGAATGTCTCACACATCACACCCACTTTTTCTGAGACTGTGATCTTTTAACCTGTTAGACCAAAAACTTAACATCAAGCCAAAATCTGAGGACACACTATATTCAAAACTAGAAAACAGACCTCTGCCAAACAGCTTTGGTCCACTTTGGCGAAAATGGTCCTATCTGGCAATGTTAAAGAATCCTTTAAGAAAGTCCAGGGTCCAGACGGTGATCCGGATCACCCCCAAAATTCAATCAGTTCTTCCATATCCCATTTCCGACAATTCCTGTAAATGTCATCCAAATCAGTTCAGAACTTTTCAAGTTATTTTGAACACAAACAAACAGACAAACAGACAGACAGACAGATAAAGCTGGCAAAAACATAACCTCCTTGGCGGAGGTAATAAAGCTTTAGCCCCTTAAACATGTATAGCTATAACTTATGGTTCACTGCAAGTTTATTCGAATAATATTCAATCAAATCCATCAGAAAACGGTATCAATTTTTATATATCTATCCAATAAAAGGAAAATTAAGTAAAAAAACCTGAAATAATTAAAAATTTCAGCAACACACATCTCAACTTGACAGATCACATTCTCCGGAACATGTCAGAAATGAAGGAAAAATAACATTTCATTTGAGAAATGCTGTCAGTGTTGATATTTTTTTTTTTTTCATTTAATGAAGAAATGGGGTCCAGATCCAATAAACTGCCTCTTAAGCTGTTAGCATCTATGCTAATCAGAGTTTAGATAATTCTGATGGTGAGGTCTTACAGTTGGTCATTGGTTGTCACAAATATTTGATGATGACATTGATTATTGACGTTTATTTTGTCACTTTAACTCTCAGAATCACCGCCATGTTCACATTGTACTTTTGTCACAACAGGGAGGTATACAGCCTGAGGTCTTTTACACCCTCTAGTGGTGTCCTTCAGGAACACGTGTCACAGTCAGGCAAGTGTTTAAACAAAAACGCTCATGATGCCAACAGACTCAAATGCAGATACAGGGACGAATTGCAAGTAGATCTCCATTTTTATGAGACTCGGTAGCTGTGGACTGAATTGTCCTCTTGGGATAAATAAAGATAACCTTGCAGAGCTGATGGACCTGCCTGATTGATTGTCTGAAATCATGCAGATCCATCTTGCCAAGCTTCAATCCTCTACAACTTCACTCGGCTGAACAGCCCAATCAGGGGAAAGAGGCAGGAGTT
The DNA here is from genome assembly GCA_037902135.1 of Cetoscarus ocellatus. NCBI lineage: Eukaryota > Metazoa > Chordata > Actinopteri > Labriformes > Labridae > Cetoscarus > Cetoscarus ocellatus. Next base: position 213,732 of record JBAMNC010000050.1, on the reverse strand, counting down.
GCAGACATGACGATAGCGGGAAGTGACTGCATGTATGAGCACAGTGGTGGTGTGTGAAGAGGTCTCCGTGGATGTGGCAATATCTGCAGTTTTATCAGAAAGATCTCTATTTCTTCTTTAAAGGAGCAGAGAATGTCACTTAAGTCTTTTCTTAATGTTTTTGCTCTTCTCCCGATTGGTTTAGGTAAGACTCTGATCTAGCAACTGGCTTCTCTGGTCGTGAAAAAGATGGGAAGGACTCCAAACCCCATTGTGATAATCTTGTCTCCGCTGGTTGCCCTCATGGATGATCAGATCAGAGAACTGAGAAGCTGGGGATCACTGCTGGAAACTGGGAGAGATGTGAAAATCCTCCGTGGACGATGCCGGTTAGTCTGTGGTAGCCTTGAGTCATGGTTACTCAACAATACCTGGCAAAATATACTCTAATCAGAATTACAGAGAACTTGGTGGGGATTGTTGACAAGGTTCACGTCACTTAACCCCTTAAAGCCTGTTGTATCATATTTGATACATACTTTTATGATACCTCTATCTAATCAATATGATCAACAAATTACTTAAAAAAAAACCCATCTGGATACAATCAATTAATGATAAAAATGTCCTGAAATGGACTATCAGCTGCCAAAAACACCGAATGTATCAAATGAGATACAAAAAATAAAATTGCTAAATTTTATGGAAATATGTATTTTTTTTAGGATTTCAGTAGAAAGTGAAATACACATTTCAGCTCCAAAAAATTAGATTTTTCTGGCTATGATTTGTGTTTTCAGGCAAGTGTTAAAGGTGGTAAATGATTTTCGAATGGCTGGACTAGCGAAATATTTCCGTGACGGATATATGGAACTGTCCGTCAGGTTAAAATAAAGATGGCTGAATCTAAATCTGAGAATACACTATTAAAACAAGTGCCAAAGTGTATTCAAACTGGCATTTCGAAGGTTAAAATCATAAGGATTATTGAATAATTGATAGTTTTGAGCAGGGCTGAAGTGGTTTAAGGAATTTATGAAGAAAAAACAGGAGAAAAATTTGATCTATGATGATTTAATGGCAGTTTTCTGCATGTACCCTACACGTATGGCTTGGTTGAGGGTGCAAAAGGTGTCAGTAACAGCCCCGTAAGAGTAACTGATATTAGAATTAAAAAACAAAAAACGTTCAAAAAGAAAAATGACAAAAATGTTCAGAAATGACAAAAGGGGTCCCTGAGGTTTAAAATGTATAATACTCACTCACCAATGTGGGAGACGACTAAGAAAACCTTAAAGGTGTAGTGTGTAGAAGTTGGCAGCACTTAGCCAAACAGAAACAGTTAATATACGATATAATGTTTCTATTTGTATGTGAAGTCTGTCCAAATAGGTGTACAATCATCCCTATAAAACTTTCGTTTTTCTTTTTATTAAGTAAGAAAGAGCTTTTTATATTTATGTACCGTGGGTCTCCCTTTGTGGAGGCTGACATAACAATCTGCCATGTTGTCTACTGGTGGGTTTTGGGGACAAAATGAGCAAGAAGCGATTTTTGAATATGAGCCTGGCTTCTGGTCCTGAAATCTACCTGGATGGCATGCGAAGAAGAAGAAGAAAAGTTTACAAAACCTATTATCATCATCTTAACTGACCTATAATCTATGAAAATAATAGTTACAAATATGAATGAAAAAACCCTCCCCTCGTAACTGTTGTAAGTGATGCCCTGTTCATGGTCCTTTTTGGCCTTCACCGGCTCTCGTCGCGTAGTGATGTGATGTTTTAGTAACGGACAGGCTCATTCCAAAATCTGAAAGCTAGATGTTGCTAAAATGCCAATTTAAAAAAACTGCACATTTAACTTAACATAAAAAATGTGGATAGGTTTGTGCCAGACAGCAACAATATGACTCAAGCTTCTGTGCTGACTCTTTCTGTGCAGACGCAGAGCTGATCTCTGTCACTGTGGCTTATGTCTCAGACTGATTTTCCTCATATAACCCCACCTCAATAAATTACAAACTCCCTTGAAAGGCACGTCTCAAGAGCTTCGTTTCTAGATCTGAATGTTCTCTCTCTATGGGACCCCTCTCAGGGGTCCCATAGCTCTGCGGGACCTCTTCTGCGTGTGCCCCTCAAATGCACAAATGAAGACATCCTATTAAACTGTTTTTATTAGAGACAAAATGAGCGACTCAGACAATCCTCTTCTCTCTGCCTCTCTCTCTCTGGGGTTTATTCCCAGCAGACTCTGATGCGCACAAATAACATGGACCCTCCTCTCTCTCCATCCCGTCTCTCCTCCTTTGCTCTGCACCTGCTCCTCCCCTCCTGCTTTATTATCCTCACACTCTCAGCAGCTCTCCTCGCTCTCCCAGTGATGCTCCTCGGCAGCGCACATCGGTGGGACCGAGGAGGAGGAGGAGGTGGACCGCTCCGGTGCAGTATTGTCCCCGGGAAACGCTCACCAAATCTCGGACAGGACATGGGATTATAACGGGGAACGCAGAGGGAAGGGTGGACGTCGAAGAAGCTCTGAAGTCCCATCCGAGAGAGGAGAGTAGGAGGAGGAGGACGGGAGGAAGATACAGTCCTGGCGGGATGAGGAGGAAAGCAGCGGGAGGTTTTTGAGCTGAAAATAGTTTGATATTGACTTGGGATGTCTGTTTTTCACGTTTGGATGTAAGGGATATATGTACAGGATTTAAAGGCAGGGCTGTGGGAGATGTCAGTGCACCACTGTGATGGAGTGAGATAAAGAGAGGGCGCACTGGATGGTGAAAGCTTGAGCTTGTGCGGCGCTTTCCAGGTCCTTCAACTACTTAAAGCGCCTCTTTGCGCAGCATGTCACATCACGTTTATGCACTTATGTTGCATGAAGTGTCCATCAGTATCAGCTGATCAGATTCATACACACTTATGCACGACTGACGCAGCAGTGTGAGTAATTTCAGGTGAGGTGTTACTCTTTGACATGAGGTTGACACCCTCTTTCTCCTGATATAAAGAAGACTGGCTCAAACACTGAGCCACAGCTACATGTACACTGCAACTCCAGCCATGAAATCAGTGTGTATCAGCCGCTTTTTCATCGTGCTGCCCTGGGTCCTCATCGTCATCATCATGATCGAAATCGACTATGAGAGGGCGACCAGGGTCCCGGTGACGGCACGGGGTAGGGCGCGTGTTACCGGAGCCAGGACCGGCGCACCGGGGAACCAGTCCCGCCTCCCTGTGATCTACGCCATCACCCCCACCTACACCCGCCCGGTGCAGAAAGCCGAGCTGACCCGGCTGGCCCTCGCCTTTCGCCAGGTGCCCCGCTTCCACTGGATCGTAGTGGAGGACTCCACGGCGCGCACGGACCTCGTGACGCGCTTCCTGGCACACAGCGGAGTGCCGTACACGCACCTGCACATTTTCACTCCACGAAGGTTCAAACGCCCCGGGATGCCACGCGCCACAGAGCAGAGGAATGCGGCGCTCTCGTGGCTCCGGCAGCACGGGGGCAGGAGGGAACCCGGGGTGGTTTTCTTTGCGGATGACGACAACACGTACAGTCTGGAGCTGTTTGAAGAGGTAAGTGGTGATTTATCATCTTAACCTTATTAACATCAGGTGTCTTTACTTATGTCAGTACGATGATCTGTGCAGCATCATTGCATGAATGACATTTGAAGACACTTTTAAGAGGGAGCAGAACTGACTGCAGTCTGTCTCCTGTTATCTAAAACTCCTAAACATCCACTCATCTTGAGCAAAACACTATGACCAACATCTTGAGCAAAACACACAGAATTGGTCATAGCTTTAAAAGTGTCCATCTGTATGATATTTTGATCTGATACACATTTTTAGAGACAGATGTGTCTCAATCAGGGGCGCTGCCAGAAATCTGTGGCCCATGAAAAGATGTCAGATTGGACCATATCCCAAGCCAGTTGCGCACAGTTTCTCAAATCAAGCATCTGAAAAAGCAAACTGATAAATAAATATGACAAAGTAAATTCTCTAATGGCCCAGAATCGTTATTCTGTTTTAACACACAGAAAATCTTCAAACAGGAAAAAAAATCCTCACCTGAAATTATGGAATTAATGGTGAATCACAGAGTTTTTGAAGTGTTTTTGCATCGCGATTGCAATGTGCATATGCAGAAGAGTTACGATACAGGTTAAGCGGTATCAGTAAACAAGGCATGTTGCCATTTGTGTCCTTTGACAAAAGCCAAAACTTTTTCTCATTTCATGGCTTCAAACACAATCTGTCTGACATCACTAACTCAGAATAGACCACAGTGCAAACACAGTTTTGTTTCCTGCATGTAAAACATAAAGCATGGTCTAGAGGTTACAACATTTTGCAACACTTGAATCTGGTTACCTGGGTCAACAGGCAACACGTATCTCAACATAGTGCCTAATCAAAGCCACTTGGTAGTGGAAAGTTAAGTTGTTTTTAAACTGTTTGACCAAGGGTGGCTCGCCCATAAGGCAATATAGGCAAATGCCAAGGGTACCGTGTCCTCCAGAGGGCACCACAGATTTGGGAAAAAAAATCACCTTCAGTATAATTCATGAAACAGACAGAAAAGACATGAGTGATTCAAACCACCGTAACCCCTCGAGTATCCAAATAATTCCAATAGATTCTGAGAGCTGAGATATGGAGCTTTCCATTGATATACATTACGGTGGAGGCCGGATTGCCTGAGGGGGAGGGACAGGAAGCAGGAGAGCAGAGTGAGACGATCCAGTGCCAAACGTGAGGATTGTCGGTGGTTAATCAGTATTTTCTGTGTAAATAATGTAAAAATATTGTAAATAATAGCATTACTATCATTTAAAATCTTGCCTAGGTCACAACATTGGGTAGAGCTGGCTCTGGTTTGACCCCATGGTGTTTTTGTGGCTTGTTTTCCTCCACAAGTCGTTAAATTATGCAGAGAGTTTGGCACCATGTACATCAATGTACAGCATTAGCTTGTGTCCTGAGATTTCTGAACAGAGAGAGTATTGAGCTGTGACACTGTGGCACACATTCAGGCTCAACATAATGAAATGAAAAGGTTGAAATCTCAAGAAAAAGTGAAAATCTATTTGTTGCTCTGGAAAATGGTGCAGAATTAAATCTATTAGTAAACTCAGCTGACGGCTCCTGTTGAATTGTTTACAAAGCAGAGTTCAAATTACTGAAACGACATCCATGTCTGACAGCCCGTTTTAGTAAACATATCTTAAACAATGACAGCCATTTATAAGTGTGATCGTACTCATAAGAGGTAACATCATCTTAATAAATTTTATTTCCTGGAAAGGACTGAAATTTAAAGAAAAACAAAGTGCTAAAATGCAACTTAAATACCGTTTGCATTTTTAAACGAAACGACCTCACAAACATTGTGTGAATAAATGGATGTTACTCAAAAGGGAGCATAAGTCAATTAAGTTGTCTGTGAAAGTATTTTGGCACAGTATTGGACGTGGTTGTTCCTCTAGCAGGTGACTCCAGATCCAGTCATATATACAGTGTGTGTATGGAAGGTTGTGTTCACATTGAGGCAGGCGTTTTTTAAAACTAAGATTTTCCCTCCTCCATTTTCCAAAATAATTCCAAAAACATCACCATCCACATAAAAATGGGAAAAAGCATTGACACACTGTTGAATACCATTTATTACCTTGTAACAATGTCCATGATATACTTTTTTTTTGCAATTTCTCTTCAAATCTGTTTAATTTTCATATTTATTACACCCACAAGTCTGAATGTGTATTGGTTTAACCTGTGGCTATGTTAATTGGTGTTAGCAGGCACTTTAATAAACATTTCTTTGTTTATATTTCAGTTCAAGACATTTCTGATAATCTTGATCAAATCTTGTTATTCAAATTTTTGTGGGTACCTTAACTGGTTTCAACATCTGTTGTAACCATGGCAACCACAGGCGCAAGTGGCCATAGGTCACCAGTCAGCATGGTCACTTGTAAAACAGTAACACCAGGTATCGTTCAGAACGTTGGCAGAATGTGTATCACTGGAGTGTTTTTAGGGCAGCATCACAGTGAGGGAGCGACAGAAAGTATATGTTGGCGTGTAAATAGTCCAGTCAGCAACACTTACAACAGATTTATGCCTCCGTCTCATCACATCAAATGAATCTTGAGCATATAGTTTTCCCGCTGATTTGTAAACCTTTCAAATCACCTTTTTGACCAAAAGAACGCAGACAAAGGGCGTAGTTTAGCCTTCTCTGACGGTGCTGTTGCCGTGCTCCAGCCTTCATACTGCACAGAAAAGTCACTGTCAGACATCTGCCCAATGGGATCCTTTGTAGAATTTCCGACACTGAAATTCAGCTGCTCTACATGTTGATGGGATCTCAATGAAACCTTCAAAAACCCCGGGGAGGTTTCTGAACCACAGCTCGTTTCACCTGAGAGGATGTCTGAGATAAATGAATTCAAGCTGTGAAGCTGCTAAAACTAAGAGGACACTTGGAATTACAAAAAAGCATGTTCGCAGTGAGAGGGGGAAATGAGTGAGAGCTGAAAAAAGGGGCAAAGTGGGAGGTGAGCGCCTGAGGGAGAAATGGAGGAGAGGCTTTCAGTTGCTCTGCAGTTGCTGCTCAATGTGTCTTTGCAAACATTTAAAGCAGGAAAAATGCTGTCATCATCACATGCTTTTTATCGCTGCGCTCCGAACACTCTCACATGAGAACAGTTCAACTTTCTGAAGGGTGCTTGTTAAAGCCACTACTCCCTCGCTGACCAATCAAACTTAAAGGGCGGGCTTCTTATGTCCACTTTGTGAGCAGCGATGACAGAGACCAAATGGTGCGTTCAATGTGCCTCAGAACTCAAATGTGAGAGGTGGGGATTACATCACATCCCATTATGCGTGTTCCAGTTAAGATCTGGCCAAGTTGGAGAAACTGAAGATTGCTGACTTCCTAGTAAGAAATTCTGACTCAGTGATATATTGAATTTGTGACTCATAGAATCAAAATTCGAAGATCAGCAGGAACGCACCAAAAGTCAACAGAGAACTGTTTCTTGGTTTTTGCTACAGTTGTAGTCCATGATGCCTTGACTTGGTTTTCCTGTCTTCTGAGTGATTTTTCAGCGGCCACAAGAACATATGAAGAACACAAAACCATTGTTACCAGCCTTTTATGGGTAGTACCAAGAAATATTTTTGTAACCTGGCAACATTAACCCTTTCAGCTCCAGGCCATTTTTTTTTTTGCTATACCTTTAACCTGCCTGGATTTTCATTGTAATAATGCATGTAAAACCTCAAACTTTTCAAGCAGAATCAAGTTAAAGACATTGATATTTTCAGGACAGCCTGGGCTATCAGAATATGTAGAATGTAGTGTTAATAAACTGGTGTATTATAATTTGTATGATAATAGAGACAAAGCAAAAAACCTAAAAGAAATTTAGATCTCACATTACTTTATACAAATCACACACAGATCAATGATGTGCCTCAGTGCTGTGCTAAATGTGTGACTGTGTCTGAAGGTGCTGCTGCTTCCACCCACCAAATGTGATGCAGTCAGGTTCTCATGTCAAAAATTAAGTGACAATTTTAACCATTTCTCCCCCCTGTATCCCATCATTGCATTTTTGACTCCTTTGTTACCACATCTGCTGGCTGTCTCAAATGAGAGAGTCCTTGATTTGCAAGGCATGCAGAACAAAGTGGACAGAATTGATCAGGAAATTGTTAACCAAAAGACTAATGATATTGATTTCTTGAGGTAGTTGTTATCGGTCCTCAACTGGAATTGGTTTTCGATTCCCAGCCCTTGACATGCCTGATCACATCTGGATATGGTTCTGTCAAATACTGGCCCCACGGGGAACAAATTTAAGTAAGCAAAGAAACTTTCAGCAGAAGGTATTAACATGCTTACACTTATTCCGATAGACGTTTTTGGCTCCATTTAGTAATTTGTGCCAGTTGTGAAGGTATTTTTCTCTGAAATGTTAAAAAGGGCCGCACAACTCAAACTTTCTTTTTGATACTTTTGGGAAATCTCTTTTTGACCTTTGGCTGCTCCTTATTAGACACTGTCATCAAGAAAATAAGAAAATTAGACATTGGGTGCACTTGACTGACAGGAAGTTGTCGGGTTCTCTAGATCCTTGTTTCCACTGAGTGGTCTGGTTTGATCCAATACAGTTTGGCATGGTTTGGAGCGGTAAACCCTGATCAACACCAGCTCTACTTCCAATTGAGAACAGGGATATAAGTGGAAGAGGGCTACTCTGGCTATGTAAATGTGTGACATCACAGCAGCGCAACACAGTGAAGCCTGAAGTAGCGCACAATTGTGAACAAGGAGCAACTAAGGAGGACTTCCAGCACTTCAGTACTTGTGAAGTTTTATTTAGTGTGGACATTCTATGCAGCAACAGCAGTGATATAATCACTCTAAATCCACAGCTTATGTGAACATTGCAAGGTATGTGCTTGCATTGCCACTGTTGCATGGAAATTGCCAATTTTTCTGACCAATCAAGAGACTGCAGGGCTTTTAGCTCCACCCTTAAGGTTTGGTTTGGTACACTTGGCTCCCATTCAGAGGGTTTGCCAAAAAGTGGGATGGCACAGGTCTGATACTTGGGGAACTGTTTTCCTTATTTGACAGTTAAAACACCTGTAAAAACTGGACTTGGTGGAAGTCTAGCAAAGTTGAGGTCTTAAAATGTCAGTGCTACGTTTGCATATCGAACAAAATGAGATGAAAAATTCAAACTAGAAAAGCACTCAGAGAGTGACCTCCGCCAAGCAGCTCAGTTACGGCAGTGGCTATTCTGCTCTGATTGGGCAGATGAGTGTTCGCTGATGTCTGTCCATGTGGAGAATGCTGTGTGCCATTTACATGGGAACTGGGAAGAGGGGAGTGTGAATGACGTGATCTGTGATTTATCAGCATTCCAGTTACAAAGTCAGAAAAAACCTGCCGATCTACCAGGCTATTGTTAGCTGTTGTGTTAGCAGAAGTCCTGCACTGGCATTGCAAGGGCAGATGGGAAATGTAGTGACATAGGCTTAAAAAAAAATTGATGTCAATTTGCAAATCAACTACATGACCCATAATGACAGAAGAATGGGATTTGCCATTAGAAACTTCAATGTTTTTTTGTGACGTCAGTCTGGATTGGATCAGCACCAAAATGTAATGACTTCTTCCTTGGACCAAACCACACCTCTGGTAAAATTTTCATGTTAATCCGTCCAGTAGTTTTTGCGTTATCTTGCTAACAGACAAACAAACAGACAAACGGACAAACGGACAGACCCTGGTGAAAACATAACCTCCTTGGCAGAGGTAAGAACATATTTATCACTGTGGATCTACAAATTAAAAATTTCTGGGAAAAAAAATTCAAGAGTACACTTTATAGCTAGATAAAAAAATGTGGGGATATATTTGACCTGAAACCTTCCAGACTGACAAAAAAGTGAGCCTCCAAGCCCAGCTGTCCCCATGAAGATCCATTTAAAGGTTTCAGTGATATAACTGACCAATGTGAAAGATATAGCTTCGGGCACTGGTGGTCCCTTGGAGTTGATAGGGTTTAAACGCTGGTGAAAAGCCCTCTGAAGCTAAGGTTGAGAAAGATGCCAATTAAAGCCCGGTGGAGACACAGGCCTAAGCTCTGGCTATAAATGATGGACTGTGTGGCAACAGTCTCTTGTTTAATCCCTGCTCTTGTAAAAATAAATATTCACTAACTAAAGAAATGAACAGATTTACATACACATACACAAACAAAAATGAACAGCAGTCTCAATTGCAACTCATAGATCTTTGCTTCTTACACCTTCAGTATTTTCCATTTTTTTCACAGACAACTAGTCAGATAGTTATCTGAAACTCTTTAAAGGAGATTAAGGCCCCATTAACACGACAATAACAACCGCCAAAATCCGTTTACATGAGAACGGTGCCCGGAGTGCCTGAATCCACAAACTTTTGAAACCAGGGTCCAGAGTGAAAAGTTTTGTAAATGTTTTAGTATCCGGCTCCATGTAAACAGGAATCTGCGTTTTCAGGGAAAACGATGATGCACTGCACATGCTCAGTACTCTTTCAGATGAAGGTTGCGCATGCACCCAGGAACAACAACAACAGCTTCGGCCGTCTGCAAAGCAACATGTTAGCTGCATACTGTGCTCAGTTTGTTATCCAGACAGAAATATCCAGACAGATTTGTTGTCCAGACAAGAAACTCCTGCGTCTTCATGCACCCACTCACCATTGTTTCTTGTGAAAAGTTTGTCTGCACCGGAAAGTGTATGCATGTTGTAACACTGCTGTTTCACTACAAACCTACATCGCCAACTACTATCCTGGCATGCACACTACTGCGTTTCAGTTGTTCTCGCAGATCTGTGTGAACGTGCATTGTTTTCACATTGTCTCCGTGTGAATGTGGAGGGCTTTTGAAAACGCAAAGCAAAAACCTTTCCATTTCTGGTGACAATGTTGTCATGTAAACTGAGCCTAAGATCCACTTTAGACCCTGAAAGTCTGTGTCTGGGCTGCATGGTGGTGCAGCAGGTTGTACACGAGCCTCACAACAAGAAGTTTTCTGGTTCGAGCTTGTGTCGGTCAGGGCCTTTCTATGTGAAGTCTGCATGTTCTGTCCGTGCATGTGTAGGTTCTCTCCAGGCACTTTAGCTTCCTCCCACAGACCAAAAACATGCTCATTAGATCAGTTGGTGACTCTAAGTTCCCTTAAGTATGAGTGTACTAATAAAAGTATATTGATCAGCTGTAGTCTATGATTAGTAGTACACAAGTAGTATACAAAATGATGGATGATACTCTACACTGTATCTGGCTTACAATCTGACACCTTCATGTAACTGAAGTCGATGTCTGAGAGCGTGTTTGTGTCTGAGTATATCTGTTTTCACATCACTTTACTCTATCAGCTGCTATTTATATCGAGGACACACAGTCTCATATCTCTGTGGTGAATGTTCAGGTGATTTAGAAAGACAATCCAGCAGCAGCAAAAACACAACCGTCTACCGCTCATGCTCAAACTCCACCGTGAATGCTGCTCTGATTGCTGATTGCTCACACTGATTACTGCCTTCTAAGAAAGAAGACAGAGATTTATAACTGCTGTAATTTTCTCCAGTAATAAACTGCTAAGGGCACAAAACATTTTGATTTCAATTAGCTAATTAATCTCCAGTATGAAGTGATAAATATGGAGGAACATGCTGTAGTTTAACTGTAAAAGACAAACTTCATGTGCAGTGATGACATGATTGGATGATTAGTGACCTTTGACCTACTGGTTTCTGATGAAAATGAACCACTTTAAATGTCAGTGTGCTTTTGAGTCTGCTCACAGTTAAGATTACATGTTTGCCTACAAAATACTGATTTGAGAGGGTCTTCTGTTTAGTAATCAGGCTGTGTTTCCATCTAACATGATGAAATAGGCGGGTATGTGCGCGTTGCTCTGACATTGGGTTTGTTTAATTCTGGCAATTTGAGCTCTTCATGTTGTCTCCTCTATTGTTTCGTTTCTTATGAGTTAAAGTCTATCAACTGGAAGAGGAGACTAGCTTGCATGAGGCAAAATGCAGAAAATGGATCCTAGGGTTTTAAGGTTTAAGAATTAAGACAGTGTTTTATAATTGTTTATAAGCATGTTCATGATGATTTCCTCAAGGACAATGTTCAGGACTTTAAGGAGTGGTGCAGGGATGATGTATTTTTGTAGATAGCATCAAGCTTCTCCTAGCTAAACCCTAAGCCTATGGGATTTTCACTGTGTTCTTGTTTCATTAATTTGTTAAGAGAACTGTAAGCTGGTGGTGCGAACAACACTCACATTCGCCACACTCTGCTCAATACTGTGAGTGAAAACTGAGTTAGCTTGTTTACTGTTGTGATAATTTGTCTAAATTCAAACCACAATCGACTGTTTTTTTCTTCGCTTGGTCCTTGTTTGGTTTGGATGGCTTTCACACCATCCATAAATTCTGCTTCACTTGAAAGCTGACCGAAATCCCTGTTTTCAGGCAGACCAGAGTTTGCTTCTTCAGTCTGCTGACCACTTCTCATTTTCAGACAAACACCCATGGGAGCATGAGTGCTTGGCAAAAAATGACATCTGGTGTAAAACAAAGCTGCAATCATGCTGAAACGCTTAGTGCCAGTTGTAGGATTAGGCCTTTAGTCTTGTTATGTTAGGTCTCAAGTCAGGATCTTTTTTTTTGCCTTAAATGTTGTAAGAGGGGGCTTGGAGAGCAGAGGAACATTAACCTTGCACAGCAGCTGGATCTGCCTGATTCAATGTCTGTAATCGGGCAGATCCATCTTGCCAAACTCCAATCTATGACAGGATGACCCAATCAGAGCCCTTTAGAGCAAGAGGACGTGGGAGCTATGAACGAGATGACTGGTAGAGAGATTAGCATAGATGCTAACAGCTTTGGTAACATGTTTATCAGTTCAGAACCACATTTATTATTCAAATGAAAACAAATTACAACACTGAAAGCACAAAATAGTTTGTGTAACTTCTAAATTGAGTCTAGAGTACAGTGTGCATCAGATCTCTCCTGGGTTTGGGGCACAACAAGCCCAAATGAGCAACTGCATTTTTGGAACAAAAGCTGCCAATATTTACAGGCAACTTTAAAAAAAAGAAGAAGCCCAAAGTCGCTTATATTAAGCAGACATGGCAACTATGCCTGTAACCCCTCTTCCCCATCAGACATAGTTCGGGCAGCCAGTCAGCTCAGAACTCATTATGTATGCATGTATTTATCTTTTGTAAGGTCACCTTGAGTGTCATGAAAGGCGCCCTTAAATAAAATGTATTATTATTATAATTATTATTCTCATAGCCTCACATGGCCTCCCCACCCCCACAAATACAAGCGTTTCCAAAGGAGAGGGAAAAAGAGCTGCATCTGGTTAACTACAGAGATGCAGTTTTTAATTTTTTTTATTCAGCTTAAATCAAATCCTTGAATTATAGACACCCAAGGCACGATTTAGATGGTCAAACACACCAGGACATAAATTGTTATGGGATACGGTTGACTTTGAGCACTTTTGCAGCAATACAGGGAGAGAACATCCAAGTACAGTAACGGTGCATCAAAAGACTGTTTTGTATTTTTTTTAGTTTTTTGGCCCTTACCTCAATATTACCTAAACTGCATTTGATTTCCTCCCCTTTTAGCCGTCAGCACCAAATGCTTACTTCAGACATACTTCAGCACAGGGATGCAGGATTTGGCCAATGCATTGTTGTGAATTATTGTTCCACTGGTTTGATTATCTCCATCTTAAAACTCTATTTATTTTTTGCCCATATGGCATGCTGGTATTTTAACTACAAGAGAAAGTTGACATTTGCCAGCAGGAGTCAGAATGATTTAGCTGCCAGAGTTGATTTTGTGCACCCTTGCTGCAGCAGGTCTTTATGACTAGAAGATAAAATCCAACTGACCCTAAAGTCTGTCCATCAACCTGAATGCAGCAGAGTAATTTTTTCCATTAGATCAGTAAATTCAGTTTATGTCAGTCACCTGCTCCTGATCCACTGCTCTGTATCCCTGAATGAAACACCCTGGTATAAGCCCTCTGCACTGTGAGCAGGGTGTGCTGTGCTGAGTCCACTCTGACACATAGTTTTAGTGTTGGACGCTCCGCCTGAGGCTCAGTGTAAAGAGCATCTGTTTGATTTGTTGATAGCAAGCTGTCTTCACTCTGTCCTGCTGCCTGTTTCATTACCGGCTCCTCTGTGCAGGTAATGGCCTGTCATAGAGAGATAATAGGCTGTCATATCGCTGTAATAACCTGCACAAACTGTCTGCACCATTCAGACTGATGGTACTCTCTGTGTTTATAGTGGCTGGCAGCTTCATATTAGAGGCCTTAGATCATTTCAGGGAGAGAAATTATTAATATTTGTGCAGCTAAAATATTATTTTACCTTTATCTTCTTGAATACATCTTCATGTGGTCTTTGTGCTTTTTCATGGGATGCCAAGGTTGGATTTTAACGAGACTATCTCCTGGATGTTTTATGCTTCATAGACAAAAAGGCTACAACACTAGAGGATGACAGAGCAGTGATGGATCAAAAAGAAGGAGAGGTGGGTTATTTGGTAGTGCAATTGGTAGCCAACAGATTTATTTGTCGGTACAGGTTCATGTTCGTAAAAAGATTTACAGTGACCTTGGCTTTTAACCTCTTTATCTTTAAATCACTGTGGCCATTGAAGACCAATTGAAGTTCTCCTTAAAATTGTACAAGGAATGAGCAAACATAAGTTTTAAAGGGATACTTGAAGAGGGGTTGTATCAGGCATCAGTCTTAACATTAGCTGTAGTGACACAGTACAGAAATAGTTAGCATTGAAGCTAAGGCTATACAATGCCGGAGATGGTGCCATCAACTCAACATAGGTAAAATAATTTTGGGTGAAAGCAAGCCACAAAAACAGTGTAGGATGATTACGTGCTATAAACAGAAAATTTTAAATGATTTGCTTGTGCCAAACTGCTTTGATTTGGTACTACTTCCTTACACAGCACAGCCTACACATGGAGGTACTTTAATTTAATTTAATTTTTTAATTTAAATTTTTCACTTTCCTTGACTGAGTCTTGACTGGTCCATGACTGGAACATACTGGGACATGCTCACTGCCATGACTGTTATGAGATCCCCCAAAATGACATGTCAGAAAAGTGGTGACTGGGTAACACTAAACCTACTCCAATAGGGACAAGCCCAGTGGTTGTGTTCTTGTGAGGGAAGCACCATCAAATGGCCATGTTTATGTGGAATTTGGGCACTCCCATTGGCTGGTAATTGACTGGAACGAGGCAGGCATTCAGCTGGAAGGAGAAAATTGAAGCGGTTGCATCTGTACATGTCCTTCCACCAGCAGCGTACTGTTAAAAATACATTCTGACATTAATTTAGTCAAACATCACAGCATCCCAAATTAAGATTAGATAAATGTGCAATTGTGTTGAGCTACATGCTGACCAAGCACACTAGTTCTCAGTTTAACTCCTCAGTAATAGCCGTATTGGGTCTTCTCATGATGCAACTTATCATGAAAATTATGGCTTCTCTTTTTACAAAATAAACAGTCAGTACAAGATGAATACCTACTATGAAGATAATCTTTCATTCAGCTCCTATGTTTTTTTTTAAGTTTATGAAACTGTGAATCTGGTCCTGAGAGCTGAAGACGACAGGGGCATGTATAAATGCTCCAAAACATCCCAAAGCGATATTTCATAGTTACATTGTTTTTTCATCCAGTTTAGTGACATGAGCTTACGATTTACACACCTGTATCACCAAGTAATGTGGTTTTCTCTGGTCCTTCAGTTCTCATTGCAGATTCCTCCATTTCAAATTTGGACCCGTTGACTTTCCATCCAACAGTTTTTTTCTGTGTGTACTCTAGTTCATAAAAGTACTTCCAAGTGTCCAAAGTAAACTTGGACACTTATTCATTTTTCTAGCGGTTGTTCCCTCTTATGAGGCAAGTTAGTTGATGCTTTAATGGGAATACATGTTGCTGTAGCAGCTTGCTAGTGAAAAAGTAAGTTGTTACCTCCACCAAGGAGGTTTTGTTTTTGGCGGTGTATGTTTGTTTGTCTGTTTGTTTTGATGTCTGTTTGTTAGCAAGATTACTGAAAACCACTAGATGGATTTAAATGAAAATTTTACCAGAGGTGTGGTTTAGTCCAAGGAAGAAACCATTAAATTTTGCTGGGGATACGGATATTTGTCTGGATGCAAAAAATTCCCCAAATTAAAAAAGCCCATAGGTTAACATTGGGCACAATTAAAAAAAAATCATATCTCTGCCATTTCTGAACAGATTTGCTTTCAATGCTACAGGATAATATGGAGTCCATGTCTCTATCATCAAGGTAAATTTAATCTGAATCTGATCCAGATTGACGTCACAAAAAAAAAAAACATTGAACTTTTTAATAGAAAATCCAATTGATGACACTCAATAATTCATGTAACATCAAAATGTTAAGTGATGTTCCCAAAACTTGTTTTATACATACAGGATAACAACCTCCATTTATGTGCTGAGTTTGGTCCGGATCCTGGTTCTTTTCTGGATCTAGTGATCCAGAATTGTATTTTTTTACAGGGATTGTGGAAAGCCACTGCTGAAAATGAGCTGCTTGGTTGAGGTCTGTGCTCTCTGAGTGCTTTTCTAGTTGTTAATGATTTGTTTACAGCTTGTAATCACTCTGTTCTTGTGGCTTGTTTTCACCCACAGTTCTTTAAATTATGCAAAGTCGGTGGGACCATCTGCAGGAATGAATAGCTCTAGCTTCCATGATGACTATTTCCACACAGATGTAGAGCTGTGTCGCTGTTGCTTATGTTTAGGCTAATGCCATGTACCTCATACAACCCTGCTTTCCCTCAGGGATCTTCATTTCAACATGAGTGCCATTATCTAACAACATAATCCTTAAGTAAAAGTGGGTATTCATGCAAAGTCTGAAGAAATATCCCTCAAAGCATTCATAAGATATCAGCCTCACAAGCATGGGGCAAACATAAGACACTGTTACCTTGACTATGACCCCTGACCTAAAAAATATCAAATCATTTTATCCTTGAGTCAGAGTGAACATTTGTCCATATCCCTTAAAGCACTCTTAAGATATCACCTCACCATTACAGTCAAGGTAGACCTGAGATCTAGGGCTGGGAAATTAATTAAGTTTCAATTTCAGTTATAATTTGGGCTCCCTGCGATTATAAAACACCATCATCAAGATCAATTAGTGTGTGGCATGCTGTGTAACGCTTTTTATTTAATTCATATATTATTGTGTTAAGGTGCTTTTTACTTTTTAAACTTGTTTAAATACATTTTTGTCTTGTTTCTCAAGGTTTTCAAATTTCTTAATGTGAGGAGTGTTTGTGTTTGATGAATGCATGTCCTGCAGAATTGGTGTTACTGTCATCAGGCAATATTGTAAAGAAAAAGAAAGTACAGTGGCTGCCGAGGGCAACTAAATAGGAGATGCACAAAAACTTTATGATAAACACACCTGTCGACTAGTTTAATTAGTGAGACTATCTGAGCATTGTAGTATTTCGTGTACTTAGAAGTTAGATTAGTCAAAAAGTACACAGTAAAAGAACTTCATACTGCTTGCACATATAGTCCAGGAGGTGCTTTTTACAACAAT
This sequence comes from Cetoscarus ocellatus, assembly GCA_037902135.1. Taxonomy (NCBI): domain Eukaryota; kingdom Metazoa; phylum Chordata; class Actinopteri; order Labriformes; family Labridae; genus Cetoscarus; species Cetoscarus ocellatus. The sequence continues at coordinate 196,494 of JBAMNC010000050.1, read as the reverse complement.
ATCAGTTTCATTGGGTACGAATGGAAGAAAAGTATTTGGTTGACATCAAATTTAGTCAGAGCTCCTAGACAAGGTATTTCATTTATTTAAAAAGTAGATTAGTCAAAAAGTACGCAGTAAAAGTACGATATACTGCTTACACGTAGAGGTTCCCAATACAATGATACCCTCTTCCTCAGGTGCAAGTGGAAGAAAATTACCTCATTTCATTTTAATATCTGGCCAAAAGGGCTTAAAATAAACTATGACATGCATTCATCGACCTTTATTACCTCCACCAATAAGGTTATGTTTTTGCCGGCGTATTTTTTTTTTTTTTTCTTGTTTGTTTTTTTGTTAGCAATATTACACAAAAACTACTCGATTGATTTCGCTGATATTTTCAGGAGATGTTGATAATGGCCCAACGTAAAAAAGATGAGATTTTGGTGGTGATCCAGGTAACTGACATTAGCAAGCGGTTGTTTTTGCTTGATAACTGTCGAACTAACAATGATATCAACATGATTCCAAGTGCGACTTGTGGGTTTTCAGGGTCATGGAATTATATTATGATGGTAACTTTATCATGGAGCTATTGCTTTTAGATGTAACAGCAATGTGAGAGCTACCTTGCTGGAGATTTGTGCTCTCTGAGTGCTTTCTAGTTTGATCCAATATTATTACACATTCTGCTCATTCATGTTGCAAGAAGAGGCATCCTAGAGCCAATGTAAGGCAAGACTCCTGGTTTTTACACTTATGGTAAAAGGAAAAGAGGAACATGATAAAGTGGCACAGCCTGCCTGTCATCCCCCTCTCACTCTGCATTTACTGTGAAGGTTCAAATCCATGAGCTCTTAAAATATAGGAGCGGCTGATTTGACCACTGAAAATGGAAGAGTGGCTGCAGTCTCTTTCGTCTGTCTCTCCCACGTACTCTCAGGGCCCCTGCAGGCCTGGAGCGCTTCTGTTGTTGTACTTGAACTGCACTTTCAGACCGTTTGCCCTTGTCGGCAGCTGGAGAGAAGCACTCAAAGACAGTCTATAGATTAATTTTGTTTGGCAAAAATCTTAATGTTAAGAGTTTAAAGCTTTTGAAATGATCTTTGTTTTGGAATTTTGTAGGCAGGATAGCATTTTTACGGGGGTCAGAAACTGTATTTATATTTACATGTGATATGTTCAAAATCCGTTCAAGATTGATGACTGGGAAAAGTAACGTCCCTAATTAGCGTCCCATCGTGGCAACAAAGGACCCACTTTGAAAGAATAACTCCACCAAAACCTCAGTGCTCCTGCTGTTTTACTCCTCCTGTTTTTTATTTTTATATTAAACTTAGAGCCTTGACCAATCTTTAAAAACACAGTAAACACAGAAATCTGGAGATTTGTGTCATTTGAACATCTGCCTCTGGAGATTAGTCTTTACTTAGCTCTGCAGGAGGGAAATTGACTTGAACAGCACAGCAGGTCACATGAATATTGGTGGCACTGAAACTCAACTGTGCCAGAGATTCTGTTTATGACAGCTCCACAGCTGTGACATTTGAGGAAAGCACACGGAGAGGGAATATGGCACTAAAAAAATATATAACTGTGGAAGATTCCAGCTTGAGTCATCGCATGCCTTGAAACAAACATCTGGAGAAAAGAGATGTTTTTTTTGTTAAAGCTGGAATAAAATCATGACAAACTTAAGTTATTGGGCCTTTCTGCCATCTGCACAGAGAACATTTACATAAGCACATTAATTTAGTAACTGAGAATCATCAGGTGATGGCTCAAATCAGATGACTAATCTTTGTTACATCTCACAGTCGAAACAAACTGTGATAAAGCAAGGTCATTTACTTTAACTTCTGTTCATCCAGACATAAATATCAACAAAATTATGTTTAGGTCTTCTAAGGTTGAGTGACATTGAGGATAAATGATAATGCAATTTGTTTCACCTTTGATATATAGTGCAATATTTAATGGAACTAGGTGAAACTGGCTAACAGCAACCCTACGATACCAGAGAGCAGCGTATATGATAAATAAGAGGTAACCAACAAACATTCCACCGCTTACGACCTGTTACTGTATGAAAGTTCACAAAAAACTTTCTTTAGTTATGTTCTACAGGTGCTATTGTCTTCTTGTTTTGAAGCTGATCTATATGATCATTTTAGGAAGAAGAAGCCTTGCAAAACTCTACAACTCAGTGAGCGCTTACTGAATAAAAGCCTCTCAGCGCAGACAAGGAGCTTGACAGTCGTACGTCTGGGCATGTGGGCCTGTTATAATGATGAGCTCTGCATGTTTTACAGGCTTTGTCGCTGCATTTGGGGCTAAATTGATTCTGTAAAATCTGTATCGATTATTTGAGCACAGGCCTAATAATTGCTGTGCTCATTATTTTTCCATACTCATTCTCCCATTGCACACCTCAGCACTTTGAGAGCAGATTTGGATGCGTGTGTGACCATGTTTCATACACTTTGCAAATACACTTGTTTCAGCTGTGTTACTTTAGTCCTTAGCTGTGGTTCCACCAAGCAGTCCGGTTCAGTCTGGGTCAGTGTGATGCACAATTGCAGGTTTTTCACTGTCAAAAAAGGAGAAAGGTACCCAAATAATTGATCCATGCCCATTTAATGGGCACCCCTCTGAAGGGATGCTGAGCATCATTTTACATGCGACACCTGCTAAAAACAACAAAACCTGCTAAGTTTCAGACTTCTGCATCATGTTGTGCTGTTGCAGGACATCGCAGCAGTGAGACCCTTTACTCCGGGCTTACCTCTCCTCCCTCAAGTGAAGGTAGCGGTGGAAAATCAAGCAAGTTCTGAGCTTACCGCTCCAAACTGTCATTACTGTACTGAATCAAACCAAACCACTCTGTGGACTCTGTGGAAACGCAGCATATGTCATCAGTCATTTCAGACATTGTTTTCAGTGAATTTTCCATGAGCTGTAAGGATGGGAGTATTGATACTTTTATAAGTACTCTTTTAGTATCAAGTATTAACATAATGTATTGATACCAAGTAGGTACTCTAATTAAATATACAGTATATCTGTGTTCTTAAACAAGATGTTTCTCACTATCCATGTAAAGACTAAAACAATCTTGTGCAGCAGCTAGACCTGCCTGATTCAGTGTCTGAAACCAGACAGATCCATCTTTCCAAGCTCCAATCTACAATGACTGTGAGCGGCCAAGAGTGGTAACGCTCATTCAGAGTCCTTTAGAGCAAGAAGAGGTGGGAGCTAAGAGTGTGACAACAGCATATTGAATGGTCCATCTGATGGGCCATTAAGGAATAATTATCAATTAATTAATAATATGTTACACTTAACTGTTTAATGGTGAGGTATACGTTAAATTCACCCTCTTAGGACTAAAACTTTGATTTTGGATTCTTTCTTTGAGAGCTGATGGTCTAGACTACATGTTTTCTTTATTGATTTTTGGTCACTGAAAAGTATCAAACACGTAAAAACTCTGTTTAAAGAGATTTTTTTTAAATTTCTAACAAATACAGAGCTGAACTTTGTGACTATGGCTTATCTTCTGGCTGCTGCCATGTACCTCATACAACCCCACTTCAAAAATCATGCACTGTCCCTTTAATATCTTATAGCCTATGGTCAGCTGTAGAGGATGCAGGCATTAAAAAGCATCCTAACTTTGGATTATATTACTGTCATATTAATCACAAGAGATGATGCACTAAAACTTAAAATCCTAGTCTTTCACTTTTGTAGCAGGAAAACAGCGACACCTCTTTCCTGACCTTCAGTAATCCAGCAAACAAATGAGGGAGCCCAGCTGGGCCAAAAATCAGCCCCTTTTTTGGACTCTGAGATGTTGATTACATGAAAGTAGCAGCCCAGTCTTTTTCGTCCCCAAAGCATGCCGCAAACTACCACACAGTAATGAGCACAAAGATCCGTCCTCATGAAAGAAACATCGGTAGAAATGTTTAACAAGCCTCCGTCTTCCTTCTTCTCCTCCTCTGGCTGCAGAGTCAGAACGAGAAGTCAGGTGGAAAGACATTTAGCATCAAGTGTGGACTTAAAGGGTGCATTCTGTTTCCGCAGATTAGTCAGCTCTCGGATTGGCCTGGCTTATTATGCACGCGACATGTTCCGGCTGAGTTGCCTCCCAGCGGTCGATAGAGTGTCAGAAAATGCAGGACCGCTCATTTAATGCCGCCCTTGCAATTACACCATGATTGCAGACACACTGGCTCACACACTCGTTCCTGCTGGTACTTGAAGGTGATTTTGCATCTTTGCCCTCAGTAGTCAGCATGCTGACGACACGAGGAGCTCCCTCTCTTCTGACCACATTAACATGCTGCTCAAAAAGACAGTATTTCTTTTCATCATGTGGAGGGGAGTAACAAGAGAGTCAGCTCCAACGAGAAAAAACAAATCAAATTTTTTGATAACTGATCACGAATTGAAGGACTGGAAAATTAAAATCTGTCTGTATTTGAAAGGCACAAAATGCAAATCAATGCAGGTCACTGCTTACATGTTGTTGTTGGTTACTTTACCTGCTACGACAGAGACTAAGATCTGTGTCAAGCTGCCAAACAACTTAAAAATGGTGGGGGGCATCCTACGGTGATTTCCAGGTCCTAGTTTAACAGTTTGCTCAACGTCCATGTTGAAATTACAAGATAGTTTTGCCCTTTGACGTTTTCATCTTGAAAGACCTCACAGTCCATGTTTTTATTAAGTCATTCATTTTCTTAACCATTTCTCCCTTTTGGGGTCGTGGGGGGCTGGAGCCTACCCAGCTGTCATTGGGCGAGAGGCGGGGTACACCCTGAACCAGCTGCCAGCCAATCACAAGGCCACATAGAAAGACAGACAACCATTCACACTCACATGCATACCTAAGGGCAATCTGGAGTCACCAGTTAACCTAATGAGCATGTTTTTGGTCTGTGGGAGGAAGCTGGAACCCACGCATGCACGTGAAGAACATGAACTTCACATAGAAAGGCCCTGATCCGACCCGGGGATCTAACCAGTGACCCTCATGTTGTGAAGCACATGCACTACCTGCTGCGCCATCGTGCCACACTCCTTGTTTTTAATTTTCTTTTTAAATTATTTTTTTTTTTACTCTATTATCTTGTCAGGGCTTCTATGTAGATAAAACAGGACAGTGAATAAAATGGGACATCAGGGGAGAGAGTGGGGAATGACATGAAGGGAAGGGGATGCAGGTTGGACTTAAGTCAGTGCTGCTCAGTGAGACTGAACAGCCAGGCAATTGCCGCCCCAAACTTGGTGACACCAGGCGGCAACCTCCAGGGCTGTAAATGGAGGCCCATGTGGAAGTGCCAAAAGCTGTAGTACCTGAGTGCCCACTTGGGGCTGGCTGCAGAAAAATGGCAATCTTAATAATTGTATGCAGGGGAAAGATGTTTTTTACAGCCTCAATAAACATCTTTACAGCCTATTCAAAGAACAATTTCAACCTAAAACTATAACACAACTATGTGCTCTCAATGTGAGGGGGAGGGATTTTTTTTATATCACACGTTTTTTTCTTTTATGGAGGCTTTACTGAGAATTTCTGGTTTTGAAAATATGGTGTTACTATTGATCAGATGGCCTTAAGTCCTGCCTTAACACAGCCTCTCTGTCTGTGAGTAGAAGGATCTAAAGCTTGGTTGACAAACCAGGTGCAGTTTGGCAGCGTCCATTAGAGGGCATCAGTCTGTGGGTGACATGCTCTAAGGATTGTCTCAATTACAAGGTAGCAAATGAGTGACTAACTGATAGTAAACAGGAAAATAATGAGTAACTAAGTGCTGTTACACCAACACCAAATTTAAATAGGTTTTAGGTAGGAATGCGCACAATTATCCAGCTAAACTGTTGGAGCTAAATAACTTAATGGTCAGCACCAGAATTAATTTAGATTGGTTTAATTTAATGAGTATGTCCTTAATCAAGGGAAACATTCATCAGTATTCTGATAATAGGTGTATGGCTTAGTCAACAGTTCATGTGTCTTTCTGATAAAATAAAAGATGCACAATTAAATGATCAAATAGCAAAAAGAAACACAACTAGCTTCTTTCTTTGCTTCAGGTGGTTTCTATCAGGTCTCTTTTCATCGATGAAGCAATGAATTCCCTACAGACACCAGTCTCTGAAGGTGTTGTGCATCAGACTTGTTTGTAGGGCTGTAGTCAGTTGACCTGACAGGCCAGATAGACGGCTCAAAATATACTACACCGAATATATTTCATTGATCCATTTTGGAAACAGCACATAGAAAGTGTTTGGGGAGGGCAGAAAATTTTAAAAAAATATCTAAAAGGTGACTGGATGATCACTCTGCAAATAACATTCATTACAGGCCAATCAGTTGCTGAAGTAGGTTGGCGATACTGTGTAAAGGACAAAGTGTGAGCCAATTCGTAAGTAGACTCTCAACTGAATTTTTTCTTCCATTGAGAAATGCTTTCAGAGTTAGTATCTGTTTTTCATTTGATCCAGGAATTAGTCCAGTTCTGGTAAAACTGCAAATGAAGCTTATCTCTGTACAAGCATTAACCGTTTACTGGCATAAAGACAGAGCCACGCACATTTTCCAAACTTTCTGTGGCTGGTCCATGACTGAAAGGTGCTGGAACCTGCCAACCACAATGGCTGAAATGAAATGAAACCCAATATGATGTGACTAATAAGTAGTGACTGGTTATTGCTAAAACTACTCTACACATGTGTCTTCACACATACTAAGAGTCTGGCACTGTACCAAGAATAGATGACACATAAAAGCAAGTGAAAACATTTGTCTGTGTGTGTGTGTCGGTCCACCCGGACTGTGCCACAGCTGTATAATAAATCATCCATATAATCCCCAGTCATGCCTCCAGAAGTTTGTTTATCTGATGAAACATCTCATACTATCACATATGCTGAGGACATCCTACAATTGCATAAATGGGCATGTTTATGGTGGGATTTAGGCACACACCCAGTGAGGTGGGGGGACTCCCAGTGGCAGGCATTTGGCTAGAAAGGGAAATCAAAGTGTACTTCATCTGTGCAGTCTCTTTACACTGTCATCTCGCTCATAGCTCCGGCCTCTGCCTCCTTAAAAGATGCTGATTGGTCAGTGCCTCTGTAGACCGAGGTCAGTTATTTTATCTTTGTAGTTTTGCAAGAGGGATCAGCCTGATTACAGAAAATGAATCAGGAGGATCCAGCTGCACTGCAAGGTTAGTTGTCAGTTTGAAACAAGGTTTTCTGTTTTAGAAGGTACTCTATGATGGTGACTGTGATGCACTGATAACCCGATGAAATATGCTATTAATATGAGTGAATGTATGAAGAATGATGTTTAAAGACATTCAGTCAAACTCTGAAGATGGTCATTATAGAGATGTTTTATGCAGACTCAGTTTGGTAAATGCATTTAACTTTGGCTTAATACATTTATCACACATCGTATCAGTGAAAAACAGGCTTTATGAAGTCGATTGTTTACTATATAATCTTGTGCCTATTTTTCTATTTGTGAATCCTAATAGTACTGACCACAAATGACTTCCTCATCATGACAAAGAAGCTGCTTGTGGGAAATATGAGCAGTTAAACACATTCACACGCAAGTTTTTAGCGCATCGAAGAAGCATTCAAAACTCTTTGAAAAAAAATAACTCAGCCTCTGGAGAAGATGCATTCATGATGAAAAGCTTCAAATGCATCCATCTCTCCAGCCCACTCAGCCCCTATACGAGGGGGCCAGGGCTGGGTATTTTGCCATGGCCCAGTTTCCATGAAGCACTGAAGCATGGGTGGCCTCTGATTATTTAGCAAAGGACCCTTTAGGGGGCTCCATGCAGGGCCAGTAATGCATGATTGTGTCCCATTTGGGCTCCATCCAACACCAATGCTCACTCTAAATGGCATGCTTATTTGTAGTCAGTGTATATTGTTCTGGGTCACCCACATGGGCCCCAACCCCCTCACAAGTTCACCATGAGCCCATGAACAGTTACTACATATAAGGCCAAGGCAAGGACAGTGTCACTGAATGTATCTGCTGAGTACATTCATACTTTAACTCTTTCCTCTAAAAGTGTGAATAAGCTTGTAAGCAGTCAATGAAAAGATAAATTGCTGAAGTCATTTAGTTTCTTTGTGAATTCAAATTTAGTTTTAACTCATTAAACGTCATTTTCATTAGAATGACCCTGATTTTCTTTTCTTTGTTTGAGCAAAAAGAGGGAAAAACTCAATCACATATTTGTATTTGTTCACCGCTTAAAAACACACAAGTAGATGGACATGCCCACATTTAAGTTTGCCACCCTTTCAACCAAACAGTTGGTTGAAAGTCACTCTTTGACATGGTTACTAATTAAACCTCTACACCTTTTTAGCATGGAGAAAATGCTGTAAAAACAGTGTTTCTACAGTGCTGACAGAGTGTTTTTCATGGTCATCAGTCTGAGCCGATTTGATGAGTGGTGCAGGAATGAGTCCGAAAATACAGGAGTGAGTTAGGCTTTAGTACTTCCTGGTTCTCATACCCGAAACTAGAATACTGGTTTCGGATAACTGCCTGAGATAAAGTTCAGGACGAAGACACGCACATGAGCTTTTAATGTTTAACAGGAAATAATAAAATGTATCTGATGTTGTCTCTTTTTGAATCTGAAATCATTGTTGTGTGTTTTAAGCATCGGTTGCTAATTTAATGCTAACAAGGACTGCAAAAATGGCTAAGGACCCAACAGCCAGTATTTCTAATTGTTTTTAATAATCAATCATTTATACACTATTTCCACCGCCATGAAGACCAACCTGATCAGGAAGTTCTCAAACAAGAGGCCACAATAACATGTTAAAAAGTGGAAATATTGTAGCTGCTTCAAAGTTGAACAACCGTGTTGTAGTTTCATTGGAGTAACTTACTTATAGCTTTTCACTCTGAATGATTATGTTTAACCTTAAAAAATCGTGAAAAGTGGGTTATTATGTTGAGATTATCATAAAGACGCAGAACATACAAGTTTCATATTTTTTAGTAGCTGCAGAGCTTATTGTCAGCAATGATACAACACATTAAAAAATCCCATAGGCTTTTAGCAAGCTTGTAGCCACGGGAATCAGCAAGATGACAAATTCCGCATTGGCCTACAAAAATACGTCATCTTTGCTCCACCCTATTTATTAAGGATGAGTTTTTTAATTGGTCTTATGTCTTAACCGTCCTCCAATCATACCATTTACACAATCATACATATTTACAGTTTCATCCAAAGCATAAGTGGATGAGTGCACAAACACAAGGTTTAGCCATGAGCTCATCTCAGCTGTACTTCTTCATTTATGACAGTGATGACAGAGATAGGAAGTCTTAGTGTAAAGTCTACACAGTCAAGCTACACAAGTGGTTATGCATCCTTTAAAAAAAACAAAACACACCTTTTAAAATTAGTTATTTAAAACAATTGAACTTTATTATTATTATTATTGTTATTATTATTATTATTTTGCTTCTCGACAGACCACTACCGAATTCAGGCCTCTGTGTTAAATCACTGAGAGGATCTGTTTTGATTTTTAGTAATATTTGTTTGTTTGTGTATGTTTGTGTACACTTGTATGTGTTTGACCCCAATAAGACTAGCCAATGCTCTAGCTCAGTGATTCCCAAACTGGGGTACTTGTACCCCCAGGGGTACGCGAATACCTGTCAGGTTTCCAACAGTTGTTTCAGTAGTTAAATTTCATACTGGCAAATGCTTGTATTGTGAGCTTTGATAAAGGCCTGAAGTGTTGGCAAAGAGGCTGAAGGCTGGATTTGTGAGGCAACTTAGAGAAGGAAATCCGTCCTGAATTGTCTAAGATTCTTATAGTAACATTATGTTCATTCAGACACCCTCCTCATTAGAGCTGCGGTGGGTTTGTAACAGTTTCAAGTTCACAACTGAATATTTTCCAGTGATGTAAATTTATTTTTTTGAAAGTGAACTGGTGTTGCCCACTGAAATTGCTGGTAAATAAATCTATTTTGTGAAAAATAAATCACTCTAAGAGATGTTATTTGTATGTTATGCATGTGAAATGTGGGAGGTGGGGGTGGCGGCAGGCTTACAAACTCTTTTTCTAGCTGCTATAAGTGCGTGAGAGTAGGGGGTACATGGCTGGAGGTCGAGTGTCTGAAGGGGTACAGGCCGTGAAAAGTTTGGGAACCACTGCTCTAGCTAATGCTAATGGGTATCTTAATGAAGAGAAAAGGACGATGCCTAATGTTTTAGATGTATGACTCAAGTTGTAATAAATCTGTGTAAGCTGTTCTTAAAACTTCCTATTGTTAATATATTAGTGCTTGATAATGAGTATTTGCCAATAAGCCTTTTATTCTGATCCCAAATCAATATCTCTTTGCTCCGTTTTACGATGAGGAAACACTTTTTAACTTGGCTACAAAACGAGCAATCAGGAAAATGAAGCGCTGCTTTTTCTTCCTCCTTCATTCCTGAAGAGCTGACTCTGAGGATGAAGGCGTTTCAGCTGACGGCAGCATGGCAGAGCGGTTTGATTCAGCTGCAGCAGCCTGACAGCCAGGCGAGACTTCGTCAGACCTTTTTTGAATAATTGAGCTCCCCAGGCCCTACAAGCTTCCCAGCAGTCAAAGCAACTATTTTAGGGAGCAGGTACTTACGCAAATGCTCTGTGCCGAAGTGTGACTCTGGGACACCTCGCTCTTAGGGTGCCACACTTGCTCCTGTGTTCATTTTTAGCTCTGATGTGGCGTGATGCTGCAAAAAGTCGAAGAACATCCCAGACTTTTTCTTTGGTGGCTCTCCTTTGAAATTCATTTGGAGTTTCTGTATGCTTTCCTGGAGTTTAAATTTCTTTTCTCATATGTTAGACCTAAAGCTGCGGAGTCAGTTAGCGCAATGAAAGGCAGAGAAATTGTCTCTTTAAGGGTCTCAAGGCATACAGGCAAACATTAGGGATATATTTGATTAAGTACCTGGACTGCAGACTCCAGGCCTGCAGAGAATCAGGGAGCGATGGGCCGGCAGCACAAAGAGAAACTGCTGGGATAAAGGGAGCACAGCAAAACGGGAAATTCAATTTCCTCAAACCCCTATGAGCAATTATCATAATTACATAGCGTAGTGGGAGAAGCGAGGCTGGTGTGGGGGTGGGAGTGGGGGCTTTGTAATGTCAGGGAAGCGAAGCAGAAAGGAGACGAACCTCACAGGAGGAAATTGTCCGTGGTCAGTCAGTCGGGTGGGCGGGTGAGGGCGAGGAAGGTGATGGAGAGGTTGGAGGCTTTTAAGGGCCAGTGTAGATGTTAAAATGTGAAATGTACCAGTGCTCTGCTTCTTCATGCTGCTTTTTTTCACCCTAAAAATGCAATTTTGACTAAAAACCCTCCATGGTCTCCGTCATCAAATCTCCTTTTTGCCTTTGTTCAGTGCTGTGTGGAGCTGTGATCCACACTCTTCTGTTAAACACAAGCTGGTTTTCACTGAAGCAGCTTTATTAGAAGAAAAATGAGACATTTTGTCATCAGGGCTCGTAAGGCTTGACAGCATCTTCTCAGGAGGCTCTAACAAAAATGTCCCACAGATTTTCACTGAAATACTTAAAAGGAAGAGGAGATTTGAGTATCACAGGTTTGATCTACTGGGCTAAATAAGTTGTCCCCAGCCTTTTGTGCATCATGGGCCAGTCTTTTATGGAAGACCATATTTTCATGTGCTGACAGTCATGGGGGGTGGGGGACAAACACACATGACGTGCATAGTAAACAACATTTACCAATACACAGGATCACAGGGAAGCACGGAGCACAGCTGGTGTATTGGTTTAACCAGTGAACATGTGATCTAGTGACTTCCAGATGTGTTTTTATTTGTGTTTGTGTCAGCTTGGTTTTTCACTAAATACCTGGTGTGGATATTCTGTCATTATAGTGACAAACTCAAACAAAGAAACTTTCAAGAGGCAGATTTAGATCACAGTTGGATTAAAGCACCCATTAACCACAGGGAGCAGCTTTGTTGAACAGTTTGAAGTCATCAGAAGGATAGATTGTCCTGCTTCAACATGCTGAATTAAATTCTGGGGACTGAGCAATTTTTGAACCAGTCGATGTTTTCAAGTCCTGTGATGCTCTGCTGATGAGATGGTCAGGACTGTTGGTATTTTCTCAATAAATAAAGCCGGAGCAGAAAGAACATTGTGAGAACTCTGTTGTACTGCAACTTGTTTTGATCATTTCACCAACTTGTTGCAATGGAAGTAACCTGATAGCCACATTACCAGTACTGGTGCTGCTGCTGCTTATGCAACCCCTGCTGTGAGATGAGATTACTTGTTAGTCTGTTCGTTCTGGTTGTTAGGTTGATTGTGTTCTCACTAGAAACACTTGTTTTTATCCTGAAGTAGAGTTTATGTCTCTGTTCATATGTCTGAACAAACTAAGCGATGTGAGGAATGATTCAGGTGGGAAAACCCCTTTAAAGACCCCCAGATTGATTGCTACAAGCTCACTAGTAAAGTTGAGTAATTAGTTTTGTAATCATGAAAAAACATTTGTAGTAGTTATAACTCAGGCCTGCTACACATAAAGATGTTCACCAATTTTAAGACAGTGAGAGAGCCACACATGAAGACAGATATTCTCAGATTTATCAGTTTGTTCTCATAGTGTGTGATGTGCCACAAAGAGAGAGACGCAGGACACCACAAACCAACAGATTCCTTTATCAAGAAGGCAGCTCCTCTGCTCTCGCTTCTTGTGATCTCGTGTGATCAGACTCGACTCCAGTGTAAAGGATCATGGTGGACAACATCAGAAGGCTAAATGTGGCTAGGGTTAGCTTCCTGTAGCATCTTTAGCAGTTGTGATATCTGTCCAGCTCCTCTCCTTATGAGTTTTTTATTTATAGTTTACAGGTTATGCTTTTTAGACACTCTTGCTTTTTAAACAAATAAACAGTTGGACCTCCATTTTGATGTTTGTCTAACTTTACTCTCGCTGCCACGTCTACATTTGCTTCCTGCATCAGCCAGCTTGCTTCCTGATTGGCTTTACTTTGCTCGGATGTGCTCGGCTGTCCTCAGTGTATTCCATACACACCAGGACTTCTGGTCATAAATACTGAACATTTTAAATATTTACCACCAGAAGTCCTCTTCCAAGAGAATAAAATGACTCCTGACACACCCCGCACCACAGGATAATCAGGTAAGATCATCTTTAAGACCTCCAGATAATCGGGCCTTTGCTGAATTTGATCAGGAGAAGAGATCCAAGCCGAAAGTCAGACCGATTGTCATGTTGTATATACCACCACTTAAAGCTAAAATAGATTCCCCACTGTTAATACGTATATAGCATTACATATTAAGGCTACAAAATGTATTGTTTCAGAATTGCACTGTGCACATGCGCTATTTTCATGTTGCACTTCAGTCAATATATCATGCTTCTATTTGTCTGTGATGGAAACCAAAACTTCATGCCTCCTTGACCATCCACAGTAAAAATCTCTCTGATATCAACATTGGCTAACTCAACCTCCACCAAGGGGGTTGTTTTTGCCAGCATTTGCTCTCTTTTTGTGTTTCTGTTTGTGTGCAAGAGAACTCAAAAGTTCTTTAGATTCTGCTCAAATTTTCGGGCACTGTTGGTTAAGGCAAAAGACTGTACTGATCAAAATGCAGTGGGGGATTCGAATCTGGATCCAGAAACCGTTTAGGATCTGTTAACATTGAGAGATAAGGCTGTTTTGGACGTTTTGGCTAATAATTTATGTTATGTTAAACTGAGAATGGACTACACAGATGTTGTAGTCCATCTTCAGAAAGGACAACAACAACCACCTATGCACAGCAGGGCATCATGGTGATCTGTTAGAAGTACAAATACTGCTCTGTTCATGCAGGACTTCTTTAAACATCCTCATAAACTTTTAGTGATGCAGGCTGCACGGAACACAATTGCAAGCAACAAGCTGTCACAAAGAAACATGTTTCTACAGTACACACTCCCTGTGTGTGTTCGTGTATCACAACTGCTGTCAGAAGGCTGCGATGTGCACTGAAGAGGAGAGAGTGTTCATATAAAAAAGACAGCACTTAGCTGCAAAGTTCCCTTCAAAATCCTAATTATATGTCACCAGAGGAAGATGTTTTTTTTTTCATGAAAAAGTTCAGCACCACAGCATATTAGTATCAAAATACTGACATATTATTTTAACAGTTTAAATGTTAATTGACTTTGATTAGGCCTGTTAAAAAAACACCATCTTTTCAATGCAAATCTGTGTCCAGGATTGTTCAGCTCTTAACTGACAGTCCCTGTGTTTTTAGGTTTTAGATTGGTCTCAATGATTTTAATATTGTTATTTTTACATTTCTAACATTATTTTTCAAGTATATCGGTCCAGCTAGTGGGTCAGCATATGTTCTTTTGAAGTGTACATTTTACTAGGTCTGTGTTTGCAAATTTGGATTACAATAAGGGTATATAAAGACCTGTAAGGTTCTTAAGAGGAGAGGAAACTGTGTCATTAAAAACTATGCAGAGGTTAGATATTCCTAAATAAATATCTGACTCTCATAACTATACATGCATAACCTCACACATAACAAACCCAATCTGCTAACGCCTCCATCTCTTTACTTCTTTTTACAGATAAACCCATAAAGCAATCAAGCTGCTCACACATCATGCGCCATTGCATCACATCTTTATAGCTCGTCCCCGCTCCCTCTAATTTGATTCATTCATTTTCCCTCACCTCATTTCTTCCGCCCTCTCTCAGATTGCCTCTGCATGCATATTAATAACACAGAGATAAAAATACCCTTGATTAAAATCACACCCGGCCCAGCCACCCGAAAACACTTGTTGCAGTGTGCAAACAATACAATAACGGTTCTTTTCTGCGGGGCAGGAGGCAGGAAACAAGAACATCCATAATGGATTTCATATACTCCATCATTAAGAGTCTCTTTGTGTGTACCCACAATTCACTGCTCACCTATTTGTCTGCAGGGACAGAGTCAGAGTTGATTACTTGACTCGCCGCGGTGCTTGCAGACACCATGTCCAGGCTCTGAGTCAGATGAAATGTGATTCCTCTCAGCTCTGTGTGTGTGTTTTTCTTTTGTTTACTGGTAAATAGCGTTCGTTCACCGTCAGTGCTGCTGGTGTTGTAATTTGTCAGACCTGAGAGGCCGTCAGGCACCCAGCTGGGCCTGAAATGATTTTTCATGTGTGACAAAGATGAATGATTTGTTATCTCAGTGCAGTTTCTGCTCCACAGTAAAGATATCCATATTGATAATGAGACAGGAGAGATTATTTATACATGGCAGGGTCCGCCGCCAGCAGGACAACTCAGGCTAATATACAGAGCAGCAAAAGGCCTTTCACATGTGTCTGTGGAGTGAAGAGATTTAAGTCTTTAGTTCACCAGAGGTTACATTACAAAGGAAAAGAAATGTGAATCAACATTTACCAACAGGTCTTTCAGTATTTGATTGAAAGAGCTCCTACTTTGCCTTATCTCCGGTTCATATATTGGCTTTTGATGACTGCTACAGTCTTCTCCCTTCTTGTGTTCAAATATTCATACGCTTTTCACGTACTGAGGCTTTTTTTTGAAACCTCCTATGACAGTGATCACCAACTGGCGGCCAGTTGGCCAGCTTTTCATCCGGTCCCTTGAGAGAAGTGCCACTGCAGAGACTTTTATTTTAGAGATTGATCTTTTTTCATGTCTGTGAAAAAGTCAGAATTCAGAGATTAAAGTCAGAATTTTTGGAAAAAATACTGAGAGAAATCTGAAATTCTATGGTTGAAGATGCAATTCTGATCTCAAAGTCAGAACTCTGAGAAATAAAGAAACACTTTTGAGACTAAAATCACAATTTAGTATTTTTCAAACTTTTTCTCATAATTCTGACTTTGATCTCATGATTCTGACTTTTTCTTCCAGACTCAAAAAAAAATGTTCAGCCTTATTTTTTCTTTACAGCCTACAACTGTCAGACAAAAATATTTTAATATATTTTTAAATAAATATTTTCTTGAAGGAACACTCCAACATTTTTGTTGTTTTTGTGTCTTGCCTCACTCCTGAGTCCATAACAATCATATAGACACCATTCTTTCATCTGTGTGTCCAGTAACAAGGACGAGACCGGCAAAGCTCGACCACCTCTAGTTAGCTTAGCTCAAACGCTGAGAGACAACCAGTACTGCTAGCCTGTCTCTGCCTGCAGTCATCAGAAAAACTCTTCAGCAACTCTAAACGGTCCTGTGTGCTTGCTGTGACTTGTTTTTTTACCCCTTTATGTTATGTTATCTTCTACTGTCAACATATTGTCTTCTTCTTCTCCTAAACAGAGGCTTTGTTTGGTTTATCTACTTGTGTGGTGGTTTTCATGAGATATGACGTGCATGCTACTAATGTAGCACTAACGTAGTACTGCATGCTGTATTTAGTAGTAGTATGTAATATGACTAACGAGGCACATCTGATGGACCGTTCAAAATATTTCACTAGTTCATCTAGGAAAGAGCCCATAGAAAGGGCAGAAACTTTCAGAAGCAGATGATTGACTGTTGACTGTCATTTATGAACTTAAAGAAGTCTAACAAAGGATTCATTCTGATTTTTATGATTTTTGCCGCTGAGCACACACATTATAAATGTATGTCATCCATGCAATGACTCAATATGTGTACATTTACAAAGATTTTTTATTTATTCATAAAAGTAGAAAGTTGGTTTACTCCACTGGTTCTTAGTTACCTTCTGTCATGCCTACCCCCCGCTCCTTTTGCCCACCGCTAACAAAGTTAGTAAAAGAACTAATTGGTTAAGATTTACTAAGTAGGGGAGGCTAGACCTGAATTTTGGATTGGCAGGATACGGGTTAGGTTGTTAAAATTCCAGAGGGCTGAGGTCCTGATTTGGCCATGCCCCTACCCAGACAAGTCACACCCCCTTGGCTTGTGGCCATGCCCCCCTTGGGGGTTGTGCCCTCCATTTAACAATTACTGGTTAATTGAAAATAGATAGTCCTTATGTAGTGCAGCTTTTATTTTAAAAGACACCTCAGTTCATATAAGGAGAGGTGAACCTGAGCATAGCACACAAGTGCAGTTCTGCAATGCTTCATATAGCATTTTGATGTGAAGTGGGAAGGTGTGATGGGGCTTCAACCAGAGACTTTCTGTGGGAGGTCCTGTCACTTTAAAGTCCCCTTTCCCACGTGGACCCAGTCTGTTCTGATTGACTGACTGGTATTCTGATAATTGTTCAGTTTATTAGCATTTTTAACAGCTCTGCTTTCTTTCTACATGGTGGCGTTGGCCACCATGAGCCAATGACTTTGAACCACTGACACAACAGTGATAGAGCGTCAGAGTGGTGGGTCTTATGGGATGGCAGGCAACACAGAGGGAGAAGCCCCCATGCTCTGATTTGTTGTCTTTTTCAAGTACTCATTGAAGTGGAATAGACATACTGTATCTAGCACACAGAAGGGCGTATAAAACATTTGAAATTCGGTCTGACCAAAGAAAAAAAGTATTTGTGATGTAATTGAGCCAAGGTGAATTCTCTGAGACTGAAGGTGTGAAGCTGAATATCCAGAGGAGGGATGATTGGAGATGAGACCCCTCAGGACTGAACAAGAACTTTATCACCTGAAAAACCCTCTCAGTGCCCCCAGAGCAACCTTCACAGTTTCTCACAACACTTCAGTTTGTTTCTGCTGATAACCAGATCACAGGAGGGGAAAATGTAGTTTCTAGATTTTCTGAGAGAGGTTTTATATGTTGGAAGTGGTAAGTCTTATGTATTCTCAGATAAAGACTGGATCACTGTGGTCTGAAGAAACAACATGGAAGACTTGTGCAGTAGCTCCTGTAAGTCCTTCATGTTTCTCAGCACAAACACACAACACGAGGAGAAACAGGCCCAAAGCTCACTGAGATAATTCACTGCACTCTCACTGACAAAAGTAGCTCCTTGTTCTGTTGTTTTTGTTGTTCTCTTCATCTGGACATTTTTTTGGCCTTGAGGCCTCGGGCCTCCAACAGCTGAGCTGTAGACTTAATGGGCTGTAATTTCCTGGTGCAGCGCAGGGTGGTGCAGGGTGGCGCACCCCGTGCAGTGGTAATTTCGTCCGGTGCACCACCGTGTGCAGCCAATTTGGCACATTTGGTGGACTGGCTGTGCCGAAATGGGTGTGGTGGCGCACCAGGGGGAGGTGTCGACAGATTCAGCTTGGCCAAAACACTTACACTGAAACCTCGCCAGCTCCGACCTGGTCAATTCTCTGCGCAGACAAAGCGTGCCCCGGTGCAGTGGTAATTTGGCTGACAGGCATGCAGTGCGCACACGTCACCAAAACCTCACAGGCAGGTATCCAGAGTGTCAGTGCATTCTTTGTCGCAAGATGCCACTTTGACCTCATGAAGGAGACATTGCAGGACTTAAGACGGAGAGAGGCCGAACTGCATGTGCCGTATCAACAGGGAGAGCAGCAGAGCACACGGGAGAAGAGAGACCACCTAGCTGCACAGCTCTGTACTTAAATGCGAGTATATGCCTACCGTTTATACATGTTTTGGCCACAATTTACTCAGTCACATTAAAGATACATACGGAGCCCCTAAGGTGCCACAGAGAAAAAAATAATTAAATCGTGCGCACGAGATAGTAAAACGTGCGCACGATATATTAAATCAAGTTAACTAGCTCACTTCTTCTCTCCATTGTGTGTGTCTGTAAACGTCTGACGTCAAAGTTAAAACGTGGTAAATAACTTTATTTCGAGCACAAGTATTTTGTGCGCACGATTTATATTTTTTTTTCTCTGTGGCACCTTAGGGGCTCCGTAGATACACAATATCATTCATGAGAAAAATTAATTTCATTCAAACATATACATATACATATATATATGTGTGTGTGTGTGTGGGGTGTGTGTGTGTGTGTGTGTGTATGACATAGGTGTATGTATAAAATGAAGAGAGTTTGGCACTATACATCTAAAGATTAATTCATTGCTTGCTTGATTGATTTTGAACATGATATCTTGAAAGTGCTTTGTTGGAATTTTTTATCAAAGGTTGCACAAATGTCTTCTCTGAATTAATAATGAAATATTTGTATGTTGGAGGTCAAAAAGTCACAAGGCCTTACATTCATCCCTCACTATAAAGTTTTCAGCAAATCAAACTGTCACAAAATCATCCCAGGCCTTCCCTTCATTCATCACCATATTTTTACTGTTTGCCAACTGTGTACCCCACAGAGAAGGTAGTTCTGGTCCCTTATGAAATTTGTTGGTTCCCTTTCTTTCAACAACTTTCTCTTCTTTTAGTGAAGTATTGATTTTTCATTGAGCTTCATCCCAGACCAAGATGATCCTGTGCTGGCTTTCCTTTCTGCTGTAACAAGTATTTGTACATCGCTGTACAAATATGGATTTTTACTTAACTTGGACTGAAATATAAGCTCACTCTCATACACACACACATTTCCCAGAATAGCTCCTTTTCTCTGCAGAGGATTAAGTTTGAGCTGGTGTTGATTTTCTTCTTCGACTCTTTAGATTAAATTCTGTAAACCCTAAAATAGGACTTTAACACAAAAACATTTTTTTCCACTCACTGTTGTTAAATCTTCTAACACCAAGAGCTTAAAGTGGGAGTAACTATGCAGAACATGTAGAGAGTGTATGGGATTAAATCTGTTAGCAGGGAAAAACGTGAGGGGATGGTGAAATCAATAACTAAAAGAATAGACTCTGAGCTGCTGGTTTACTCCTCAGTCGGCTGTTTGAAACACAGACATCAGCAGTACCGCTGGGAAATAAATTGGGTTTTTAAGATACATTTTGAAGGAGCTCATCTGCTCCAAACAGCCGTGAAAAACACACCCAGACTTTGTCAAAAGTCACATTGGTTAAAAATTGTAATCCATTTTGAGTCATTGCTATAGTCAGCAGGATGACCTTTCAAAACAAATTTAATGAGCCTTAATCAGATCTAATCAAGCAGGCGACAGTGGTTATATCATGATGCATTCAAAGTCAGCTCAGAAAAATGACAGCCAGAGGAATAAATAAATCATCATCTTGATGTCTTCAAATATAGTCAGAAGAACAATAAAACTTAGCCCTTGTCTAAACTTCAATATAAGAAGTTTTTTGGAGGTCAAATTTTGTTGATATATTTGTTTTTACAGCATCATAGAAAAAGACACAACAGATGTAAGGTGGAGACCAAAAAAGCCCCAAAAAATGTTTTATATTTTAATGTGTATAGTGCTTATTTTTCCCTTAATTATATTTTAGATCATAAGTCAAGTATGTTTTTTAATTTCTTTTGCTTTCTTAAAAAATGAAATTAGTGAAGGAATTAAAAAAATAGATTTTTTAACCAATAGGCTCTTCTACAAAAATATTACTGAACAATATCAGCTAAATAACTACTGGTTACAACCAAGGTATACAGAAGACCATTTCTAAATGCATAAAACATCAAATCTTGAAGAAGATAGCCTGCAGCATTAGACCACACTGGTTGCCACTTCTGTCAGCTAAGAATAGGAAACTGAGGCCGCAATACACGTGAGCTCACCAAAACTGGGCAACAGAGGATTGGAAGAATGTTGCCTGGTCCGATGAGTCTGGATTTCTGCTGCAACGTTGAGATGGTAGAGTCAGAATTTGGCGTGAACAACATGAATGTATGGATCCATGCTGCCTTGCATCAATAATTCAGGCTGTTGCTGATGGTGTAATTGAGTGGGGGATTTTTTCTTGTCACATTTTGAACCAGGGATAGTCAACGGGGTGCCGTGAGCACCTGGTAGCCCTCAAGAAGCCTCTGAGCTGCCGCAGGGACTTCTAAAAATAGAATGTTATCACCAAAAAGCTTGAAAACAAGCACTGTTTTACAAATAAATCACACTTATACCAATACAAAAAAATAAAAAATCAGCACATTTAAAGTGTGTACTATGTAAAACTGTTTATATACTTTTAAACTTTGACCTGTGAGGGATCAAAGTTTATGTTGATGCACCTTCATCACCACTGATGCAAGCTAGGGCCCTTATAGTGCCACCTATACGAAAAAATCACAAAAGCGTGACTGTTTTACTTTTCGATAAAGATTAACAGATAAATAAACCATGTGCATGACATGTAAATAGGGTGCTATTTGCAGGAAATGGAGTTGGGGTGATGTTTAGTTGATGCAAAACTGAACATATGGCAATGCCATATAAACACCATAAAAGACTTATTTGATGACAGAAATCTACCTCCTGTTATAACTGACCTCACAATCTCTGAAGACCCTGAAACTTCAGTCTTTATTGGAAAATCATTCAGTGTGCTTGTCATGAAAAATTGGAAACACTGTGGGTTTGAAAAGAAAAGTATTGGATTCTTAAAAAGGTCTGTGTTTGAGTTTTAGCTCAGAATTTCATTAATGCCCAATAGAGTATTCAAGACTGAGAGATCAGACTAAATATGGAGAGCACATCTGACCTCTGACCATAAACAGAATGTGCGCTTGGAGAAATCGAGTTTTTGGAGGGTTTTAGAGATTATAGTTTTTAGAGAGGATAAAATATAAGCCTTAGTTTGATGTGAAACATTTGTAATTAAAGCTGTTTTTGGTTTTTAATGCTCATTTTAAATGATATTCAAATAATTTACAATAAAAGGCCTATACACCGAGACAAAGACTTTTATAGTTGGTGCACATATCAGCATGGCATAGATATGTGCTAACTTTGGTTGTTTCACACATAAAGTCGGACCTATTTATTCCAGTTCTGGGATGAATTTAGACCACTGATGCAATGCTCAAGTGCCGGACAAACAGACTGAGAAACTCTATTGTCCCTGAGGCCATCAGACTATACAACTCCTCACTGGGGGGGAGGAGGAGTAACAGGAGGACAGAGGAGGTGAAGGAGCACTAGCCAGACAGCAGCCAAATTTTTATTTACATTTACCTCTGCCAAGGAGGATATGTTTTTGGCCCTGTATGCTTGTTTGTTTGTTTGTTAGCAAGATTACACAACTACAGTTTGGATTTTGCTGAAATTTTCAGGAGATGTTGGTAATGGCCCAACTTAAAAATGATTAGATTTTGGTGGTGATCCAGATAACTGCCATTAGCGGTAGATTGTTTTTTGCTCAGTAAATGTCTAACTAATAATGAAATCATCATGATTCTGTATGCTATGTGTGGGTTTTAAGGATCAAGGAATCATATTATGATGGTAACTTTATCATGGAACTATAGCAATATGTGAGTTACCTTGGTGGAGGTTTGTGCTCTCAGAGTGCTTCCGAGTTATTTATATTTTTATTTATATCTATATCTATATCTATGTATATATAAATATATATATATATGTGTGTATATATATGTACATATATATATATATATATATAAATTTAAAAAAAAATCTTCTCTCACCCACCCCCCTCTCCCCAGTGGGGAGGGTGGCTGTTCATCCTCTTCAGCTCGGGTCCTCTACCAGAGGCCTGGGAGCTTGAGGGTCCTGCGCAGTATCTTCGCTGTTCCTAGGACTGCACTCTTCTGGAGTGAGATGTCTGATGTTTCTCCAGGGATCTGTTGGAGCCACTTCTCCAGTGTGGGGGTCACTGCCCCGAGTGCCCCCGATGACCACAGGCACTACTGCTGCCTTCACCTTCCAGGCTTTCTCTAGCTCTTCTTTGAGCCCTTGGTATTTATCTAGTTTCTCGTGTTCCTTTTTCCTGATGTTGCTATCACTTGGGATGGCTACATCAATCACAACGGCTTTCTTCTGCTGCTTATCCACGATTACAATGTCCGGTTGGTTGGCCATTACCATTTTGTCGGTCTGTATCTGGAAGTCCCACAGGATCTTTGCTCAGCCATTCTCAATCACCTTGGGAGGTGCTTCCCATTTTGACCTTGGGGGCTCCAGTCCATATTCTGCACAGATGTTCCTGTACACTATACCAGCTACTTGGTTATGGCGTTCCATGTATGCTTTTCCTGCCAGCATCTTACACCCTGCTGTTAGGTGCTGGACTGTTTCAGGGCTCCCTTTGCACAGCCTGCACCTGGGATCTTGCCTGGTGTGGTAGATCCGGGCCTCTATTGCTCTGGTGCTCAAGGCCTGTTCCTGTGCAGCCATGATTAGTGCCTCTGTGCTGTCCTTCAGTCCAGCCCTCTCTAGCCATTGGTAGGATTTGTTCATATCAGCCACTTCAACAATCTGCTGGTGGTACATCCCATGCAGGGGTTTCTCCTCCCATGATGGTTCCTCTAGTTCCTCCTTCCTTGTCAGTTTCCACTGTCTGAGACACTCACTAAGCGCTTGATCTCTTGGGGCCATCTTCCTGACGTAGTCATGGAGCTTGGATGTTTCATCTTGGATAGTGGCTCTGATGCTCACTAACCCTCTGCCTCCTTCTTTGCGCTTAGTGTATAGCCTCTGGATACTGGACTTGGGATGAAACCCCCCGTGCATGGTGAGCAATTTCCGTGTTCTAACGTCTGTGGCCTGAATTTCCTCCTTTGGCCAGCTTATTATTCCAGCTGGGTATCTGATCACTGGCAGGGCTTAGCTGTTAATTGCCCAAACCTTGTTTCTGCCATTGAGATGACTCTTTAGGACTTGCCTTACTCGCTTCAGGTACTTGGTCGTTGCTGCTTTCCTAGTGGCCTCTTCGTGGTTGCCATTTGCCTGTGGTATGCCAAGGTATTTGTAGCTCTCCTCCACATCTGCTATTCTGCCTTCTGGGAGTGTGATGCCCTCTGTATGGACTACCTTCCCTCTTTTTGTCACCATTCGGCCACACTTCTCCAGTCCGAACGACATTCCGATGTCACTGCTGTAGATCCTGGTGGTGTGGATCAGTGAGTCGATGTCTCGCTCACTCTTAGCGTACAGCTTGATGTCATCCATGTAGAGGAGGTGACTGATGGTGGTCCCATTTCGGAGTCTGTATCCCTAGCCAGTGTTGTTGATTATTTGGCTGAGGGGGTTCAAGCCTATGCAGAACAGCAGTGGGGACAGAGCATCACCTTGGTATATGCCACATTTGATGGAGACTTGTGCAATTGGCTCGAAGTTGGCCTCAAGGGTGGTGTTCCATTGACTCATTGAGTTTGCAATGAAGGCTCTTAGAGTCTTGTTGACCTTGTACAGCTTCAGGCATTCCAGGATCCACGTATGTGGCATCGAGTCATAGGCTTTCTTGTAATCAATCCAGGCAGTGCACAGGTTGGTCTGTCTGGTTCTGCAGTCTCGGGCGACTGTTCTGTCAACCACTAGCTGGTGTTTTGCTCCTCTGGTATTTTTACCAATGCCTTTCTGTGTCTCTGTCATGTATTGATCCATGTGCCCACTTATCTTAGCCGCAATGATGCCTGACAGGAGTTTCCATGCTGTGGAGAGGCAGGTGATTGGCCGATAGTTGGATGGGACTGTTCCCTTCTGGGGATCTTTCTGGATCAGGACTGTACGGCTCTTGGTCAGCCATTCAGGATGGGTCCCATCTCTCAGCAGTTGGTTCATTTGTACTGCCAGGCGCTCATGGAGTGAGGTCAACCTCTTTAACCAGTATATATGGATCATATCCAGGCCTGGTGCTGTCCAGTTCTTCATACCTGAGACTTTTTCTTGGATGTCTGCTACTGTGATGGTCACGGCATCTTGTTCAGGGAGATTGGTGTGGTCTGCTCTTAGATTGATTAGCCACTGTGCATTGTTGTTATGTGATTCTTCTTTCTCCCATATGCCTTTCCAGTATTGTTCAGTCTCCAGCCTTGGTGGGTTAGCTCGTGAGTTATTCCCTTGCCACTGAGAGTACACTTTGGCTGGTTCAGTGGAGAACAGCCGGTTTATAAATATATATATATATATATATATATATATATATATATATATATATATATATATATATATATATATATATATATATATATATATATATATATATATATATATATACACATATATATATGTAAACATATATATGTAAACATATATATGTATATATATATATATATATATATATATATATCTGTGTATCTATCTATCTATTTGTATATATATATATATATATATATATATATATCTGTGTATCTATCTATCTCTTTGTATATATGTTTATATATATATGCATGTGTAATGCTGGTGCTGGAATCTTTATCTCCCTGAAGGAATCTTCCCAAGGGATCAATAAGTTCGATCTAATCGAATCTAATCCAATCATTTATTAATTAATTTTCTTACTGCTCATCCCTTTCAGGGTTGCAGGGGGGCTGGAGCCTATCCCAGCTGACACTGGGTGAGAAGTGGGGTACACCCTGAACCGGTCGCCAGCCAATCACAGGTCCACATAGAGAGACAGCCAACCATTCACACTTACACTCATACCTAGGGGCAACCTAGAGGCACCAATCAACCTATTCAGCATGTTTTTGGATTGTGGGAGGAAGCCGGAGTGCCCGAAGAGAACCCACACATGCACAGAAATAATATGCAAACTTCACAAAGAAAGGCCCGGGGATTGAACCAGCAGCCATCTTGCTGTGAAGCTCGTGCACTACCTGCTGCATCACCCTGCCGCCCCAAATCTAATTGAATCTAATCAAATTTTCATGTGATTTTCGTTTTCCAAAGCCTGCTAAGGCTGTGTGAGAAACCCCCCCACCACTACTTAGGGCTGTAGCTGCCACATTACCTGCCATCTGGCCCATTGTTGCACTTTGTTCTGGAAATACACAGTTGGTTTCAATATGAACCTTCTTCAACCTGGGGCAGTTCAGAAGTATTCTGTGACTTAAAGTTTCACTTAGGCTGCGTCAGGATGCACTCACACATTGCCTGAAATGATTCATAACCGCATACTGCACAAACTTATTAAGATACCAGCCCATTCAGATAAACAAAGGCTGGCAGTGATAGAAGTGCCGATGTCAGCCACACCCTGTCTTGTTTGGTTCTTGTTTGGATAAGACTGCTTTCACACCCACTGTGAACCAAACTCTGGTTTCAAAGAAGCAAAGCAATACCTCCCTAAGAGCTGATAGTTGTTTGAGAGGATAAAATATAAGCCTTAGTTTGATGTGAAACATTTTTAATTAAAGCTGTTTTTGGTTTTTAATGCTCATTTTAAATGATATTCAAATAATTAACAATAAAAAGCCTATACACCGAGACAAAGACTTTTACAGTTGGTGCACATATCAGCATGGCATAGATATGTGCTGACTTTGGTTGTTTCACACATAAAGTCGGACCGATTTATTTCAGTTCTGGGATGAATTTAGACCACTGATGCAACTTCTTCCCAAGTGCCGGACAAACAGACTGAGAAACTCTTTTGTCCCTGAGGCCTTCAGACTATACAACTTCTCACTGGCGGGGAGGAGGAGTAACAGGAGGACAGAGGAGGGGAAGGAGCACTAGCCAGATAGTAGCCATATTTTATTTATAATTACCTCTGCCAAAGAGGATATGTTTTTGGCCCATATGTTTATTGGTATGTTTGTTTGTTTGTTTTTTTGCAAGATTACGCAAAATCCACTGGTTGAATTTTGCTGAAATTTTCAGGAGATGTTGGGAATGGCCCATATTAACAATGATTAGATTTTGGTGGTGATGCAGATAAGTGCCATAAGCAAACAATCGTTTTTGATCAATAACTGGCAGACTAATATTGAAATCAACATGATTCTGAGTGCTAGGTGTGAGTTTTCAGGGTCAGTGAATCATATTATGATGGGAACTTTATCATGGAACTATTGCTCGTAGATGAACAGCAATAAGTGAGCGATCTTGGTGGAGGCTTGTGCTCACTGCGTGCTTTGTAGTTATGTAAGCTTCACAGGCTGCGTCAGGTGGGGCTGACACATTGCCTGGAATGATTCATAACCACATTCTGCATAAACCAGTTAAGATACCAGCCCATTCAGATAAACAAAGGCTGGCAGTGAATGAAGTGCCAATGTTAGCCACACCCTGTCTTGTTTGGTTCTTGTTTGGATAACTGTGAACCAAACTCTGGTTTCAAAGAAGCAAAACAATACCTCCCTGTTTTTAGCCAGACCAGAGTTTGGTTCTTTGGTCCTTGATGAACTACAAAGGGGGTGATATAGAAAAAACAAATCCCCCCTGGCGCAATGAGAGCACCTGGATGAGTTTTAGGTTAAGACCAAAGCTGTTTCTTACACCAGGATGTTAAGATGTTTATTTCCCCTCACACAGTCATATAACCTACAGGGTCCTACAGCCAACCTCAAGTGGACACTGGAAGAACAAAAGTTTTTGCCACTTCTGCATGGGCCTCTGTTTTCAACCTCACATGCTGCTTAAGTTCTAGGCTGCCTGTGGTGTAGCAAAACTTGGCATGTGACACAGTGACACAGTCATTATTACCTGTGCTAAGGAGGTTTTGTTTTTGCTGAGTTTGTCTGATTTACCATTTTCCTTTAGTCAAGAGAACTAAAAAAAATACCAAAAGATTCAGATGATAGTTTGGGGGTGTGTTGGTCATGACACAATGGAGAAGTGATGGGATTTTGGTGGTGGTCCAGATTCGAATCAGGGAGTTTTTTCAAGGATTTGTAGCATTTTGAAATAGGGCAGTTTTCCATATTTGTTAATCATATCTCAAAAGTTCTCAATAGATCTTGATGACTGTTTCAAGAAATTCTGGACATGTCAAGGGTGATGTAACTACATTTTGGTGGTGATCCAAATCCGAATGTGGATCCAGGAGTTTTTTCAAGGCTTTGTTAACATTGCAAGACAGGGCAGTTTTCTGATCAAAATTCCCTGCTGCTGTGCAGTTTTGTTCTCTGCACCGTTGCTGTGAGCCTCTTATAGATGCACTGCACTGTAAGTTTGCCCAGTGCTGTGCTCATGGGGGGTTCATGTAGGGTCTGGGTGTATGTATATGTATATATGTGTATGTGTTTTTTTTGATACATGTATATATGCATATTGAAATAACACTTGGTTAGACCTAGCCTAAATCTTTGTAGGCCTAGCCTACATATTTGGCCAAAGGGAGAGAGGGAACAAGACTGCAAACCAAGGCGTGGTTCAGTCAGTTCTCTTTTTAGCTTTAATGCAGTGTAACAAACAAAGACATGTTACAGACTTTATCTTTTACCCTGTCCCCACATGTGGAGCATAAGGTCAAGGCTCAGTTGCCTTGCAGAGCAATAATTTCGGCCTTTACTCAGATACCAACATGTGGACAGTAAGATAACGACTCAGTTGCTTCACATAAGAGCAGGTTAACATTGATTTTTAAATTTTCCTTGTACCACATACCACATGTGTTTCTGTATTATTAGGAGTATGGCTTGGACCTGCTCTCTTGTAAAGTGTCTTGAAATAACATTTGTTATAAAATGAGGCTGTAAAAAAACAATTGATTGATTGATTGATTGATTTTCCACATCTTTGACAATAATTTGCCTCGACAGTTTTGTGCTCTCATAATGCTTCTAGTTTATACTAGTTCCTGAGTGTGCAGATAGAGCCCAGAACATGAGTAGTGCATAATATAAGCTGTGGTGTCCAGTAACAATCCTTTGGGAAAAGTGGGGAGGCTCCAAGTTTTATTTACCATCAATAAATGGAGATGTGTACCAAATATGTTTGATATCTTACAGCACATGTTTATATATATTTTTAAATCATTACCTCAAAATGTATCTCCGTAATTCTTTATCTATTGTCACCTTCAGGAGTGTACCCCATAGTGTTCTCAGGGATGTTTCTCAGAGGTCAGAGCCTGTATCTCGAAGTAAAACCTTAAAGGAAAATGTTTATATGATCCAAGAAAAACATTTCTCCAGCTTGGATGAGCCACTAGAAAAGGTTTTGGTATCTGTCTTTTTCAAAACACAGTGCCTACTTACAAATATTTTTATATAAAGAAAAATCCTTGGCCAGTTTATTGTAAGCTGATTTTATTTTATTAACAGATGGAAGCACAAGTTTTAGACTGCTGTGCAAAAGCTTCCAAAAGTGGTAAAGCCACTCCCTTTGCTTCAAACTCTGCCCTCCATAGTAACTTGTAGTATTTTAGACAAACGCATGAGACACTGGACTCCCTCCCTTTTGAAACAATAAAAAATTCCTTGCAATTTGACCTACTTTTATTTATGTGTTCTAGCAGGATTCTTTATTAAACTTCAGTAAAAGAACAGGACAGGCTCCCTAAAATGGGGTTTCACTCCAGTGAATCAGATTATACCAGCCTACTGTAAAAGACCAAACATAACAGCAGATGTTTGCTGTTCTTGCTTGTCTCTTTTCCTCTAATTTTTTTGTTTTATTTTTTTATTGTTCCTGCCATCAGAGCATGTTAGGAGAGCAGCATGTTCTGTGTGCTCATCCAACCTCAGTAAAGCAGAAATAAAAGTTTGTGTGTTATCAAACTTTTCCTGCGGCAGGCAGCACTAAAGTGCAGATGGTGGCACAAAAACCAGCGTGTGCTGAAGCATCCACCAGCGAGCGGAGTAATGTACCATCTGTTGAAACTCTGTCGCCCTGCAGCTTTGTTTGGCTCCTAGAAAACAGTCTGACATTGAGCTGTCGGTGAAACCACGGCCTGCTCAGACACAGAAAGATTGAGACAACATCTGGGGCTGCATCAGGATCTAAATATAACATATGTCGGATATCAGATTAAAACTGTCCTCATGGAGAGAAATTGCTTTTTATCATCCTACAATTTCATGGTGTTGAGAAATTGAGCGTAATTAATCTGATACTGTGCTTGGACTCATGGGAATCATATCTCTTTGACAAATACACTCTGTATACTTCTAGGATACATTTCCTTGTCTTTGCAAGCACACAGCACGACAAAATGACCCTCAGTAAAAAATATTGCCTGCATGACACATCCCTGCCAAAATAAAGTTTTTTTTAACTACATCAGAGGGCCATGGATTTTATATGTCAGACCACCTTTTTACAAAGAACTTTTGACTAACTTATCAAGAACAGCCTTCAGCCCAATTCTATGTTTCGTCATTCCACGCCTTAACCCAGTGCAGCACTCACTGTAACATGTTTTTTCTCAAACCTATAAATATGTTCTTCAAATTATTGAGCTCTTTCATGTTTAAGGCTTAACAAATAACACCAGCCAACCTAACAAATACAAGCAGACGTCAGAAGTGGCCTGTAATGCAAGAACTCCCACTGGCCACTTTGGCAAGTTGCATTGTTACTGTATCTCACTTTGCAGCAGATGCACCTCCTTCATAAGACATGCATTACTCAAACTTTTCAGGCTTTTCATGCCTGTATTTGTGAAATAGATGCTTTAACAATAACTCTTTTCTGTCATTGAAGGGGGCCCTCCCCCTATATAATGCATAATGCTTAAGCCTCTCTGTGCCCACACTCACAGGCTTATGCAGTGCATTACAGCAGCACAAACACAGACTCACTCAAACTCTCAAAAATACAGCATATCTACATGAGGGTGGTGAAGGTGTCCATTAGCAGAGGACAGAAGCGTTGCCATAGTGAGGGATAAACCTGCGTTAAAGCACCTCTCAAAGGCATTAGCACTGTGACATACTCCAGCAGGTAACTGACCCTGTGTCAGCTTCCCTATTGGTTCACCAATCAGAGAGTCCCTTCTCTTAACAACCATTGCTATGCTGCTCCAGTCAGACCAACCGGAGCCACAGCCAAGTCTTTTCATTTAGTAGTGATAAATTTATTAGCTTTATTTCATTACTTTCATGTAGGTGAAAGCTACTGTATGTTTGGGCGTCACAGTGGGACCACAGAAAGTGCAGGTACTTCATGACAAGAAGGCGACTAGTTCAGTCCCTGTGCATGTGTGGGTTCTC
Organism: Cetoscarus ocellatus; assembly: GCA_037902135.1. Taxonomy (NCBI): domain Eukaryota; kingdom Metazoa; phylum Chordata; class Actinopteri; order Labriformes; family Labridae; genus Cetoscarus; species Cetoscarus ocellatus. Next base: position 165,566 of record JBAMNC010000050.1, on the reverse strand, counting down.
TCTGGACACTACGGCTTCCTCCCACACACCACAAACATGCTAATTAGGTTGACTGCTGATGCAGTGTGAGTGTGAGTGTGAGTGTGAGTGTGAATGGATGTCTTTATATATGTCTCTGCATACAGCTGGTGACCGGTTCAGGACTTACCTCACCTCCCGCTCAATGTCAGCTGGGATAGGCCCCAACTCCAGCATCCCAGAAATGGATAAGTGGTATAGATAATTGATGGATGGATGGATGGAAAGCTGTGTTTTGAGTTTCTGCAGAGCACCTTTAGATCTCCACATCATTTCACATGAGTATTTTTTGGCTTACTCACTAAACTGAAGGTTAAAAGAGAAATCTTTCATCTTTAAATTACTCAGGAAAACAACAACTTTTCGGTCCACCAACACTCATTAAAGTAGTATGCATCAACATATGCTTTAAGACAAGAGGAAATATCTTTATTACACTCACTGATGTTCTGTATTGTTATATCAATAACATGACTTTATGGCAGACATACCAACATAATTGTACTAGTTATTATAGCATATTAAAACATTCAGTACTCCTCAGAAACATCACCTAAGTAGTATTAACATCAATTTATGGTTAGAGCACTTCTTGTAACACAAATCAAAACAAGCACTTTGTAGATTTGTTGCCAAAATAAAACCTTAGTTAGACATCTGCAATATTTTAAACAGTTTTAACAAGTTTTTGAGATTTACAGTAATCTTCGTAACCCTTATGTGTTTTTATCTTTATTCTCTAAATAAGGCTAAATTTATTAGTAATCAAAGTTAATTAATCATATGTAAAAGTGAGTCAAATCTGGAGGATTTTTTTCATTATCTGAAATATGAAGAAGCCTAATGATGGACGAGTTTGTCTAACCAAGCAGCAGCAACCAAGGAGAGTGGAGCTTAATCGTAGATTACTTCCTCGAGAAGGCAGAGCCTGAAAAAAGGGTTGATTGTGAACTATGAAATCATGAAACATAATATCTCAGCCACAAAACTGTGGCCTGAGTGGCAAGTAACTTTGGAAAATCACTGGCCATGGTGGCTTTTGTGCCAAAAGAGTTCATATCAAGCCATTGTTATGATACAGACCACTGTGTTACTATCCTATTGTTACACCTCTTGATTTGGAGACTACCTAATGTTTACCCACCTTTAACCTTGCAAAGCAACTGGATTAGCCAGATAACATGTCTGTATTCAGGCAGATCCATCTTACAAAGCTTCAACCTGAAACAGTTGTCCCTGGTCAGAAAAGGAGCAGGATTTTAAAGCCATAGAGGCTGTAGGAAATTGGTTTAGTTCTGACAAGAGTGAGAAGCAATCTCAAACCTCAATAAATTTGACAGACAAAACATTCATTCAATCACCCTCTAGTTATTCTTGAAAAGTTCTGCCCATCCAAATCACTCTCTGCAGGATAGATGTGAAATATATCCCACAGATGTATGAAACAATCCACCCAGTGTGTCAGGTTAAGCCCCATCTGGTCAACATTCAAATTTACAGTTAAAATGGTGTTTGTCTGCAGGCAGTATTGTTAGTACTGTTTTTTTGTTTTTCCTAACAATGTTTTTTTTTATGGTGCTGGTACCTAAATGGTTTCTGAATTCTTAATAGTGATTATTATCTTCAAAACTATTACAAGTCAGCCATCAGAGCTTCTTGGTGCAATATCTGAGTCTGTTGACACAGTGCCCTCCTCATACACAGACTCTCTTTATAGACAGATAACGATGCAGTCTGGCCACAGTCCAGATCTAATGGACATCTGAGAGCTATAAAGACAACAGAGTGTCAGCCGTAAAATGTCCTGATGAAACAGCCGGCCGACAACTTCCAGCTTCACCATTTAATGGAGAAACTCAATAGGCTTTGTTAAAGACAGATGTCATTTTAATTAGACTTCATTATTAATTACTGACATCGTATTACATCATTCAGATGTTAACTTGGACCTACATTCCCAATGCTTTGGTCTGTAATTGAGTTAAAGCACTAAAAATAACACTCAGAATTGCGACCACTCCAGTGCATATTTCAGCACCATGGACAGAGAGCAACAGACAGTGTGGATACAACAGAAAATAAAGACATCCATCCATGAGCCTTTTGGGCCTGGGGGGCTGGAGCCTATCCCAGCTGACAATGGGCAAGAGGTGGGGTACATCCTGAATTGATTGCCAGCCTATTGCAGGGCTACATAGAGAAATAAAGTCTTATCAATTCCCCTTCCTAGTTATGTCTGGGTTTTAGGGCCATAATTTCCTGGCGCAGCGCAGAGTGGCACAGGCTGGCGCAGGGTGGCGGAGCCTGGCGCACCCCGCGCAGTGGTAATTTCGTCCAGCGCACCACCGTGCGCAGCCAATTTGGTAATTTGGTAGACTGGCTGCGCCGAGATGGGTGTGGTGGCAAACAAGGGAGAAGTGTCAACAGATTCAGCTTGGCGCAGTGACAATTTTGTGCCAAAACACTGCGCGGAAGGTGCACTGAAAGCTCGCCAGCTCCAACCTGGTCTATTCTTGGTGCAGGCGAAGCACACCCGGTGCAGTGGTAATTTGGCTGACAGGCGCACAGTGCACACACGTCACAAAAACCTCACAGGCAGGTATCCACAGTGTCAGGCACATTTCAATGCAATAAACAAACACAGCAACCACTATTTAATGTAACCATCTGAACCAGCACATACATTTGCATCTATATTAATTGTCCCGTCACATCTGATGTCAGATCAGAGACGTTTGTCATAACTAACGAGTTCACATCTCTCAGCCAACCACAAACAGCCACATCATCCGATACGGAGTATCCGGCTTCTCTCATCTCATGAAATTCAAAAGAAAAGAAAAAAGAGAGAGACGCTCACTGAATAAATGTAAGTCTCTCAGTGTCTTAAGGATTTACCTGTGATTGCCCATATTTCTCTGTTTTAATCTTTATTCGTAACGTGATCTAAAAAGATGGAGTACATTATTGCAAGAAGGATGAGGAAGAGATACAGGGAGAGACTATTTCACCAAAGGTTCTGCTATTTGGCGATGACAGACCAGGAATGCAGGTGGATCACAAGCATGATGAATGGATTAGCCTGCTGCTGTGTTTAAATGTAATTATCACTTAATTTTGTACTCCTATTTATGAGACAGGAACAGATTACATCTGTCCCGCAGGGTGGTCCACACAGTGACGCTCATCGTGGCCTCCGATGCGCAGCCCGGTGGCCCCCTGCGCTCTCCCAGTTGCTGTAAAAGTGACAGCTGCTCTGACCTTCTTCGCCACTGAGGTGAAATTGTCACTGCGCCTCGCCGGCTGCGCATTTAAAGGCGAGAAGAGGCGTTCATTTGATTGATGACGATAACAGTTGGCTGTGTTAAACCCACTCACGCCTTTTGGGTGAGCCTGCCTGCGAAGGACTGCGCAGCACACGAAACTTGCAAAATGCCCTGGACCTGGTCTATGAAATTACAGCCCTTAGTGTTGCTTCCCTTTTCCTGAAGAGTTCCAGATCATAACAGCAGATCCAGCTGCTACGCAAGGTTAAGGGCAGCAGGCACACAAGAAAAGATTCAGAATAGATCATGTTTACTCCTGTTTGTTAATGTTGTCACGGTAGTTTTTGGTAAAAAAAAAAAAAAAATGTCTTGCCCTGGTGTGGAAGCATTATTAACTGGGAGAGCTGAGAAAGGTCATAAAGTATTGTTATTCAGGACTTTTATGGTTTGTTGTTCTTTCCTCTGGGAGCAAATATTCCAACCAAGTTATATCCAAAGCATTTTTGCCCTCACCATGAACTGAAGGGAATAACTCATGTTTAACAAATGAACACTGCCAGAGTAATATTTCTGACAACCTTTGGCCTTCTCATATCTGCAGTAAACATCGGTAAGGCTTTGTCAGATAGTTTCTTTCTGCTGCTGTCGGTGAAATAATCTCATTTCTCCTGAAGGTTAATGACGGTTTTATTATTAACATGACTGTGGGGAGACAATTTCATTTTCTGTAGAGGACATGCCCTTCTAAAGGGAATAAACAAGCACTTTCAATACAAACTCCAATAATGCTCTCCAATGGTGCTTGATAATGGCTTGAATGTGTCTTTGGAAAACCTTTCCGAACACTAAAACAAATAAAGACAACAAAGATAAACATTAGCAAGTATTTTCCAAGATGGAAGGTGGGATTGAACATTTGTTGGTGCTGCTTATGTTTAGGCTTTTAATACAGCCATCTGCATAGAGCAAATTTAAAGGTGCAGTATCTTAAATTCTGCTGCCTGGAGTCTCTCAAGTGAACAAAATAACCATCATGAAGTCAAGATGTAGTGACACAGTCACCCCACCAGCCTTTACTGCTTACTGTTCTTTAAAGTCGGGACTCAGGAACACATCAGAATTCAGGAAACTTCCTACAATAAGAAAGAAAACACTTGAAAAAGGACTTGCACCTTATGAACTCGCAAAGCATTCTGGGATGCTCCTCACATGAATCAGGAAGACCACTTTCAGAGGTGTTTTTCCCCTCCATGAAACAGAAACTTTGGTTTTCTGTGTAGTAAATACGCCTCATGAGGTGAAGTCTTTGTTGACAAGAACCCTCAGTTTTAAAAGAGAAGTGACACCAAAGGATAAAACAGACAATGGATCTCCATTCAGCTTGTAGACATCTATTTACAAGGTCAGGGATGGGGTTAGAGGATGAAGTTTGGGTGACAGAACAGACAGCAGACAAACAGTAAAGATGGACAAGGAAAAAATATGGAGCACAATGAAACTGACTTGTACCACAACAAATGCATTTCAGCACTCAGCCTTCACCAGCATTATGAACAATCAGCAGAAAGAGGCCCCTTGTTTTAGGGAGTGGTGTCTTACCCCCAATGGCCAAGAGAATAGCAACAATAAATCATTAAACAATTAAAAGACAGCAATATTGTTTCTCTAAAAGAGACTTGACCATCAAAATCAACAGTAAATAATAAATAAAATGCGTGTATATTTATTTGTTTCATTAATTTAAAAAGGGCAGTGTTTTTCAACGTGTTTTTTTATGACATTTTAATTTAGCCAAAATTTGATATACAGATACAGCAACATAAAATTCCCCCACTTTCCCTGACAGGATCTTGGCTGGTCCATGGAAGGATGTGGCCTGCCCACCCTGAAAGTTTTGAATTTGAAATTTCAGGCCATGTTTGTGTTAATTTGTGGGTCAAGAATCCTCTCTGTTGATTTGGCAGTAACTCTAATAACCAGGAAAAGGCTGAAGCTATGGGGAAGCACCCTCTTATGGAGACACTCTGCAAATGCATGAATGAGCATGTTTTCAGTGGAATCCAGGCACTTGGAAGTTGACTTGTAATTGGCTGAAAATTGGCTGGAAGTTGGCAGGCAGCTGGCAGGGAGGGGAAAATTGAAGCCGCTGGATCTGTATGTCCACAAGATAGATTTGATATGTTTGGTCTATTTTTAACATGTGAGCAGCCCCCTTGATTAATTGTCTTATTGACAAACATTAACTAAGAAAAGAGACTCTTATTTTGTAGGACTGCACTTCCCTATACAAGGGCCCTCTTTTTGCAGATTGTTTATGATGCTGATTAAGGCTGAGTGCTAAAATGCATTCTCAGTAAAGTGTAAGTTGTCTTTACCCTATTAAAAAGACTTTATAAAAGGACATTTCTGTGTGCTGACTGGTACAATTTTCAAGCAGAAAGAAAAGGTGGTCCATCACAGATAAGCAGCACAAAATATGATTGAGATACAGAAACATTATGCAAGAATCCAGCAGCCTTTCATGCATTAGCATGTGTTGTCATGGCAACGATAAACAAACAGTAGCCATTAACCAACCATTGCCATCTATAAAATTAAGAATCTCTCAGTCTTTGAAAACTTAAGGAAATGTTAGAGGAACTGTCATCTTTCTAAAAAAATATATAAAACACAGAATCAGTTAATTGTGCGTAAAGTGCTTTTAATATACATAATTTTATTGCTTTACAGGGACTGTCCGAAAACAATCTGATGTTGCCTAGTGTGCCTGTTCTTGGATACGATGTGTTTTTAGATTTGAGGCATTAAAACCTTAAAAAAGAAAATTGATTGGTTACTTTATGTTGTAAAACTTAGCATTATCTAAGTCTTATTATTAATCATGAGTACGTTTGTAAGTTAATTACACTGTTTCTTGTCTTCTTCTCTAGAGTAAAATTGAAGCCTTTTATTCTTAAGATTAAGCAATCAAACTGTTGGATCATTAAGAGACAACTTCAGACTCTACAGCTAAGACTAAATAACGATTGCACTCCAGGAAAGATCTGTGATCAGCCAACATGCAGAGTCAGCTACTCTTTCTCGTTCTCTTTCTCTTTCTTTCCTAATCTGTTTGTATAAAGCTGAGGAGTCTTTGAAAATGACCCGAGAGAGAAGAAAGAAGGAGGACCGGTTGAAGAGATATGTTGGGGAACTGGAGGGGCCACAGACTGAATGGGAAAGGGGCTTCAAAGCTTGTGCTGGGGCCACGTCAGGAGGATTTAGGGTTTGGAGCAAACGAGATGAAAAGAAAAGGAGTTGATGAAAGAAAAGGAGGGTTAAGTGTTGAGTCTGTTTTATGCAGTGGATCCTCATTCTGTCAAACTCAGCTGTAAACCACTGCACCATCATGCAACTCATTGAAAGATGAATGTGTTAAAGTCGTCATCCCTAACAGCAGGACACAAATAAATGTTGGTGTCCTGCTGCTCTCTCATTCCTTCAACACAGCAGGGGTCCAGCAGAGCCGCAGATAATCTTACCTTTGATTATTTCTGCTCAGGAAATTTTAAGTGGACAACTTATCTTGGATTCATGAGAGAGATTTAATGTACAATCTTATAATTATTTAAACTTTTTTATTTAAGGTGTAAGATAAAAAGGTGCTTGAAGGGAAAGTTCAGTATTTTTGAAGTTGTGTTGTTTCAAGTACTTGAGAACCGTCAGTGAGGTGGCTGAAAGAGCTCCCTGCAGCGCTGTATCTTTAAGGAGAATAAGCTGAGGGAAACAGTAAGGTCCACTGCTGTTAACAGTTATTTGGCGTAATTGTGTGAGCTTTACATAAAAACAAGCAACAGATCTATGTTGGGTAGTATGTGCGATTGGCTGAAAAATTTCAAAACACTTAATTTTTCCATCAGGAAGTCTCTGTGTTTGGCTATTTTATGATGCAGCAAATGGCTCTGTATTCTTCCACCTGTGCACATTAGAGGGCAGATAGTTCTCTAACCTCTAATTCAGTTTCAACATAAGTTTGTCCTGTCTCTTTTTCCACCCACTGAATCTGAGGAATTTCTCCCTCTGTATTCTGCGGTTCATAAGGATAACCCCTTGCTTCCACAGTAAAAGGATCAGTATCCTTTAGAGCAGGAAGAAGTGGGAGCTACAAGCGAGACAGCAGGAAGTGACTGCCTGTAGATTAGCATAAATGCTAACAGCTCTAGTAGCAGTTTTATCAGATCTGGGCAGTGTTTCTTTATTAAATGAGAAACAAATATCACTGAAAACATTTAGCAATTCAAAGGATATTTTCACTTCCATTTTGATGTGTTTTAGTGAGTGTTTGTTTTAACTTACACCACAGCAGTAGCACCCGCCAACTACAATATCACATTGGCCTGTAATGACTGTGATTGACAGCCCCATTGTCCAATCACCTGCTGGATATGCTTCTGAAAGGATCTGCCCACCCCCAGACACTTTCTATGGGCTCTTTCCAAGATGGACTAGTGAAATATATTGAACAGTCCATCTGGAGTGTCAGGTTAGACACCAGTCTCCATACCATAAGATTTTGAAGAGATGATTTTGCCTCAACTAGTTGGTGTGCACCACACCACACTATAAAACATGAGACTATAATTCTCAAGGACATTAAAAGATACTAAAAAATAAGATACAAAACAAAACAGAGATTTGTCTTGAACTGTAATTTTGCACACATTAAGCTGCATCTGCTGTACATTTCATTAAAAAACAATATTAAAAACAACAATGGAAAGAAAAAAATCACATATAGATATTATTGCTTTCTGACATTTTTCAGAAGAGAGGAGATTAAAGGTGTGATGGTTGAACACTTAGCTGACAGCCATCACAAGACTTGCATGGTTATTAAATTGTATATGATAATATGTGCCAATAACTTTGCCATCCTCAAATGACATTTATATTAATCTTATTTTTCTTACCATTTACACGCCTTGTCAGGTCCACCCAGAGAAATGGTTTGGCCCCTGATAGGCAGTAGGAAAGGGCCCCCTCATTTTATGAGATTGATTAAAATGAACACATGCCCTTCACCAATAAGCTCCCCTCTGTCCTCCTCTCCTGTGCAGCCATTTTTGTGGGAGCACCCTCACTTGTGCTACCTGCCTCTGTGTCTTTTCCCTCTGTTGCATTTCACATCCCTGTGCGTTGCTTAGATCAGCTTTTGAAGCTGGCTGAAATAAACTGCTTCAGAAGGTTTATTGTTCGGATCAAAAGCCTTCACCAGTTCCCTCTTTATCCTCTCTTTTCTTTTCCAGCATCCTGATTGATGTTCAGGTCCTGGCATTGTTAAAATCAGTCCTGCATTACTGACATAACAGTGAAGTTCATTCAGCAAGAAAGAAAAGAACAGGTCCATACCATGTTGATGGAGGGGGTTTGTTCTATATTTTGGAAATAAACATCATCCATCCATTATCTGTACAGCTCATCCCTTTTGGGGCCTCTGGGGACTGGAGCCTATCCCAGCTGACACCAGGCAAGAGCTGGGACACACCCTGAACCAGTCACCAGCCAATCGCAGGGCCACATAGAGAGACAGACAACCATTCACACTCACACTCACACCTAAGGACAATTTGGAGTCACCAGTTAACCTAGTGAGCATGTTTTTGGTCTGTGGGACACAGCCGGAGTGCCCGAAGAGAACCCACACATGCATGGGGATAACATGCAAACTCCACACAGAAAGGCCCTGACTGATGCAGGGATTGAACCAGCAAATCTTCTTGCTGTGAGGCATGTGCACTACCTGCTGTGCCACCCTTATAATGAACAGTAATTGGAAAATTTACCTTTATTGATTCAGTATTTGGTTTTTGAGTTGAAATGCGTTTTGATTGTCATTTCTCCAATATAGTGGGCCATTTTATTGCTGACCTCCATGGGCCTTCCTCAGTGGCTGGGCCCCAGAAACCTTTACCCTTTAACCCCCTTGTGAGTGGCCTTGCCCTGTGTCCATCATTTCCCTGCTTTGTAACTGTGGTTTGCAGCCTGTTATTTCCATTGAGCTTATAAATCTATACAAACCTTGCTTGAGGCAGATATCCATTAATTAGGGTGCCAATAAAAGAATGGTTTCCCTGCAGCTAATACATCAACGCACCTCTTTTCTGCACCTGAATGCACTCCAACAGTCCTGACATTTGCAATTTTCTTACATTTTAAAGCCATTTAAACAGATGAAAAGATTAGTTTCAGAGATAGCTCACAAATAAAGAAACTGAGGCAAACACTCTCTAGTAATTTGTGTTTTCTAACAGGCAATAGGTCAAACTGAGTTATTTTCCCGTCACTGCCTGATCTCCTGCTTCATAAAGTTTGCCACAGTTTGTGAGTCCTCCCCATATATTACACTTTGCATACACTTTGTTTCCTGTGGCTCTAAAAGCTGAGACTCAGTGTGAAGTCTGGGCGCAGTAATGCAGCGCTGCTTACTGATTTGGTTTTGTTCTGTTGTTTTGTCATGAGCAACTGGCTGCAGGCTGTTTGGCTGAGCGATGAGGAGCCGCGTCTGAATGAACGGGCTTCAGGGTGGCCATGGCGGGGAGATAGGATCCCTTACACACACAGAAACACACACACACAGACAAAATACAGTCACCTCATACTGCAACACAACAACAAAGCCTTCCCAACACAGCTTCTCTCTTTTTCTCTCTCTTCTTTTTTCTTTGCCTTTCTCTGTCTCATTTCTTGTTGCTCCGCTTCCGGCTGTGAGTAGATTCATTCACTGTAAAAATGTGTGGTCTTTCTAGTTGGCACAGTTTCTTTTAGGTCTGTGTTCACTCAGCTGCAGAGCTCGAGTCTGCAGCTCTCAGGTACATTACAGATAAAGGTCTCTGATAAGTAATTAATTCAACATCAATATTCCTTAAAAATGGAAAAGGATATCTGTAGTATCATTGTACAAAAGACAAAAACATGTGTGCAATTCAACTTAATGTAACATTGAAAAGTATAGATTATTAAAGCTGGGTGATATGGCAAAAGATGTGATCACAACATATTTTCAAATATTGATCGATATTCTTGATATTCTTGATATTCTTCTTCTTCTTTTTTAACTGTTTTTCGAGTTCAAAGACTATTTTGAATTTGTTAAACTCCATAATGAGGATTAACACACCAACTGTAATGTGTTTGCAATATTCAGCACTGCAGATGCAGCTGCTTCAATTTCCTCCTTCTGGCCAAAAAGTCTGTCAAGTTCCAGCCAGTCACCAGTCAACCTTCAGCCCCTCACATTGCTGGTGCTGTGCCTAAATTTCATCATAATCACCAACCCATAAATGCAATTGCAGTAGCTAAGTAGGAAATCTTTCAGACTAAAACCAAGAGAAAACTGCCATATTCTGAAGGATCATTGAAGCATGAAGCTGAATATCACAATTTTTTTTTTTGTAAATTTGATCTTGTGAGGGTGGTGATAGCGCAAAAAATGAGGGCAATGCAAGCTTCTGTAAAAGGCCATATTAAGATTGTCTTTATTCAGTCGTCACAAAAAGTCTTCAAGTTCTTATGTAGGCCAAAGCTCCACCATTCATGGAACTTGCAAAGGGCCAACTACAAATACACCATGGGCTGCAGTTGGCCCCCAGGCTGTAGTCTGACCTCTGTCTCTAAAAAAATGTAAAAAAAAATAGAAAGCCCTCAGAGAGCACAAACCTCCGCCAAGGTAGCTCACATATTGCTGTTACATCTATAAGCAATAGTTCCATGACAAAGTCCCCATCATAATATGATTCCTTGACCCTGAAAACCCACACCGAGCACTCAGAATCATGTTGATATCATTATTAGTTAGACGGTTATTGTGCAAAAACGACTGTTCGCTAATGGCGGTTATCTGGATCACCACCAAAATGTAATAACTTGTTCATTGTCCCATTTCTGACATTTCCTTAAAATTCCATCCAAATCCATCCACTGTTTGAGTCATGTTACTAACAGACAAACAGACAAACAAACAGACAGACAGACCCTGGTGAAAACATAACCTCCTTGGCGGAGGTAATAAAAAAATAACCTTTATTTATGTAGTACTTTTCTCAATGTTGTTACAAAGTAGACACATGAAATACAAATCAGATTAAAATATATAAATGCATAGATAAATATGTAGAAAGTGTCATTCATGCATACACAAAAATAAACGCTGTTATCTATTTTAATGTCTTTATTTGATTGTGATTTCCTACTGCTATACTGTGTATAAGAGCAACTGAAACTACCAAATTTCCCCTTGGGGATTAATAAAGTAATTCTGATTCTGATTCTAATTCTGATTCAACCACCTTTTGCCTGTAATCTTACTCTGGATCCCACAAATACACCAGCTGATCTTAGGGTAGGTCCAGGCTCATAGGGGTCAGTAGATCAGTGATGTAACAAGGAGTCTGGCCGTGAAAAGCTTCATAACAAAATTTTAAGGTTAATTAAGAAAAGTAGTAGCATATTTTTCTGCTTGCATTACAACCCAAGTGTATTAACCTACAACAAATGTTGAAAAAAATACTGTCTTACAAAATAATGTCCACAGATAAACAGCTTGGTGAATTTTATTCTCTCTTGCTGGACATGTGTCTAGACTGACACAACAACCATCAGTTAGATGAATCTGAAACTAGTTTGGGCTGTTTTAGTACTCAGATATTAGAGGTCTGTTTCAGCCATTGAGCATCTGTCTGTGACTTTTAGGTGACTGTCTGTGTATAGTATCAAATCTGCAAAAATCTGCCCTTATACAGTGATGTGGCCTCAAAAACACATCATTTACAGTTCAAACCAGCTGCATACTCTACTACATCATGTTGTGAATACGCAAACTATCATTTAACTTATTTTCTTAAACTGCAGGTTATAAAGGAACAAACAGCAGTTTAAGTTCCTGTTTCTGAATCAAGACTGTACTGATTTTATCTGATGCAACTCCAGGACATAAAACATCGAAGCTAAAGGGCTTTTTGCACAGAGTTTCCTTAAACTTTGGTGTTATGAACTTTCCTGGTATTCCTGTCTTTGATTTGAGTTTAAATGTGGTTGAACTTCATGCACTTTGACTTTCTTTTGAGCACACTTTTACTCTTGATGTAAATAAATGGAGCACAGGCTCGGTGAATTTAGTTGTATTATGAGCACTTCACCCAAGGTTGCTGACATCCATGCATTAAAAGAAAGGAAACAAGTTCTCCTCAAAGCCGTTATCACCAAACAGTTTAAAATGGTGATTATTGGTATATGAACATTTTCTGCCAATTAACACAGCCAATAAACTTGCTGCACCCGAACACAGAATAAGATATTTATCATATGTTAAACATAAATTTGTGTAGTTTAAGCCAGAGCAAACAAAAACATCAGGTCTGCCTTCACTCATTTTTGCCAACACTACTCAACCAGTGATTAAATTCTTCCCACCCACGTCTATTTCTTGTGTTTCAGAATAAATCATCATGTAAAAATATCCTCCCACCTCACATACACAGACACAACTCGCCATGCTCTGCTTCCTATTGACTATATTTCTAATCTTAACGGATCCAGCCAATAAAGCGGACAAGTTTTAATCAATCAGAGGCTTGTGGCCATGTGGGATGTAATGCATCCTACATTGACTCAAACTGGGATGCAACATTTTGTCTAATATAGGATGATTTCATATTTCAAGGAGACAAAGAGGCAGAGTTAAAGCAAGAACTAGATAGTGAAAACAGAAGAAAGGTGAATACAGTTTTTAAATTGGTGCCTCATAGCCTGGGAAAAAGGTGAAATTGTGTCCAAAGATATCAAATACCTCAACATCTATCATGCAATGGGCCTGTTGCCTTCCAAGGTCATGCCCGAGCTGTTTTCTAAAGAGCGGCGCAGGGATAATGTATTTTTGTAGGCAAACATAGAAGTTAGCATCGTGCTGGTTCTCCAGACAAAAGGCCAGTGCTACTGTGTGCTTGAATCACTGCTGATGATAAGGCCTGTAGCAAACAAAATATTTATGAACCTCCTCACGTTTTGTTCATTATCATAATCTTCACATAAACCTACCATTCACGATTTCTACCATTAACCCTTAGAAATTGTCAGATTCATACTGATGAGCGTTAAAAGTTGCTTTTTAAAGCAAGATATAATACTACTGATTTTCAAAGGTTTCAACCCCTTGAATGAAACATTTTGTCATGTTGCAGCCATGTTTTTGGATTTAAAAAATGGAAGAAATAAATCATTTTTAATGTACCACATGCAAGATAGATTTGTGTTGAATTAATACAGCCCGGGTTATTTCAATGATGAGCAACAACACAGATTTTTTATGCTTTAATATATTTTGTGAAGTGTCAAATACTCACACTCATACCCATATGGACAAAATGAAGCTGTCTGGTGGAGAACTAACCTTGCAGTGAAGCTGGTGGAAGGTACGAGGAACGACGACAGCAGGAGGTGACTGCACGTACAGAGATTAGCATAGATGCTAACAGCTTCAGTAGCAGTTTTATCAGATCTTGACTGCATTTCTTTATGAAAAGGAAAAATATCAACACTTCAAAGTTCTCTATAGGAAAGGCATTACCTCTTTTCTTCCTACATGTTTTACAGAGACTTAATTCTATAAAGTGGTGTCAGGATCTGACTTCTTCTGTTATTTTTGTATTTGTTCCCCTTTTAGACCTGCTGCTGTTCCCTGTTTTACTGTCTTGTCCCTGTGTCTTATCCTAGTTAAGTTTCCTGTTTTGTGCATTGTTTTCCCTTGTCTCTCTTGTTTCCTGTTTTATTTTGAAAACCCTGTGTTCCTCATGGTGTTTTCCTGCCCTCCCCTCTGTGTCTCTCTAATGATGATTCCCCTTCACCTGGGTGATTGTTTCACTTGTGTTTGATTGTTTCCCTAGTGTATTTAGTCTCTGTTTTCCCTGTTCTCTTGGTTGGGTCATTCGTCTTCCTCCTCACCATGTCTTCTGTGGCAAGGCAAGGCAAGGCAAGTTTATTTGTAGAGCACAATTCGTACACAAGGTAATTCAAAGTGCTTTACAGAACAAGAAAAATGCATTAAAGTCACAATACAAGATAAAAACAAAAATAATCATGATAAAATGAGCTTTAAAAGAGAAGAGTGCAGATAAGATCTTTTCAGTCATATGCACAGTTAAACAGATCTGTTTTGAGCCTAGATTTGAACATTGTCAGTGTAGAGGCCTGTCTCACATTTTCAGAAAGACTGTTCCAGATTTTAGCTGCATAAAACTGGAAACCTGATTCTCCATGTTTAGTCCTGACTCTGGGCACCAGCAGGAGGCCGGTCCCTGTGATTTCCTCTTGTTCCCCCAGCGTTTAAGGTAGTTTCTGTTCGGGCTTGGCTTTTTGTCGTAACTTTGTTTTGTATTTTTTGGAGCTTCTGTTTTGGACTTGGTTTTCTGGACTGTGATCCCTGTTTAGTTTAACATAAAACCTTTTCTTCTTTTTAATCTGCAATTGGGTCCAGCACTTTGTTTTTGTTAGTTTCCTTTGGGTTTAATTCCATGACAAGTGGCTCTTGTTCTGTGCTTTAGTGCCCGCCTACTGCATTATCTGACTGACCCATAATGAATGACTGACGGGATTATCATCCAATCACCTGTCGGGTATGCTCCAATTTACAACAACTGCTAGCAGCCCCAAAGCAACTGCCATGAGTGGGAGCTACGAGCAAGACGACAGCAGGAAGTGACTGCATGTACAGAGATTAGCATAGATGCTAACAGCTTCAGTAGCAGTTTTATAAGATCTTGACCGTATTTCTTTGTTAAATGAAAAACAAGTAATAACACTACAAACTTTTGTATAGAAGGGATACTTGCATGTTGTGTCCTTTACATCACAGCAGTAGCAATTGCCTGCTACATTATCTGACTGGCCCATAATGAATGATTGACAGAATGATCGTCCAATCACCTGCTGGGTATGCCTTGAAAGGTTCTGCCCAGTCCCAACCACTTTCTAAGGGCTGTGGCCCTGATGGACAAGTGAAATATATTGAAGAGTTCATGAAGAGTAGTTAAAATGATCAATACAAAGGCAAAAAAAAATGAATCTTTTATTCAATTAGACAGTGTGAGGACATTAAAACATCAATTTTTCGGAATAAAACAGAGCTTTGAACCAGACTGTAAGTGTGTTTAGTTCTATTGTACAACTATGCAGTGTAATATGTGTGTATTTGTGACTTGCTGTGTCTTCTCTGGTGGACACCGCTAGAACTGCAGTACTTTACTTTTTCACATCAGCGTCTTTTTCTCATATCAAAGGCTAAATTAAACTGACCACTTCCTGTTTTTCTTCTTTGCAGATGAGAAGCACTCGAATTGTCTCCATTTGGCCAGTGGGGTTTGTGGGAGGCAGAGCCTATGAGCGACCCCTGGTAGTTGGGGGTAAAGTAGTAGGATGGTACACTGGCTGGAGACCAGACAGACAATTTGCTACAGACATGGCAGGTAAGAAAAAAAATCAAGTTTTCAACCTGATGTTACACTGTGTTGGTAAAACTCCCCATCCATCTTTTGCATCCATTAAGGTTTCTGCACTCTGAGTCCAATTCTTTAGGTTTATTTTTTGATCTGTATTCAGAAAAAAAGATGTCATGAGTCACAAATGTTGCTTTGTGCTACTGCTGGCTATACTCTTTCTCCAATGTCCCTAAGCCCTAACTCAGTGGATTAATTGTAATATAAGATGTTTTTGACCCTCACAATGAGTTAAACAGAGTTGTTTTAAAGTGTACTTTGGCCAAACAGTACTAGGAATCCATGTCACAGCTTTTTGAAATACAGAAAAGAGGGCAGGAGGCTCGCAGCCCCCTCTGAGATCCATACACAGAAGCAAATGGTTCCTCCTTTAAGTCCTGACCTCTTTACAAAACATCAAACGAACATATCGATCAGCTTATAGATCACAGAATGGAGTCAGCTCAAATGATCAAGCCTGATGCCTTTTATCAGAGAGGAGAAAGTACCACTGCTTTCGTCCTGCCTTTGCATTTTCTGTCTTGCTTGCAGACCTGCAGAGATCAGACAGCTTTTTCTCAGAGCTCCTGTTTTTCATGTATTAATTTACCATAAAATGAGATCTGATCTTCCCAATTTAATATTCCCATGGTACCTCCTCCACACAGCAGCTCATGTGCCGCTCTGCCTGATTGTTTATTTGTGAGATAAAGCACAAAGCAGGGCTGCAGAGTCTTCGGGAATAGACGTGTGCTGAAAATAACAGAGTAGATTTGATCAGGAGTGAAGGAACCCTGTGGTTTTAAAATGAAAGTCTGAGGCGTGGAGAAACTCACAGGTTGGATAGTTTAGTCTCAGAAGGACTTCCTGTGTCTGTGTAAAGTTAAACAAGTTGAACCTGCAGTCTTACAGTGTCCAGTTTATAACAGTGACTTACAGTTTTCATGGAGGGCTTGGGTATTTTAAATCAAGTCCAAGGGCCCTATTCTGACGGGGTGAGGGTTTTTCTTTAAGGGTGCACTCACAATTGGTCAAGTTGCCCTGGCATGTGCATAAAAGCTGCTGTCCCCCCCTCCCTGTTTTTCTGATGGCCTACACTAACACTACTTCAGCCGCAACCCAGCCCAAGGACAATGATGTTATCCTGTCATAACATCACACATGCAGCTTACAACAAGCATATGATTAACAGTTTGCTGATTTGTTGGTTAATTTGAGTCATTTGTTTAAATACAGCCCTCTAGCACTTGCAATTATGTACATACTTTAGTTTTCAACGCAAGAAATAAGAAAAAAAGATACAAGGTCTATCCACTCCATAGCTGCCAGGTCTGCTTGTTAGAAGTTATTTAAGTTTGTTGTTTTTGGAATATTGTCAGTAAATGCATTATTATGTGCTTGTTCCAAAGGAGCAGTACTTTATTTTGAGCTTGCTCTGCTCCCAGTATGCTCTTCTCTTTAATAAAGCACTGCACATACACTCACACACCTAATGGGCACTTTATAAGGCCTTTGTTGTTTAGCTGTTACCTGGCTAGAACCCATTTTACCAACAGGCTTTAATTCTTTGTGGCATAGATTCAACAATACCACAGAAACAAGAAAATGCATGCACAGCATTAAAGATTTTCTCAAAACACGGGGCTACATTTCTAATTTGTATACATGTTAATGGAAGTCATAGATAATTGTGCTCACAGTTGATAAAATGGGCTATCCAGTGTGTTTTGTGTACACAACAGAGAAGAGAGCCAAGCATTCCTGCAGGAAAAGAGAAGGTAAATTGCTTAAAGCCAACCGGCATTTAACGTACAGTAAACAGGTCTGACCTATCTTTTTGATCGTTTCATATGCTCACAGTTGTTTTGATGACAAAAAGCACTTCAATCTGAGCATTGATTTATATTATGCAGTGTTATTTAAGTATAGTGGCACAATAAAAGCAGAGGAATTAGATAATCCAGAACTGAGACCAAACAACTAATTCTGCTGTGTAAACAGTGAAACTCCCGCAGCCTAGTGTTCACTGATTTAAAGGGAATGAAAGCAGACACTCATTGATAAATGCTATGCGCCTGGCTTTGTGCTGAAAACATGTCATCAAACATAGCAAAACATGGATTAACACACCCCAAGGTGCTGTGCATCATGTGCATATGACCACACGCTTCGCCCTGTCAAAATAGGCCCAAAGTCTCTTAAATCACCTCTCTTCTCTATCCTGATGCTTGAATAAACTTCAGCTGGTCACCTTAACCATTATCGTGACACATCAGATGGATCATTTAATATACATCACTAGAAAGCATATCTGGCAGGTGATTGGATGTTTGTTCTGTCAATCACAATCATTACAGGCCAATCAGATAATGTACTAAGTGAGTGCCACAACCGTGGCGTAAAGTACAAAATGTTGGCCATTATTATGTTGGCCACTTCACAAACACTTCACAAAATATCTTTTCTATCAATAAATGCTTTCAGTTTTGTTATTTTATGTCATTTTATAAAGAAATTCAGTCCACATTTGACAAAACTGCTACTGAGGTTACCTGGCCATGTTCACATGACAAAATGTATTGAGTTGTTGTCATGTGATTGCCTGATATTTGCATTAAGCAGTTGAACGGGTGTACCTCATAAAATATCAATAGGAGGAATAGGGTTTTGTTTTAGCTGTTCCACTGAAAAATGCACTTTTGTGCTCATTGAACACTGAACATCAAGAATTAACTTCTACTAACCTGGCACACCAGATGGACCGTTCATTATATTTCACTAGTCCATCTGGGGAAGAGGCCATAGAAAGTGGTTGGGGAGGACAGAACCTTTAAAAGGCATATCCAGCAGGTGATTGGATTGGATGATCATTGCAGCGATCACATTCATTGCGGGCCAATCAATTAACGTCATGGGAGGAAGCTACTGCGCTACAGAATATGAGCCACTTCGTAAAACAAGCTCTTGTCAAAACATGAAAGAAGTGGAGCGAAATATCTCTACGACAGAGAGGTTTGTAGTGTTGTTTTTTCTTCATTTAATATAAAGATGTGGTCATGATCAGATGAAACTGCTACTGAAGCCATTAGCATCTATGCTAATCCCTGTACATGCAGTCACGTCCTTCTACCATCCCACTTGTCGCTCGGTCCTCTTCCTGCTCTTAAAGATGCTGATTGGGCTGTGCCACTTTGGGCAACTCGGTCGTTGTAGATTAGAGCTTGGCAAGATGGATCTGCCTGATTACAGACATTAAATCAGGTGGATCCAGCTGCTGTGCAAGGTTAAACTTATACAACAGCCACCATCAAACAAGGTTCGGCATTAATGTCAAGGTGATTTATCCTGCTAACAGCTTTTTAACAAAACTCTCAATTGTTTTGATGATGTAAAGCACTTGTGTGAACACAGCCAAGGGCACTTCATCACATACCCATACACACATTTTATTCACACACATATGAGACACACACACTTGCACACAGGTTTGCCTCTGGGATTAGTGTTAATTAAGCCACGATAACATGAGCGAGCGTCTCGTTTACTCTCTTCAACCTTCCCTGCACCAACATATCCAAGACCCTCATCCCTCTATCTCTCTCCACCTGGTCTCACGCCCCCCCCCCCCCCCCCCCCCCCCCCCCCACACACACACACACACACACACACACACATCCTTATGCTGTAATTATCTGGTTCATTTTTACGCTGCCCTCCATAATTACACTGTCAGAGTGAAGACTTACTGCTGTGCTGTTTTATAACAAAGCATTTTCTGCTTTTAATCCTGCAAGAAAACAATAACCGCGCAGAACGGACGGACCCAAAGTTTGCTAACTCATAAATTATTATTCATGAGATTTACAATCGTGTGCATGCAGCGCGCAGGGCGAGTGCGTGTCCTCATACTATTGTGCTCTACAGGACTGCATTTTTAGCCCCCTATTCAGCACTCTGTCTCATTTATGCAGACACAATGGAGCCTGGACAATGACAGTGTGGAGTACTATGCACCTCACAGTGTGTGTTCTTGATTATATACCCTCCCACACATACACACAATTACTGCATCAATTCAGGGTACGTGTAAGCATGCACCTGCCGGCACTCCAGCTGATACAAGTGGACAAGCGTTCGTGTTCAAGGACACACATAAACGCACACATGCAATTTTCCAGAAGCAAATTAGAGCTGCATCTTCACAAGAACGGGCCCATTCAGTTAATTTGGCAAACAGAAACACATGGTGCGCTCACACGACTACACACCGTCACAAAGGCGGCAGTACCTCTGGTTGGAGTGGTACTTGTGCCTCTGGAGGGTTCACGGAGACAGGGACATGAAAGTGTTTAACCCGCGGTAACCTCAGTGTTTGTGCCCTGCTCCTGAGATGGTGAGATGAGAGGAGCAGAGACGCAGTGCACACAGAAATGTCGTCCTGCACTTGAGGAAGACACTAACAGCTGAAGAGGAAGGAAAGATGAGCTAAATGTGGAGCCTCTGAAGAATGTTAGCTAAGATGCCGTCTGTGATTCTGGATTAAGATTGTTTCATTAAGCCAGAACTAAAGACTGGAGATTATATTTCTAACAGGTTTGGGCTTGACAAAACACACTGGTTAGTTTTGTTGGACAGCTCTGTTGATATGGCGAATGAAAGGTCACATGCACTCTAAAGAAGACCAAAGAACCAAAGTCTGGTCCTCTTGAAAACAGGGGGTCTCAGGGGCCGTCAACATGGAGACGAGTTTAGACATACCTGCAAAAGTTTTTTATTGTATGTGCATTTCGTCCACATGGAGCTGGCGTTTAGGGAGCCCAAAAACACATTTTTGAAGACAGGTCCCAGAGTGAATTAATTGTTTTCATGTGTCTGACAAATACGTACATTTTCAGAAACAATGATCTCACAGCCCAACCATTCCCGTAATCCGCATGTGCTAACCCTGACAACATCAGAAACAATGGTGTAATACACTGTTGCATTCATGCTGCTGAAGTTACTGAACTTATTTTGGCTTTTACAGCAAAATCTTCTGCTCTTCTAAGACCACCATGAGCAACAAGTGGACATTGAGAACACTTTATACCTCATCTTGCTTTGTTTGTTTAAATGATTCATAATTAAGCGTATGCTTCATGTCTTCTTCTCTGGTTTTGGTGTTTGTCTGCAGCAGTGTTACAGTGCCATTTACAGGCCAGGCTTATATACTACAGTATTTTCAGCGTTTTTTTGTGGACTGATGCATTTCTTGAAATAATCAATTAATCAATCTGTATTTGTATAGCGCCAATTCATAACAAGTGTTATCTCAAGACACTTTACACCCGGGGTGTCCAAATTTTTTTTCCTGAGGACCACATACAGAAAAATATACGAAGGACTTTGGCCACTCACTAGATGCAAGGTATACTGCCTCACTTCTAATGCACTAATGTTGGTAAAATCCATCAACTGCAGGTAAATTATGTAAATTAGTATATTTCCATTTTTTTTTTTACAAAAAGGTTGGCAGGTCAGTCTCTCAGCCACAGCCTCGGACACTGATTCCCCTTCATTGTCCTGAATGAAGGGAGAGACAAGAAGAGAAATAGCAGATATGGATATTTCAAGCTTGTTACACAAATAAATAATTGAGCTTGTTAACACACTAACTAATGTTTATTAAAAATTGACATCAGCTTTAATTAACTGTGGCCCTGGGGTTGACTGGCCACCGGTTCAGGCTGTAACCCGCCTCTCGCCAAATGACAGCTGGGATAGGCTTGAAGCCCACCATGTCCAGTATTCAGAATTCAAAAAACGTATTCACAAATATTGTTTTGCCAGCCAGTCCTGTGGGTGTATGCAAGTTAGCCATGTGTGTGCAAAACAGAAGAAAGACGTAAGGTTGAGGAGTCATGAAGAAATAGGCGCATGGAAGTGATAATGACAATTCATGACATTGCAACCTAATGAAATTTGTTGAATCAAAACATTCAGTGTTTTTTTTTTTTTTTTTTTAATATATTTACTATTTTCTTTTTCCTCACAACAATAACAATAACAACAATAAACAGTTGGACAAACACTGGTCTGCACTGTCATCCTTGACAGTGTATACAAATATGAAAACAGAAACAAAATACTGGTACAATTCATAGCTTTTTCCTCCTCTTATCCTACGAGATCATCATCCATGGTTAGTCAAACAATGTGTCCTTAAGAGTCAAAGCCACAGTAGTATTTGAGAAGCGGAGGTATGGAGTCCATATTTCCATAAATCGTCCCTTTGTAGAGTGAAGCAGGTCAAGTATTCAAGAGGAATATACTCCATGATAATCTTATGCCAGTTTGCTTTAGAAGGTGGTTTGTCACTTATCCATGACAGAAAGATGTTGTTCCTCGCAGCATATGCAAAAATATCATACAGTCTTTTGGTACAAGTAGCAACAATAGCATCTTGAGATGAATGGCCAAGGAGTAAAGAAACAGGATTCATACACAAAGATATACTAAGAATTTATCCATGTCCCGTAAAATATCAGTCCAGTAAGCTTGAATTTTAGGACAAAACCAGACACAATGTGTGTAGGTCCCCACTGAAATTTTACATTTTAGGCATAAGGGAGTTTGGGAATCCATTTCATGTCTTTTACTGGGAGAGATCTGCTGGCGGTGCAAAATTTTATATTGTAACAATCTAGCATGATTGCATATTTTCTTCGTTTGATTCCATATCACTTCCCATTTATTCTTCAAAATTTTGAAGTATTTCCACACAAAGCTGGTGTCAGATATCTTGTTGTGTGTCTCATTCAGATGGTAAAGACACAAGTTACTGCAGTCTGACGGACAGTTTGGGACGGCTGTGAAATGAGACGTAATGATAAACCTACATTTAGCGCAAGTGATTTTAACCCCGCTATTGAGTTAACATGAAGAGCTGCAGCAGCCACAAATACCAGAAAACGAAGGGAAGTGCCAAACAAATAAAAAGTCAGTGAAAAAACATAAGAGCCTTGTCACCTGCAGTGGTTGTGACCTGCGCTGTAAAGGATGAGAGCTTTTGCCCTGAGTTTGCGCTGTAGTTGCGCTGCACTCTCCGTGATGCTTATAGAAAATTCATCATTTTCTAATTGACGAAATTGACAGAATATTTACGGGTATTTCAGACACTGTGTGTAAGTATGTGAATGCTGTCATTTATTTGGAATCAGAAAAGGAAAATTATAAATGACGGATAATAATATGGCATGAGGGAAAAGTGGCCTTGTTCAAGACAGTTGCTCCACCTAGTGTTGAAACTAAGAAGTACAATACAGTTAAGCGTAAATATTACGTGCGGGCCATAGTCAATTATATTTTGGACTTTGATATGGGCCAATTAATAATGAATGGCAGGCCGCAGTTGGCCCGCAGGCCGTAGTTTGGACACCCCTGCTTTACAATTTGATGTCTGTACACTGGCATCAACATGTTTTGCTGGTCGGCTGTGCAGGTGAAACTCAATGGTGTGAAAGTTTGGAGCAGGCAGGCAAAGCTCTGCTCTTTGGCAAATGAAGTTGTTTTGGGTATTTGACAATTTCCTCATAAATATATAATTTTTCTTAGAAGTGAATGACAAGCGGCCAATGAACTGCCAGTAGTCCAACCCTATGTCAAAAGCAATGCACAGTGAGGTGGAGAGCCCACCAACCAACCAAAAGTGTAAGGAAAAATGTACAAAATAACAATATTACATTAATATTATTGTTATTGTGTACAATTATCTTTCATTTCTTTATTAATTTAATCTGCTTTTGCTAATGATGTCAGGATAGGACCAGAGTTTTTTTATGTTGGCCCCAAAAGCTCAAAAACCAAGCAGGAGGAAGTTTTAACAGGTTTTATTGGTGAACCGGGCTCCAGAGATCAAACACAGACAAGCCGGTGAGTAAAGCAGGGCAGCGGTGGTGAGGGCTCGTGGAAACCTGGAAAAAGGGAGCAGAAGAGAAGGTGAGTAATCCAAGAGTCAAAAAACACAAAAGCAAGCAGGCCACAAAAGCATGAGAACGCCCCTGGACGGGGACGAAAGGCTTAAGGCCAAAAATAGCGAGTAAACAGGAGATAGTTGGACGAGACTAGCACAAACTGAGGTACAGAGTGCAATCCTCCCGTGCCCAGGTCTTCTCTGGAGCTGTCTTAAATAGGGAAGCTTGATGAGGTGAATCAGGAACAGGTGCGGGAGCTGCTGAGCGGTGAGCTCCGCCAAACCAGAGGACAGGGAGAGCAGACTGCTGAGGATTCACTGAATCCTCACAAATGATGCTTTATAACCAGATCACTAATACAAAGAGATTATGTTTTTAAAAATGCTATTAGAAAACCCCAGTTATACCCAATTTTTAAAAATGGCACATTCGGCCCATGTAACAGGGCCCACAGTCCTTGGTCTTCATTGCTTTCCTTTCCTGTCACCCCACCCCCTTTTTTATTGACTCTCTGACATTTTTCACTGGGGTCAAGTATACTGGACAAGAAAAGTCCAAGTAGCTGAAAATTTTGACTTTTTAAATGGATCTCAAGACCATCGTTGGTAAAGTCTTCAAACAAAACACTAAACAGGATCAGTATTGGCATCACCATAAATAATGCGACCTGATCAGCCTGGGCATTCTCACAAGTCAAGAATTTTTCATTTGTTCTGAATAAAATTTTAGTGAAATTCCATGAAATTGATAGAAAATCTCATGAAATCCTCAGAGGCTAGAAAGACAACAAAAGAGATACAGCTGCCTTTTGAGGAATGTCTCATAACAAAGAACTTGTGTTGTGTGGCATGACAAGCTCTAAAGTCTAGCTGTAGAAATCTTGATAAACAAGAATGATGAATGATGATGACAGAGGTATTCAGCAGGGGAGAGTACAGTGAGACGTTATGTCCTGGCACGGCCTTGTTCTCTTAATTGTTTTGTTTTGATGTAGCTAACCTGAAGCTTCACCTGAGCGGACGGTTTGACACTCTGCTGTGCTATTGTTTTACACACCCAAGGGTTATTAACTTTTATTTTATTTTCCAGCACAACAGAGGTATTTCTCTGACAAACAGCAGAGCAAAGCAGACACACCCACACCCAAGGGTTACCGACTTTTATTATGTTTTCTGAGAGATGCGAGGCCATGTGATCATCATTTCTGAAAATTTGTTGTTCACACGGAAAGGCAGGAGCAGTGTTTCGAGTTTTATTCACACTGGGACCTGTTTTCAAAAATATGCATGTGCAGGCTCCCAAAATGCTGTCTACGTTTGGATGAAACGCTAACACAATGAAAAACTTTTGCGGATACTCCTAAACTTGTCTCTGTGTTGACAGCCCCTGAGACCCCCTGTTTTCAGGCAGACCGGAGCTTGGATCTCTGGTCTTTATTGGGGTGCATGCAGTGTTGCCAGAGTTTTCTACTGAAATAAGCAACAAGGTTGATAAAAACATTTTTTTATTAAGAGAAATCTCATAAAGTGTGTTTTAATTTTCATCCACATAACATTTCAATTTTACAGTTATATATATATATATTTTTTTTATTTGGCTCTTAGTTTACTTATTCAACATCCTTTCGTCTGGAGGTGGAACTGCTGTAATTTATAACTCTGTTTTCCCG
Source organism: Cetoscarus ocellatus (assembly GCA_037902135.1). Classification (NCBI taxonomy): domain Eukaryota; kingdom Metazoa; phylum Chordata; class Actinopteri; order Labriformes; family Labridae; genus Cetoscarus; species Cetoscarus ocellatus. The sequence continues at coordinate 140,158 of JBAMNC010000050.1, read as the reverse complement.
AAACAGTCTGTCTAACCTTGATTTTTGTAACCAAACAGACATAGTCAGGCTTTTATCTGACTTTTATACTGATCCTCTACAGCTTTATTATGGTGAAAACAGTAATAGCTACATTAGAAATAAATTTAATTCTGGCAATAAGGATTTTTTTTTTTTTTTTGGCAGAAACATTATTTTTGTCCTTCTTTTCACAGTAAAATTCATCTTTGTGTTTGGAGTGTAATAAAATGTGTGTGACTTCTAAATTTAGGTGATATTGATAGTAGAGTATGCATCAGATCTCTCCCAGGTTTGGGGGCACAACAAGCCCAAATAAACAACTGCACTTTTGGAACAAGCCCAAAAAAAAACGCAACCCGCAACTGACAATATTTACAAGCAACTTTTCAGAGAAAGAAGCCCAAAGTTGCTTATAATAAGTGCATTTGACAGCTATGAATGCATATGACTTTTCATACTTTTCAAGCTTTTTAACAAAGCTTTGTTTGGTTGTTTAGTCCAAACCAAATCTGTAAGGTGAAAAAGCAGCCTACCAAGAAATTAACCACCAGTCTGTAGTTTTAGAAAAATATAACAGTGATCTTAATTCAGAAACACAGACACCATCTTAAACAACATTCTTCAGAGGCACCACATTTAGCTCATGTACTTCCCTTCTTCTTCAGTCTTGGAAGATGTGTTTGTGATGAATGACCCAGCATCAAAAATCATCAGACTTTTCCGACTTTAGAGTGTGTGATCAGCCAGAACCACATTTCTGTCTAGAGTTTGTGTGAGTGTGACCTTACCTGACAGTCACATTACTTGGAAGACGGCTCCCCGTCTGCGTCAGCACCTCCACAGACGAGCAGCAGAGGAAACTCAGCTGCTCCAGCAGGAGGAGGCGAGCAGAGACGAAATGAGGATGATGAGTTACTCAGGCTGAATTCCCAAACTAATGCACTGATTGCAAAGGACTGCCACCCACTAATGATTTGCATAAATAAATATCCCGTAATAATGCAGAGACCTTGTGCGTAGAGGTTTACAGCAATTCCTGAAAATCTCCTCCTGACAGGCTGAACAACTTGTGCAGCTTTTGGAGACATGCTGCTCTGGTTTTTAAAAACAATCCTACATGTTTATTTATGATTACCTCAGGGAGCAATTTAGAAACCTATGCTAAAGTTAGAGTACATAAAAATGAACAGCTATTCAATTAAAACATGGAGTTTGTATTTGGTGGTGGTTTTTATTTTGTTTATCTTCCCTTGCATTCCTCTGCATATTAAGTGCTGTCAGTCACGGTCCCATTTGAATGTCATTCTAACATTTTTCAATGGAGTCATATTTAATGTTGTAAAATCTTTGAGATGGAAAACAAATTATCTTACTCATAGAACTCGGTAAAAAGGCAAGTAAGTAGAAAAACTGATTCATAATCAAGGTCAGTCCATATGAATGATAATCATGTTGCTCAAATCATCTTAAAAAGCGTGAAGTTCATGATGCCAGCCTCTCCAAGTTTCTCCAAAGCCATATGTTAGGACTTTATTTGTGGATTTCTTTTCTGCTGTTAACAGTAAACACAAATGATTCCTGTCACCGTCTCGAAGGACTGGACTATTTCCACATGTCCAGAGGTATTTTTGAAATACAAGTCTTTCTGTCCACACATAAACAACATTTTACGTCACTGAAAATACATATTTTGAGAAACTCCTGCCACAGAATAGATTTTTAAAACTCAGTTTCTGGGCAGGGAACATGGCGTTTTTGGTATAAACGTCAAACTTTGCGCCGACCTCTCCTCAGGTTGATGGCACACTATTCAACATTCTGACTGTTGTTCATATGTGTTGCATCAGCCATTTGCTAATCTGTTGCCACTTTAATTGTTGATGACAGGATTATTTACAAGTCATCTCATTTCTGTCACTCCCTCACGATGATTCTGCTTTAAAAACGCTGATGATACAAACACTGTCGATGTTTCAGACAAGACCTGGCGTTATCATTTCACAAGTGAGGATGCTGACTGGCGAGCCACGTGTGCTTGTGTCTGTGGTTGCCATGGTTGCATAAAATGTTGAAACTGACAAGAATACCCAAGAGACTTTCTAATAACAGGATTTGATCAAGATATGTCTTAAATTGAAATACAAATGAAGAAATAGTTACTTAATATGCCTCCTGACACCAGTTAAGATAGATACAAGTAAAACCGTAACACTAGTCAGACTTGTTGTTGGAAAAGACATGAAAAAATAAAACAGTTTTTGCATAGGAACTGAGAAAAGGCATCGTTACAAGGTAATAAGCAGTGTTCATTAGTACAGTCATGCGTTTTTTTGTTTTCAGAAACTTAATGGGTGTGGACAGGATTAATCTTAAAAACAGATGGATCTACTTTTTACAAAAACAGAAGCTGTGTTGTCTTTTTATTTATGAGAAATAAGACTGCTTTTTTCACCCTTGTTAAAATAGTGTGGATGTTGTATTTCCAAAATTCATGGAAAAATGTCATATGATTGAAAAGTCCTAAAAGGGTCATGGGAGGGCATGAGGGTCAAATCTGACTCCCCCTCATGGTGCAAACAGTAGCCACTTGCAGGGCATCAGCAGAGAAAAATATTATCAGAAGTCAGAGATGCACAGATAAAATTCACTGACTGATATAATCTACCAAATCTGATAAACTTATCATTTCCAAATTGTAAGTTCTTGTTGTTTGTATTTACATGTATTTTCAGAGCTTTGAGAGTGTGGATGTTTATCTGAATTTCTGCATGTTTGCTTCTAAACAAAGCAGATCAATCTTATTTCAGACGAACTTTTAGCCTTTTGTTTTTATTTTCTGTAGTTGCAGTGCACTGATCCCTCAAGGCCACCATACAGTGCAGGTTTGCTGATTTATTATGTTGAAATGCTGACTCAGCATTTCAACATAATAAAGTCGGATAACAATATGTTGAAATGCTGACTCAGCATTTCAACATAAATATCACAGAAGAAGAGAAACAGAAAATTACTCTGGAAAAATACTACTGTGTTGAATGACACAGTAAGATCATCATATTCTGTAAATTATAAATTCAGTCCTTTGTAAGTCTCAGACCATCCCATGTTTAAAGCCTTCACATGAGTCTGACAAGATGGAGGTGCTAGCAACCTGTAGGTTAGGTGATAGATCAGGTTGAATCTCTCTGTGATCAATAATCCATCCATCCATCCAACCATCCATCCAACCAGCACAAGGGTGACAGTCCACACAGAAGTCTGGGGTGTGACTTCTTTCTCTCCTGATTTGACTCTATCCATGTCTGTCACCATGATTTTTTGATGAATGTGTGAGGTTTAAAATGTTCTTGTCCAATGGAGCCCTCAAATATTGTCAAACTAGAAGTGGTAAAAGAGCAGAAACCTCCGCCAAGGCATTTGAAACATTTATGGGTTACTTATTGGAAAACTGCCCTGTGTTGCACTGAAAAGCTTTGAAAATATTCCTGGATCCACATCCAGATTCGGATCTTCGACAAACTCTAATCACTTTCCCCTTGTGCTATAATCAACATTCCCTGAAAATGTCATCCAAATCTGTTAAGAAAATATTGGGTTATTAGTGAAAATGTGGAAAATCCCCCTTTCTCACAATGTTAACAATCCTTAATCCTCATTCAGATTTAATGCGGTGTCCAAACTATGGCCCAGGGGCCAAATGCGGCCTTTGAGGCACTTTTTCTCCTTGTCTGATGAATAGTAATGGACCATGGCAGCAAATCTCTCAAATCATACTTATGTCTTTACTTTCCGCTTCATATCAAGGCTTAAAAAGGAGCTGGTAACATCTTTTTTAACATCTTCAAGCACCAACACATGGAAAGAGTTTGGCAGCATTGTGGAGTATTTGTCTGAATGTTAAGATGAGCTGTGGAGGAGGCTTTTCAGCTGCATGGGCATCTTTCTTATCCTGATCAAGGTCCAATCTATCAGTCACCAGGGCCAACAAAGGTCTGTTGATATTCAACTGACCATCCTAAGTTCCTGAACTGTTACACACTTTAGTTGAGGTAAACTGTGGCCCGGTTATCTTTGTACTTTTCCGTATGTGGACCTCTATTAAAAAAGTTTGGACACCCCTGATCTAACTGATTGGTTCTTGGCTCATTTCTGATCTATCCTAAAAATTTCATCAAATCCATCCATCTATCCATTATCTATACTGCTTATACCTTTCGGGGTCATGGGGGCTGGAGCCTATCCAAGCTGACATAGGTCAAAAGGCGGGTACACCCTGAACCGGTCGCCAGCTCTTCACAGGGCCACATAGAGAGACAGTCAATCTTTCACACTCACACTCATACCTAAGGGCATTTTTCTGAATCACCAATCAACCTAATGAGCATGTTTTTGGTCTGTGGGAGGAAGCCGGTGTGCTCGGAGAGAACCCACACATGCACGGAAATAACATGAAAAAAGACCCTGACCGACACGGGACTCAAACCACCGGCTTTCTTGCTGCGAGGCACGTGTACTGCCTGTTGTGCCATTGCCCAATTTCATCAAATTTTGATCTTAACATTTTGTATGGTTCTTTTAACAAACACATAAAAAGTCAGTGAAAAAACATAAGAGCCTTGTCACCTGCAGTGGTTGTGACCTGCGCTGTAAAGGATGAGAGCTTTTGCCGTGAGTTTGCGCTGTAGTTGCGCTGCGCTCTCCGTGATGCTTATAGAAAATTCATCATTTTCTAATTGACGAAATTGACAGAATATTTACGGGTATTTCAGACACTGTGTGTAAGTATGTGAATGCTGTCATTTAATTGGAATCAGAAAAGGAAAATTATAAATGACGGATAATAATATGGCATGAGGGAAAAGTGGCCTTGTTCAAGACAGTTGCTCCACCTAGTGTTGAAACTAAGAAGTACAATACAGTAAGCGTAAATATTACGTGCGGGCCATAGTCAATTATATTTTGGACTTTGATATGGGTCAATTAATAATGAATGGCAGGCCGCAGTTGGCCCGCAGGCCGTAGTTTGGACACCCCTGCTTTACAATTTGATGTCTGTACACTGGCATCAACATGTTTTGCTGGTCGGCTGTGCAGGTGAAACTCAATGGTGTGAAAGTTTGGAGCAGGCAGGTAAAGCTCTGCTTTTTGGCAAGTGAAGTTGTTTTGGGTGTTTTCCAACCTGGGTTTTTGACAATTTCCTCATAAATGTATAATTTTTCTTAAAAGTGAATGACAAGCGGCCAATGAACTGCCAGTAGTCCAACCCTATGTCAAAAGCAATGCACAGTGAGGTGGAGAGCCCACCAACCAACCAAAAGTGTAAGGAAAAATGTACAAAATAACAATATTACATCAATATTATTGTTATTGTGTACAATTATCTTTCATTTCTTTATTAATTTAATCTGCTTTTGCTAATGATGTCAGGATATGACCAGAGTATTTTTATGTTGGCCCCAAAAGCTCAAAAACCAAGCAGGAGGAAGTTTTAACAGGTTTTATTGGTGAACCGGGCTCCAGAGATCAAACACAGACAAGCCGGTGAGTAAAGCAGGGCAGCGGTGGTGAGGGCTCGTGGAAACCTGGAAAAAGGGAGCAGAAGAGAAGGTGAGTAATCCAAGAGTCAAAAAACACAAAAGCAAGCAGGCCACAAAAAGCATGAGAACGCCCCTGGACGGGGACGAAAGGCTTAAGGCCAAAAATAGCGAGTAAACAGGAGATAGTTGGACGAGACTAGCACAAACTGAGGTACAGAGTGCAATCCTCCCGTGCCCAGGTCTTCTCTGGAGCTGTCTTAAATAGGGAAGCTTGATGAGGTGAATCAGGAACAGGTGCGGGAGCTGCTGAGCGGTGAGCTCCGCCAAACCAGAGGACAGGGAGAGCAGACTGCTGAGGATTCACTGAATCCTCACAAATGATGCTTTATAACCAGATCACTAATACAAAGAGATTATGTTTTTAAAAATGCTATTAGAAAACCCCAGTTATACCCAATTTTTAAAAATGGCACATTCGGCCCATGTAACAGGGCCCACAGTCCTTGGTCTTCATTGCTTTCCTTTCCTGTCACCCCACCCCCTTTTTTATTGACTCTCTGACATTTTTCACTGGGGTCAAGTATACTGGACAAGAAAAGTCCAAGTAGCTGAAAATTTTGACTTTTTAAATGGATCTCAAGACCATCGTTGGTAAAGTCTTCAAACAAAACACTAAACAGGATCAGTATTGGCATCACCATAAATAATGCGACCTGATCAGCCTGGGCATTCTCACAAGTCAAGAATTTTTCATTTGTTCTGAATAAAATTTTAGTGAAATTCCATGAAATTGATAGAAAATCTCATGAAATCCTCAGAGGCTAGAAAGACAACAAAAGAGATACAGCTGCCTTTTGAGGAATGTCTCATAACAAAGAACTTGTGTTGTGTGGCATGACAAGCTCTAAAGTCTAGCTGTAGAAATCTTGATAAACAAGAATGATGAATGATGATGACAGAGGTATTCAGCAGGGGAGAGTACAGTGAGAAGTTATGTCCTGGCACGGCCTTGTTCTCTTAATTGTTTTGTTTTGATGTAGCTAACCTGAAGCTTCACCTGAGCGGACGGTTTGACACTCTGCTGTGCTATTGTTTTACACACCCAAGGGTTATTAACTTTTATTTTATTTTCCAGCACAACAGAGGTATTTCTCTGACAAACAGCAGAGCAAAGCAGACACACCCACACCCAAGGGTTACCGACTTTTATTATGTTTTCTGAGAGATGCGAGGCCATGTGATCATCATTTCTGAAAATTTGTTGTTCACACGGAAAGGCAAGAGCAGTGTTTCGAGTTTTATTCACACTGGGACCTGTTTTCAAAAATATGCATGTGCAGGCTCCCAAAATGCTGTCTACGTTTGGATGAAACGCTAACACAATGAAAAACTTTTGCGGATACTCCTAAACTTGTCTCTGTGTTGACAGCCCCTGAGACCCCCTGTTTTCAGGCAGACCGGAGCTTGGATCTCTGGTCTTTATTGGGGTGCATGCAGTGTTGCCAGAGTTTTCTACTGAAATAAGCAACAAGGTTGATAAAAACATTTTTTTATTAAGAGAAATCTCATAAAGTGTGTTTTAATTTTCATCCACATAACATTTCAATTTTACAGTTATATATATATATATTTTTTTTATTTGGCTCTTAGTTTACTTATTCAACATCCTTTCGTCTGGAGGTGGAACTGCTGTAATTTATAACTCTGTTTTCCCGAAACAGTCTGTCTAACCTTGATTTTTGTAACTAAACAGACATAGTCAGGCTTTTATCTGACTTTTATACTGATCCTCTACAGCTTTATTATGATGAAAACAGTAATAGCTACATTAGAAATAAATTTAATTCTGGCAATAAGGATTTTTTTTTTTTTTTGGCAGAAACATTATTTTTGTCCTTCTTTTCACAGTAAAATTCATCTTTGTGTTTGGAGTGTGATAAAATGTGTGTGACTTCTAAATTTAGGTGATATTGATAGTAGAGTATGCATCAGATCTCTCCCAGGTTTGGGGGCACAACAAGCCCAAATAAACAACTGCACTTTTGGAACAAGCCCAAAAAAAACGCAACCCGCAACTGACAATATTTACAAGCAACTTTTCAGAGAAAGAAGCCCAAAGTTGCTTATAATAAGTGCATTTGACAGCTATGAATGCATATGACTTTTCATACTTTTCAAGCTTTTTAACAAAGCTTTGTTTGGTTGTTTAGTCCAAACCAAATCTGTAAGGTGAAAAAGCAGCCTACCAAGAAATTAACCACCAGTCTGTAGTTTTAGAAAAACATAACAGTGATCTTAATTCAGAAACACAGACACCATCTTAAACAACATTCTTCAGAGGCACCACATTTAGCTCATGTACTTCCCTTCTTCTTCAGTCTTGGAAGATGTGTTTGTGATGAATGACCCAGCATCAAAAATCATCAGACTTTTCCGACTTTAGAGTGTGTGATCAGCCAGAGCCACATTTCTGTCCAGAGTTTGTGTGAGTGTGACCTTACCTGACAGTCACATTACTTGGAAGACGGCTCCCCGTCTGCGTCAGCACCTCCACAGACGAGCAGCAGAGGAAACTCAGCTGCTCCAGCAGGAGGAGGCGAGCAGAGACGAAATGAGGACGATGAATTACTCGGGCTGAATTCCCAAACTAATTCACTGATTGCAAAGGACTGCCACCCACTAATGATTTGCATAAATAAATATCCTGTAATTATGCAGAGACCTTGTGCGTAGAGGTTTACAGCAATTTCTGAAAATCTCCTCCTGACAGGCTGAACAACTTGTGCAGCTTTTGGAGAGATGCTGCTCTGGTTTTTAAAAACAATCCTACATGTTTATTTATGATTACTTCAGGGAGCAATTTAGAAACCTATGCTAAAGTTAGAGTACATAAAAATGAACAGCTATTCAATTAAAACATGGAGTTTGTATTTGGTGGTGGTTTTTATTTTGTTTATCTTCCCTTGCATTCCTCTGCATATTAAGTGCTGTCAGTCACGATCCCATTTGAATGTCATTCTAACATTTTTCAATGGAGTCATATTTAATGTTGTAGACTCTTTGAGATGGAAAACAAATTATCTTACTCATAGAACTCAGTAAAAAGGCAAGTAAGTAGAAAAACTGATTCATAATCAAGGTCAGTCCATATGAATGATAATCATGTTGCTCAAATCATCTTAAAAAGCGTGAAGTTCATGATGCCAGCCTCTCCAAGTTTCTCCAAAGCCACATGTTAGGACTTTATTTGTGGATTTATTTTCTGCTGTTAACAGTAAACACAAATGATTCCTGTCACCGTCTCGAAGGACTGGACTATTTCCACATGTCGAGAGGTGTTTTTGAAATACAAGTCTTTCTGTCCACACATAAACAGCATTTTACGTCACTGAAAATACATATTTTGAGAAACTCCTGCCACAGAATAGATTTTTAAAACTCAGTTTCTGGGCAGGGAACATGGCATGGCCATGGCTTGGTATAAACGTCAAACTTTGCGCTGACCTCTCCTCGGGTTGATGGCACACTATTCAACATTCTGACTGTTGTTCACATGTGTTGCATCAGCCATTTGCTAATCTGTTGCCACTTTAATTGTTGATGACAGGATTATTTACAAGTCATCTCATTTCTGTCACTCCCTCACGATGATTCTGCTTTAAAAACGCTGATGATACAAACATTGTCGATGTTTCAGACAAGACCTGGTGTTATCATTTCACAAGTGATGATGCTGACTGGCGAGCCACGTGTGCTTGTGTCTGTGGTTGCCATGGTTGCATCAAATGTTGAAACTGACAAGAATACCCAAGAGACTTTCTAAGGATTTGATCAAGATATGTCTTAAATTGAAATACAAATGAAGAAATAGTTACTTAATATGCCTCCTGACACCAGTTAAGATAGATACAAGTAAAACCGTAACACTAGTTAGACTTGTTGTTGGAAAAGACATGAAAAAATAAAACAGTTTTTGCATAGGAACTGAGAAAAGGCATCGTTACAAGGTAATAAACGTTGTTCATTAGTACAGTCATGCGTTTTTTTGTTTTCAAAAACTTAATGGGTGTGGACAGGATTAATCTTAAAAACAGATGGATCTACTTTTTACAAAAACAGGAGCTGTGTTGTCTTTTTATTTATGAGAAATAAGACTGCTTTTTTCACCCTAAAGATTTTATTTCAAAATCAAGACCATTAATACCTTTTGAATAATCTACTAAAACATTGTTTCTCTCCTTTTGTTCGTAGCTGCTAGTGCTTGCTCTCCTTATTTGTTTGACCGCCTCCCTTTCATTATTTCTCTCTTACTACACCTATAACTTAAAAATAACATTACTTTTCTTTTTTAATTGTCGTCCATTCTTTTCAAAACCAACATAAAAAATGATGGATCTTGTATCTTTTAAGTGTGGTATCAAAAAGGTATTTGACTTTAAAAACCTGACATCTCAAGTCTCCAGAGCCTTTTTTTTTTTTTGCATGACCAGATTCAGAGAAATTTGCAAACTTTACTCTAACTAAAAATTAGGGTATGTTAATGGTTAAATACTATAAAAAAAAAAAAAACCCTGTTTTAAGACCCATGTTTAATGGGAAACTAGACTGCTACCTGATACGAAAATGAGAATTAACAAGATTTCATATTTCTGTATCACAATGGCAATAGAATGAAAAAAATGTGGTTTTAATGTTCGTCAATGGGGCCAGAAAGGGCTCTTGGAGGAAGACTGTCAGTTTTTGTCCACACAGTGGAAAAATTTGTTAAAATAGTGTGGATGTTGTAATTCCAAAATTCATGGAAATATGTCATATGATTGAAAAGTCCTAAAAGGGTCATGGGAGGGCACGAGGGTCAAATCTGACTCCCATCATGGTGCAAACAGTAGCCACTTGCAGGGCATCAGCAGAGAAAAATATTATCAGAAGTCAGAGATGCACAGATAAAATTCACTGACTGATATAATCTACCAAATCTGATAAACTTATCATTTCCAAATTGTAAGTTCTTGTTGTTTGTATTTACATGTATTTTCAGAGCTTTGAGAGTGTGGATGTTTATCTGAATTTCTGCATGTTTGCTTCTAAACAAAGCAGATCAATCTTATTTCAGACGAACTTTTAGCCTTTTGTTTTTATTTTCTGTAGTTGCAGTGCACTGATCACTCAAGGCCACCATACAGTGCAGGTTTGCTGATTTATTATGTTGAAATGCTGACTCAGCATTTCAACATAATAAAGTCGGATAACAATATGTTGAAATGCTGACTCAGCATTTCAACATAAATATCACAGAAGAAGAGAAACAGAAAATTACTCTGGAAAAATACTACTGTGTTGAATGACACAGTAAGATCATCATATTCTGTAAATTATGAATTCAGTCCTTTGTAAGTCTCAGACCATCCCATGTTTAAAGCCTTCACATGAGTCAACCTGTAGGTTAGGTGATAGATCAGGTTGAATCTCTCTGTGATCAATAATCCACCCATCCATCCAACCATCCATCCAACCATTACAATGGTGACAGTCCACACAGAAGTCTGGGGTGTGACTTCTTTCTCTCCTGATTTGACTCTATCCATGTCTGTCACCATGATTTTTTGATGAATGTGTGAGGTTTAAAATGTTCTTGTCCAATGGAGCCCTCAAATATTGTCAAACTAGAAGTGGTAAAAGAGCAGAAACCTCCGCCAAGGCATTTGAAACATTTATGGGTTAGTTATTGGAAAACTGCCCTGTGTTGCACTGAAAAGCTTTGAAAATATTCCTGGATCCACATCCAGATTCGGATCTTCGACAAACTCTAATCACTTTCCCCTTGTGCTATAATCAACATTCCCTGAAAATGTCATCCAAATCTGTTAAGAAAATATTGGGTTATTAGTGAAAATGTGGAAAATCCCCCTTTCTCACAATGTTAACAATCCTTAATCCTCATTCAGATTTAAAGCGGTGTCCAAACTATGGCCCAGGGGCCAAATGCGGCCTTTGAGGCACTTTTTCTCCTTGTCTGATGAATAGTAATGGACCATGGCAGCAAATCTCTCAAATCATACTTATGTCTTTACTTTCCGCTTCATATCAAGGCTTACAAAGCAGCTGGTAACATCTTTTTTAACATCTTCAAGCACCAACACATGGAAAGAGTTTGGCAGCATTGTGGAGTATTTGTCTGAATGTTAAGATGAGCTGTGGAGGAGGCTTTTCAGCTGCATGGGCATCTTTCTTATCCTGATCAAGGTCCAATCTATCAGTCACCAGGGCCAACAAAGGTCTGTTGATATTCAACTGACCATCCTAAGTTCCTGAACTGTTACACACTTTAGTTGAGGTAAACTGTGGCCCGGTTATCTTTGTACTTTTCCGTATGTGGACCTCTATTAAAAAAGTTTGGACACCCCTGATCTAACTGATTGGTTCTTGGCTCATTTCTGATCTATCCTAAAAATTTCATCAAATCCATCCATCTATCCATTATCTATGCTGCTTATACCTTTCGGGGTCATGGGGGCTGGAGCCTATCCAAGCTGACATAGGTCAAAAGGCGGGTACACCCTGAACCGGTCGCCAGCTCTTCACAGGGCCACATAGAGAGACAGTCAATCTTTCACACTCACACTCATACCTAAGGGCATTTTTCTGAATCACCAATCAACCTAATGAGCATGTTTTTGGTCTGTGGGAGGAAGCCGGTGTGCTCGGAGAGAACCCACACGTGCACGGAAATAACATGAAAAAAGACCCTGACCGACACGGGACTCAAACCACCGGCTTTCTTGCTGCAAGGCACGTGTACTGCCTGTTGTGCCACTGCCCAATTTCATCAAATTTTGATGTTAACATTTTGTATGGTTCTTTTAACAAACAAACAAATGGCAGTAAAAAAGAAAAACTCCTTAATGGTGGTTATAAGCACATAATTTATTCCAAGAGCCTTTTGCAGCACCAGGTATTCCATTTGTCATTTTTTATTTAATGTGCTTTTTCTTCATGTTTAAATTTGTTTTGCCTTAAATTAATTTGGCGGAGGTGTCACATGACACTGAGCTGTCATACAGAGGTGGGAACATCAACAAAACTTATAAAAACTAGAAAAGCACTTTGAGAGCTCAGACCTCCATCCATCAGCCCAATGGTGCCAATCTACCAGGCTTTTGTTAGCCGTTGTGTAAGCAGAACTCCTCTGCTCGCATTGCAAGGGAAGCTGGGAAATGTAGTGACACAGGCTTGAAAAACGTTGACGTCAGTTTGCAAATAAACTACAGTTCCCATAATGGAGTAAATGAATGGGATTTGCCATTATAAATTCAATGTTTTTTTGTGACGTCAATCTGGATCTGATCAGCACCAAAATGTAATGGCTTCTTCCTTGGACCAAACATCACATCTGGTAAAATTTTCATGTAAATCCATCCAGTAGTTTTTGTGTAATCTTGCTAACAGACAAACCCTGGCAAAAACATAACCTTCTTGATGGAGGTAATAAATGCTTTTTTGTTTTTGTTTTTGTTTTTTTTTGTTTTGGGGTGCTGGTTTGGTGGAGTGTTAAGTAACCTGGAACAACCCTTATATATGCTTCTGCCGGCCTGGGTTTGAATCCAGCCTGTGGTCAGTTTGCAGAGTGTCTTCCCCTACTCTCTCTCACCCCCCTTCACAAGCCTGTCTGCTGTCACTCTCTCTCCTATCAATAAAGGCACAAAATGCCCAAAAAAATAAATAGATGTTTTTTTAAGTGAGGTTGCTCGAGGCCAATGGCACGAGTAAATATAACTGCAAACAAAGCAACTGGCCAGTTCTGCCCCTGAGGGGAGGTAGCCAAATACATGGCAGTCAATGGTGCAACTGAAAGCCTGGTAATGAACCCACTTTTAGGATAAAACCACACAAAAAGATTGTTGGCTTGACTAGACGCTACAGTAAGAACCTTTAAAGGGTTTAAGTTTTCTCAACAGAGACTCTGTGCTTGAAACTATTTTGTGTTATAGCATATTAGCCAGCAATGCACTGCTTTCCTTTCATCAGCTGCTCAGGTCAGAGTGCTGCAGCGGGGTCAGTCAGCGGTCACTAGAGCACAAAATGATATAAATCTAACTCTCCTGAATATTTAGACGATGGGCCCCTCCTGTATTTATCCTGTATGTAAAAATGGCAAAACAAATGGTCAAAGTACAGATCTTGTCACATGATGTGGGCATTCGCCAACTTTGGCTGCTGTTTTGAATAAGGACATCAGGATATCCCCTTCTTCAACATACATCATGTTTACAGTGCCCAATTTACCCATCGGGCATAGAAAGGTCCTGGAGAAGTATTAGGCTCACAGTTCATGTATCTGCACCAGCAGGTAGCGTGTGATCCGTTCTGCTCCTCAGTTTTCACAACAGTTTTTCCATCCCTCTTTGTACCTGTGACACCATCTGCAAATTTCTTCCTCTGTGTACACCAGTTTTGGTGGAGTTAGTGATTGTTGTTTTGTCTAAAGATTGATGAACTGAAAAGCTGATGAAAGGAAAGCAGTGTTTTGTTGGTGGAAGGATACATAGCCCATATAGTGCATCACAAAATAGATCCTATTGAGCCTGGTGTCCACACCCACTATCTTCCCACAGGGGGAGAACTGGTCTGCTGCTTTTATTGGCAGTCATATATACTACTGCCATCAGCCTCAAGTAACCCCACTTTAAAAAAACATGAACCATTCCCTCAACAAATCAACCACTGAGGTCTTTATTGATGCTGGTTTTCTTGTTTTACTCTCTCGGTCTGTAGAAGCTCAGCCAGAGAGCAAAGAAAAAACATTATAAAACAGACTCACCCTGTGTCACCTTCAGACCTCCAGGCCTGTGGGTCAGAAACACATCAGATGTGTGAAGGACATGTTCTCCGCCTACACACTTAACCCCAGGAAAACTGACCCCACACATCATTTCTGAATCAGCACAGATGGACCACTGCGACTGCAGGTTCATTTGGGTAAACATGGGCAGTTCAGACTTTCTCAAATTAAGTTATTCAGCATCTTGAAATAAAAACACTGATTTGTTTCTTATGACTTTAAATTTTGAAGACCTCTCCAAGCCCTGTCATATTTCTGTTTTTTTAGGACAGCTCATATCTCATCATGTCACATTTTCTCCCACTGATGCCGCTTTTCTAATCAGGCTGATTAAATCTGGCTGCAGCTGTCATTAATCTCCACCTCTTCTGCATCATGGGTATTTTGACTTCCCTCTGACTTTCCTTCTCATCTGAAGCACAGTTATCGCAGCAGAATGGCAGAGTCCTGCGTTAAATTAATTCCATATCAGCTGAATCACCGTCATTAGATTCACTAATGCACCCCATCATTTTCTGCTGTGCTTATAATCAACTTCTGATGTGTTTTTAATCCATGGATGACCTTCTCACCCTTCCTCTGCCTTTGTCCCCCCTGTGTCTCCTTCTCCTCCTCTCTCCAACAGGGTTCGCAGTGAACCTGCAGGTGATCCTGGCCAACCCTCGGGCGCAGTTCAAGCGGCGAGGTTCCCAGCCGGGCATGCAGGAGTCGGACTTCCTGAAGCAGATCACAAAGGTGTCAGATCTGGAGCCCAAAGCCAACAACTGCACCAGGGTCAGTCACTGAAATTTGTTAATTATTTAGGCTTAAGGTGAAAATATGTTTGATTTTTTCAAGGTTCTTCATCAACAACTTTTTTTCTTGTGCATGTGATGTGATAGACCAATGATCATCAATCTGGTGGCCCTGGGACCACATTAGGGCTTGGCGATGTGGACAAAAATCTATGTCTTAATATGTCTTTTAATCTCAATATTGGATATATATTCAATATATTTTTCCCTAAAGACGTAATAAAAACATACTCTAACTAGAGAGCACTCAGAGAGGGCAAACCTCTGCCAAGGTAGCTCAGATATTGTTGTTTCATCTATAAGCAATAGTTCCATGATAAAGTTAGCATCAAAATATGATTCATTGACCCCGGAAACCCAAAACTAGCACCCAGAATCATGTTGATATCATGTTGATAGTTAGACAGTTATTGAGCAAAAATGATCATTCGCTAATGGTTGTTATCTGGATCACCACCAAAATCTAATCATTTTTAAGTTGGGCCTGTTGAAGAAAAGTTCTCAGAGTCCAGTTTATGGTTTGCTGTGGTGAGGTGACTTTATTGAAGCATGCCGGCAAGCTGGTGAACTGACAGAGTGCAGGTCTGTGTCTGTGAGCTGACCACGACTGAGGAAGGAGCAGGAGTTAAGTACAGTGTGGAAACAATGGGATACACCAAAAGGGGGAGAGGGGAGTGTACCTTGACCAGACATGCTGAATCAAACAGACATGGTAAATCAATTAAAATGGAAGACAGACGTCTGAGTGAATTAAGCTGTTGTGAAACAGTAACAGAAGGTAGACGTTATTTCCTTTGCCAGTATGCATACAAAGTTCTTTGATCAAAGGTGCCAGGATGGGGGGTCCGTCTGAGTTTAAGGTGTTGGGTGTCCGGATTTACATTGAAGAGAGTTCACAGTCACTAGATCAACAATTTAACATTTTCTCTATCAATTCCACACTTTTTTTTTTTTTTTTTTTTTTTTAAAGTAAAACAGCTGAAAAATTTAAGTAAAACAGTTGAAAGTCATCTCCTAGCTTCAAGTATTAACATCAGGTTGTATTTCAAACAAAAAATTTGGACTTTCCTCTTCTAGAGGAGTTGAAACAGTCACAGTGGAGTACATCATTGTAGTGGGTGATGAATTGAGTAAGGATTTGCACATTAACTTAAGGCACATCATAAGAACACTTATGGCAATTGATATCCCAAAACCAAACAGTACTAGTTCAAGGATTAAGTAACCCAGTCCTCCAAGTTTTTCTTTAATCCAACCAAAGAGGCCAGAAGGAGCAGAATAATGTAACGTTTTGGCAATGTCAGTAAGATGATCAGTTATTTCTTGTAAAGTAGCATTGTGGTCAGGTATAAATGTACAACATTCAGTTCCAATCACAGCACAAGTTCCTCCTTGAGAAGCCAACAAGTAATCAAGAGCAGCACGGTTCTGTAAAGCCATCAATCTCACACCTGTCATCTCTTGTGATAGTATGGACATGCCTTTTGCGGTCGAGTTTGCTAGATCCTCAACAGCATGTGAAAGGTCCCTGATTTGATCTAAGGCTGCCATGACTCCATAGCTTGGAATGAGAGCGCCAAACAGTCTTGTTAACGGTGTTTGTGTGTGTGTGTATAAATCTCTTTTGACAATGTGTACACTTGATGGTGCAGCAATGACCCTCATGGCTGGCATCACGTGACCCAAACCACATACTCCAGACCACCCATTTGGTAAAAATTCATATGCTTTCATACCACAAATCCAATAAACCCCTTTTGGTAGTGGTATCGAACATTGACTAGTGATGGTGGCAATGTTTTTGAAATCTTCAGAGGAAAAAGGTGAGGGATGATGGCCATTGGAAATGTCCTTGAAACTGTCCTCTTTTGATGAGCCATAGGTAACATTACAGTCAGATACTCCAGGGTGAAATTGTCCATTTCCTCTAACACACCATTTCAGTGTTTTTGGGACCACGGTGAGGGTGAGAGGGCTTGGTGTGTTACAAGCATAGCAGCTAGCATGAGTTTTGTGACAGTTTAACTGCCTAGTTTGGGGGGAAGTGGTGCAGGAACAGTTTCTGGTGGTAGAGTTAAAGTTGAGCACATGGCAAGTGTCACAGGGGGTAATCGGTAATGCCATTAATGGGAGTCCTCCTTCTGTACTGTGTGGTATAAATCCACACACATAACAATTTGTTGGGTGTGAACTATGGCTGCCTACTGTTTTTGCCAATTGTAAGAAGGTATTTGATGAAGGTTGTGAATCATGTTGATCAAGGTTTGTTATACTTTTGTAGGACTGAAAGGCTCTTTTCTGGCGTTTATTAATGCTCTTGAAGGTTCTGGGTAGTCCATGTGCAGGGCTGTTGGCTCTGGTCATTCTGGATGTCGCATATCTGCTTCTGGGCCCTTGGGTCCTGCTCTGCTGCTCCGGTGGGGTGGTGGTCATCACACGTCTGCTTCTGGGACTCCGGTGCCTGTTCTGCTGCTCTGGTGCGGTGGTGGTCATCACACGTCTGCTTCTGGGACTCCGGTGCCTGTTCTGCTGCTCTGGTGCAGTTTGTGCTTTCTTATTGGTGTGGACCTCATTGACATTAGAGCTAGTGGAAGGAGCGAAGTCCATTTTAGTCCAGTTTCAGCACACAGTTTCGCAAGTTTGTTTTTTAAGACTCCATTCTGTCTCTCAACACAACCTGATGATTGAGGATGATATGGACAATGCAGGTTCTGTTTAATACCCAATGCTTTACAAAGTTCAATCATTATTTGGCCAGTGAAATGAGTCCCACAGTCAGAATTTATGCTTTTTGGAATGCCGAATCTTGGAACAACATCTTTGAGTAAGCATTTAACCACCGAAATAGAATCAGTCTTTTTGCAAGCCCAGGCTTCAATCCAGTTTGAGAACATATCAACACAAACAAGTATGTTCTCATAACCTTCACTTTTGGGCATGTGAATGAAGTCAATTTGTAGGGCTTCAAAGGGCCCTTGCGGGGGCTGATGTGTTGATAATGTAGTTGGCACAGTTCTTCCTGGATTGTGCTGTTGGCAGATTAAACAATGTTCACAGTATGTTTGCGCATAGGAGGTAAATCCAGGAGCATACCAATCTTTCAACACAATTTCACACATACCTCCCTTGCTTACATGTGTTACCCCGTGTGACATGCGAGCTAACCATGGGAACAGACAAGAGGGGGCCACAACACGGCCGTCATTGTGGACCCACAAGTTATTTACATATATACATCCATGGGAAAGCCACAACTTATGCTCCTTCACATCAGCGGCCTGTTGTAGTAAGGCCACATCATCAGAGGAGGCAATGTTGTTGGCTTGTATAGTGGGGAAAAGCTTAACATGGACAGTTTTACCAAATTTTGCGGCTGCTTTGGCTGCATGGTCAGCCAAAGCATTGCCTTTTGAAACAGGATCAGTGGCTCTAGTATGAGCCTCACATTTGACAACAGCAATGGATGTGGGTAATTGCACTGCATCTAAAAGTTGTCCAATTAGGTTACCATGTTTGACAGGCGTCCCCGAAGAGGTTATGAATCCTCGATTTGCCCAAAGCAAACCAAAATCATGTACACAACCAAAAGCATATCTGGAGTCTGTGAAAATTGTAACAGTTTTACCTTTTGCGAGGTGACAGGCTCTCATTAATGCATACAGTTCAGCTACTTGGGCGGAGCTTGAGGGTGGCAGGGCAGAGCTTTCAATGACTGAAAAGTTATCACATATTGCATAACCTGCATACGGCACTCCATTTTCTCTATAAGCAGAACCATCAGTGAAAAAAACAAGTTCACAGTTAGGCAGTGGAGTTTCTAAGAGATCAGGACGAGGTTTGGATGAAATAGAGGTAACGACTAAGCAATCATGTGAGTTGCCATCTTCCTGTGTGGGTAAAAGAGTTGCGGGATTAAGAACAGAGCATCTTTTAAGAGTGATGTGAGGAGCAGTTAGTGTTAATACATATTTCGCCTCCCTAGTCCCTGTTATATGTTTGTGTGCTTCCCGGGTAATCAAGGTGAGCGCATCATGTGGTAACATGACTGTGAGTTTGGAACCTAAAACAATGTCAGCTGATTTGTCAATTGCTAGTGCAGCTGCAGCAACTGCTTTTAGACAGGGTGAAAAACCTCTCTCTACTGGGTCTAGTTTTGAGGAGAAATAGGCAACAGGTCTGTTAGCAGAGTTGTGGCGCTGAGTGAGAACAGATTGTGCAAATCCTTCTCTTTCATGTACAAAAAGTATGAAACATTGGCTATAGTCAGGAAGGCCTAGTGCAGGGGCTGCCGCTAATGCCTGCTTCAAATTGTTAAATGACTTGTTAGCTTGATCGGACCAGGTAAGGGGTTGAGTACAGGTTGATGGTTTGGACATTTCAAGGAGGGGAGCTGCCAGAAAAGCATAATCTGTTATCCACTGTCTGCAATAACCTGTCATTCCTAGAAATGTTTTCATCTGTGACATATTTGTGGGCTTCGGGATTTCAAGTATGGATTTTACTCTGGAAGGAGTTAAAATTCTTGTCGAACCACATAATGTGTGTCCTAAGTATTGGACTTCAGTTTGACACAATTGAGCCTTTTTCTTTGAAGTTTTGTGACCTTTAAGGGCCAAAGCCTGGAGTAGGACAACTGTATCAGTCTCACAAGCAATGGCTGAGGGGGATGCTAAAAGTAAGTCATCTACATATTGTATTAAAGTAGAACCTCCCGGAAATGAAAGACCGTTGAGATCTTTATGCAGTGTGCGCGAGAATATTGTTGGGGATTCAGTGTAACCTTGGGGTAACCTGGTGAATGTATATTGTTGATTTTCATAAGTAAATGCAAACAAATACTGACTATCTTTATGTAAAGGTATGGAGAAGAATGCACTACAGAGATCAAGTACAGTGTAGTGAGTAGAGTTGGCTGGTATTGAAGATAATACTGTGGATGGATTTGGTACCAGTGGGAAGCGGGATAGCACTACTTCATTAATGGCTCTCAAGTCTTGTACAAATCTATATTCTGGTTTGCCTGGTTTTTTAACAGGAAGTATTGGAGTGTTACAAGGACTGTCACATGGTACTATTATTCCTTGATTTAGTAATGACTGAATAATGGGACGTATGCCTTCTCTTTTTTCTTGAGAAAGAGGATACTGAGTGATTCTTGGAAGGGAGATATTAGGTTTAAGCAGTATTTGGACTGGTTCAGCAGTTCTAATTAGTCCAACATCATTAGAAGAGGAGGCCCAAACAGAGGGGTGAACACTGGACACTATCCTATTATGCACCTCACTTTTCCCTATTGCTATGGATTGGTTTTTATCAATTAGGGCTGCTAGTACAACTGTGGGATCGGCCTGGTTAGTTTCTAAGAAAATGCCATCTGGTGTACAAAATATGGTGCAGTTTAGCTTACACAACAAGTCTCGTCCTAACAAATTAACAGGCGTGGAGTCTGACAGGAGAAAGGAGTGTGAAGTTGTAAAAGTGGACGTACATGCACTAAAAGGACCCATGTTGACCAAAGTAGGCTCAGATACAGGTAAACACATAGGGATGCCACCTACTCCCACTGCTCTGACTGATTTATCCGATGCTCTTAGTTTTGTTGATTTTGTTTTTATTGTTGAAAGAGAAGCCCCAGTGTCGACCAAAAATGATGTGGCTTTCCCATTAACATTTACTATTAAATGAGGTTCTTCCTTTGAACTAGCCAATTTCACTAATGGAGCTTGTAAAACATTTGATTCTGTCTCAATTTGGTCACTGTCCTGACAGCTCTATGGTTCTAGTTGAGGGGTCTGTTGGCCTTCTGTGAGGTTGTCAAGTGGAGGTGCCGTAGGCAGGGTATGCTGTGTGCAAGGTTTTCGGTAGGGACAATTTTTTATCCAGTGATTTGTCTCACCACAGTAGAAACATGGCCCATTGTTTGGAAGGTGTGAAGTGGGTCCCCGATATGCATCATTTCTTGGTCCTCTTTGGCCCCACCTTCCTTGTCTGAAGCCTCCTCTGCCACTGCGTCCACCTCTGTTCGCTCCGCCTGTGTAGTGAGACACTTGAGCAAGCATCAGTGTTTCATGTATTTTATACTCTCTTTGTTCTGTGTTATCCCAGTGGTGTTGAGCTATTTCTACTAGTTCAGACATTGATTTGCCTGTCCACCCCAAAGTTAGTTGTACTTTTCCTTTGACTTTTGGTTGTAAGTTATTAACAAACAGGTTCTGCATATAGCCAGGAGGCAGTGCTTTGATTTGGTCTTGTGATAAACTACAGTTTTCCTTTGCAGTCGTGATAATTTTTTCATGAAACTCTCTTGGATTTTCATCTTTCCCTTGTTTCAATTTTGTAAGAAAAGTAAAATCAATTTCTTGCACTACCTCTTTCTGAACTGCTAGAGCTATGATGCTATAGAACGCTGGTGCTTGCTCAGGTGTAATCTTTGCAAAACGTGAAGGATTGAGTGGAATTTCACAGACATCAATTATTTTATCTCTTACATCAGATGGCAGTGTTAGTTTTAACAGTTGTATTATGTCAGGCATATGTGGTTTGTAGATGGAGCAAACTGAATCCCATTCTTCTAACCATTTTTGTTTGTTTTTCCTTACATCCTTGGGAAAATCTCCAACTATCTCCTTAAGCTCCCTTTTGTTCCAAGGTTTGTAAACCACATCATTCCCCATTGAAATCAAAGGTGCTAGTTTTGTTTGTTGTGTCTTTTTCTTTCTATTTGATGTTTTTGTTGTGACCCATGTTTCTCCTGATTCTTTATTGTTTGGTTTGGACCTGACACACTGTAGCATCCAATCATCATCATCAGAACTGTCCTCATCTGTGTTACCATTCAGTGATTTTTTCAGATTCTTAAAAGGATAGAGGCTTTGAATTGGATTATTATCTTCCATTTTAGTGGTTTTAAAAGGTACATCTTCTGTAGAATTGGATGTGTTCTCGGTCTGCGTTGTGTTTCTTTTGTCTTCCAATTGGGCCATTAATTTTTTGTTTTGATCTGTCAGTGATGCTATTTGAGATTCTGCATTACGTCGTCTACTCTCATCTCTCCAAAGTCTAAGGCTATGTAAGTGCTTATTTATGTTCCGGAAACAATTTAATTTTTCTTTTAAATTTCCAATCTGGTTCGGTCAAAGGTTCCATTTTGTGGGAATTTAAGTAGACCATCCTCTGCAGTTATTTTAGACCATGTTGCAACATATTTCACACTCTTGGTACCATAATTATCGTACATGTACTTTGCAGGACCGGTTAACTCTTTCCCAAACTCTCTACTAAGATAACTTCCCATTTCTAGTCTTAATGATCCCTCCAAAACAAAAATAAAAATCCTTCATTACACTTACTTTTACCAAGAACTCACTTGCCAATTCCTTCAACTATCATTCTACTTAGAGGATGTAAGACATTATTTTAATTGTTTGGAGAACAAGTCAAATCCTTACAAAAATGAATTACACTACTAAGTATTTGAGAGAAAAAATCATCCCTAGGAGAACATACCTCTCTCTTTTTCTTCCTACCAGTCCTGCCTAGGCCTATTACCCAGTGTTCCAAACACTGTAACTCTAAACACAAGACTTCTACTTGTTTGTTTCAGCCATTCCCTAATGGCTCCCTCTATCTTGAAATGCCATACCTTAAGATTAACATTTCTCAAGAATTATTCCTAAAAATTCAAATCCCCTGTCACGACCACACAGCAAACTTACTTGAAATTAGGATGGCGTCAACTTCTTTGAGACTCTGTTTTCACTGGCCTCCGACAGCATTCAGCAACACTAGATTGGGTTTTCAAAAGGATCCCTTACCTTTTTTTTTAATTTGGATTCTTTGGTCACTGATGTGTCCTTGGTCCGGAAAAAGAGTCTTCTCGGAAGTGTGTTGCCATCCGGGTCATGGCACCAAATTGTTGAAGAAAAGTTCTCAGAGTCCAGTTTATGGTTTGCTGTGGTGAGGTGACTTTATTGAAGCATGCCGGCAAGCTGGTGAACTGACAGACAGAGTGCAGGTCTGTGTCTGTGAGCTGACCACGACTGAGGAAGGAGCAGGAATTAAGTACAGTGTGGAAACAATGGGATACACCAAAAGGGGGAGAGGGGAGTGTACCTTGACCAGACATGCTGAATCAAACAGACATGGTAAATCAATTAAAATGGAAGACAGACGTCTGAGTGAATTAAGCTGTTATGAAACAGTAACAGAAGGTAGACGTTATTTCCTTTGCCAGTATGCATACAAAGTTCTTTGATCAAAGGTGCCAGGATGGGGGGTCCGTCTGAGTTTAAGGTGTTGGGAGATCTTTTGATAGGGAAAGGACTCATGGGGTGTAGTTACCAGACTCAAGACAATTTGCATTCCAAAGCTCCGGATTTACATTGAAGACAGTTCACAGTCACTAGATCAACAATTTAACATTTTCTCTATCAGGCCATTACCAACATCTCCTGAGAATTTCAGCAAAATCTGTCCAGCAGTTTTTGTGTAATTTTGCTAACAAACAAACAAGCAAACAAACATATGCTGGCAAAACAGAACTTCGTTGGCGGAGGTAACAACCCAAACAGCGCAGGAACCAGTAAGACCTCCAGGGTGAAACAAGGTCAATGACCCTGCCAACTACCCTCAGCCGACCACCTCGATCATTTCCATATTAATGTCTACAGAGGCTGAATATTCTAGCTCTTCTCTAGTCAGCTCTTGTATCAGTGTTGGAAGGAACATATTGAGTTTTAAGTCAAATCCACATGAACTAAATGACATTGTCAACATGTACATTAAAAATGAAATGAAAAGAAACTACCAGTTCATAAATGAAAAAGAAGGAAATGAATTAAATGGAAAATGCCATTAAGTATTATCAGTGAAAAATAAATAAATAAATTAGAAAAAAGTTCATTTTCTGCATAACCACATACATGACTTTGTGCAAATAATCAACATGTAAACAAAGCAAAGTCAAAGAATTAGGAAAAATGGCGGCTCCAGGTGAATTATTTTTGAAACAAAACAAAAAATTATATCAATATATTGGATACTGTCCCCTTAGCTATTTAAAAATATATCAATAGTCAGTCTATTATGAATTCAGAAAATGTGAGGGGATTGAAACATTTTTATCAGGAATGACTTCATGCTCAATCAGTTTTACATAAATCAACATGTCAGCCATTGTTAGCCAATATTTAACATGGAGAACACATAAATTAGAGTCGGTACCTATGGTGGAAACATGACAGCCTTGGAAAGAAGAAGTCAGAATATCATTATTGTCCCCTTTGGGTGGCAGCAGTATGGGGGACAGGGACTGATCACACTTTAAAAAGGCTTAAATCCCATTCACAATTAAAATCACTGAAACTATGCGGACATAGTGAATGCAGACAGTCAAAATGAAATTAGAACATAATCTATAGTACTGAGTATGTACTAATGTTGGCTTGTTACTCTGAAGTGTCCAGTTTCTGGAAACACGGTTCTTATGAGTCGTATTTATTCAAAATCTGACTTAGGACAAAAAAATAAAACTGCATTCATATCAATATTATTGGTAATCAATGATATGTCCAGGAATATAAATCCAGAAGAATGTAGTTAGTTAGCAGAACATAAAACACTTCTATTGGAAATTTATGTCAAACTATAATATATTTGGCCTTTTTTCTGACGTGTCCACTTTTTTTGGACACTGGGTCTTTTATGTCACACCTGTTTTTGGGGCATCTGAAGGTTAACCCAGTAAAAGATTCAAAACTTGTGAATACTATCCATTTGTCTTGCTCTGTTGCCCTTTTTTTTCTCACAAACCAAATATTGAATAAAATATTCTCTTAAAAGAACTATTTAAAAAAAATCATGGGAGTTGCAAAACGATGCAGGCCTTTGCAAAGATGCCTCAGCATTACTGCTGAAATTTAAAACAAATAAAGCCTTGTGCTAATACTTTCTTTTGAACAGACAAGCAAGATTTTTAGCTCATACCTTTACATGTTTTGATGGAGCTCTTCTGCCTTCGTCAGAAGTGTAAGTAAAGCTTTGTATTTTTAAAGAGGAAAAAGATCTTTATAGACCTACGGCAAAAAATAAATGAACTTATATGTTAAAAATACTGGTAATATAATATTTCTCTGGATCCCTGTCAGTCAATGGCTCATGTTCCCCCCCCCCCCCCCCCCCCCCCGTGCAGATATATGAGTCTCAGTTGTTAAAGATGCATAGTTACAGCATAGTCTATATTAAGTCTCTCACTAATGTCAAAAAGAAACTTTACCATGAACACAAATCCTCACAGACCTGGTTGTTGTAGTTTGTTCTGAATAAATGAAAGTGATTTTCTCCATTTTCCCCCTGGGAGAGTGTGCTGTTTGTTTATGGCAGAAGGATTTATAAGTTGTTTTATAAGTGTGTTATCAGACTCTCTGACCTGCAGACTGCAGGTGGAAGGCTCAGACTTGGGTTTAATAAAAGACACATTTATGCGTTTATTCTCTAGTTTGTGTGTTTGTGTTGGTGTGTGTGGTGCAGTCATAATAATGGCTGCCATCACAGCAGTAACTAACCATGGGGGATCTCTCCCCACTGTTGACAGCGTGACTCATGCTTTAAGCCGGTGGCTCGGGCTAAACTTAGACACACACACAGCTCATATTAGACAGAGATGGCATTATGGTGCTATCAATTCTACTTGTGTGCTTAGACAGCCAAGATCGATGCAGCTCATCTCGAATCACCACAGCCCCTGTTGGCACTTGGTTTTATGAAGCCACTCATCCTCTTGACAACCATCACAGAGCCCCTTAAAGGACCCTTTGTGTGAAATGGATTTTTGTCTTTTAAAGAGAAAATGGGAGCTGATCGTTCATAGATGATACAAACTCTCACCAAGTCTGACTTCAACTCTGAACTGTTTAAGACATTTCTTTTCTAGCAATAATAACTTAAAAAAATACTGAAACTCAAATATAGTCCAGGCCTTTATTTACAAATCACAGAGTGTTAGGTCTCATTATGAAAAGGGCTTTCTTTAGAGTGGTGCAGGGATGACGTGTTTTGTTTCCTCGACTGAAAGCTTATGGGATTTCTTACTGTATGGGATTTCTTTCTTACTGCGGGGTACAAACAAAAGGATTTTCTAAATCTGAAGAGGTTTTTTATCTGTTACAGATCCCACACACGAAGATAAAAAAATCAGGCATTGAACAGTTTTCATCGTTCTGAGTATGGTGTGCTCCAATAATCTCAACACAGCACACCACACACATAAAGATTCTGTCCCACCAACGATCTAGAATCCAGTCCTCCAAGACAGAAAACTCACGTGATCAAAGTGATCACGTGATCACGTGATCACATGATCTAACAAAAACAAAGAAGAAGAAATAGCAACAACCATAAACATATATGTCTATGGCAACAACCGGAAAACACAACACTCACCAGACGAACACATAAGAGGAGAGGGATTGATGGAGATCTTGGGACTTTTTTTGACAGAAAAATCGCAAACTAAAAAAACCCAAAAGACTGGAAAAAAATCCTGAAGACAGCATGAACTTGTGAGCTGGTCCTCCATTTCTGAGGTCCACCGAACTTCATGTTTATGTTTCAGGTCAGCCGTGCTTGTTTTTATTTACACCTGTTAATATTTACGACTGTTGGCCCGGTGGTTATTATGGAGGTATAATCAATAACGACAATGGATACGGAGGCTGTTCTCATGTTAACAACAACATGTATAATGGTTATAAACTGGAGAGGAATTATGTTGATTAATATAGTAGCATTTATTTGAACTGCCATTAAACTGGGTTTAACTGGTCTAGAAATAGAAATGTATAAATAATGACATTTCTGTTGATGGTTGATGCAGGATAAAGCACTTGGAGTCGAGTAGGTCCACAGCAGAAGGTCACCCATGATTGTTAAGCTGTGTTCACACCAAAAGCGGAAAAAAAAATTTGCATCATGCCTTCGCACAAGTATTTTTACTCAGGTATTTGCTTGTTCAAATCAATCATATGTATTGATTTGAATATTCGCCTCTCAGACTCCTGGGGCCTGTCTCCCAGCTAGAACAACGCGTTTCTGCCTTCTATAAATTAACCATGCTGGATGTTCCTACAATCCTCCTGTTCTCAAAAACGAGAAACAAAATGTCTCAGAAAAGTATGAAATAGAAACACATCCATTTGTTGGTCCCTAAAACACTTCAGAGCTGCACATGGAGAGTTACACCACAATGTCCAGGTGATGGATCTCCTATAGCTGAACCTACCCAGCTTTACTCACCTTTTTCCTGATACAATCCCAGACCTACTCCTCTCGCCTCGGTCTATTCTTTCTCTCGTGGCTGCTCCTTCAGTTCAGCATATTTTCTCTGGTGAAATACACATTAACTCACTGCCAGTCAGCCAGAAAAACACACCAGCAGCCAGCTCACCATTGTGCTGGCTGTCTTTGTTCACACTACAGTCCATGAAAAATGTTAAATAAATATGAGCTGAACTTACCAGATACTCAAAACTCTCCAGAGACTTTCTCCCCATTTCTCCTCTGTGTGATTTGGTCTGTGAGCACTAAAATAACCGTGTAAGGAGCTCCAATGCCGGCATGCAGCATTGTTTACTTCCTCCTCTGTCTGTGATGTCATCTAAAGCCTCGTTTCCACCAGAGGGTTCAGTTCAGTTCGTCTCAGTACGGCTCGCTTTTTGTGGCGTTTCCATAGCCTAAAACCGGGACAGGACCCCTTATAAGCGACCCATACTGTCCTACTTTTTGGGACCCCTCTGTTGGGGTGCCAAGCATACCAATCCGACCCCAGAAGGTGGAGCTAGAAGCTAGCTTTATTCTAAAAACACATTTTCATTATTTCTTTAAACTTAAGAATTGTCAAAGCACTCTTCTTTGAATGAAAAAAATGCTTTTATCATCTGCCTACCCCCTTGAGAGCAGTGATCATGATTCTTTAACTGTGCATGAAAGCTCTCGTTGTCAGTGATTGAGATCTATATCGACTCCTAAACAGAGAATAAAAGGTTAAGGAAGCAGTGAGCATCATGGTTGTGTGTTGGATCAATAATCAGACTCTGTGTTCATTACTATCCGTGTCTTTGGATCAGTTTTTAGTCGAAACATGCTCTTCCTCGTATTTATGTTTGACATTAAAGTCATTATTGTATAAAACATTGAAGACACACTGAGGTTGAACTGATGCTCTCCGTCGAATACTCTTTTCATGGTCTTACACACAGTGTCCGCTCCTTCCTGCCCAAAAAGTACAGTGTCGGATCTCCTAAGCTTCTCTTGTTTCTCTCAGTAAAAACTCTGCTTTGTTTTCTTGTCTAAGTTTGAAGCATTTGACATCAGCTTCCCCTCACCACCTCTGCTCCTGTTCCTCCCACTGGGTATTCCTCTTAAATCACACCTCTGAGAAAGCACATTAGCCTTTACTTATACTTTAGAAATACCCTAGTCAAAAAATGCACACCAGCCCTTATCTTCTTGTATCAAACATGACCCTGGGTATAATATAGGACCAGGTATAATTTGACCACTGGTCTCTATTCAAGGAAATGACGTTGTTCTGGGTCCAGTGAGACGTACTAATTGGTCTGAAGAGTAATTTATTTGTGTCCTTATTTAAAGCAATAGTACCGTATTTTGAAAGCGGGGTTATGTGAGGCTCATTTCAATAATTAATACATAAGCCCCAGTGATTCTGAACACATTTACAATTCTGTACTATTTCTCTAGCAAGCCTCCCTGTTACCAAGGAGGTTTTTGTTTTTTGTTGTTTTCTTCAGATTTTGCTGACGCTTTCTGGAAATGTTGGTGTTGGCACAAGAAAAAACTGATTCGATTTTGATGGTGATCCAAATTCAGGAGTGTTTTGGACCATTCATTTGGATAGCAAAATATGACACTTATCTATAATTTAAACAGAAAGAGATTGAGAACCTCTGGTGGAGCCTAACTTTCATGCCAGTCTTGTTCTTACAGAGGCAGAGCTGATCAAATCACAGAGGTTAATGTATTCACTACACTGACATGAACCTCATACAACCCCTCTTTAAAAGTGAAAAAGCTTTTTCCTAGTCAACAACAAGCAGCCGTTCATCCATGATGAACCACATTAACAGTTAAACAGCATACTTGTGGGTCACACTATGGCCTCCTGAGTCCCTGGTGGCTTATGGGTAAATGTTTCCTGTAGGGAATGGGATAAAGAGTCCCATAGCCGCTGGATCATCACTCACAGCTGCTGCTGCTGCTGCTGCTGACAGCTCTGTGTTGAAACTATCATCATCATTATCAGCCCCATTACACTAATGGAGGTAAACCCTGCCACTGATATTAATACCGGCCATTAGCAGGGATGTGACATCATCATTCATCGCCCTGCACCATGCAGACAAGAGAACGACATTTTGGTATCTATCATGTGAAAGTTACACAAGCAGAAGTAGGTGATGCTATTACTCATTAAGTCTTTTTGTTAGGTTGCCAATTTGGTACACAAAACTCTAAATGGTTATTTTAGTGACAATTTTTTGTCATACAGAGTAAGAGAGGGTGAGATTAGCCCCATCTAGCTGCTGTTTCAAGCCATCCCCCTCAAAAAAAAGATTTTTAAATGTTATTTCAGTTGATTATTTCTCCCCTTTAATGATTAATACCAATTGGTACAACATTTTATGTTATTGGAAAGCCTGATTAGTCACCATAACAGTGAGGTACAACTTGAAAGTATCATGCATTCATGGAATGAACAACAGTTAATCATGTTGGTAGTTCCACCAAAAAAAATTACCAAAACCGCCTGCAACTGAAAGCTGGTGGAGATCGGCAGCAGTATTTGGTTTCACAAAGTTAGAGACCTTCACTCACGGTGCCCCTGTCTTCCTCTGAGTTCATGAACCCCCCTTGTTACCAATATTGCACCTCTGATACAAAGTCTTTAGATGGAGCAAACAATTCTGTCCCCACGATGTTCAGAGTGGAGGGGAAGCAGCACAGGGGCATAAATATGACACCTTGAAAAATCAGCATAATGAGGCCACAGGTTTGTTATTCAACAAAACGATGATGGAAAAAGCTGGAGTCATACACAAAATAAAAATCTGTTTGATTTACAATGACTGGGCAGAACAATACACAACGACAAAGCCAAACCAAAAGACGATTGCTTTGGTTTTGTGCTTTTGGATTTATTCTTTTGTTTTTTGGGATTTTGTTTTCATACTTCTGGTTTTGTGCTGTTGGTTTTGAGTTATTGGCCTTGTGATTTTGGTTTTATACTTTTGGTACTGTGTTATTAGTTATGTGATTTTGGTTTTATGCTTGTGGTTTTGTGTGATTGGTCATGTGCTGTGAGTTTTGTGATTTTGGTTTAATGCATTTGGTTATGTGCTTTGGTTTCTTGTATTTGTTTTTATTCTTCTGGTTTCATGCATTCGGTTTATGTTTTTTGTTTGTGCTTTTGATTTTGTGCTTTTGGTTTTTGTGTTTTTTTTGCTCTTGCTTTTGGTTTTTGTGCTTTCAGTGTCATGCTTTTGTTTTTGTGCTTTTGGTTTGGCCTTTGTTGTGTTGCTTCAGCTTTTGTTTTAGTGTTTTTTACTTCCCAGACAACGTAGGGCCACATAAAACCTTTTCTCACTGCCTGAGGGCCACATTGTCACATTTGACTGGGACTCTAAATCTCAGTAGAAAAATGAAATACAAAAAAAACAAGAACATAAATTGAAAGCTTCTATCCCAGTTAATTATTTATTCATTTTAACCCAAACACAAATAGCTTTGCATAATTCAGTGAGTTAGATGCAGAGTTAAAGCCTGTTGAGGCTTCTTTTTAAATGTGGTAAAACAGTGAGTCTGTACCAGTTCTTAAAATACAAATATCTGACTCACATTTATTTTCTTTATAAATATATTCGACAGCGGGGGCTGGTAGCCATGTGGGCTACATCTGTGCACTTGACATCTAGAAGTCTCTTACATGAAGTGGGTGGCTCAGGTTCATCCAGCCTGTGGCCCATTTTCTTTCCCTGCAATCTCTGTTTCTCCACGCAATCAATAAAGGCAGAAGCCTAAAAATAATAATTTAAAAAATATTTATATATAAAAATGATTGTATTATATCTTAATGCTTTATGAGATTTATAGAGAAACAGTCGCAGCAGTTGTTTTGGTATCATGGGAAGGCAGCTGCACTGAGTTAAGGCTAAGGTTAAGGTTATGCTTGGCGCACAGACAGTCGACACTTACTGCCGCAGACTCATGACACACAGGCCGTTGGTGTATTTTCTGGTGTGTGTGGCTTTCTCCTTGCCGCAGACCAATATTCTCCCAAACATCCTGAGGCAGAGTCTCCAAATAAGTCTTAATGATGTAGCAGAAGTTAGTGAAGGAGATTACTTGTCAGTGTGAAGAATCATGAGGAAAAGTTGTTGTGTTTACTCATGTTATTGAGACAAGATGACTAATAATATTATGTTAGATGAAGAGGTGTGGGTTATAAATGAATTTATTTAAAGAAAAAAAAAACAACTTTAGCCAGTTTTTGAACTAATGACAACTATAGACCCTCATACCCATCTTCTTTCCCTCATGTCTTGGGATGTGTGCGGCTTAGCAAAAAGCTGCATGGAAAGCCCCTGTGAAGAAATGAAACAGGCTTGAGCTTGGGCTGCGTTTTTTGACATTTATAGGATTTTTGGCCTTAAACATCTCAGCATACATTGAATAAAATCTTTCCAGCAGAACTGAAGCAACCACAACGATTAAAACAAGCAACTTACAGGGTTTTTTTTTGTAATGTGATATATATTTTTTAATTTTATTATTATTATCATTATTTAAGAGAATTTTACATTAAACATGTTCCATCTACATTACATTTCAATTTCACTGTGACATTTTTTCTTATTTGGCTTTTCATTTACTTATTCAACACCCTTTGGTTTGGAGGTGGAGCATCCTTTTTCTGTATGCAGAACTGTTGTTTATAACTCTGTTATCATTAAACAGTCTGTCTAGCCTTGATTTTTGTAACCAAACACACAGTCAGGCTTTCATTTAAGTTTTATGTTGATCCTCTACAGCTTTATTATGGTGAAAACAGTAATAGCTACATCAGAAATAAATTTAATTCTGGCTAAAAGGGTTTCTTTTTACAGTAGAATTTACATTTGTCTTTGGAGTGGGACAAAATACTTTGTGTAACTTCTGAATTGAGTTTATATTGGTAGTAGAGAGTGCATCAGCCCCCCCCCCCCCCCCCCCCCCCCCCGGGTTTGGGGGCACAACAAGCCCAAATGAGCATCTGCACTTTTGGAACAAGCCCAAACAAATGCAACCCGCAACTGACAATATTTACAAGCAACTTTTCAAAAAAGAAGCCCAAAGTCGCTTATAATAAGCAGACCTGGCAACTATGTAAAAAAGTGTACCTTTCTCATTTACAGATATCTGGAATGTGTGTCTAACTTTTTATTTAAAGCGGCCTCCTGCTCAAAAATTAACAGCAGCACTTCTGGTCTTAACTGTTTCTGAAATCTGTTTGTATTGTCTTCAGCTCCTGAGCCACAAAGAGTCTGTTATGAGTGTGTGCGCATCACTGTCTGTGTGTTCACAGCAGAAGTTAGAGCTGTGTCATGGAGAGAATTGAACTTTAATTATTCAGAAAGAAATATATTTATATCAGATTTATGGTAGTTCTGTTTCTGCTACAAAGAATGTAGATCTGGTTATTTAGAGTCGCATAATTATCTGATTTGTCATTCATAAATGGGATGGTAAAATTTCATCGTTTTGCATCATCCATGGTTGACATTTGAAGCATCATAGGGTTATGTGCAATTGGGGGAAAAAGTGCACACACCAACATTGCTCACCCCAGCTTACTCCACGTGTCACTGATTTCAGTATCGATAAAGCTTGCTGCTGGTCTGAACATCAGAGATTGAACTGATTCAGCATTGATCCCCTCCTGGTAGCAGTGACACCCACTTTACTCAGGGCTCCCTCCTCTCTGAAGAAGGTATCAGGATCAGATCACAGAGCCTGAATCCGACCTTCACAGTGGAGGGCAGGAGTGCTGGTCTGATGGCCGGGTCAGTATCTGCAGACGACTGACAGGATGTGTAATGTAGTTAGAGCGGGAGAGTAATGGCTACAGACAGCAGTGACAGCAGCAGAGAGGAGGGGGAGGCAGGAACAGATGGAGACAGATGATAGCACAGGAGGACGAGGAGATGGAGAAGAGGGGAGAGAGCAGAAACTGAGCAGAGAGAAGAAGGGTAGTTAGATAAATCGACTGAAGGTGGAGTTTGAGAAGGAGACACAGGGGACGCAGAGGACACTGGGACGTCTGGAAGACCGAACGTCTCTATTTCATATCTAATGACTCTGAGGTTACAACTGAACTTCACTTTTATTGTATTAATGTTACTTAATGCATCTCTGCCACCACAAGATCTGCATTAGGTGATCTGATCCTAAAAGCATGATAAGAGCCTTGGAAATGGATTTGTCCCATTAAGGCTGTGACTCTGTTCATATGGCTAAAGATTTTTTCTGTGGACCACTTGAAAGAAAACAGACTTAAAATAGGCAACAGTGTGTTCAGATGAAAAATATTTTAATGTTTTCCATTCAGTATGGGAAACCCCAGTGTTGAGCTGCAACAAATGGTTAAAATAGATTATCATCTCGTTATAAAAGTGTTGTTAATTAATTTGGTTATCAATTTGTTGTGTCGCATGATGATTACAGATGCAGCCACTTTAAATTTCCCCACTTTCCCTGACAGGGTCTTGGCTGGTCCCTGACAGGTCTGTGACAGGGCCTGCCCACCCTGATGGTCATAGATTGTAAATTCTAGGCCATATATGGGTGAACTGTGGTGCAAGTTTGCTCTCAGCTGATCTACTGACCAAGGAAAAGGTTGAAGCTACTGTAATTTCTCGATAATAACACGCCCTTGATCATAACACACACACACACCATATTTTCACGATTTTTGCCTGAAAAACACTGTACTCCAATATAACATTCACCCAAATTTTGCCCAAACCTTACTCTCTCAGACAACTCAAAAATTACCTTTATTCAAAATTTTAATCAATAAAATTTTTGTATTTTCACAACAAATACCATACACAATTCTCTCTCTCAAACGGATGCAGAAATACATTTTGCTTCCCGCATGCGCAATTACTCGATTTCTGCCCGAGCTCAGTCAGAGTGCACCGACCAATCAGAGAGCAGCTATCAACATGCTGATGTCTTCGATCAATCTATTTAGCTTCCCCTTGCTCACAAGATGGCAGCGCCCTGTGTTTGCATGTGTTTTTGCAGAGAAAGAGAATATTTCGGCTTTTTGTATCAGAAGTGTTGCAATCGCATTGTCGGTGAGACGAAATATGGTAAATATTTTGATTGTACCCGTGTATAATACACACCCGAAAATTAGACCTTATTGAAGAGCAAAAAAATGTGTGTTACAATCGAGAAATTATGGTATGTCATCTTGTGAGGGGAGCACCGTCTCATGGAGACACCCTGCAAATGCAAGAATGGGCATGTTTTTAATGGATTTAAGGCACAACCTTAAAGGTGGGAGGGGGCATCCAAAGGCTGGAAGTTGGCTGATCAGTGTCTGGCAGCTGGCAGGGAGGGAAAATTGAAGTGGCTGGACCTGTACATCACCTGCCGTTGCACAGAACCATTTATGTGACTCACATACCATAGAGTGTAGTGTTGAGCAGCAGTAAGTCAGATAAAGTTGTAGGCTATATAAATCTTTACTTTTTATCTACAAGATGGGATCAGTGGATCAAATTCATTGGTTTTCAAATGGTGTGGTGGGTCACACTTGTGTGCTTTGAGACAAGTCCAGGTGTGCCTTCAGGAATATGTGAATCCATATGTTATTACTATACAGCAGTTCTTGATTTAGTTTAAAATTAACTTTATCATGACCGTGTAAACAGATGACAAAAATGTAGATTATTCACTTAAATCTCCATAAAACTTTTTTGAGTTTTGAAGTTAACAGGATATGCAAGAGAGAACAGACATTCAATATTGATACTCTTTTAGTTGACGTCAGATGTCAACATGCTTTTGCTATAATAATGATGTCTCAGGCAAGTCTCAGCATTCTGCATAATGATGGTCACACCGGTGTATCAGACAGTTTGCTGCTAAGATGTAAAAAAGGTATTTTTTTAAAGTGCATCTCATTCAGCAGATTTCACTGTAAGTCCTGCCAGATAGTCTGTGGCACTCAGACTCCACAGAGCAATATTGTAATTGAGGAGAGTCTGCCTTGAGCATCAGCACATTATACATCCCCCCGGTGGAGTGTAAACAGTGGCGGTGAAGGTGTTAGCGGGTGTTTATGATGCCTTTTTATTGTTGGTGTGGTAGTTTATGTGGCACTGCTGGCAGCAACGTAAAATACCACCGTGAAATTTAAAAATAGCCACAAATTGTGATGATTCTGATGAATATATGAGGCATTAGTGGTAAGGAGATGGTTTGATGCACGTGCTGAAGGCATGATTTAGCTTTTGAAAAAATTATGGAGCAGCTGATCAGGTGTACCTTATAAAGTGGCCAGTGGGTATCATCAGACAGCTAAAGTACAGTCAGTACAATGTATTAAATCTTTATCTGCTCAGCATTTTCAGGATGTTTAGACTCTGCAGCCAAAATTACAAACATCTTAAGTTAAAACTATGATTATCAACTACTGTACCTTTGAATGTAACTGTTTTTAATGGTGTTATAACAGTTGTTTATTGGCTTGTTTTTCTTGTGATTTTTTATTGTTGTTGTGCTCTCGACATCATTGTAAATGAGGGCTCTCCCTCAATGATTCCTGGAGATTTAAATAAAGGTTAAATGAAAAAAATGCATGAACTAGAATTTAACTGCGTTTATTTCAGATGGATGTTCCTCATAGTTAAAGCAGAGACGTTTGGACCCAGTTGTCCTCCCTCTGCTGCTCCACGTGTGCTCCTCCTGATGGGGAGGAACAGGCCTGTCCTCTCTTTATGCCATTAAGGGAGTAAAGCTGTAACTCGGTAAAGCTTTTTGTCTCTACGTTGCCTCTGGGAGGATGAGAAAGATGGGGCAGGAGAGAGGGCTGAGAGGTAAAAACACCAGCCGGGCCATGAGAGAGGAAGTGGGCGTGATGAATGAGGGAAGTGGAGACGGAGAGAGAGGAGTGTGTGAGTCCAGAGGGTTCTCTGACTGCATAATTGGTTCACAGACACACACTCACACGCACAGCAACGATTTCCCCACAGCTCTGGAGTGATGCTTTGGCAGCGGCTGTATTAGCCTCGTTAGAAATGCAAAGTGGGCCAATTAGCAGCCCAGTGTGCAGAAAGTGACACGTTCCACCTGAAGAGGCCCAGAGACACCGGCAGTGTTCCCGGGCAGACATAAATCATGCCTCGGTGAGACCATGTGTTATTGTGTGTGTAGGTGTGTGTGAAGGTGGGACCAGGATGAGGTGTTTGATGGGTTGGTTGCCACATTGATGATGGAGTAATGCATTGATGATGCACCTTTTGAAGGTCAGCCCAGGAGTAAGCATCATGCTGGTTTCCCTGACTGAAGCCTCTGGGGTTTTCAATGGGTTTTTGAACGATTGCTGTTAAAAAGTAACCTGGATCCACCTCATTCAAAGTCTGTAATCAGGCAGAACCATCTTGCAAAGCTCCACTCAAATGCTCAAATGATGAGCTCGGTAGAGGCACTTCCCAATCAACAACCTTTCAAACAGGAAGAGGCGGGAGCTACGAGCCAGATCACAGCAAGATGCAACTGCTCAGACGGGCATAGGCAAAGATGCTAACAGCTTCAGTAGTAGTCATTTTTTGTTTTTTTTAGATTTGGACTGCAGTTTCTTTTTGAATGAAAAACAAATAACACAGAAAGCATTTCTCAATACAAATTATATTTTTTGTCATGGTTTGGTTAGTTCTGTTAAATTTAGAATGTTTTTTTTCCTTCTGTTCTTTGGTTTAGACCTCTTGTTCCCCTTGTATCTTGTGTTTCCTGTTTTATTTTGAAATCCCTCTGGTCCATGTGGTGTTTCCTGCCCTCCCTTCTGTGTGCATCTGATGATGATTTCCTCCACCTGTGCGGTTGTCTCACCTGTGCTTGGTGTTTCCCCGGTGTATTTAGTCTCTGGCTGTTTTCGAATTCGCCTACTACATACTGCATATGAATGTAGTATGCAGTAGGCGCTACATACTGCCTACTACACTGGAATGTAGTATGTAGTATGACTGTTCTGTTAGGTTTTTTTTGTAGTATGCTACACTGGTTTTCAGTTTCAGGAATGTGGAAGTAGGCTACCGCTGATTGTTTTTATTTTTTTTCAAACTTAATTTTAAATGTACAAAACAAACAAACCACGAGTACATCTTGACATTTCAGTTATTAATCTGCAAAGATATTGCAAGAAGCAGCATTTTATATAAATAAGTTAGTGGTGAGGAACAGTTATTATTTCAGTGGGGAATTCTTTTGTATATTTTTGTGTGACAGCGTATTAGGACCACTTAAAGAAATAATAAAATATCAAGAAAAAAGTTGGAATTTTCGAGTTTGTAACATCTCAAATTTGCTAATTGTTTCATTGTTTTTAGCTTAGCAGGTATAGGACAGACTTAACACCACCTTCCGGTCGTTACGAACCGTAACATAAGAACAACAACAACAGTGACCTTTTTACAACTTATTACAAAACAGTATGTGTTGAAAAGGTAAAGATAACAAGTAATGGCTCTTACGTTTGTATTCCTCTGCTGCTCCGGTTGTTGCTGCTCCGCTCTCCAGAGTGACCAGGCGCTTTGCATTGTGGGTAACAGTAGGCAAAGCAGACTGGTCCGATGCATACTGTGAAGTTTTCCTGAAACAGTACGTCATCCGGGTATTTTTTGCATACTACAACTTTCCCATTTGTTCGCATACTGTATACAGCATACTACATTTTGGGCGAATCAGTACGCACTGCTAGTATAGTAGGCGAATTCGAAAACGGTCTCTGTGTTCCCTTAGTCTGTGTTGGGTCATTCGTCTTCCTTGTGTCACACCACGCCAGTTTCTCCATTGTCTTCAATGTTTCCCTGTGTTTTTAGTTAGTCTGTTCTTGTTGAACATTTTAGCGACCTTGATTTGGACTTTAGTTTTAGTTTTTTTTTAATCCCATTTTGTTAGTTATAATAAAACCTCTTTTGTTTATTTGTATTTGGGTCTTCTTGTGTTTTCTTAGTTTACCTTGGTTTCATACTGCAACATTTTTTCTCTTATACCAACATGGTTCTGTGAGATTTTGCCATACAAATTGACTCACATTTTGTACTTTACATTGCGGCAGTAGCTAACCTTGTTCAGAAGCTGGGCTGCATGATTCAGTAATCATGCAGAACTGTCTTACCAAGCTACAATCTACAACAATTGTGCAGCATCA
The DNA here is from genome assembly GCA_037902135.1 of Cetoscarus ocellatus. NCBI lineage: Eukaryota > Metazoa > Chordata > Actinopteri > Labriformes > Labridae > Cetoscarus > Cetoscarus ocellatus. The sequence goes on along the minus strand of JBAMNC010000050.1, from coordinate 101,494 downwards.
ATCTAATAAGCATGTTTTTGGTCTGTGGGAGGAAGCTGGAGCACCTGGAGAGAACTGACACATGCACAGGGAGAACATGCTAACTCCGCACAGAAAGGCCCTGACCCACAAGGGGATCGTGCTAGCAATCTTATTGCTGTGAGGCACGTGCACTGCCTGCTGTGCCACCATGCAGCTGAACAGGATGATGTTTTAAAAAATGACCACTGAAATATTCACAATTTGGTGCCATTTTTGTGTGAAGATCTAAGGATGTTACATCTCAAATTCTCAATTTTAATGAAATCAAATATAAACATTTTGATCAATAACCATGCATGTTAGCAAAAACTGACAACCAACCACAGCCTTCCTTACTTAAGAAATAGAGCACATAAACATTATAAGCTCATTAGCTTCTTCCAAAAACAAATTCTTAATCCAAATAACCTCAAGTGAATCCCTGCGAGTTAAATTCATCCGTCTTCTCAGGAAAATATCCATCTTTTCACGGCTGTCAGTGTTTTTCTCACCAACATATTGCTGTGAAATTGGCTGCAAACACAAAGACAAACATCTGCAGCGAGGTGTGTGCTGCTGTTGATTTGATCCATTTGGAGAGGTGTCAGGCTGTTTCCTGAGTGTGGATCCCTCCTGACACACCGCTGAGCCAAAATTTAACAGCAGGAGGATACATCGCAATCTCTGTTTCAAAGAACGCCACCGTGTCTCTCTTTTGACAGATATTTCATCAGAACAACATCAAGGAAGGATCTTTACCTCAAAAAGTCTTGTCAGCCAGGGAAACACAACCTCACAAGAGATTCAGACAACAGATAACTTTTTTCATGTCAGTCTTTAAAACAAATGTTTTTTTAAGACTTTTCTCTGGGCTTTTATAAAACATTATAGAGTTGAAACTGTTCAGAGAGAAAGAGAGGGTAATGACGTGGGACAGAAGCAACAGGCTGGATTCAAACCTGCATCTCCAGTGTCAGGGACAGTCTGTGCACAAGGCCAGCAGTGCTCCACAGGAGGCTTCACTGTGTTTCAGAACTCCACTGGATCACTGTGGCCCTAAAGCGGTAACACCTCATTGTTACCTCCCCCAAGAAGGTTATGTTTTGCCAATGTATGTTCGTCTTTTAGCAACTTTCGGAAAAACTACTAGATGGATTTACATGAAAATTTTTACCAGAGGTGTGGTTTGGTCCAAGGAAGAAGCCAATACATTTTAGTGGTGATCTGGATATTTGTTTGGATTAAAAAAAATTCCCAAAGTTTCAAAAGACTCCTATAGGTTAACATTGGGCCAAATTTTAAAAAAATCATATCTCTGCCATTTCGGAACAGATTCACTTCCAATTTTACAGAATAATTTGCGGTCCATGTCTCTATCATCAAGGTATATTTCATCTGGATCTGATCCAGATTGATGTCACGAAAAAAACTGAATTTTATAATGAGATATCCCATTCATTTCTCCTCAGCTGCTGTGAGGGTTTTGCCCCTATACATGATCATGGGAATTGTAGTTTATTTGCCATCTGATGTCGACGCTTTTCAAGCCTGTGTGACTCCATTTCTCAGCTTCCCTTGCAATGCCGGCGGAGGAGCTCTCCACATGCAGAGACATGAGCGGAGACTCGGTCCTCCAGTCGGAGCACATTGTGATCCAAAGTTGTATCTTTTACAGTGGTCATGGAAAAGCCACTGCCATAACTGAGCTGCTTGGTGGAGGCCTGCGCTCTCTGAGTGCTTTTCTAGTTTACTTATATATCTCCGTAACCAAAGGCTGATGGCTTTACACCACCTCCTAACTGAACACAACCCCTGCAAGCATCAGCAAGTAAATCTAGCTAATTTTTTGAAGTCATATGGGAGTGTCCTAACTGCCCATGAGCGACGCAGTGCAATGCTGCATGATGCGACTCAACGTTGCTCCCTTGACACCCCTTCTCTATTTTTCCCTCTGTCACTTGCATACATGGACTAGGAGCAAGAAAAGAGAGATATCAACAAGGCACTTTGACTTATCTTCCTCAGCAGAGTTTATTAATCTTAGCAGAGAAAGAAGAGCATTCAGCAATCTGTGAGTTCAAAGCTTTATGTCACTTTCAGCGCAGAGGGAGAAACTTTCTTTAGCTCACAGAGCTGTGTGTTGACAAGTCTATGCGTCCACTTCTTAAAGCCGAGCACTTCACCTCCATTTCTCCATCCGTACAATCAAAGCACTTGTTCGTGTTGATACTGTTTACAGAGAAATATAGAGTATACATTTACATTTTTGATGGATGCAGTGTGGACAGTGGGCTGCGACGCTGAGCAACACAATGCGACTTCTGACGCTCACATTTGATGAGGTCACAGTGTTACTTATAAGAATAGTAAGATGAGAGTGGTGTGCAACAGGCTCAGTCTTTGGTCCACTGTTATTTACAATTCATCTTAACAGCATTGGTCAATATGTACCCAGTCGAATTTTATTTATATGCGGACAGCACTGTTATTTATTGTCAGGCTCTCTGGCTTGATACTGTACAGGACAATCTGGGGGGCTTAAAGTAATATTGAAACCTGACAAAACAAACTTGTGATGTTCACAAATTCAGAAAAGAAGCCTTAGAACCTGCCCTGAGATGTGACATGATTGAGTCTGTATCTTTTTGTAATTACCTTGGGTTTTTGGTTAAAAAATTGCTGTTCCATAAGCTTCATATTGAGCAACTTGTTCAAAAGTTAAGTTGTGACTTGACTTTTATTGTAGAATTAAGTCTCGTTATTTTCTTGCTGCAAAAAAAGCACCTTGTTGATGCCTCTTATATGTCTCTAATTGACTATGGTTCTGTTTACAAATAAATGCATCTTCTCATTGTCTTATATTGTTTGATAGTGTTCATCATCAAGTACTGAAACATATCCATTATATTCTTTTCTCTTGCATGCTTCTTTGCCCTGTGCTGAACTTTTTTTTAAACTTTTATATACAACTTGAGTCCAATCCAACACACAGGCTGGGGCATTTAAAGATGTTTCTTCGTAGACTGGTTTTATGTGTTGCAGCTTTAATATGCGCACACAAGCTTAGACCTGATGTGTTTGATTGTGTCCTATGCACACATTCAAATCAGGTTCAGCTTGATAAAAGCTCTTCTGTGCTTGAAGGGAACATTTTTTTTCTATTTGTGTCTTGCCTCACTCCCGTGTCCATGACAAGCAGATAGACATCATTCTTTCGACTGTGTGTGCAGTAACAAGGAACAAACAGCTTGCCCACTGCTAAGTAGCTTAACTCAAACACTGGGAGTCAATGGGTAGCGTTAGCCTGCCTCAGATAAACTCTTCAGCAGCTCTAAACAGTTGTGTGTGCTTGCTGTGACTCATTTTTTTTACCGCATTATGTTACATTATCTATTCTTAAACTAAGATTAGCACTTTATTTAATTTTCGAAAGAAATTCATAAGAAATTAAACCGCAGGGCACATGCATGTCAGTAAACAGCAGAGAAAGACAGCAGGAGAAGAAGAAGAAGAATAGATGAAGAAGACAAAGTAAAACTCATGCAGTAAATTGATGAAAGAGTTTGTAGGACACTTCAACACTTTTTTGAGAGAGAGCTTTATAATCAGAATTTTACAAAGATGCCTCGCACATGTGCTGTACGGGGTTTGCCACAATAAGCAGAAGACAGGGTCAAATCTTATTTTTTAACTCACCTCCAACTAGAAATCCTGAGCGAATGAAACAATGGCCAGGTGCTCTGAACATGGATCCCAACAACAAGCACACAGAACCGTTTAGAGTTGCTGAAGAGTTTATCTGATGACTGCCGGGAGAGGCAGGCTAATGCTACCTATTGACTCCCAGTGTTTGAGCTAAGCTAATTAGTGGTGGGCGAGCTCTGCCCGTCTCTTCCTTGTTACTGCACGCACAGTCGAAAGAATGATGTTTATCCCCTGCCATGAACTTGGGAGTGAGGCAAGACATGAAAACAACAAAAATGTTGGCGTATCCCTTTAAGAATGACTTTATAAAGTTTTTGGATGAATGAAGGTCTTGAACTTTAAACTTTGTCTAATATAATTAAAACCAACAGATCATGTGTTTGAAACAATGAGTAATAACCATAATTCTGTTTTAAGTTAAGTTTTTTCTGTTTATATTTTCTATGTTAAGGCAGATGAATCATTCATGTCAGAGAAATATAAGGTCTCAGCTGATGCAGTCTAAAAAAAGAATATCGCTTTCAGTTGTTTGGTGTAACAGAGCATCAGTGAAGCTGAGCCATCCACCTGCATCTGTGCCGTATTTATCCAAGCATACAGCCTGCTCATTCTTTATTTAGAGCCCAGTGTTTCCTCTCAGCACATCTTCTCATATGTCCTCTCTCTCTGCTCTTTTACAGGTGCTGGTTTGGCACACTCGCACAGAGAAACCGCACCTTGGCAATGAGTCCAAACATAGTAAAGACACCACGGCCATCGAGGTGTGAGCGGCGTCTGAAGTGGCGGGCAGAGGATCTAAAAACCAGAAGCTGGCTGTTGTGAGCTGTCCTCTCCCGGCTGTGGCTGATGACAGCATTGAGCTGTCTCTCTTTATCGGGTTTATACAATCTGTTCTCGACAGACACGGACTCTGAGGAGCTGCATGATTCAAGACTTCTGGCTGTCAGTCAAACCTGCTCTGTGAGAACTGGACAGACATGAAGAGGATGCTGTAGCACACTGAGATGACTGAGACTGTTGCTGCTCCGTCTGCAGACTGATAATGCTAAAAATAACCCCTAATGTTTGAAACTTCAAGTTGCTGGATTGAAAAGTTGCTACGTGAAACATAAACTTCATCTCAAGTCAAATAACTGTGAAACTGGAATAATCAGCATAAAAACATGTCTTGTGAATCAGATAAACGAGAATGTCATTGGGATGTTTTCACATATTTGTATTTCTTGGTCGTATTTCTAACATTCGCAGAGTAAAAGTTCAAAAAAAAAAAAAAAAAGGCACAAGATAAAAGTGTAATCACGTTGTCCTTGTGCCATGACCAACATTCCCAGAAAATGCGTTTAAATCTGTTGATTTCTTTTTGAGTTATCTTGACTTGCAGGCAACAAAAAGAAAGACAGACAAATGCTTCATGGCGGAGGTAACAAAACACTTGGTTAACAACAAGAGGAAGCATTTTATTTATGCCTGGTACATCCCTATTCAAAAGTAAAGTCTTCTTTATCAGTCAGCCATTACCAGTGTCTCCATCTCTGAAAACAACCCTCTTCAAATGTCCTGAACTGTCCCTTTAAGGCTCTGTTTGCATGTAGGCAGATTTTTTTTTTTTGATAATGCAGCTTTTCTCTGCGTTTTGTCCTTCTGTCCACACTTCTGTCACTGAAAATGCATCATTTGAAGAACTTTGGAAAAGATTTCTAAAAGCTCTTCCTGTACTTTGTAGGGTTAATTAGTTATTTTTTAAGTGCAGATGCCAGAGACCCACGACACTAGTAAATATAAGTGCCAATAAAGGATCACGGAGCTTTGTCACTGGGGGAAGTTATCTGGAAGGTGGTACATAGCAGTACATGGTGCCACCAAAAGCCTCATAATTAACCCACTTATAGGTTAAAACTACACAAAAAACTATGTGTTCTTGACAGTATGATACAGCAAGATTTAAAGTGTTTATTGTCATTTTAACATTAAAAATATGTTTCCCTGCACAATGAAATTTCTACACTACTGTCCACAATGAATACGAGGTAAGAAGTATAAAAACAAGAAAAAGATTTAAGTAGAACACAGAAATGACCAGCAAGAAAATACTGCACAAATATAACAAAAGATAAATGCTAACTATATACATGTATAAAAAGATAAATATCACGATTGATGGAATGGAACAGATTTATGTAAACATGAATATTGTGCAAAGCACTTTATGGATCTTTGTCTGATTCTTTAGCTTTTTGTGGTTTAAGTGCCTTCCTTTTCACTTGTGCTCAGGATTTTTCCTGATTTTCCTAATGCTTGTATGGTTTATGTTTTATCATGTACTGGTGTACTGATGCCTGCTGCAAAACAAATTTCCCACAGGATGATAATAATAAAGTTGAAGTTGAAGATCTGACATGAAGTGCAAAGAACAGTTGAATCTATACAAATTGATCTGTCGTGTGGTTGAGGTAGTCCATGATTGCAGACTCCTGTCAGCTGTTCAGGAGTCTGATGGCAGTGGGGAAGAAAGAGTTCCTCAGTCTAGAGGTCCTGCATTTCACACTCCTTTACCTAGAGTGTTTAACATTTCCTCGACAAAGCCCCTGTGTTCAGAACTATATTGTGATGTAATGAAGGTATCCTTCTGCCAGCAACCCCACACATTAGATCAGGTCAGAGAGCTGCAGCCTGCAGTGGGGTCAGGTAGAGGTCACTGGAGCACAAACCGATATAAAGTGCTAAATTTGGCTTGTTGTTTTAAATATGGACATCAGGACTCACTTCTCTGCAGCGACAGAGTGTTGTTTTTGCAGTGTCCCTCTTACTGATCAGGATTATGACACAACAGCAGTTTGAAGGCTTATGGAAATGGAAGAGCTCTGCTGAAGAGTCCAGGAGAAGCCATGTTAGTAAGTCCCACTCGTGACAGGAATGGACCTCTGACTCTGCATACATGGACTCACAGTCCATGCATCTGCACCACCAGGTAACTTGTGATCTGTCCTGCTCCTCCGTTCTCCATCCCAATAGTTCTTCCTCTGTGTACTCCGGTTCATGAAGATATCCTCTTGTACCCACAATATGTAGCACGTCATTATTCACAAGTTCAGTTTTACTGAAGTTCGTGTTTGTCGTTTCCTCTGAAGCCCTGACCAGCTGATGGCGGAAAAAGACATAAACCTTATGTCCCAACATACTATAGTTCCAAACACAGGTGCTTTGTCAAGGAAAAGCTGTCAAGCCAACATGGTTTTTTAAGTAGTTTTAACCTATAAGTGGGTTAATTACAAGGCTTTTGCAGCATAATGTACTGCTTTGTATGGACTACCATCCATCCCCAGATATCTCCCCACAGGGACAAAGCTCACAAGTTCCTTTATTGGCACTCATATTTTCTTGTGTCATGGCCTGTAGTAGTCTCACTTCAAAAAACTGAACCCTTTAAAACGCATGAAATGGGTAATCGTCTTCTACTTTGACTTAACTAAAGTAAGTCTATTTAACCAACTTTTGGTTTCAAACTCTACTTACCAAAAATCTTTCTTTGAATTAAAATAACTGGGATAACGGCTTATTCTGTCTACCAAAAAGTCTTTTTGTTCAAGGGAATTTCATCTTCATGTTGTCTGAACATGTAACATAGAAACATCCAGTCCTTCTGTTTAAATGAATGACTTTAATGTGTGGGAGTTAATGTGTTAATGATTTATTGATGCACCCTGGATGTCAGTGAGTCCTAATCATGTGTAATGAAGTGGAGCTACCTTCTTCATCCTCTGGTTCTGTTCGTATGTTATCAGTTTGGAAGTGGTCTGCAGGATGTGAAATAACAAGTGACACGTCTGCTGACAGGCTGCCATCAATAATGTAGAGTCTGTGGGCGGACAACAAAGACGACTCACCGCAAACGCACCTGCCAGCGGAGGAATAAAGAGGAACCAAGTGAGCAGAGGGGATGTAAACAGCACATCAGACTGAGATATGAGCAAACTATTTTCCTTCTGTTGTCCACATTATCGCTGGAGTTTGGAGGCGACTATGTGGTGTGTGATGAAATAAAAGAACAAGAATTACATCCAGGATTAAACAGCCTTTATTTCAATGACCCTCTCAGAAAACTTGGAACAGAAAAAAAGGAGCAGACCAATAAAAATCCAGAAATTTAAAACAGTACTTTTACAGTGAAAGAGTCATCAGACGAACATGAACACAGACCTGGATATTTATTCCAATTCACGGGAAAACACTTTTTTTTTCTCTTTACTAGGCACCAGAAAATGTAAACACATGGAAATAAACCTGGAGGACTTTGGAGTTAATGAATGTCTTTGTGTTTCATTAAATGTGTGAGTGCTGCAGTTATTGCACGGCAGAGGGACCCTGTGTGTGTGGACTAGAGTCTCTGCTCCAGCACTCGGCAGTGTCATCCTAACTGTGCGTACACACGTGTCTGTGTGTATTAGTTCATTGCTTATATTTTGCTCCTAACTGGTCAATCATAGCAGCTACGTCAGTGGCCAAAAGCTCCAACATATAAACTCCCACTTTAAACCCTGTTTCCTCATTGTTATGATGTGCTGTTAAGAACGGGTGACAAAGTATGAATAAGGGCTTGTGTCTGGAGTGGTGCAGGGATGATGTACTTTTGTTGACCAAAGTGGACGTTAGCATTGCACTGGTTCCCTTAACTGCACGGCAAAAGGATTTTTCACTGTTTTGGAACATTGCTGATAATAAGCTCTGTAGCAAACAAGGAATTATGAAACTTACATGTTCTGCTCTCTGTGATAATCTTAACAAACCAAGCTTCTTTTCAGGATGTTTAAAGCTTAAAGCCGCACCAAGTAAGACTCCAACTTTCAGCTCTCTAGTGGCCTCGTTGAGTGTAACTGCACTGTTGTAAAACAGAGCGCCTCACACCAATTGTGCATTTGTTGACATACAGAGGGAGGGAGAGCCTACAGGACATACCGAAAGACAAATAAACCATGTGGACTGATGAGGTACAGTCTGATCATGTTTCTTTTCAAATAAATTACTTCTCAAGCGTCAGCTGTCAGTTGTTAGCTCAGCGTTTGCATGTGTGTTCTGTAACTTTAATCGCAGCTCGTAGACTGTGCCTAATAAATTACACCCAACGTCTACTTGGAACAGGTGGGTATTAATCAAAATGTACTGCTACACCCGGCCTTTATTTGGGACCCAGCGATTAATGGGAACCCGGCTGTTATTTGGTATTTTACAGTATTAGTGGTTTGCAGTAATTGTTTACGATGCTATTGCAAACATTATCTTTAGAAAATTACCATGTTAGAAATAAGTAGCTACCACCTTGATAATTTGCAACTCGACTGGGATTACTTGTTTATGAACATAAATGGAGGACGAGATGGCCCTTAGTGATATGAAAACACATTACAAACTCAAGAGTACTGTTTATAGATGGTAAGTATTCAACATGTACTTACAAGTCCAACAATAACAGGGCCAAATCAGCATCAGGACATCCCTCCATGTCTTTCAGCTCACGCCAGCGAGCGAACACCGGGTCAATGTTTTTCCTTGTCTGGGCATTTAGGTTGTATCTCTCGCTTTCTTTTTTTTGTCTCCCCCGATAAAACCTTTCTTTACTTTGAGTTTTTCACTGCTTCCGCCATGATAACAACTCTACGTTTGGCTTTCGCCTCGAAAACTGGAGAATTCTTTGTTTGCTACAGAGCTTATTATCAGCAATGATTCAAAACAGTGAAAAATTCTGTCTTTTAAACTAATCGGGAAGGAAGGGGAGGTGACGTATGCCGTAAAGCAGTCAAAGCAGTAAAAATCTGTAGTTTTTTAGGGTGGAAGTGTTCCTACCATCCACCTCGAAGTTACATTGTGCCAGTGAAGGCGATACAGACCCCCTCAGACTATGACAAGTGTCATTCAGCCTGTTGTAGGGTGATGCACCATCACAATGACTTAGAAATATTATATTAAGGTGGGAAAAGTCCATAGTGTTGGTTTAAACATAATTGGCGAGAGTGAAAAGCTATCAGTAAGCCACTGTGAAACTACAATATGGTGGTTTGACTTAGAAGCATCAACAATATTTCCGATGTATAACATCTTATTTGAGAGTGTCCACATAATCAAGTTGGTCTTCATGCCTGTGGCAATAGTTGATGAAGAACTGATTACTAAAATACAGTCAGGAATGCTGGCCATCGGGTCCCCGGCCATTTTTGTAGTCATTGTCAGCAGTTAGTTAGCAACCATCATTTTAATGCCGCAACAAGGCTTTAAAATTTGAAAGCAGGCAACATCAGATGCATTTTATGATTTCCCGTTAAACATTTAAATCTCATGTGTGTGTCCTCACCACCAACCTAATCCAGGCACTTATCCAAAATGTGTATTCTAAATCCCTTTTACTCTAGAGGGTTGGGAACCAGGAAGTGCTACACGCTAAATCATTTCTGCATTTTTTGCCTCATTCCTGCACCTCTCTATAGCAACTGTTTTTTTCCTTTGGAGGTGCACTCAGCCTCAGTTCCAGAGCGCTTCATGACAGCACTTAACAACACTGGAAAACAAGAACTGGCTTTCACATCTCTCAGTAACAACTGCATGTCAGTGTGAAAATGCACCGTGTGCTTCGTTTTACCTTTAAGTCACTGAACTATCCCCAGAAAATATGAAATGTCCCACCACTGATAGCAGCATAAGACCAGACGACAGTTCCCCTGTGAATACGAGGCAGCTTGTTTTCACTTCCGCAGTTGTTCAGGAAGCAAACAGCAGAGGACCCACCTCTTCTTGATTCTGATTGGTAAGTGAGGGAGAAGTAACACTGACAAGCACTGAGCTCTCCTAGGAGTTGAACTTTTTAAACTGAGAGCTATGAGAGCACGGCAACAAAAATCAGTAGATGCTAAGTGGTGTTTCCCGCTCGTGGTGCTGAGAGCTGAGAACGCTGGACTGCTTTGGTTTTTGAATTGAAAAGGAGCAGCGCCCAGCGCAAAGAACGCTGCATGTGGATGCACTAATGTAAATGGCAAATGGACTTGAGCTTATATAGAGTTTTTCTAAACGACTCAAAGTGTTTTTACACCGCAGGTCACGTCTTTCCATTCACACCCATTCACTCACTGACTGTTAAAGTTTCTATGTGAGATGTCTATCACTATCAGCTAACACATCCTCACCCTTTCATACCATTTACACGCCACTGACATAGCAGTGGACCAACTTGGTGTTAAGTGTCTTGCCAAGGACTCATCAACATGTGACAGCTGGAACTGGGGTGGAACCCAAAACCTTCTGACTACTGGTAAAGCGCAAGCAAGCAACCTAAGCCCAGATGTGAACATCATAAAATATATAACTTTTATACAGTATATAAGGCCAAGTCCTAAAATGGACATGCCCGGGAGCAACACAGTGCGAAGTTGCATGATACCCCAATGCCCCGTCTCTATTTTCATCTCTGTTGACACATAGAAGGACCAAATTTCTTTTTTCCTAAACTGCAGAAATAGTACAAAATGATCATGCACCCTCCTTCATCAGAAATGTACTTTTCCTGTGTCAGGGTTTTTTCCTTCACAGTCCCAAGATTGCTCAGTGGTGCCTTTAATGGTTCTTACCAACACCTGACATAATTCAGAATGAAGATATGAATCATTCTTAACATCCTGTAAGCATGACATTACAAAATAATTTGGCCAGTGCTTCTTAAATATCATCAACTTGGCTCCTATGTTTTACCGGGTGCTGCATATTTGTTATTGCTAACAACTGATGCTAAAGTGGTGCCTAACTGGTCATATTTTGAAGCTGAATGCCACTGACAAAGCTGCTGCGTACAAGAGACAGTGATGGGATGCTTGATCAGAAACACTAATGTTAATGACTGGACTGGTGATGGGACCCATCCACAGCTTTCATACAGGTCCAACCCCATGCCTTGTTCATCCCTGTGCAGCCCTCTGATTGGTCATCCAGGTTTATTTGCTTCATACTAACTGTGCTTCTCTTGTACTGCACACAACAAAACACCACAATAAAGATGGTGGACGTCTGAACACACAATGTCGGGGTTGTACATGAAAGGAGCAACATGATGGGCGTCACATCAGTCCAGTTTTACAAAAATAAAAACTCGTTGGATTGTTATTTGCCCTGCAGTGGGAAGTGGAGTTACAGTTCACATTTCTCTGCTGTTTTCTTTTTTTTTTCTGAAACCACAACACAGCCAGAGAAACACACCCTGCTCTGCTATTTAAAGCGCAGAAAAGACAAACTGCTGTGATTCCAGTCGAGCTTTAATTTGCCTTGGGGTGTCAGGAAACGGCTCATTTGGAAAACAAGGAACAGTTTAACTGGGTCGGAACACAGATTCCAGTAGAGCCAGCCTGTTTGGTCTTTAGAGACATCAAAACAGCACAGCACGGTGCCCAAAGACGCCCAGGGGACCCAAGAATGCCCAGCAATTACTAAGACTCAAAGGGAATTCTTGACATTTGGATTTTAGGATGTTTTTACCAGCCCCTGGTATTAGAAAAATGAAATAGAACTCAGCTGATGGAACAGAGGCTGATACCATAAATCAGGGTAAAGTAACAACCAGTTCTACTTTGATCACCTTTGTTTTTACCGCCACCATGGAGGTGATGTTTTGGCTGGAGTTTGTTTGATTGGCTACGTCCACACATAGTTTCTGAAAACGCAGCTTTTATGTGGGTTTTGGCCTTCTGTCCACACACAAACAGCACATTGGGTCACTAAAGCAAGGTACATACATAAAGATTATCGGGCTGTTTTTCCTCCTTCCTGACCAAAGATGGCAAACGCCAGATTAGCTTACTTTTTATAAGATTATCCTACAAGACTGCCCTGTGGTCTAAGGTGTGTTAAGAGTGAGTTTTTCCCAATAATCGTCTGCGAAACAGGTCGGGGCCGACAATCTGCAAACATCTTCATGTGTGTGGGGAAAGCAGACGACTCCTGAGTCATGACTCTGTGAATTGTGACACTGAACGGAATGTAGCCGATCAGGAAGTGAGCTGAACGAGGAACAAGGAAGCAGCCATAAATAAATACAAGCACGGCCAACCTGAAACAAAAACATAAAGCTGGGTGGACCTCAGAAATTAAGGACCAGCTCACATGTTCACGCTGTCTCCAGGATTTTTCCAGTCTTTTCTTGTCTTTAGTTCAGGATTTTTTCATCAAAAATAGTCCAAAGACCACCGTCATTCCCTCTTCTCGTATGTCCTCTTCCATGTTGCGTGTTGTTTTTTACAGATGTTGCTATGTTTCTTCTTCTTCGTTTTTGTTAGATCACGTTTGATCACATGAGATTTCTAGCTTGGAAGAATAGAGTGTAGATCGATGGTGGGACAGAACCTTCATGTGTTGTGTTGTGTTGAGGTTATTGAAGTACACCACACACAGGACGATCAAAACTGTTCAGTGCCTGATTTTTTATCTTCATGTGTGGGGCCTCTAACAGATAAAAAATCTATTCAAATTTAGAAAATCCTTATGCGTGTACGCCGCTTAAAACACATCTTTTTTTTTAAATTCCTGCCTAAGTGAAGATTTTCAGAAATTCTGCTTAGGGTGTTTCCTTGTGGACAGGGGGAAACAGGGTTTTGGGCCTAAATGTCCCATCTGTGCTCTGTGTGATGCCACACTTTTCAACATTATCTCATTAGTTTCAACTACTTACACGATTACATGTACATCTGATGTGCCCTTCAAACGACACTTTGAAGATACAAACACTGTCGAGGTTTTGGACAAGAATCGGTGTGATTGCTTTTCATTGGTGGACTGGCAACCCATGGCTGCCTGTGTCTATGATTAGCTGGTTGCTTTGGCTGAAACCGTTAAAAATACTAATGAATGCTTTTCAATAACAGGATCTGGTCAAGCTCACTGGAGATGTTTGGGATTGAAATCCAAACAAAGAAATATGTGATGACGTAAACACAGTGACAATTTAAACTGTGACACTAGCCGGGTTGAGTACCATAAGATTTAATGTACTCCAGTTCTGATTCCAGTTTTGCTTATAGATTTGGTTCTTAATGGTTCCTAATTTTTCATATCATCAAGAGGGTAAATTATTGTGACTATTTCTAGAATAAAATCTGCCTGCTGTTCTTCTCATTACAATCTCTTTCGTTATTTATTCTGTTTGTAATTCCAGATTAAATGATGATGAATGGATAATATGATTTTATGATTTTAATCTATTTAAGAAACTACAGACATAAAAAAATTAAGTATGACAATGAGCACTGCACACTTTAACGCCATTGACAGTGTCAAAGTCTAATTATTCAGTACAGAGACGAGCTTGTTCATTCATAGCTACAATGAGCTCTGCGAGGTCTTTTACATGAAACACGGACGAGTGGGGTGCTCTTTGGACTTGTATATACAAAATATATTTAGAATATTTGTCCACATGATGTTTACTTGAACAGAAATATGAACATAAACACAACGGAATTTTTACCTGTTCATAACAAAATGTTGGCGCAGCAGCTACTGCCAACAGTGGGAGGGACAATAATGACTTGTGTGAATGGGAGATCACAAAACACCTAACATGTCACATTTCCTAACATTCACTTGAAGAGAATGCTTTGTCCTGGTGTTTTTTCTGCGTTGCCTGTACAAAATTTCTCTAGCACAAGAGCTGTCACTTTTTTAGCATAATTTAGCACAACTTTTTGCTGCTGCGCTCCACCGTGAGACTATTCTCGAAACTTTTTATGTGCTTCGTCATACACACAGAAGGTCCTTAAAGATGCTTAAAACTTTTAATGAAGGCAGTTTTCTCCCTGAGGTTTAATCATTAAAGAGATACATGGACCTGTTAGGAACCTAAAAGCAGAACCGAAACTCATGTCCCCTATCTAATCCTCAAATCTTGGAAAATTACTGATTTTAAGTACCCAAGCCTGAAGAAAAATCCAAAAATGAAGCCATTTTTCATAAAAATTGCAACAATGTTGCATATCAAAGAGATCATTACATACATAACTAAACATTTATCGGTGCTTTTATGTGGAGAAGGATGTTTTTGAAACTTTTTATATGTGGACAGAATATTTTTAACAGAAAAAGAAAACCTCCAATTTATGAAATACTGGCCTATGTGTGGACACAGCCATACATACTACTGCAGTTGGCTCCATGGAAAAAGATGAGTAATCCATTGTCTGTTTAACTTATTTTTTGTCCACTTCAATGAATGGCCCAAAAAAAACTTTCTATCTCCAGTAACAGCTACTGGAAATAAAACAATAAAAAGATTATTTAATCAAATAATGAGACAGTGTTTTCTTACTTACAACCACAACAGCTTGTGACCCCCGGTAGCACTTGGACAAATTTCAGTTAATAAATTTATTCTTCCCCTTTTGCATGTTAACTGGGATCAGATTAGTCCAGTTAAACTACCAATCAGACAACAACCACAGCTCAACCTAACAATGCATGTAAACCTATGTAATGTCAGCGACGTAAAACATTGCTTTAAGTAAAATGGAGAACCTAAGCTCCAGATAATTTCACACTGTGTGCATCAAATGATGACCTCAAACCAAACAAAGTCAGCGAGAGTTGAAGCAGCCTCTCTTTCTTATGGCTCTGAAAGAAGTCGAAGATTCACGTCTTATTCACATAAATACAGTACTGTACTGCTCGACGACTATCTGCTACAAGGCTCTGCTCGCCCTGCAGAGAGGAGGAGAGGAGGAGAGGAGGAGAGGAGGGGGGAGTGAGAGGGGAGGTCACATTATACACAGCTAAGAGAAGAAGAGGGAGAAGAGGGGAGAGGAGGGTAGCGTAGACCAATCACATGATAGCCATATCTACTGTAGGTATCGAAGGACTATTCACTAACTATCCATTTTGGTAATGATATAAGATTACTAGAGTAGACACGTGGAGTTGTTGCTCCAGCAGCTTTCTTTTCTGTTGATCTGCTGTCTTTGTCTCTCTCTTCAGACAACAACAACAAAAGGAAACAGAGGAGAAAGAGGAGGAATAAAGACAAGAAACTACAGCTGCCGGTCCGTCTTTTTTTCTCCGCTTCATCCAGTGTGTTTCATCTTTTAAAGGAGTCACGTGAGGGGGTGTTGGGTTGGGGAGGGGCTTTAAGGGCAGTCGGACTGCCCCGGCTTGTGCGCTGTTTAATTCTGAGAGGAGACGGAGGAGAGAATATCAGCCATTTTGTTACATTTGACCATTCCCCTCCTGGTCATCCTCTTGATGTTATGCTTGTCACTTCCACAGCTGAGTGCTGAGGGTCTGGCCGGACGCTGCCGGTGCTGTTGCGGGCCAACCGGCCGCAGGGGCCCCTGACTGGCTGAAATTGGCTGGCGCTGCAGCTCCACCGCTCACGGCTATGCCTGACATCTGTTGGGTCATCTGAGGGGAAGAGAGAGAGAGGAGAGTAGCAATTGAAACAACTTTCATGTATTTTATAGCTGGATGTCTAAACACAAACCTGTGTATCTGGATAATTTATCAGTAAAATAATAGAAAATAGCTTTCATAATGCCAGATTTCTTAACTCTTATATTATATTTGATATCAAGATGTTTTAATTAACAAAGGATATCCAAGACAAGAATGGGGAATTATCATAGCAGTTTATTACGGTCGGTTCAGTAGGAGACTGACAAAGACACACAAGTGGTTACATCAGTTATATAGACAGGCATGTAGGTACAAACATGGCAACAGTAATCTAAGACAACAAAATATGTATGTGTGTGTTGGTCAGTGCTTTCAGTATATGGTCATGAAACTGTACCCAACATGTTCATATGGTCAGGCTATTTCTAGGCTGGGTGCCAGACACTGTCTGTCTGTGTGTTGACACACTTGGATGCAGATACAGCCTGTGTATGTAGGCTGATACATGGATACATCAAAAATCTAAAAGATAGAAGAATGGGTCCAAGACCAAAATGATACGTGGAAAACCAAAAGAATATGTTTATGACTTAAAAGTCATTCTTGCAATATTATTTTAGGGTGGCGTTGTGGCTCTAAATTGCCCTTAGTGTGAGAGTGAATGGTTGTCCATCTCTATGTGGCCCTGCGATTGGCTGGTGACTGGTTCAGGATGAACCCTGTCTCTCCCCCAATGTCATAGGCTAATGGATAGGCTTCAGGCCCCCTGTGGCCCCGAAAGGGATAAGTGTTATAGATAATGGATAGATTATATCAGTAAAAATCAAATAATGTTAAAACCTGTTTGATACCACAGAAACAAAATAAAACTCAAGTTTACTCAACACAGACCTTTTGCACATGACATCTCATGTCTGTAGGCAAAGACATTAGATTAGTTATTAACTGGAAATCTATGCTTAATAAATAATATTAACCCAGTTGTAAACAGAATCTACAAATACAGCCATGGTTACCTCCTTCTGTGGATACAGATACAGACAAGCGTTGCTATGACTACGAGTTGCACTGAGCATCGTGGGAAGGAAGCTGGAAGGCTAAGCTACCCACAAAACAACACAGACTAAAAGAGGTGGTTAAATGTCATTTGTAAGATTATACAGATGAGACATGCCTTACAATAACAGTGTAAACAAACTCAGTGAACAATGAGTCTGGGCTTTTAATATTTGCCAGTGTGAACCATGGGGGATACTAGAGGAATCAGCTTGGCTAGTGTAGCATACTATAAAATAACAGCCATTTGTCAGTCATACTGTATTTTACTATCAAATACAGTAGAAGTATGCAGTATGTGGTTACAAAAACAGTCATTGTTATTACTTGGAGTTGGTTGTGTATTTCTAGGTCAAAGTGCAACAAAGGGCTGAACGGAATAGAATAGAATAGAATAAACCTTTATTCGTCCCCCACGGGGAAATTTGCAGTGTTACAGCAGCAAAGGGGACAGCATTGATAAAAATAGAAAAATAGACTTAAGTATAAAAATAGCAGTATGTACATTATTCTACCTATATAAAAAAGGGCTTGAATACAAAAACTAAAAAGCAAATCCTATAAGGATTATTTACACATTCACAAAGTAATTGCACGTGGATATAAGTGATTGCACATGGATGTAACTGCACATTGTAATTGCACATTGGATGTAATTGCACATTGTAATTGCACATTGGATGTAATTGCACAATGGCAGTAACAAAGACCACAGCTACAGCCTCAGCTAATGGCGGAAGGCTAGATTACACATCTGACAGGTTTTGGTCTGCCTGACTAGGTGCAGCATAAAAGCAAACCAAATTAAGTGAAAAATGAAACAATGTCGAAATATCCCCCCCAGACTGAAAGTTCAGAGTCTGCTGAACTTTCAGAAAGCAACCTTAGGCTCTCCTCAACTTGGCTGCTTTCCCTCTCAGTGTGTCTCGCTTGGCCCTGTGTTCATTACCCAGGGCTTGACACAGTTCACAGCAAGCGCAATAACTTAGTTTTTGAGCGAAAGAAGAGCTGAACATGCATCCACCAATAGAATAATTGGATCATCCCATGGAGTGCTTAGTAATGGTCAGGTGAAGTCTGAAGAGTGTTTTAAACAATACTGCCTTACCCTACATCTTGTTCAAAATATATACACGTCTGAAAACCTCCATGCTGCCTCTGACCTTGGCAGCAAAGCAAAAAAAAACAGCTACTCCCTCATCCTGGAAGTGGAGGGCAGGGGGAGGTACTCAGACTCTTCTGCCTCTATTTCTTCTCCCTCCACCTCTGCTCTTAAAAGGCTTCTGGCACTCCTCTCTCCACCTCCAAACTCTTCACCCTCCTGCCTTTCTCACCCACCCCCTCCTCCACCATCATCTTTTGCAGCCTCTCCTTCCATCCCGTCTTATCTATTATGAATGTGCTTTGGCGCAGCACTACACTCACTTATCTGGTCATCTGAGAGCCGGGGCTGACTGTGTGTAAGTATAGGTATGACTGTGTGTAACTATGCGTGTGTTTTTGTGTTGGCCGAGCCTTGACATGCATGGGACCGTACGCTCATTCGTCAACTCATCGTTCTCTCGCATCTTTCTGCACACATGCAACTCATCATCCACATCCCATTTTAGCTGTTCAAAGTCAGCAGCATGTGTGTGTGTCATTCTGATTTATGATCTCTCATTAACCTCCCCTGCTGTAAAGATGCTGACGGCAGATTTGAGTGCCACCATACAATCACACGCACAGATAAACACCTTAAGATAAGGACTGTGTGTGAGCAGTGCGTGTTAAAGCAGCAGATAATGAACTTATGAAGGAGAAGCTCTACAGTGAAATCCCTGCAGTTTCTTCCTGGGCCATACATTATCATAATTGGGTTCTTAATGAGCTCCAAGTACCAAAAGATTACAATCACTGTAGTGAGTTGCTTTTAGCTGCAACTACAAAATATAGAGTATAGCTTGGATTATACTGATGCATCAAAGCTACACTGTTGCTACACCTCAGTGCCACGACAGATATCCATACTTCCACATCACTTTCCACACTCTCCTTACTGGTTTCTCATCATTTTAGTCCTGTTTTTATCATAATCCCCTTTTTTTAATATACTCCCTTTTATTTATTATTTTAAAATATTTTCCTATTTTATCCATCCTCTATCTATCCCTATTCTTTTCCCATCCTCCTGATGTGATGTCGTCAGCTATCAACTGTCATCCATTTATCTATGTATCTATAAATCTATCATCTCTTTACTGGATTATCACCTCCTTATCATTATAAATAAACAAAATACCTTCTTTACTAATGTTCTTCTTATGTACGTATTAAGCTGTACTAATGTAGTATATCCCTATAGTACTTCAGCTGTTTCCAGCTTACCAGTTTACCATTTTCTTTACTTTTGTCGCTTTATTTTACGTGAACCTCTGTGCCTTTTCGTCTGGCTCTTGTGGTCTCTGTTTGACCTGATTGTTGATTTATTCAGAGTTCTGAGTTTTTCTGCCTTTGTTTTGTCTGTTAAAGCACTTTGTGAACATCTGTTTTTAAAGGTACTATATAAATAAAGTTATTATTATTATTATGATTATTATTATTATTACCTTTAAATCAAAGAACAACACAATATAGCATCCATCATTTCTGCCATTTCTCCATCCTTTGACCTTAGAGTTTATAGATAATATCATTTTCCATACATGTCTACATTACAGAATTCACACACTCTGCCAAAGTCCTTGTTCCAGTTTCCTGTCATTGTCCATCTCCAATGAAGCACTCCCTTTTTTCTAATGACCTCCCAAAATCAGCAAATTTAAAACATTTAAGACTGGGGTCATAGGGAGAATCTTTTTTTGATAAAAAATTAAGAACAGGACGTATCTAACCAAAATAGACAGGAGAGAGATTTGGCACCTCTGCAGGAGGATGCACCTAGGAGTTCTGAGAGTTATTGATTTTAAACTGGTTTCTTGAACATGACATTAAGTTCACTGTACTCCAATGGCCTTTCCCTAAATCTCAATCCCATTTAACACCTTTGGGGTGTGATGGAATAGGAAATTTGCGTCATAGAAGAGCAAAATGCCTCACTGATGCCAGAGGTTGAAGCGGTTCAACATGATCGAAAGGCAACAGTAACTCGAATAACGTTATGTTATAACCATGGTGGGCAGACAACCATTTCTGAATACCCAACGGGTAAAACCTTAAAACCAACAGGCTACAGCAGCAGAGGACCACACTGGGTTCAACTCAAAAAACAGCACAATTAAAGACTGGAAAATGTTCCTGCAACATTTAAATGTTACGGTCAGAATTTGGCTCAAACAACATTTTACAGCGTGGGTCCATCCTGCCTTGTATCAGCGGATCAGGCTGGATATTTCTTAGCAGACTTTGGGCCCGTTAGAACCAACTGACCATTTGTTGGCTTTCTGATTGGTTCACTGACCAACCAATCAGAATCAAAGAGCCCCCACTCAAATCTGCTGTTGCTGGGTTACCCAGTCAGACAACAGTTGTGCTGGCAGAGTCTATTTAATGCATTGTGATGAAATGGTCTTTTAATTTTGGTACTTCAACACTGAAATGTCATAGAAAATGTATTGAAACTCAAATGTTAGAATAAGTATTTCAACAGTGACAATTTTTGTTGTTCTAGGAATGTTTAGCCAAAATTATCTTTTGTTTATTTTTATAATTTTAAAAATAAACAAACTCTATTATTTTTATAATGCAATTAAGCAGGAGAAATAATTGATCACAATAAAGTAAATACAGGCTAAGATGAGGTTGTTTATGATTTCAGGTTTAAAAGTTTAAATAAATGCTTTTAGTTTGATAGGGAATCAGAAAAAAATGAAATGATAAACTTTCAATGGGCTCTTTCACAGAGGGACTAGTGAAGTATATTGAACGGTTCATTTGATATGTCAGGTTAAATACCTTGCTTTTGGACTAAATTTGACTAAAATGATGTCAGTCCAGATAGAATTATTTCAATCAAACTGTTAATTGGGATGCATCAATAACTATAGGAGTTTCACAACCAAAAACAGATGGCCATAGTTTCCTCCTCTCAGTTTGACAATGTTCTGGCGGTCAGATGATGAGCTGTGGAGCGCCTGATGTGTCTCCTACTTGATACCTAACAATACCTTGTCTTACATGTCCTTTTCACCCCTCCTTCTACACCAAAGTTTTGTCAGTTAACAACAATTTACTCATCATTTCAAGGTGCTCTGCTGAATTATGGATGAGAGGGTGACTTTGCAGAAATTAAGACAAAAAACCCACATTATTGTAGAACAACCTTGCTTGGAAAAAGGTTGGAGTATTGATAAAAGCACATTTTTCAGGGCTTTTAGAGATAATGAAGACGGGAGGTTATTACAGCACAGAGCTTTTCCCTAAATAAGGGAACAGAACTTTGTGTGAGACTGTATTTTCAGTTTTAGGACCAAGATAATAGAGCGTTCTCATTAGACGATTGGGAAAAACATAATTAATGACATTTTATATATAGTGTAAGAAGTACATTAAACATGCTAGGGCACTTTTGTAAGGTTAATGTTCATCAGATAAATGCTACAATGAATTAACCGTCTTCATAAAGTGAATGAAGCACCAGCAGTATACCTGTGATTTATCTGACTAACATATATTTGAGGAATACCTGGCTCATGTTCCACTGTCCTTGCTGTTGTCCTTGCTGCACACCGTACATGTTCTGTCCTTGGTTGGCTGGCATGGCGCCCTGCTGCTGCTGCTGCTGCTGCATGTTCATGTAGCCTCCATTTGGCATCATGGCTCCCCCACCCATCATGGTGGTGGGCGGGACGGCCCCAGCCATCCCTGGAGTGAAACCCTGTGGAGGGAACTGCATCTGAGGCTGGCCCATGTACATCCCTGCTGAAGAGTAACACAAAGACAAGCATACAAAGAGTGGCATTGTAATTTATTATAAAGATGACTTTAAACTCAACGTAAGAGACAACAGAGCTATGCAGTGGTAAAAAAAAAAGTTCATTCAGACAACTAATGTTTAAATCCCTATAAAGCATTTACTGCTGCAGCAGAATGTAGTTTAAGTTTCCATCTAGACAATTGCTTCCGACTGTTTCTCTTTAAATGCTGATTTGCGGAGTGATGGTATAATACGTTTGACCCTTGTCAGAGCTCATAGGTGGATGCTGGGCAGGTGGGTTAAAAGCAATAGCATAGTTGCATGGCACATACAGCAGCAACTCAATGCATTTAGGCATGAAGACACTGTCAAGACAACTTGCTCATGCCCAACTCGAGCATCAGAATGGAAAAGTAAGGTGACTAAAGTGACTTTGAACGTGGCGTGGTTGCTGGTGCCAGATGCACTGGTCTGAAATTTCAGCAGCTGCCGATTTACTGGGATTTCATGTGTAGCAACCTCTAGGGTTTACAGAGAATATTTAGAAAAAATGCCTTATTGATGCCAGGATTTGGAGTAGTCCAAAATGATAGAAAGGCAAAGTAACTCAAATAATCACTCATTTACCACCAAAATATTCAGAAGAACTTCTTTTTCCTCTTTTTTTAGTTTTTGGGGGGCATTTTGTGGAAAGACCTGTGAAAGGGGGGAGCAGAGAGTAGGGGGAGGACACTCTGCAAACTGGCCACAGGCTGGTTTTGAAAATGCCAGCAGAAGCATCTGTATGGGTCATGCCTGGTTGCTTACCACTCCACCAAACCAGCACCCCAGAAGACTATTTCTGAATGCACATCACGTAGACCTTGAAGCAGAGGACCACAAATGGATGCAACTCAATAAACAGGACAATAGAAGATTGGAAAAATGTTGCCTGGTCAAAAGAGTCTCAATTTCTGCTGCCAATTTCAGATGGTACGGTTAGGACTTGGCATATATACCATCAAAGCATAGACCATTCCAGCCTTGTGTCAACAGTTCAGGCTGGTGGTGGTGGTGTAATGGTGTGTTGGATATTTTCTTAGCACTCTGTGGGCCCCTTAGAACCAACCGAGCATCGTTTAAAAGCCACAGCCTACCTGAGTATCGTTGCTGATCATGCCCATCACTTTATGATCCCCATGTACCCATCTTCTGATGGCTACCTCCGGCAGGATAATGCTCCATGTCACAAGCTTAAATCATCTTAAATGGTTTCTTGAACATGACAATGACTTCACTGTACTCCAGTAGCCTCCACAGTCACCAGACCTTAATCCAACAGAGCACCTTTGGGAGTGAAATATGAGGTTCACATCATGGACGTGAAGTTGACAAATCTGCAGCAACTGCATGATGCTCTCGTGCAAATATGAACAAAAATCTCTGAAGAATGTTTCCAGCACCTTGCTGAATCCGTGCCATACAGGTTTGAGGCAGTTCTGAAGGAAAAAAGGGGGTCAAACCTAGCGCTAGCATGGTGTTCCCTAATAAAGTGGTGGGTGAGTGTACAATCCGAAAATGGGACCATGACTCATAACACCATTAACAGGAGCACTTCACATTTCCGCCTCTAGATAAAACCCTAGCAGAAGAATATAATTTTTTGTTGGAATGCTGTACTGTTTCTCTTTCAGTTTATTTCCCCATTGGAGCTGCGTGAGATCTCAGTGGGAATATGATGGGTAGTAAAATAAAACATGAATTCATTTTTTCTCAGGTGGAAAGGCCTCCAGGGGCACAGAGAAGATTACTTCTGCAAATAGACAAATTATCCTCTAATATGAGCCAGCTACGGTGGGTGCACGAACAGAGAATTAGATGGAAATTAATCCCAAAATACATCTTTTAGCTTCATTCTTGCTTTTTCAGGCCTCTTAATCAGTACATACAAGAACATGAATAAAACTGAGTTTGTATTTTTTTCTGATCAAATAAAGGCTGTGATAGCTTCAGAGTTTATAGATGGAGAGCATACTGATAGATATCAGTTTTTTAGGAATGATTATGGATGATAAACTATCATGGAAAGATGTCAGCAAATATCTTTGATTGACTGTTTATGGGGCAGGATCATTGAAAGTTAAAGACAGCTTTAAACAAATGTGTGTTTCTGTTGTTGGACTGTGGAATTTTCTGCAGAATGATTTGAAGAGCTGTGTGAGTGTATTTCAGCTCAGGAAAATGTTCAAAAAAAGAATTATTAATCATCATGGTCTTGGCTGCTAGTGTGTTTTTTAATCTGCTATATTTACCTTCTTATTAAAAGTGACGTTGTTTTTAAAGACTAAGGGCCAGATCCTCAAAAGGATTGCACTATTTTTGCGACCACTAGACGTGTGCAAATGACAGAAAAAAATAGCGTGCAATCCACAAAGCATATGCAAAGGGTGAAATGCACGCAAACCTAACACAAACTGCACTGCCACTCCTAGCTGCGCCGGTCCAGTTTGCATGCATGTAAATTAGGGAATATTCATAAATTCAGCGCAAATTTGCCCCCTTCCTATGCAAATAAGCCTCAGTGCAAATACCACCTAATCCACAAAGACCAGCTCTAATTGCCACAGGCAGTAAAGCGGTGCTATTTGACGCCATTGAGACCCGTGTATTAAATCCACGCAGTTTCTAATTTCAAGAAAGGATTTATCAGAGGAGAGTATCACTTTTTCATTTAAGTGACAGTGAAATCATTTGCAGATAGCGATTGCCAGGCAGTAATATAACCTACTGTGTTCGTCTCTGCGACCATTCCACCACTTTTAAGTAAACATGAATAATTTGTCTAAATACAGTCTGTTAAAAACCCTTATGACCCCCTTGACCACTTTTCGGCCATTTGAGTTGTATTTTCTGCATTTGTTTTGGCTGTTTCAATGACAAAGGCCAAAAAATATTAAAATAAAAAAACAGGGATGAACAACAACAAAAAAGACAAAAAAAAAACGACACCTATGGACATATGGTCCTTTGACCACTTTGAACCACTTTGTGTTCATTATAAACAATTTGAAGGTTTTTTTCTTAAGGAGCACAATTAATACTTTGACATTTATACACTTGGCGGCTGTGTCTCAGGAGGTAAGGGTCGTCCACTAAATGTGGAATGCTTCACTAAATAAGGGGATTAATCAGTAATACCCAAACAAACCCGAGAAATAAATGCAACTCAACTTCTCATCCTGACAATAGTAATTCAGTGGCCTCAGTGGTAGGTCACAGTGGGCTTTATGTTGACCTAAAGACAGGACAACGGACAGCTCTGCTCTAATGTAAATAGGTCAGTATAAAAGATTCAGGACCATGGACAGCTCCGCATCGAATTGTTTATTTTGTTAAGATGCGATCACAGTTGTGTCATGAAAAAAATTAACTGACTGTATACTACAAGTCTACCTTAACCCATTTATACACTTGAGATCATCAGGACAATATAATAAATAAAGAAATAAATCAACATATAAAGCCTTGAGCATTTCTGGAAACACATGAAAACAACAACAAAACCGCCTCTTAATTGCCATCATGCGGCTCAGGCTGACTCCCCCCCCTTGCAACTGAAGCATTTCTGGCCTCAATCCTACTCATGGCCCCCATCATCTCTGCATGATTCGCCTGCATTTGTGCCCTCAAGCCCGAAATGTTTTGGTGTAGACCTGCTAGAGCACTTACCAGCTGACGTGAACTACTCGCTATAGCTGCAAATTCGGATCTTGTGCCTCGCTGTTAACTGCATATTGTTCGTGTGCCGTTGTTTGTTTTTGCTGCTCAGTGTAAAGAAGACGGTCAATCTCCTTGAAGTTTGCAGGGACAAGCCACCCAAATGCCAGGCGGCTTTTTGCAATCAGAGGCGCAAAGTGCGCTCAGATGCCAAACTGTGTGGGCGTGTTAGCACCAGCATATGATTAGGGCAAATTCTTTTGAGGATAAGGTGCTAAAACAGGGCAGATTGCATGAGCTAATTCTGCACAAATGATGGCGCTATTAGCAGGAGCAATCCAGTCTTTGTGGGTCTGGCCCCAGTTGTGCCTTTTCCTAAATTTTATAATGCTGGTTCCTAAGCTCTTATAAGTGGGCAGACCATCTATTCTGAAACTGCAGTAGAATAAGGGGCAGGGAATTTAATATTTTTCCATCTTCTTGCTCCTCTCCAGACATGGAGTTTCTGCTTTCTAGAATACTATGACCATCACCATGACTGGAACAAACAAATAAATAAAATGAACAACATGAATGAGACTATTATTTAAACAGAGTCAGAAAAAAAACTCTGTTCTTGGAAACACTCGCCCTTGTGTGGCTATAACCTTAAAGGGATAGTTCGGCCTTTTTGAAGTGGGGTTGCTTGAGGCCCTAGGCACCAATAAGCGTGGTTGCCAAAGCACTGGGCAGCATTGACTGTGGTTCAAGATAGCCTGCTATTGATGCAAGGCAATATATATCAGTCAGTGGAGCCACTGAAAGCCTGATAATTAACTGACTTTAAGGTTAAAACTACACAAAACAAACTATTTTGGCTCAACTAGACGCTACAGTTAGATTTTGTGTTTGGAACTATTTTTTGATGCCACATATGGGCTAAATGTCCTTCCGCCAGCAACCTGTTCAGGTCAGAGTGCTGCTGCAGGGTCATGTAACGATCACTGGAGCACAAACTGATATAAATCTAACTGCCTGGATATTGCAAAGACGGGTCTCTCTGCATTTTTCCTGGATGTATAAAATGGCAAAAGAAATGGCCTAAAGTCTGATTTCACTGCTTTCCATGGCATGACAGCTTTGGCTAGTTATTAAGAATATAGAAATTAGCATTCACCCCATTTCAGCAACAGAACATCATGCTTGCAGTGCCAAATTAATCAATCAGGACTGCGACACACAATAGTTTTAGAGGCTTACAGAAAATAAAGAGATCTGCTGAGAGATCCAAGAGAAGCAAGCTTAGGTCAACACATGACAGCAAAAATTGGCCTCTGTGTTCGTGGGCACAGGCTCAAAGTTTTTGCATGAGGAGCAGAACAGAAAAACAGCAGTTTCTCCAATCCATTTCTACCCATTAATCCATCTGCAAGTTATTCCTCTGTGTACTCTGTTTAATAAAGATATGCTTTTAAGATTGCAACTAAGTGGCATGTCTTCATTGTCACTTCAGTCAAAATCATTTTTATTTTAGTGTCAGGGCAGTTTGGGTTTGTTTCTTTTGACAACCTAACCAGCTGATGGAGGAGGGACGCATAACCCTTATGTCACAAACACGGGGGCTTTGTCGAGGAAAAGCAAACACTGTAAAGAGCCTTCCTGTAGCGTCGAGTCGAGCCAGTTTTGTTTCATGAGTACTTTTAACCTAAGGTCCTGTACACACAAAACAGTCTATTTCATTTTTGATTTTTTAAAAGGTTTCCTTAAATGCTGCATCTTTTCAGGAACTATGTCCATCCACACGAAAACACTGTAGTACAAATGCCAGGCCTGTAAATGGCGTTGTGATGCTGCCACAAACATACAACGAAAACCAGTGATAAAGACATGGAGCATGCACATAGAACATGTGCCACGTCAACAAACACAACAAAAAGAAGTTTAACACAACTAAACTGCTAGAGAATATTGACTGGGTGTCTTGCCAGTCAAAATCAAAATCTTTTACCATCCATGATCAAAATACAGCGATGTTAGGATGCATTTCAGGCACAGAATCCAAGACACCCAAATGAAAAGGATTCTCTCACAATGTTGATGACATAACAGGTAGAGGCTTGAGTTGACAAAATCAAATACGATCAAAAAATTTTACAGATTCCCCTAAAGTCGTCTCTTCGTGGATGGCCCCTAAAAGTGGGTTGATTTCAAAGCTGTCGGTGGCCCCATTGACTGCAATATATCGCCTAACGTCATTGGCCGGCTACCTGTCCTCAGGGACAAAGCTGGCTGGGTGTTGTAGAGGTAACCATATTTACTAGAGTCATAGTCCTCAAGCGACCCCACTTCAAGTACTATCCCTTTAATCTTGCACCGTAGCAGCACTGCAAGTATAAAACTTTGACTTCTTCTTACATTTAGCTGATTTTGTTGTAAGCTGTATTAAGAGTCTCCTCATTCCTTTGCCCCAAATGGAGAGGCTCCCTACTCCAACACATATACACACAAGCACACACAGAGGATGGGAGTGATTTGTGATTTGGGGCATTAGCCGTCCTGGCTCAGCTCCTCCTAGCTTTGATCTCCATCAGCATTTATTTGGATCCAGAGCGGACAATAAGGCAGTAGAAAGCCCTTCATCCGGATTTCCTCTCCTGATCCTGTATACATCAGCGTAATCGTGCAGCACTATAATCAATATGCACATGTGCCTGCCGTACAAATCTGCTGCTCATTATCCTCCACCATTCAGAAAACAGACTCAGGTTGATGTGTATCTGCGTGTAAGAATATCCGCCTACATGCTAACATACATACATAAACCTTATAAAATCTCGACACATAATGAGAGTGAATGTGCAGATTTGCTTCTATTTTTACGGTAGCGTTGGACCCCGGTCATTGCACCGTGGAGCAGACCAGCTCATTGTTTTAGCTGGCTGACCTTTCATCTGCCTCCACTCTCCTCTATTTTTATGATGCATCTTCCACTCTGATCTGTGTGAAAGTGTGTGGGTGTGTGTCTGTGTACTTACCTATCTGAGTGTGCTCTTGTTAGTGTTGGTTCCTCTGCTTAGGAGGCACTAAATGCATGTTTATATTCTGTGTATACGGCACATTTAAGTAGTTGAAAACTAGAAAACTGTTCCTGCTGTGAATTCGGGTTTTAACAATTACACTTATTTACTTGAAGAAAGGCAGTGCAGCGTCCAATGCTCTTTTATCAAAATGGCAACAATGTAAGTTATAAACATGAGTCACAGCAACATTGGAGGAACTGAAAAGAGGAGAGGCTTAAGAAAAACTGAAATACACCTGTGACTGTGCACCTACTGCTTCAGAAAGACAACATGACCTCTAAAATTAAAGGGTTAGTTCTGGTTTTTTGAAGTGTGATTGCTAGAGGCCAATGGCACTGGTAAATATGATTGCCAATTACAGGCTGCAGTGGTGCCTAGGTAGAGGTCACTAAGCACAAACTGATAATAATCTAACTCCCCTGGATATCACAAAGATGGGTCGCTCCTGCATTTATCCCAAACGCAGAAAAAAGCAAAAGTAATGGCCAAATTTCCAATTTCATAGCATAGTCCCGTGACATGAGCCTTCACTAGATTTGGCTTGTTGTTTAAATATGGACATCAGGACTTGGCTCACACTTCATGCATCTGCACCACCAGGTAACTTGTGATCTGTCCTGCTCCTCTGTTCTCCATCCTTCTTTCTTCCTGAGACTCCATCCGTGTAAGTTATTCCTCTGTGTACACCAGTTCATAAAGATATCCTCTCAAGTAAAGACACATTCTTGTTACTAGGGTCAAAATCACTAATTTTAAGTTCAGTTTTAGTGAAGCTAGTGTTTGTTGTTTCCTCTGAAGACCTGACCAGCTGACAGAGGGATACATAACCCCCATGTCCCAACATGGTTCAAAGTTCAAAACATAGGGGCTCTGTCGAGGAAAAGTTAAACACTGTTAAGAATCTTGCTGTATCGTATTGCCGAGCCAGCATAGTTTTGTTGAAAAGTTTTGTAAGTGGACAAGATAGCTAAAAAAGCTTCAGTTTTGAGAAAATTAACAGGGAATGATGGCCATGGCACAAGAAATAAATGATTAGACTTTGGTGGTGATCTAAATCTGGATCCAGATCCCTGGATTTTTAAAGGGATTGGAAAAAGGGATTGTTCTGGATTTTTTAAGTGGGTTTGTATGAAGAACACGGCATATGCTTGAACATAAGCCACAGTGACACAACTCAGCTCTGTATCTGTGCAGAAATAGCCAGCACAGAAGCCAGGGTTAGAACATTGCGGCAGAAGGTGCCACTGACTCCAGGTAATTAAAAGATTTGTAAGTGAAAACAAGCCATAAAAACAGCATAGGGTGATTTTATCTTTGCAGTTTCAATGGTTCTTGATAATGGTTTATTCTGATGTGTTTATTCTTTTGTCAGTCGTGATTTGATGTCGAATACGAAGCACTTTTTACTACCTTGTTGTTGAGAGGTGCTACACAAATAGAAGTGCCTTGCAGGAGGTTGGTTTAAAGAATAAATATTGAATGTGGTAAAAGGTAAAAAAAAAAAAAAAAAACAAGAATCAGAAAGAGAAAAATACATAAGAAGAGAGTCACAGAGATACAGTAGAACAGAGCAGTTGCACTTGGTTTATTTTATGAAAATCCATCTTTAAATGAATGGAAACTGAGAGGTTATAAATTATGACTGGCAGTCAGGCCGCTGTAAGGACTCTACCTTGTATGAAAAACCCTTAAGAAGTAAAAAAACACATAAAGAGGAGAAGGGTATATGAAGAACAAACGTGCAAAAGGATTTCAAAGATCTGATTTCACTTTTAAGTCCAGGCACATCAGATGCCAGAGAGTACTGACTATGTGAGAAGCATATTTGGATTCAAGATAGACGCTGAGACAGTAAGACCAAGAGAGAAGGTGATAGAAGACAGATTATTACACGCATGATCCCTCTAGTTTTATTCTAAAAACACCGCATGGGCATGATATATCATTATCATTATTACTATTATTATTATTATTATTACATATATAGAATGTCCTACTTTGCTTTTGATTTTGAATTATTGAGTGCATCTTGACATAGTCAGACAACTCTTCTTGATTTACATTGAAATCAAATGAATTCAATGTAATATATTTGACCACGCTTGATTTTGTATTTGTTTTATTTCAGGGAATGCTTAACTGACACATAACAGCAGTCTGAAACAATAGTTTGAGCAGTATTCACACCTAGATCTTTTGACAGAGTTGTCCAATACAACTGAGTGCTCCTTGTTTGAGTATATATATGAACACAGCAATTGATCCCTAAGTGCAAATAACCGCACCAAACAAGCCTGAACGAGGTGGTCTAGGCTTACCTCCAAATGACCCCTAGAGAGGTTTGTTTGTGGTGAGGACAGTGGCTGGCGCAGTTAACTCATCACACTGCTTTAGTGGTATAAGCAGCAGAAGTGTAATAACTAATAACTAAAAGTGCTCAGAGAGTAAAAACCTTAAGCAAAGTACTTCCAAACTGCCGAGTCAGTTATTGCTCGAAATGTTGAAAACTGCCATATCTTGGACTATAAACAAATGATTAAAAAAAATCCCGAATCCAAATTTGGATTTGGATCACCACCGAGATGAAATTAATTCCCTCTTGTGCCGTGACCAACATTCCCTGAAAATGTCATCAGTGTCTTTCAAGAAGTTATTGAATTATTAACAAAAATGTGGAAAACTGGCCTATCTCGCAATGCTAATAGATCCCCAAACAATTTCATCCAAATCCATTCCCTTGTTTTTGAGTTCACAAACTGACAATCAAACAAACAAAGAAACTAACAAACGCTAGCAAAAACATAACCTCATTAGCAAAGGTAATAACTGCATTACAGATACCATGCAGCCAGGGTGATAAACTACTACTTAAGAATTATGTTTTGGATCCCACAGTCACAACAACCATGAAAATATTAACATGTTAACATTACTCACTGTCTGTACAGAATTACCACCATGTTTGCATTTTACTTCCAACTCAACAGGTACTTACATACAGCCTGAAGTCTTTTTGTGTGTAAATGTGAATGCAAGATCAAACAGTAAGTATATCTCAAGCGTTAAGGTGTTTTACCATCAAAATAAATACTGTTATCTATATTTATATCATATGTATACTCTTAAGAGTTCAATGCTCATCTGTACAGCTCCTTCACTGTACCTTCTGTATAAATTGTTAGGTTATGTTTTCGTTCTTTTTTGTTTCTATTTTATATTTGTTTTACATACCAAATTCAATTTTCATTATTTTCTACCTATTTTTATACTTAATTTTATTCCTCCTAACTCTAGATTTTTAGTCTAATTATACGTTGATTGTTTTTGCACCAGTTTACCAAATCAAATTCCTTGTATGTGTAAATGTACTTTGTAATAAATACACAGTCTGATTCTAAATGAAAAATAAAGTTTTCTTTTTATGTACAAATACTGTTTGAAAAAGGCATTTAACACAGTAAATATCAGATACTTCAGGGAATTACGCACGTTACATTAAAGAAGCTGACTTTTACCTCAATAAAAGCTAATTTGGTCTGATATGTGGTTTGAAATCCATGCTTCTATTTCAGTATGGTATCGGGAACTTCACCAACCACTGACTGGTAACCAGGGTATCAGTTAAACAGCTCAGATATCACTTGGAGTTTGGGTTGGATTTGATGGAAATTAGCTTCAATAAGCAGATGGATAAGATGATCAAACCTTGACTGATGCAGCTCGTGTGTATGTGAGTGTGTGTTACCTTGTCCAGCAGCAGGCTGTTGCTGGTTCTGCGGCTGGCTGCCCACTGAGCTGCTGGCGTACAGAGACAGGATGGAGTCTTTGGATAAAAGCTTCTTCTGCTCTGCCTTTGTGGTTGTTGAGGTGGAGGTAGAGGAGGAGGAGGAGGAGGAGGTGGAGGGGTCCGCCTGCGGAGCTGCTGTGCTGGAACCAGACTGTGGTGGACCAGAGAGAAGAGGAGATACGCTTTGAAAAAGGAGGGTATATGCACATAATGTAAAGATGCAGGACAATTCACAGACATCTGCACGGAGCGGTCCAACTGTGCAGGTATGTATATATTTTATTTGTACTGATTCATTCACTTTGAGCCAAACATATTTCCCCAGTGGTAGTGATGGTTGGGTTTAATAACGGGGCTAAATATTTATTTTGTTAGGGCCAATGACAGAAACACAAAACAATCCACATTAAGTACAGTAGAATTTTAAAATATGTGAAAGTTAGATGACACACATTTCTACAAAAATATTTCAAAAGGCTCAAGCTAAAATCTTTTTGCAAACTTATTACTGATGATGTGATAAAGTATGGAGCCAGAATTATGACTTAAATATTTGGCTTGAAGAACTAGACCTTCTGCGTGTTGGTTTTATGCCTTTGCAAGGTACAAATTGTCACAAAGTGAAACTAGAATAATGGGTAAGAAAAATAACATTTAGGACCACCAGATAATTAGACCCTAGCTGACTTGGAAGGGAGGTATCACGTCAAATTTCGGGCGGATTATTCTATGCCCTGCTTTAGATTAAAAAGAGTCTGGTTACTCATACAATCTGCATTTTATTATTTTGTAACACATGAAATTCAAGACAGTGATAACTTCAATATATAGCAGTGTTTTTGTTTTTAGTTTAAATTAAGTTTTCTTCAGAAGAGTCAAACACACACACACACACACACAAGTATTTTGGCCCACTCCTCGTGAGCAAACTCTTCCAGCTGTCTCAGGTTTGAAGGGTGTCTTCTCCAGACTGCATGTTTCAGCTCCTTCCACAAATATTCAATAGGACTTAGATCAGGGATCACAGAAGACCACTTCAGAATAGTCCAATGTTTTGTTCGTAGCCATTCTTGGGTGTTTCTAGCCGTTTGTTTTGGGTCATTATCCTGTTGGAGGACCCATGACCTGCGACTGAGACCAATCTTTCTGACACTGGGCAGCACATTTTGCTCCAGAATGCCTTGATAGTCTTGAGATTTCATTGTACCCTGCACAGATTCAAGACACCCTGTGCCAAACGCAGCAAAGCACCCTCAGAACATAACTGAGCCTCCTCCAGTTTCACAGTAGGTACAGTGTTCTTTTCTTTGTATGCTTCATTTTTGCATCTGTAAACATCGAGCTGATGTGACTTGACAAAAAGCTCCAGTTTTGTCTCATCTGTCCAAAGGACATTCTCCCAGAAGCTTTGTGGCTTGTCAATGCATTTTGGCAAATTCCAGTCTCACTTTTTCATAATTTGCTTTCAACAGTGATGTCCTCCATTAAGTCCACTTTGGCTAAACAGTGATGGATGGTGCGATCTGATACTGATGTACCTTGACCTCGGAGTTCACCTCTAATCTCTTTGGAAGTTGTTCTGGACTCTTTGGTTGCCATTCGTATTATCCGTCTCTTCAATTTGTCATCAGTTTTCCTCTTGCAACCACAACCAGGGAGGTTGGCTACAGTCCCGTGGACCTTAAACTTCTGAATAATATGTGCAACTGTAGTCACAGGAACATCAAGCTGCTTGGAGATGGCCTTATAGCCTTTACCTTTAACATGCTTGTCTATAATATTCTTTCTAATCTCCTGAGACAACTCTCTCCTTAGCTTTCTGTGGTCCATGTTCAGTGTGGTACACACCACAATACCAAACAGCACAGTGACTACTTTTCACCCTTTAAATAGGCAGACTGACTGATTCCAAGCTTGAAGACTGTGTGATGCTAATTACAGGAGACACCTTAGTTTGACATGTCCCTATGGTCAAATCATTTTCAATCTTTTCTAGGGGTACCATCATTTTTGTCCAGGCCAGTTTCAATATTTTATCGTTTTAAATAGTTGTGTTGAACCACAATTCAAAAGCAAAGTCTGATTTTCATTAGCTGATTTTCAGTAAAAAAAAATTTTTATTATTACTTTTGTCAGTTTCAAGTTATTTCAGTGAACATGTGGATTTTTCTTTCTTTAACAGAAGGGTACCAACTATTTTGTCCACATCTTTAGTAATATACATTGCGCATAAAATCAAGGTAAAATGGGCATGCAAACACATTTTCGTGCAAAATACTTATCATGTTATCATCGTTTTACTAACAAACACAGTGTGCAGTGTTCAGTATTTGGCAGTAGAATGTAGTCTGGCTGCCAAACAGCTGTTATTTTGCAGTATTCTAGACCCTTCAAGCTGGTTATTCTTTGTCTCAATTATTGTAAGAGGTACATCACTGCCACCTACTGGCCTTAAGTTTGGATCAGAGTAGCTATTAGTACAATAGAAAAAGTAAACTAGAAGAGCACTCAGAGAGCGCAGACCTCCGCCAAGGTGATCCGGATCCGTCCCAAAATTTAATCAGTTCTTCCATATCCCATTTCCGACAATTCCTGAAAATTTCATCCAAATCCGTTCAGAACTGTTCAAGTTATTTTGAACACAGACAAACAAACAGACAAACAAACAGACAGATAAACGCCGGCAAAAACATAACCTCCTTGGCAGAGGTAATAAAACACAATGATCCAGTTGCTTTTAAGGACCCAAACAAGGCTGTGTGCTTTCCCTCCTCAATCCAATAACTTGTTTGATTTCTGTTTCCTGTCTTAAAAACAAAAGTATGCGGTAGGTCGTCGAATGGAGGCTCAGTTGATGGACAGGATGTCTAAATTAACATTAATTAATGACCAAAAAAGAAAAGTCTAATGAGTGATTTATTTGGATTTTTATGATTTCCACAAACATTTACATGTTAAATATGTAAAACTTACAAAACATCTTTGACAATGTAAAGCTATGATGTGTTCGCTTTTACTCCTCAACCAATAAAATTAATGAAAATCCTAATAATGCCATGGCTGATGTCATGAACATACCATGTTGCCATCTGCCATTTTTATCCCTGACCCATTTGCATTGTGGGTTATAGTATGTGAACAACTCTGCTGCTATGCATACTGCTGACTTTACCCAAAGTAGTATGACATCTAAGTATTTTTGGCATACTGTGGATTTTGCAAATGTTCACATACTACATACTACATTTTGGCAAAATAAGTACATACTGCTGGTGTAGTACACAAATTCCAAAATGGATACTGGCTGTAGGTAGTTAATTGGAACAGAAATCAGGTCGATCATTTTGTAGAGTGAGCACAACTTTAGCTAGCAAGTTAATTAGTTGATAAGATGTGGCTTACATAAGCAATGGCAGACCTCTGCAAAACTGCAATTTAAAAACTGCAGAACAAGTTTAATATTAAAATATTCACAAGAAAAACCACCAAAATTCAAAATGAACAAAAACAGAATATCAAAATTTTCAATGCCTGTTTATCCTTTGGAAAACTTTATTTGCAGTGCCAAAGTTTGCTTTAAGCCTATAAACTTTTCACAAGACAAAAGTTTCAAAGCTGCTTCTTCCAGTTTCAGGGTTTGTTATCACTGCCAAATTGTATTTTCAAGGACAAAAACTTAAGTCATTACTTGGCATCATAAAAACAGGAGCAACAGGGTGTGAAAACAGAAACAGAGTGCTAGAGCTGAATAAAGAAAGAGGAGACAACAAAGCGAAACTTGTCAGTGTAAGTGAGACAGATGACATTAATTAGGCCAAACAGAGAGAGAGGTAGACATGAAGTGTTTCTCACACTGAAACCCACGCAGCACACGGACACCCACAAACACACAGGCTGTTTTCTCACTCACGTGCACCATCACAGGTTTTTAAAAAGCTTTCAGGCACGCAGACATCTCTAATGGATGAAGCTGCCAAAACAGTAACACCTGCTTAAGAGCTTCTTACATGTGTGTACCTGTGTGTGTTTGTGTGTCGGTGTGAGAGAAGAAAATGGAGAAAGAGAAAGAGAAAGGGAAGGGGGGGTGTAGATGGGTAGGAGAAAGACAGCAAGAGTTCATGAGTAAGATAACAAGAGAGAGCGTGATAAAAACCACACACTCTCTCTGATGAAGAACTTCTCTGCATTCAATGTCATAAGTACACCACAACGTGTTACACACTAAACCCTGGAGTCACTTGCACAAAAACTTGCCTTTGCACACACCCTCACATGCACACAAAGATGTTTGTGGGTCTGTTGTGCTGAACTGCTTAGCAGGCAGTGCTGCTCCCCTCTGTCTCTCCCTGCTGACTTCTTCAAACTACAGGAGGGAGGGAAGGAAGGACGGATGGAGGAGACCTATTAAACAATGGAGTTTCTCTGCCCAAGCCTGTGACTGGCCTGCAGCCTGAAGCTGGATCAGACCATGAACAATGCCCCTGCCATCCCCCATCCCCTCAACACTTTCTCTCTTGGCTGCTACGTCCACACGTAGGTGGGTATTTTTGAAAACAGAGGTGCTCCTACTCTGTTCAAATAGCTCTTATACTCTTATCCACACGGCTTAAGTTAATGAAAACAAGTAAATCCACAAATGCACTGTTAAACCCCATCTATTACCACGTAACAATGTCAGTAATGTTCAATCTTTTTGCAACTGCAAGGCAAGAATTGTTTCAGTTTCAAATCTCTTCCAACTACAAGTCTGACTGGTGTTGTATTTTGACTTGATTTTAACCGGCGTTCGCAGCAGTGTTAATTTTCATCCATTTTTCATCAATCCAAACCAAGGAAACACCTTCAAGAGCAAAAACGTGATTCAAGCCAGAAATTATTACCAGTGGATTAGGTTTTGGCCAGGAGCAGCCATTTGCCGAAACCCTGCTCTTTTAAGTGTTTTCTTGGTTTGGTTTGTTTTGGGCTTTGTTTCATTTCTAACTTTAAGCGTGTTTTTGCTCTTGAAGGTGTTTCCTATTATTGAACTGGGTCGAACCGTTGGAGGCTGTTTGCTTTTGTCTGCCTCTGTAGTTGGGACCTGAGTTGAGAGCAGTTGAGAACCACTTCTCGAGAATTTTTTTAAAAAAAAGAAAGAAATGGGACAAAATAGAGGCAAGTGAAGGACACACTGCTATAAGAAGGAGAAAAAGAAGGAAAAAAAGAAGGAGGCGACCTGAATTAGAAAACTAGGGGAAGAGAAGATATTGCAAAGGACAGAATGACTTAGAGATGAAACACAAATAAGCACAAAGGCTACCAAGAAAAAAACAAAAGGTGCAAGGGAGTTGGGGGAATAAAAAAAGAAGATGGATGGCTCAGAATGCCAACACACACAAACATGCACATTTTCTCTTGGGGTCCATTTTTCTCTCAAGTGAAGCCAGTTAAGGTGAGTCTGATGTTGACAGAAACAGAATGGAGAGCTCATTCTATTAATAGCGGCAGCACATTAGCATGATACCTGCTCGTGAGAGAGGCGGTGAACAGAAGGTGAGAAGAGGCAGTAAGGTGTCCTCACCTGATCCATCTGATGTCAGAGAAAAGTGTAACACGGCTCCATCAGGAAGGATAAGCCTATTTGCTGCAAAGCTTGGTCTCAAAGTTGAAAAATACATTTAGCAGACTTCAAATCCCCCTAAAAAACTGCAGTAATCGCCCAATGTTCAGCCTGGTCTTCAGGACATATTTGTAGGATGGACAGCGTGACTCAGACAGAAGGAGCAGGCTCTGAACTGCTGTGATAAGAACATCATTTCTGATGATTAAAGAACGGGCCAACATGTGGAGTTTTATCCTCAGAAAAGTGCTCTGAGGTGGGCTGAGTTTAATTAACTTTGAACAGAAATATGGTCAACAACTTTTACTGCACATTTAAAGACTAGTGGTTTTTTTGGTCCACTGATGGTGAAAAACCAAGAGAATTTACATCAAACTGTTCTGTATTTCCCTCACAGTTTAATTGACTTTCAGCTCATCTTTCCACAACATTGCTGTTTGGTTTCATCCTTACAGATTCTGGCAGGGGCCTTGAAAGGATGAAAGAGTGAGCTTCCCCTATACACACTCTCACAGAAATAGAGTTTTAAATAGAGCTGGGAAATTAATCAAGTTTAAACTCAATTACAATTACTGCCTTCCACAATTATGAGATTAACAAGATTAAAAGATGACTTTGCCACATGAAAAGTATGGAATGCAGCCAGTGGAGGCACTTTCCAAAATCTGAGCCCTTATTGGTTGAAAAGCATGTGTCCCTTACTAAACTCTCTGAAGGCTAAATAGTGAGCAAGAAAAAGGCGTAGATGCCTAAAGGTCCAGGCTGCCCAACACGACTTGGGCAGCCTGGGCGACCACTTTTAGGTGACACTGCGTGTGGCTGTGCTGTGACAGCAAATCAACATTGTGTGGGTGTGTGACGACACCCACAACAACTGTTTTTATTCCGGATCACAGAGTGACAATGTCAGAACATTAGTCAGTGAGCACATTCTGCCTTATTCAACAGCAGTAGCTGTTTTCTGTGGTCCTGTCCTTCCTCATCTTCATCAGCTGCAGTGTTATATGGTTAAGTGGTGAGTGAAAATGATACAGTTGGAATGATGTCAGCTAAAACATACAAAGGTATGATATGATATGATCGCGGTGAAACTCAAGTGGGTGTGACGTCATCGAGCAACACAATGGTCACAAAATAAGCTATTTATGGACAGGCGACGCGACTTGGTTGAGCGATGTGATCTTAGCCGCCAAGTCGCGTACAGTGTGAGCACACCTTAAGGCTACATTCACACTGAAGGCAAAGTTTTTGCCCTTATGTGGCTCATGTCTGATTCTTTGTGAAAGTCTGAATGGCACAAATAGACTTTTTTCACATCAGACCTAGGACACTTTCATATGTGGTCCTAAATCAGATAGATGTTGTTTCTCAAAGCAACCTCACTTTCAACGTTCATGTCGCATTTCATCCAACTTTGAAACTATTGAAGTGAGACAGACGTCACAAATTTGCACTGGAGGAGAAGGGATGCAACAAAAGCCAATGTAAACAACTGACCAATCAAATATGGATGAACTCTGTCAGTGAAGCCCCTCACTCACAATCCCACCACTCAGACTCTGCATCCACTCACACCTATGTGCAGAGGCAGCAGCCACTGCTCCACCCAAGGCCATTGTTAAAATGTGTGCTGTTTTTTTCCTCAATCTTCTTCTTCTCTTTATCACTGTTATAATTTTGTCAGCTCTAGTTGCATAAGAACTTCAGAACTGATGCACACAGTTTGGCATGTGTAATATCCATGTATCCATGTATCCATGTATCCAGTATCCACGTCATGTCTTCCTCTGTGCATGTGGGTCATTTCAGTGCCGTAGACGGTTCATACTGAAGTCCAATGGCAGTCACATTTAAAATATAATGTGAACAACCAAAATTAGATTTTAACAAAAAAATCTGAATTTAGCATAAAGACCTGTGGTGTGTATATAGCCTTAAGGTCTCAAGATGGCTAAAATAACATGATCCTGACAGATTATTATGCTTTTAGTAGCCAATGACCCAAAAAATAACTACTGTACATACAGCAACTTCAGCAGCGATTCTCCTCTTGACTTGGAAACATCTTGTTTGGTTGTTCCACTGCATATTGCAGGAGATCTTGGGCGACAGAATAGGAAGCAGCAATAAAGTAATTTGGGTCCAACACACAAAAGCAGCACAGAACATGGATAAGGTACAAAAACTGAGCAACAGAACTGAGTAAGTGATGCAACTTTCTTGAATAAAGGTCTTTACAATAAATTCTATAATTTCATCAAAACATTAAAAATCTTTTAAACTGGTTACATGATTGTCTTTACTCTAAATCTTTGTAAGACAGATCTACCAGAGGATGGATAAGAAATCTAGAATATTCAGCTACTTTGCAAGGTTATGATTTTGTGAATATACACAACTGGACTGAGGGAAGTATCAGAGAGTTACCTGTCTGACTATGCCACAGTTAAGCCTTTCTTTACTGAAAATTTACAGAGAAATGTTCCAGTAGATGTTACACAAACAATTTAGAGAACAGCCTGCAGTGACAGTGTTTTTCCCAGAGAAACAGCACTGATTCATATTCATTGTTACATTAAATTCATTTGGCAGGCATTGGTCCAGGGCAGTTATTTTTACCCTCTGATAGCCTCATGAGACAGGTCTTATTTCAGTGTGAGGATGAAAAAAACATGGATTCAAGCACCAACAATATATTTAATTTCTGATCTGCCCTACACACAAGATGTGCTAAATATCACTGTGATCTAAGTCACAGCCTGGCTGTTTTCCTGCAGTCTATGACAGATTCATTTAGAGTTGTTGGAGATCTGTTTTATTATGTAAAGTTAATGGGACCTCAAGCTTGGACTGGGCAAAACAAACTATAAATGATAACTGATATTTCTAAAACGAGTGGTGAGGCATACTGTATATATTTACATATATATTGGGGGGGAATCACCAGTGGGCACCACAATATGATATTACAAAAATTGAGTACCAATTCAGTTTTGCTGCAATCCTTAAAAGTTTTCTATAGGTTTTACAAAAATATCCTCATTGTGATATTTTATATTTTATATAAATACATATTTTCTGGCCATGGTAATTGTGAGGTGAAGAGCTGATATCTTGACAGTTTTTTTGGACCTGTTTTTTTGTCAGTCATATATTTTGGTCTCCAGCTTTGATGCAGTCGTGTTTAGGAGCTCTATTGTTGCAATGATATCAAACACTGTTTGATATTTACGAACCATGTGAGATGTTAAAACATGGCAAATTAAATTATGTATCTGCTTTTAGCCTAAACATTATGATTAAATCATTTTGTGGTAAGTGAACATACTACATGTGGTCCTTACTGGTCCTCACAATCCTGTTACTAAACATAAGAAATTGCAACAATACATTAAATACAGTTTATCAAAATTAGGACTAAATTATTAAGGGAAAAATTACATTGCAGTTTTTAAAGTGCTACTTTTTTGATGCAACTTCCCTGATAGTGCAGCTTATGTGCAATACTATAAAGGTTAGAGTGAATTTTCCATCAGCAGTAACCAGACACACCAGATGGACCGTTTAGTATATTTCACAAGTCCATCTGGGAAAGAGCCCATAGAAAGTATTTGGGAAAGGACAAAACCTTTCAAAAGCATGTTCATTATGGGCCGATCAGATGATGTGCTGTAGTAGGCAGGTGCTACTGCCACAGTGTAAAGGAAAACACTCGAGTCACTTCATAGAACAAGCACTTGCCTAAACATGTCAGAAGTGAAGTGAAAATATCCTTTCTATCTATCCTTTTTTACGTCTGATAAAGAAATGTGGTCCAGATCTGAAATAAACTGCTACTGAAGATGTTAGCATCTATGCTAATCTCGCACAGTCATTGATTATTGGGGCTTGGCAAAATGGTTCTGCCTAATTACAGACACTGAACCAGGCAGATCCAACTGCACTGCAAATTCACATGAGCAGCTCAATGATTTGATTTCTAAAAGGCCCATTTTAAGAGTTTGTGATTGTTTCAGTAAAGACACTTTTTGAGGGTGGAAAGAGTTCCAACAAATGTCTCTTTGTTTAGATGTTCACCAAGCACATAACTGAATATTTCTATGATTAAAAGAGGACCAAAGGAAGAGAAAATCAACAGAAAGTTCTTGTTTAACACGACTTTCACTCTGTGAAATGTACCACTGTTTCATTTACAAAGTGTAGCCTGTACTGTAGCTTTTTCATTTTTCATGCAGAAAACAAACAAACCATGCATGCACTGTGGACAGATTTAAATGAACCTACTTACCGTGATACCAGATGGACTTCAGTTTTAGACAATCAAAGAAAAAAGAACAGTTGCAGTTTTGGTTTTCAGTAAACAACACGTGAATGGAAGCACGATGTGCTTTGAGTCTTGTGACTTATTGACCGTCCTATGATTTGAGTATTGTGCATAGGCACATTGCAGTTGTGATGTTAAAACAATATATTTTTTAACATCTATCAATGTGTATTACATTGTCCCTCCTTATATCATGCTTAAAGTATATACACAATTATCAAGACTGAACTTAAGACTGAATTTAATAGTTTACGTCAAACAAGTGCATGAGCTTCAGAAAATCAGGGGCTGCCTAGGCACAAATGAAATGTTTAACACTGAACATTTTCCAAAAATCTTTCAGATCCCTCTCCATCTGTGACTGCCAGACACTCCAGGAGTATCAGTTCCACTTTCCCTGAAAAGAATAACAGAACAATCGAGCAGAACAATCCAGAAGACATCCTGCTCAAAGCCAAACAGGTGGCAGACGATGTAAGTGGCAGACTCACATCAGTCCAACATCTCTGAGGGCAGAGAAATACAAGCCATCACATGTTCATCCATCCTTTACCCTGTCTCTATGTTCTCACACTCCACATAGAAACACACTCACATGGTCTGCATAGTGTGTGGTGTGTTTCTGGGCTCCTAGCAGCACATTGTGATATAAAGCCTCTTCAACAAGGCTCCATTCTTCCTCAGAGCCAGTGTTGGTGCTGATGGGAGCAGCCAGAGCTCTGAATTACCACTCGGACAGCCCTTTCCTCACTGTCGCTATTCATAGACCTCTACAGCCAAACACACACACACACACACACACACCCACACACACACTCACACTCTTGACTCCCTCTCCCTACAGTTTTCCATCACTGCTTGAAATGCTCATACACTCCCCTCTGATAGACCATCTGTGGCTTTAAACCACACTGGGCTCTATGTTCATGTGTGTGTGTGTGTGTGTGCTGAAGGATTTGTGCTAATTTACTGAAAACAAAAGCAAAGCTCGCCTCGGAAATCTGAATTCAGGAGAGAGGGAGCGAGTGAGGAGCAGGA
This sequence comes from Cetoscarus ocellatus, assembly GCA_037902135.1. Lineage (NCBI taxonomy): Eukaryota > Metazoa > Chordata > Actinopteri > Labriformes > Labridae > Cetoscarus > Cetoscarus ocellatus. Next base: position 57,934 of record JBAMNC010000050.1, on the reverse strand, counting down.
TGGAGGAAAGAAAGGAAAGAAAACAAATGGAAGGAAGGATAAGAAGTGATCAGGTCATTACCTCACCGCCTTTTTTAATCCAGAGGCTTTTTTCTCACACTAAATCCCTTCCTCTGCCTTGAACATTTTCCTCTTCCGTCTTTTCCTGACCATTTCTTATCCCTCCTGAACTCAGTTTAGTTCCTTTACCCTTTGACTCTTTTTCTCACACTGGAGAGCCTGGCCATATAGGGATTTCAAATCATTGTGATTGGTGGAGCTGGGGGATAGGACTTAATTATCATAACAAAGTGCCTTTTTGGCTCTTTGCAAGAACTGAATCTTACTGCAATGTGTTTTTCTTGGATGCCTCCCTTGCTGCGGCTATGTAGAATCAACCCCTTCCTCAGAGACGACAAGGAACACACAATACATTGTTGTGCAAAATTAACATTGACTTTAATTGCTTTCATTGATACAATCCAGCTAAAATGGGCCTACACTTGGATTCTAGATCAAAAAACTTAAATGAAAGTATCCACTTACCAGTTACCATTAAGTTCACACAACTCAGAATTCTCATGAAACTGGGCTTTTAAGCCCTTCAATCCCTCAGGCAGCACTGTATTAAAAACTGACATAACTCTTTAGAGCAGGGGTAACCAACAGGGTGCCCGCGAGCACCCGGTAGTCCGCAGGATGCTTTTGAGGTGCCCACTAGAACAGTCTAAAAAAAAGCATCACCACCATAGAGCTTGAGATATAGCCATTTTTGACTTTAAATTTTATGTTTTGCAAATACCTCATACTTACATCCAAACAAAAGAGAAGTGTAGCATGTGCACTAAATTTCGACATTGTCTATTTTCTCTTAACTTTGACCTGTGTGGGGTCAAAGTTTATGTTGGTGCACTAATGCCACATCGCCATCAGTACTCTTGCTCTTACGGTGTCACATGTTTAAAAAGGAAATCACAAAAGTGTGAATGTTGAACATATCAGATAAGTTTAGAGATACCTTAATTATAAAGGTAAAAATTGAAGAATACTGCTCTAATAATGATTATTGATGATAATTATTGTCAGGAATCATTGCATGTAAAACGTAAACATACAGTGTCATATGTAGTCTATGAAAAGCATGTTTATTGTTTTAAGATAAATGATAAAATTTATATTACTCAAAAACTTCAAATCCAAAAAGTAGCCCTCTATAATGCAGCTCATATGTCTGGTAGCTCCCAGGCTGAAAAAGGTTGGTGATCCCTGCTTTAGAGGATATTATCAAGTGGGGGAACACTTCAGAAAACCATTGTCAGTTTACACTGTTCACTGATACATCTACAAGTGCAAGTTAACACTCAACCATGCAAAGGAAACAACCTCAGGAACACGTTGACTTCCCTGGACCAGAGCTCATCTGAGATGGACTGACACAAAGTGTAAAGTGTGGTCTGCCAAGCCAATATTTCAGATTGTTTTGGGAAATCATGGACATAATATCCTCTGTGATCAAGAGGAAATGGACCATTCAGATGGTAATCAGAGCAAAGTTCAGATGGTATGATGATGGTAGAATGAAGATGGTATTATTATTATTTTTCTAACAGAAAACATAATAAGAGGACTGAGGAAACACCATCTTTGCTTAAAAATGAGGAAAAACTGAAGCTAAGACTAAAATAACAATAAAAAAAAATCCTGATAAGAAATTGAGTAAAAATAAATAAATAAGCATACAATAGGGAAAATAAATAGGTAAATAAAGTAAAATTTTAAATAATAACATGGTAAAATGAGATAAAATATACTGAGGTAAGGTAGTGGAAAGAAAATCTGTAAAAACAGATAATAAAATTCTGACCAATAAATCTGAGCTGAAATTGAGAAATAAAACATATTAAGAGGGTTAAAATGAATACATAAATACGATTAAATAATAATAGTAAATATAATCAGCTAAAAGCCAGACTAAAAAGGCAGGTCTTGAGTTTGCTTTTAAAAATATGAACAGTAGGTGCTGCTCTCAGGTCTTCAGGCAGACTGCTCCACAGACGAGGGCCATAGCATTGAAATGATGCCTCACTGTATGTTTTAGTTCTAACTTTGGGTACTATCAAAAAACCATTACCTGAAGACCTGAGGGCTCTACTTGGTTCATAGGGTAAAAGCAGATTGGATAAATAAAAAGGAGCAAGACCATTCAGGGATTTAAAAACTAGTAAAAGAACCTTAAAATCAGTTCTTAAAGATACAGGTAGCCAATGCAGAGACTTTAAAATTGGTGTAATGTGGGCTCTCTTTCTGGTCTTAGTCAGCATTCGTGCAGCTGAGTTTTGGAGCAGTTGAAGCTGTGAAATGTTCTTTTTTGGAAGACCAGAAAGAAGAGCATTACAATAATCAATCCATAATCAATACAGGTAATAAAAGCATGGATAAGAGTCTCTGCATTGGCCTGAGAGAGAAACCGGCGCACTCTGGAAATGTTCTTTAAATGGTAAAATGATTTTTTTGTTACATCTCTGATGTGCAGGTCAAAGCTGAGGTCTGAATCAAATATAACACCAAGATTTTTGGCCTGCTGACAAGGATTAAAAGACAGTGCTTGGAGTTTGCTCTCCAGTTTCTCTCTCTGTGGACCTGTACTGATGACTAAAACCTGAGTTTTGTCCTGGTTGAGCTGAAGAAAACTGTCTGCCATCCAAGACCCGATGTCTAAAATACAATTAAAAAGGGCATCAGTGGGCCCTGTGTCATCAGGAGACACGGTGATATAAAGCTGTGTGTAATCAGCATAGCTGTGAAAGTTGATGCCGTGTCTCCTGATGACATCACCTAAAGGTAACATAAATATTAAAAAGTGTTGGACCTATGCATTACCAAGCAGTTGAACATGCATACCTCATAAATTGGCTGGTGAGTGTGTAGCTATGGATAAAATTGAGAAGAGGAAAGTTAAGAGCAAGCTTCTTTACTCCTGCAAACTCTGAAGGTTATCTACTTATGACAGCAATGTGTGTGATGGAGACAAATTCTGAGGGATTTGTGAGAATATTCAGATCAGGAGAACAACAGAAGCGTATATTGTCCTTGATTTGAGAACATTTTCACCTGCCAGAGCACCGAAAATCTACTGCTGTGAATCATAAAATGAGAACAAAGGAACCTGATGCATATATTATATGATTAATGAAAGAGAAAAATGATGTATCTACGGGAAAAAGGTGACAATAAAAACACAAATCAGCACATTAAATACAGAAAAGGTAGAGACAGTCATAAACGGGAAAATCTGTGAGAGAGCAGAAAAGGGGAACAAATAGAGACAGAGGAAGTGCTGATTTGGTGTTAATAATTGAGATAAATTTAACCAGTCATCAGTGATGTCTTCACTAAATAAAGAAGAGATACAAAGCTGTAGGCTTCACTGGTTTGTGATGGTTAATTTGCACAACATATCTGACTGACCTAAACTGAAGCTCTAATTTCTAACAGTTATCAGATAATATGGTAATTAAAAAGGCTTAATTACATACTTTTTTAAACTGCTACTTATCTGATTTTTCTCTATTTCCAATACTGTCACGACTGCCACAAAGGCCCTCTGAGGTCTGATTATGCTCCATCTTTTTGTGAGGAATTTCCATTTTAAACTGACATTTGCAAATTTTGTGACCTTAGCAAATCCAGCTGAATAATTATTCACCCTCAGTTGGCATGTCTGCCACTAAAAAGTGCAATTTCACCCATTAGAGACACTCACTGAGGACAGCTAAGCACCTTGCAGACACAAAGTGATACCCAAACTTATTCTGCTGCAGCCTGCTGTATGAGCAGAGTGTGTGAAATTATAACAAAACTTCATTAAGCTCATCCTCAGGGTCTTATTGATCATTGATCTTTGTGAGGCCAGCAGCTTTAGGGTAAAGAGAACAGATATGTTTGGTGTTGGAGCTTAAAGCCAGGGCTGCTGGTGTGTCTGCACCACGGCTAAGAGCTAAAAGGACTTAATGCTCCACCTTATGTGCCCCTTTTGGGTCATTCATAGTAACATAGGTATCTAGCATTCAGATACCAAGTTGACCGCACTTTATGTGCACAAAATATGCAATAATACAGATGGATCCTCTTAAATGGTCCCAGTTGTAATTGACTGAGTCTTGACTGGTCTGTAACTGGATCATGCAGGGACCTGCCTAGCGTTGTGGCTGTAATGAGGTCTGCAATGATGTGAGAAACATCTGGTGATTGGTTAGCAGGTACCTGTTAACCAGTCACCAGAGGCAGCTGCTGCCTCTACCCCCACGACAAAGTAGACCAGGCAGACGTGCGCATTCTGCCGCCATGGTAACATTTGGGTTTTCTGTCATTTTTTGCAGTGCGCTGTGACGTCACATACAGGCACTGCTGTATGTCTTTATATTCACCTTATTCCGCCCTGCCCACTTTCAGCTCTCCGCTACTTCCGTATTTTGTCACTAAAACTGAGCTGAAGAGATCGGATGGCATTGTATTGGCGCATCCGTAATCAATTTTGATTTTCAAAGCACCTAAAGAGATTCCTCCACAGTTGCAAACTGAAGAACCTCCAAAGGTTCTTTAAGGATCTTTTAGTTTTTTACAGTATACTTAAATGACGGTGTGTTCAATTTACCTCTAACCTTGGATGTGAAAACTGGAAATTATGCCACATCCCAGACAAATGTGCTCCAGTTGTGAGCTGGTGAAGTCAGGGTACCTGGAAATTGTCCATTCCCTGAGTAGAAATTCTGACTGAAGGCGGCATTGCCATTGACAAATGTGTTTTGCAACTCAGTCATTATGACCTCAGAGGTCAAATGGAGGGCACCATAAGGGCAAAGGTTAAAGCCCAGTGCACGTGTTCCTGTAAGATTACCCATGTTCCAAAAACATGTTTCATCATAACTTCAAACCATGATTTCCTGTTATTTTGTACCTAAATACTCACCATTTCTTATTAAGGCAGAAAAAAATTGCCTGTTTTGAATTGAAAACATTACCCATTGAGTTTAACAGTTGGCACAATAAGGTTTGGTGTGGTCAGCCATGCTGCGACCTACCAATTTTTTTTTTTCTATTTTGCCAGCTCCAAAGCTGATCTTATTATTGTCTTGTTTTTGACGTTGTTGTTTGGCCTTTTTTGCCCTTTATTGCCCCGTCCCCCTGCACTAGACCTACTACCTTCCCACCAGAAGGGAAGTGGATAGAGTTAAGAGTTTGGTAAAAAAGAGAGTGTGGTATGACACACAGGCCACCTCTAAACCAGGCCAGCCACTTTCAAAGACTACAGCCTATACATGGGATGTGCAAATTAACTGTGAGGCCACTGACATTTCCTTAACATTGATATGATCCTACCATGTCTTAGAAGGGCCCATTCACAAATCCTACCAGGGGCCTGGCCATTTTTGTGGGCGGGCCTGTTAAGTAGTAACCTTGCACAACAGCTGGACCTGTCTAAATCAATGTCTGTAATCAGGCCAAGCTCTAATCTGCAACAATAGTGAGCGGCCCAAAGCGGCATAGTCCAAATAGCATCCTTTTGAGCAGCGAGACGAACGAGCTACTAGCAAGGGGACAGCAGGAAGTGACTTCACATACAGGAATTAGCATAGATGCTAGCAGCTTCAGTAGCAGTTTTCACTCTGGTTCATGTATATTGATTTTGATGACTGCTTAAATATGTTGAAAATCGCTAATGTTAAAAAAATAGTACCCAGATCCACTTACTCATTTTGAGATGCTCTGTCAAAGGTCCAGTCAATTTGAGGCCCCCTTCCCCACGTAGGTCTTGTCTGTTCTGATTGGCTGAGCAGTCAGCTTTGTGATAGGTGGTCAGTTTACCACATTTCAGCACCATGCTATAATCGCTCTGTGTTCATTCTACAGTCTATGCCCTACACTGGGCTTACCACCCTTAGCCTACAGGCTTGAACTTCTGATGGGAAGATAATAGGTCTAGTGCAGGGGGGACGGGGAATCAGCTGTTTCAGGCAGTTAGTATCCTGGTGTTGTGGAGAAGTCAAGATGCCACATACTTTGCTGCCTTGCATATAGACGTTTTCCATCATCATTCACAGGAAGAGACATCTAAAACATACTAGAGGGCATATTGAACTTCAAAAAGCACAATATGACCCCTTTAAATACCTCAGAATGGTGAATGAATAAAAAACTAAGAAGGAAGTGTTAGTGAAAGGGAAGGAGCAAAACGAGGAAAAGCTGGGGATAACACAAATCCTCCCCTCCTACAGGCTGTAATCGCACTTTTATAATTGACGTATTCGCAGATAGGAGAGCGCTCCCCGATGCTGCTTAATAACTGCACAAATCAGCAGGCTGCCAGCTTTCGCTTTCTTCCTGCACCCTGCTAATCACAGCTGTAAAGCAATATCCGCCCTCAGAATCCCACATTCAACTCTCTTTGTGTTTGTGTATGTGTATGTGTGTGTGTTTCAAGTTAGGTAGATGTATTTTTGAATATCAAAACTGCCTTTAAGCTTTTTCAGCTTTCATGTACAGGAAGGCTCAAGTGATGTAGGTAAGGATCTGGTGTAACAAGTCTATGAAGGTTCCTCCTGCAAGTTTGAAGGTGTTGGTGAATAATGTGAATTATTTTTTGGTATAAACACACTGTGACACCTTTCTGCATCTAACAATTTTGCTTTAAGGGATAGTTCGGGTTTTTTGAAGTGGGTTTGTGTGAGGTACATGGCATGAGCCTGAACATGTGCCACAGTGTCACAGCTCAGTTCTCTCACTGTTCAGAAAAACTCGGGACAGAATGTAATGCTGTACATGGTGCCAGATTCTCTGCTTAATTAGAAGAACTGTGGGAGAAAACAAGCCACAAAAACAGCGTGTGGTCATCACATGCTAAAAACAGTTTGTTAAGATCCACTTAGTTTTCTGCTATCAAGTCACTTCGATAAGGCACTATTTTGAGATGCAGCACAGCCTACATGTCCTTCCACCAACAACTACTTTGCTTCACAAGAGGAAACAAGCACTACCAAACAGGATAAACTAACATTTTTTTTGCCACAAATATGGCTGCTGTTTACTTTAGACACTTTGGAATACCTATGTGAACTAAAGTACACTCAGGAAAAACTTCTGTAGCTGGAGAGTCAACAGGTCTGAACTGAAAATGGTTTAATCTGCTAAGAGAACTGGAAGACTGGATAAAGCCAGGATACCTGTTGTTTCAGGTGAATAAATTGTGAGCTCATGTTGTCAAATTGGATGGAATAGGAGTGCAACAAGGAAAAAACACCTCAGGATGTTTTAGGATGTTCTGGATCAGGATTGGAGGAGACTATCAGTTTTTATACATTTGTCTGCAGTGAACAGTTGTCATCACATACAGCCTCATTGTTGTAAAGGACATTTATAATTGTACAGACCAGATTCACTGTTTTACAAACTCCAAGGACAAAACAGAGGAGCCCAATGAAAGTTCATCTTCAAAGTAATTATTTGGCTTATGCTGGTTGTTTATTTCCTTGAGACAGAAGAAACAGCTTTAATGATAAGTGCACATGGTATGTTCGTTGTTGTGGGTAAACTGAGCTAGAAAAACATTCTTTGTCAAACTTACTGAGCTTTATCAGCAGGGTAATCCTTAAACTTCCATATATTTGATTAACTATATTTGGGGTATATTATTTGTGTACTTGAAAAAAAACTATATCTACATATCTATATATCTATCTATCTCTCTCTCTCTCTGTATATGTGTATATATATATATGTATATATATATATATATATATATATATATATATATATGTATATATATTTACTTTGAGGCTTAGTAGAGGAATATGCATGGAGTGAGAAGTTATAGGAAGAAAAGAAGCGGTGAAAGTGCAGATATTCAGATATTCACAGTCTTTATTGCAGCCTACTTTGAAGCTCTACAGGGTTACTACTCGTACTTTGAGCCTTTGTATTATGGGTCAAAAGAAAGCATGAATTATGCAGCAAGTGGAACAAGAAAGTGCAGATCAGGTCTCTTTGACTACTGATGGAAACAGTCTTGTGGAAAAAAGTCAAAAAGACATGAAAAATGAAAGCTCCAGAACTTATATCATCCCTTTCTTCAAACTTTTGCTTTAACTGTAAGCCTCCTTTTGCCTCAAGGGTTCAATATATGATCCGCGGTGCGTTTTTAAAATTAACTATTAATGTATTTTTGAGCAATTTATTTGGAGGGATCACTGCATTATGTTACTAAATTCATACAGAACTAAGCTAGGGCTGGGGGATATATTGCCAATCTTCATGGGCCCAAGAGAGCTTTACCATATATCCCTCCTTATGGGCGATGTTGATTAGAAGAACTGCTCTTAATATGAATATTATTCTAAATATTATTTCCATAAAATCCCCCAGAAAACAACAACAGTATTTTGAAATAATATTTCTGTCTATAATCATATTTTATATTATTAATCTGACTTTGAAATCCTACAAGCTGAGCTAAAATTGTCCTTAACATGCAGTGCAGTAAAGAACAGTAAGAGTAGACTTCCTTAAACTTCTCCTCTGCTCTATTTATGTGCTTAATTTATTTTGACCCATATCGTAATGACATGCAGCAAAGTAAACAAGCAATACAAAACTGAGAAAGCATGGCATATCTAAAAGGAGTTATTTAAAGGAAAGGTTATAACCAGATTATTTTTGCACCAAAGCAAATGCTGCTGTTACATCACCTGTTATGTTCCTCGTATTTTTTTAAGGTTTGCAGATAACTCGAGTGATGGGAACTCTCATGGATTATCATTACACTCAGTCAAAGTCAATAAAGTACCACAAACAAAGGGTAAACACAGACATGATTAATCTTCCTAACTCCATGGGATCACCGGCAGCCCAAGCACTAACACTGACATTGTTAACTCATATCTCTGGAGCCATATTACAGATCTTTAAGAAGACAACTGTGTCAAGAAGATCACACTTTTGTCGATTCAAAAATGGCTTCAGGTCAAATATTAAGCCTTTAAAGTTCAGCATTTTATTACAAGAATTCTGTATTTGTGGATCCACAGCAAAAAATCCGTAATTATTATTTCTTTAACATATTTTCTCAAATTAAAATGTAGCAGTGATGTTGTTAAACCTCTATTTTGTCACTTACAGAGGGTGACAATTTCCTGTCAGTCTTATTGACCAAATGGATGCTCCTATTTTCTTCTTTTGCTTTCTTGACAGTCAATCAATGAATAATAAACAAATCTGAGATCAATACAGCATAATCCTGAAACAAAATATGTCTTTGCTTGATTGTGCTTGGCAGGGTTGAGGTTTATTGCATACCAGAAATATTACAAATACCAAAACAATGGATCCTTAATTCATTTTTTGTTGTCTTCTGAGATATAAGAGTAAGGAAGAGCCGAAAGTTTCAGGAAGATCTATGAAGTCGAAATAGAGGAAGAGGGGAAGGACGTATGAAGGACGAGGAGGAGAGGAACAGGAGCAGACAGGAAGCTGAGCAGAATGAAAGGTGAGTGACAGCGAGAGAATGGTGAGAGGAAGGAAAGAGGAAGGGAGAGGAAATAACGGAGTGTAAACACTGTGGAGAAGAAGTAGCAGAAAGGTGTATGAGGGGAGAGTGAAGTCCATGACAGTGAAGGGAAAGTAACTGGTGCATCACTATCAATAAGTACTACTCTATATGGCTGCACACTGGTGCAGCAGGTAGTGCACATGCCTTACAACGAGAAGGTTGCTGGTTTGATCCCCATGTCAGAGCCTTCCTCTTTGGAGTTTGCATGTTCCCTTTGTGCCTGTGTGGATTCTCTCCAGTCACTCCGGCATCCTTCCACACACCAAAAACATGCTCAACATGCTGATGACTCTGAATTGCCCATATTTGTGAGTGTGAGTGTTAGTGTTTGTCTGTCTTCCTATGTGGTCCTGCGATTGGCTGACGACTGGTTCAGGGTGTAGCCCGCCTCCCGCTCAATGTCAGCTGAGACAGGCTCCAGCCCCCCACGACCCCAGAAGGCATCAGCGGTATAGATAATGGATGGATGGTATTACTGTTTACGAAAAACAAACACATGTAGTTTTGAATATTTTGTATAGGCCTCAAGCATAAAGCCATGTGACAGTTGTTTCAAGTCCTTTAAGTCCTGAGAGAGTTTTTAAGTTCTTTACAAAAACACAGCGAAGAATAATGATGCTGACACCTCACCCTGTCTGCCTCTTTAAGACTAGGGATGGGAAAACCAATTCCAGTTAAAAATCGATAAGAACTTCCTCAATTCCAGGGCTTGAAGCAGGAAAAAATCCTGTGCCTGAATTTTTTTTTTCCCGGGGGGGGAATGGAGATAAATGAAATATGAGCAGTTCACCAAAAAAAACATTAGTTACTATATGTGGCCAGGGACATTTACAGCTCAGCGATAAAAATTAATTGAAAGTTAATAAGATCAAATTAAGAAACTGGGACAGTTACAGTAATATATATTAAATATATTATGATATATATATATATATAATAATATATCATTCATTCATTTTCTATACCGCTTATGCCTTTCAGGGTTGCTGAGTTATATATTATATATATATATATGAAAAGCGTGTTTTGATTTTAATCTACATTACATTTTAATTTCACAGTGACATTTTTTCTTTTTTTCTCTTAATTTACTTATTTAACATCCTTTTGTTTGGAGGTGGGACATCCTTTTCTTCAAACAGAAGTAAAGGGAGGGGCTACTGTTATTTATAACTCTGTTATCACTAAACAGTCAGTCTAACCTTGACTTTTGTAACCAAACAGACATAGTCAGGCTTTAATCTGTTTTATGTTGATCCTCTTCCTCTTTTATTATGGTGAAAACAGTAACAGCCATATTAGAAATAAATTTAATTCTGGCCGTAAGGATTTCTTTTTGGTGGAAACATCTTTTTTGACCCTCTTTTTAGAGTAAAATTTACATTTGTGTTTGGAGTGGGAGAAAATAATTTGCGTAAATTCTAAGTTGAGTTTATATTGGTAGTAGAGTGAGCATCAGATTCCTCCTGAGTTTGGGGGCACAACAAGCCCAAATGAGCAACTGCACTTTTGGAACAGGCCCCAAAAAAATGTAACTCACAACTGCAAAAATTTACAAGCAACTTTAAAAAAAAAAGCCCAAATCGCTTATAATAAGCAGACCTGGCAACTATGGCTCCTGCGTAGTTGTGCATGTGCCACATGAGCGTGTTTGGGGGTGTGCCGGGTTGACTCGTGCGGGCATGGTAACCAGGAAACGGGGGTGAGGAAAGGACAAACTACCCACTGCACTCATGTCTTGCTTTGTTGTGGGGAGCTGGGTGATAATCATGAGGGAGCCACACAGACGGAAAAGCAAGCCCAAAGTCACTTATAATAAGCAGACTTGGCAACACTAGAGTAACTATTGTCCCAGTCTGCACGCAACCTGCTCCCTCACGCTTTCTGCTTCCTACACGGCTATAGTAATAACTTTTGTTCTTGTAGACGCAAATTAGTAAAACACTGAAATCAGGGACAGCTTTAACCGAGGACAGCTTTAACCGGGGACAGGTCATCCAAAACAGGGACTGTCCCCAGAAATCAGGAACGTCTGGTCACCATATTGTTAACCAGGGATCTTGTTTAGCTATTAATGCAGTCATACAAATTTTCTGTTGACACACACGGTCGGTCATAGATGTTGCTGTGGTACCTGTAGCCGTCGCTCCTGGTAAGGTCGATGTGTGGGAGAGAGCACGCACGGACACTATGTGACCCGGGTCCGAAGCATGACGAGCTAAAACTTTTTTCCTGCTGCTGCCATATAATAGTTTTCTGGAGCACGGTACACAAAAACAAGCTCCTGGCTCCTTGAGCTTTTGACACCAGCTACCGTGAGGCTTTTCATCTGCTCGGCCTCCTCTATCCAACCCCAGCGCCATTTATTCTTTACTCCTGCTTCCCATCTCGAGGTTTCCTCGCCGGTTTTAATATAGTATACGGTGAACCAGCTCCTCACCACTAATGCTGTCCAAATGTTGAAAACTTAAGGCCCGCCTTACTCTGCCTCTGATTGGCTAGAAGGCCTTGGTTACCTTGAGTACCATTGGTAGTTGGAACTATCACTTTAAACGACTGGTTACAGAGAAAAAAAAAAAAAAAACTTAACCAAAATATTCCTACGCCGGATTTCCGGCACCGTGCCGGAGGTCTTCAAGCCCTGCAATTCCCCGTTTTGGTACAAACAACTGTCCCAAGCTTGCCTGAAAGACATGGTCTCACTTGCCCAAAACAACCCCTGGAGTGATTTGGTTTGTTTGCAGTGAAGATCCAATCAACCCAAGATTGGACACAAACACTGTGACATGTTGATTCATCACCCTGCAGTAGTCGTGGAAGCAGCAGTAGTCATAATGATTGCTTTACAGGTGCCAGGAAACCAGACTGAAACAAAGTACTACTTCATAATAATCTTTTGGATACAACAGAAACACTTTCTGCACAAATTCACAGCAATCATGAAAACAGCAACAGATTAGCATTACTAACCATCTCTAAAGCAGATCACAGACTCGACAGGTTTGACTGATTCAAAAACTTGTTTAGTCCAGCTTGTTTAAACAGGAGAATTTATCTTTTCTAAGCTGCTCGCTACTTCTCCTCGCTGTTTCCCTGCAGACATTTCTACAGATGTTGAATTGCAGCAAGTTAGCATGCTATCTGGAGTCCTCTGTGGTCTACTGCAGAAACCAAAGAGGATTAAAAGCCGCTCTTCTTTGTGGACTGAGATTGTTTAGGAATGTCCCACATTGACAAATATGCTGCTTAAATCTACTTTGAAACTCCACTATGAATCAGTTTTTTGGTGGGTAGCTTAGCCTGCTAGCTTCCTTCTTATAACGCACAGCGTGACTCTAGTCATAGCAACACTGGCTGAGCATGAAATTATCTAGGGATGGGTATTTCCAGCAACCTCACTACAAGATATGTATCCCCACACTGAGGCCACGACACAATATGTGTCCCAATACACGTAAATTGTGAACACTGATTACGCTTTTAACAGAATTCCCAAGAAGTTTTGTTTTATATTACAAGAAGAAAAAGAACAAGGATAAGTATTAAATTATTCTACAACTTAAACCAACACTTTGTAGTTTTTTCACCTTAATATAATATTTCTAGAGTCATTGTGATGCTACATCACCTTACAACAGGTTGAATGACACCTCTGTCATGGTCTGGGGGGGTCTGTATCACCTTCACTGGCACTATGGAACTTTGAGGTGGATGGTAGGAACCCTTCCACACTAAAACAACTACAAATTTTTACTACTTTGACTGCTTTACAACATACGTCACTTCCCCCTCCTTTCCGATTCGTTTAAAAGATGGAAGTCAAGGTGAAAGCTAAACTTAGAGTTGTTAGCGGAAACCCAACGAAAAGAAAAGTTTTATCTGAGCAGACGAAAAAAAGAAAGCAGGAGGGTAACAAGCTAAATGCCCGGACCAGGATAAACATTGGTCCGGCGTTCACCGGCTGGCGTGGGCTGAAAGACGTGGAGGGATGTTCGACCGATGCTGATTTGGCCCTGTTATTGTTGGACTTGTAAGTACATGTTGCTAACAACAGACAGATGACGCTTGAAAAGTGAGTTATACGAAAAGAAACATGATCAGACTGTACCTTATCAGTCCACATGGTTTATTTGTCTCTCGCGACGTCCTGTCGGCTCGCTTCTCCTCCCTCCGTATGCCAGCAAATGCACATTGGTGTGAGGCGCTCTGTTTTTATGACAGTGCAGTTACACTCAACATCCATAGAGGCCACAAGAGCGCAGAAAGCCAGAATCTTACATACTAGGGCTTTGAAAATTCAAAGAAGGAGACGTTGCCACTGCCGCTGCATGTTATTTGCCCTTAACTAACGTCAGGAGGCCAGTCACATCAGTTACCGGTACATTGCTGCTGATCGCCATGGCCCCGGTACAGCGGAAAAGAAAAATAAGACCTTAACTTAACTACCGGTAGTTCCTTACCAGTATTGAGAGTGTTTAGAGAGTGCTGAGTTGAAGGAGGAAGACAAAAGTATGACTACGGTACTGTAATCTTGCCTTGAAAATGTAAGGGTGTATTTCATACTGGTGTAAATAAATAATTTGATTACATTTACCATATTTTTTTCATTTTTTGCTAAGCAAGATTTTTGTGAGAAAGGAAGTAAACGCCTGTCCCAAATAGCCGCCTGGTCCCAAATAAATGCCTGGTCTGCTCAGTGACTGAAACAAATAAACGCCCCGGCAATTATTTGGTATTTTATGGTAAGCAAACCAAGCTGTCGGTTTAAAAAAACATCTTAAAGTTCAGTGGAAAAGAGTTAAAGATAGACTGAAACATGAAGATTTGCAGAGTTTTGAGGTAGACGCTGAGCTGCAGTAGATGGTGTTGCCGAAGAGCACAGCTTGGAGGGAGTATAACATTTTAAATAGGAGGCTGGTAGTGGCAGAGAGGACGCCCACAGTAACAGCAGCCTATAATTGTTCTTCATGCCTGGGTCCCCCAACGCCCCACTGCCTGGTCTACTCCCAGGAGGTTCTGTAATGTGTGTGTGAGAGAGAGAGTGTGTAGCAAAGTAAGACATCCAATTTTCAACCCAGGAAAAGGTCGGAGAGTTTAAGAATGAGCAGGTCACTGTGAATTTGTTCTCAGTGTGAGACACATGCATATCATTTCTCATTTTTGTTTAGTGTTAGCAGAGAGTGTGAATCCTCTGAGACCGTATGTCTGAAGAAGAGAGATTAAATATTCTTCTGTGTGAATGTGCACGCCCTCATTTCCAGCCGAGGAGAGGTCATGGGCCACGCTTCAGGAACCACATCGGCATTTCAAACCCAACACTGCCCCTCGAAAATGTTTAATTCAGCGCTCCTCACTGAGTCCCCCGAGAATGGCCGGTGAAAGAGTGAGAAACAGAAAGAGAAATATCTAAGAAAAACTGTCAAGGGTGTCAGTCTTTGTTTAGGTTTCTACATTTTTTTTCTTTTTTTTCCACACAAGCGTCACTTTTTGTTTTGTTTACCCAGAAGCTGAATACCTTCCAATTTGGCTGCGCACTTTCATTTAAAACACACCTCGATAAACCCGTATCCCTCTTGAATTTATTTTAAATATCCTTGATTTGTTTTGGCAGATGAAGACTAAACATTAATTAGCACAAGTTGAAACAAGTATTACTTTAATCCTGTAAAATGTGGATTTTAAAATAACATTTTATTAACTGGAAACAACAAAAATTTCAAAAAACAAAACACACCAATCATTTACCCCCACACAGAGAGGACAGTCAGTGAGCATTAGACGAAGATGCCCTTTTATCAGGTTTGTATGTGACCCCAAATATTTTCCTACTCATAGAAAGAAAGGGATTTTGTGAGATTAACATTAACTCTCAGGAAAACTTGTTGGTCTTTAATACAACCAACAGGTTTAAAGGTTTAAAGTTCAGTCTGGTAAATTTCCAACAGACCAGACCTTTTCTCACCTGTCAGTCAGCAAACGCCTAAGGCTGGGCACACACTCAGGGTCGAAGTGACGCCCAAAATAACTTATTTTATGAGGCCCTTGTGAAGTATAACAAAATAATTCAAACTGGTATAAATAAATATATGGCATCTATATACTTCTGTAACTTCTGCCTTGGATAAAAACCTCGAAGGCACTACTGGTTCCAGTGGCTGGAAGTTGGCTGGTAATTGACTGGAAGTCAGCAGGCAGCTGGCTTGAATGGGAAAATTGAAGCGGCTGGTTATGTATCTAAACAAAATTGCTCATGACAGCAATGGACACAAACCTGAAAGCACGGGGAAAATTGCAAGTATATCTCGAGCTTACGGACATCCTTGGAAGCAAGACTAGCTAGCTGAAATTCTCCCAGCTCATTGTCTGCCATGTTTTTTTACGTGCAAGTTGCGTTTGATCACACAAGATTACAAGCTATAAAAGCAGAGAACCTGGTTGTTAGTGAGTGAGTCTGTTGTGTGGATCATCTTGTGATACACATACTAAAAGATAGATTAGTATTTGCCCTCATTATTTTGTTTAACACTAAGTCTGCATACGATCTGCCCACCTGCTCAGGCTCTGCTGCTTGGTGTCCACATTCATGGAGAGTTTTGCATTTCCAGAGGCATATACTATAAGATAATGATGTGATAGACAGAGATTACTAATGGATTTCAGAATTGCCCTAGGAGGTATCTGCTCAGTCATGTCAGGGTTAAAAATACACGTAGTAGGAGTAAAACCCATTTCATAGCTCCCCTTTCATGCTGCTTTGGGGTTGTTTATTGTAGTCAGGCTCTGAATCCTCACAGAAGAACCAAAGCAGATACTATGAAAAGCTGCATATTCCAAAAATAAGATTATAATTATTATTATTAATATCAGAGCTCCACTTCAGCCACTCCCTTCACTGCAGCACTTCTCTTCCTCTTTGAAGGACACTGCTCAAATTAATTCAATGAAAGAGCGAGTGTCAGTTTGCTTTGATATGATCCTCAGAGAGTGTGTGTCTGCACGTATAGAGGACATGGCTTGTTTGTGAATATGCCCGTGTTTGTGTGTTGCATCAAGGGAGTCTCCTCAGTGTCCCTGTGTCGCAGTCTGCCTGTGGTGATAAGCTGATGATGAAAGCCAGAGACTCTGTGTGTGCGCGCTTGTTACCTGGGCCTGCTGTGTGTTGCCAGATGAGGGGAGTGGGTTGGAGACCATTGGTCCAAAGATGTCCAGGTCTTCATTGGCAGGTGCAGCACCACTCGAGCCCTTCCCACCTCCTTCTGGAGCATCTGAGGGACAGAGGAGATCAACAGTAAAATGAAAGTAAATGCTGACTGAAATTGTTACTTTAGAAACTTACTGTGTTTATCAAAACAGAGAAAACTTGTTCAGAAATGAGTAAATGCATCAAAAGTCCCAATGATTGTGTACAAACAGCTTAACGTGGTCAGGGGGCAAGGGTCTTGGAGTTTGTTTAGCAGAATCTAACTGAGCATTTAATGCTTCTACCATCTATTGTGGATTAGTGACTTAAAGAGTTTCAAGGTAAAGCTAGACGGATTGTACAAACTCCAATTCCCATTAAGATGGAACATTGTGTAAAGCATAGACAAAACAGAATATAGTTTTGCAAATCCTTTTTATGTAAGTTTAATTAAATACACTACAAAGACAACATAGTTAGGCCTGTTTACACGACAACGTTGTCACCAGAAATGGAAAGGTTTTCCCTTTGCGTTTTCAAAAGCACTCCACGTTCACACAAAGACAGTGTGATAATGATGCGTGTTCACACAGATCCACGAGAACAAATGAAAACGCAGTAGCATGCATGCCAGGCCAGTAGTTGGCAATGTAGGTTTGTAGTAAAACAGTGGAATTACAACACACATCTGGTGAAGACAAACTTTTCACAAACAATAATGGCAAGTGGACGCAAATGCGTCTCCTTTGGTCAGAGTATTGACGCAGCAAATCCACATTTTGTTGAAGGAGTGATAACAAACCGAGCACAGTCAGCAGAACACATGTTGCTTGGTAGTCGGCCATACTTGTTGTTGTTGTTCCTAGGTGCACACGCGACCTACCAGAAAGAGTACTGCACATGCGCCGTGCATCCCTGTTTTCCCTGACAACGGAGATTCTTGTTTACAAGAAGACGACAACAAAAATGTTTTCACTCTGGACCCTGGTTTCAAAATTTTGTGGATTCAGGCACTCAGGGCACCGTTCTTGTGTAAACAGAAGGCACAAACACAACGAAACCTCTCTGTTTTCAGCCGTTTTCGTTGTCATGTAAATGGGCCCTTAATGTTCAATGAGTAACTTCTTTTTTCAAGCATTGACTAATTTTGAATTCATATCTTAATATTTTTTAGCTAAATGGTGACGTTCAGTATGCATCTCAATACTTTTACCAAATAAATGATTTTATAAAACACAGTAACAAAGCTCAAAGAAAAGATTGATGCAGTGTACCCTTGCGCATCAGCTTAGACCTGCCTGATTCAATGTCTGTAACCAGACAGATTAATCTTGCCAGGCTCCAATCTACAATGATTGTGAGTGGCCCAAAGCACCACAACCCAATCAGAGTCCATTATAGCACGAGGTAGGAGCCATGAGCTAGATGACAGCAGAAGGTGAGTGCACTTACAGAGTTTAGCATAGAAGCTAACACCTCCAGTAGCAGTTTTATCAGATCTGGACCACATTTGAATTGGATGGAAAAACAAATAACTTTTTTGCTGCCTGTTTTTGTTTGTCTTGTATGTTCAGTTATTTCATGTCTCATACTTCCTGTTTTATTTTGTGATGTCTAACCCTTGTGACTGTTCCAGGTCTGTGCCGTGACCCTCCCCCGTCTTGTGCTTGTGCGTCACCTGCTCCTGATTGTTTCGTTCCCAGTTTGGTCTCACCACTCCCCATTACCTCTTGTATTTTATCACGTCTCTGACTGTCTCATCACCAGTTGATTGTACCTCACATTCAGATAGCAGCATTTCTTTATCTAGCTCTCAAATCACGTAGTCTGACACAATTATGCCTCTGACCTTGCCTCTTGCCTGAATTCTCGATGCTGGAGTCTGCAATTGAGTCGGGTTATGTGTGCCAAAGTTCATTGCAGTTTTGGCATTCTCAGTAAAAAAGATCATTCTTCTGCTTGTCTGACATTTTTTCATGTTACCATCCAGCCTTAATTTGGTACAATAACTGTAATAATAAAAACAATACTACCTAAACTTACGTATATTTTGTCTGAAAATATATTAAAGGTCCTGTGTCCTGCGAAATCATTTTTCCTTGGTTTTAATGCAGTAAGAAGGGGCTTGAGGAGCAGAAGAACATAAAACTTTTTACTAAATTCCCAGCTCACAGAGAAATACTCTGTTTTTAACTTCCTCGACTTTAGATAGTCATACAGCCTGCCCCTACATGCCTGTTTTCTGCCCGTCACAGGCAAACGCCATGACTGTTCTGAAAGTCTGGTCTGCAGCCAATGACCCCTCCTCCCCTCTCCCATCATATGGGCAGCCAATCAGCACAGAGCTCATTACACTGGGCCTCCAGTTTCCTTTCTGCTCCCTCAGATACTAGTGTTTCCAAAGGGGAGGGAAAAGAGCTGCATCTGATCCTCTACAGTGATTTTTTTTTTTTTTTAATTTTATTATCAAACTTAAATCAAATTCTTGCTTCATAGACACCTAAGACATGATGTTAACAGTCAAACACACCAGGACATGAGACCTTTAATACTTTTGAACTTAATATACCCCCAAGTCCTACATGAAAGAAGGTTTATGATGAACCGATGCAAATGAGATTAAAACATTTTGTTTTTCTACATAAAATAAACTGATGTCTCTTGCATTAGTATTTTAAAGAATTACTGTGTTTTTAAAAGTATGTATTATTGTATACACATACAATAGTCACAGCAATGGGCAACACTTTGAAAAGGCCATTAGATTAGGGGGAAATTCTTAAACAAGACGTTACAACAAGACATTGTATGTTGGAAGTATGGTAGCTGGTTATGGCCCCCATCCAATGGTGTGAGGGGTTTGGGACCTGTTGGCAAAGAAAATAGGTTTTTGTCCTCCCTCCTACGATTTGTCCCTCCACGTCAGAGACAATGACCGATAAGAGCACTGGGAGCTCTGCATGTACGACAATGACGGATGTAAACAAACCAAGATTTGCACCTTGAGAGCTATGAGACAGAGGAAAAATTTGTCAAGCTCTGGAAAACAGCATCCCTGTCCTTATGATGTGTCGTAGAGGAGCAACTACAAACCACACAAAGAAATGTTGGAGAGAAACAGCAGATGCAACACGGTGAGTGACTGCTTGCTTTATCAGCATTCTAATGTATAATTAAACATCACGTTTGCAGATACAAACAAAAGTACTGTACTCTAAATGTGTCTGTTCACCATGTTAGGAGTTGCCCCTCCTTCCAAAGTTGTCACATCACTCATTATATGTGGTTGGTTTCACTTGTGTCATCCTTCATGCTTGGCGGGCAAGTCACAGCACAGGTTTATGGCTATATGGATCCCTAATCTGACAAAGTGAATGTTTTTACAATAAAAAATCATGAGTCTGACCCCTTAACAAGACAAATTGCCATGTTGTACTTCCATAATTACTTAATATAGCTTTTAACTCTCACTATTTACATTTAAACTTGAAAAAGTGTGAAATTATCATGATGAACAAAATGTGTGCTGTATGTTTCATGATTTTTCGCTGGCTACAGACGTCGTTATCAGCAATGATCCATGACCACAGTGTAAGATCTCCTAAGCTGCACTGACATACTGGCCTACAAAATGCATACTCTCTGCACTACCCTTTAGAGATATTTTAAACAGGCAAAAAAATGTAGAAAGTTTTCCTCAGTATTTACATGTCACTCATGCCCATACACATTTAAAAAATACACTTGCACAACCACGAGATTCACACAGTGTGCACTCTCACATCAGACACACATGGGGCCAGAGTTGATTTGCATGGTAAAATTAAAAATGTAAATGAAAGCGTAGAATGGCACACAGAGGGAACAAAAGAAAACAAGTTTTTGTGCATCTTCTTGCAAGAAAATGAGCCAAAGACATGAAATTTCAGGTTCATCAGTAAAGTATTTGTGGTACTGTTATTCTAATGAACACTAAAAACAGGCCCAACAGACCTAAAAATGCTGCAAATAAAAAACAAATCAAACTAAAAACCACAGATAACCAAATGTAATAATGCAATGGAAGATTATTTCTTCAAAAGAGCTTTAAGTGCTTACATTTATGACATTTTCAAACTTGATTGTAATTAAAAACAGTGCCAATGTTTAAGACTAAGAATTACTAAGCAGACATATGAAGGGTGATTAACAGGGACAGTCACTTATAAGAATAATTCAACATGGCTGTGTTAATATGAAGACATATTCAAAAACAATCCGCACAGTTCATTTAAAAATTATCATGCTTGTTAGGTGGAAAATCCTCCACAAATTTCTAATAATTGCTGGCCTTAAGTAGTTAGAAATTAATTTGTGGTTCTCCTTTTGCCCTTGGAAAGTACTCACTGAACTCGGTGAAAGTGCAAATGTGTTTGACTCTGTCTAAGAGCTGGATTTGTCACTTGTAGTTTTTATTCATAATCAATTGAATTGACAACTATCTGGAGAACTTATCAAAAAGCCTTTAAACTGCTAAAGGAGCTTTAAAGAAACAAAGTTTTTATGGCCCGGGGTTAACAAATGTTTTTCACAGAAGACAACTCAGAGATGAAGAGGGAAGTCTGCAGGTGTGTGGCTTTTAAAGTCTGAATGATCCCAGGTGAATCATTGTAAAGCCCTTTATCCCTCCATCCAACCACTATCTGTAGAGCACATTTTTTTTTTAGGTTTGAGGGTTGGGGAAGCTGGAGCCTCGCTGAAATGTGGGGTATGCAGGACTGGTCACCATTTGATCACAGGGCTGACATGAAGAAACAGTCAACCATTCACACACACTCATGCTTACGGGCAATTTTAGAGTCAACTTAAAGTGCTAGAGAGCATAAACTGCTGCAAAGGGATCTCCAAAATGCACAGCTTCCAAAAGCTTAAATTTAAGCACTTTTAAGGTGCTGATTTCAAGCTTTTCCAGCATCTTACTGCTGTTGTAAATCTCCTACATTTTCAACATCTACAAAAAAATAAGGAAACATCAAAGTAGCCTGGAGTAACCTCCACCAAGGCATTTCCAACATTGTCAGCAAGTTATTGTCAGAAATGTGGACAACTGCCATATCTGGGCATCACTGCCATGTCTAGTTCCTTAAAATATTGTCAAATCCATTGAGAACTTAGCGAGTTATGGGAGAAAATGTGGGGAAACTGCCCTATCTTAAAATGTTTGCAAATCCTAAAAAAATTCGATCGGCATCTGGATTCTTCCCTGAAACATTCCCTGAAAAATCCATTGAAATCTGTTAATTACTTTTTGAGTTACAAGCAAATAATCAAACAAGCACTGACAAAAACACAATCTCTTTTGTGGTTGTTACAATTGACCTGATGAGTGTGTTTACGGTCTGTGACAGGAAACCAGTGTACCCTAATAAAAACCCACACATTCACAGGAGAGCAGTGAACAGCAGCTCTACCTGCTGTACCGCCATACAGCACCACCATGCAGCTTATATGATTTCAAACCCAAATGAACACAAATAACAATCAAATCAAACAGACTAAAAATAATTTTAATTTACTTTTTTTCTTTTATCTACTCAGCAAGGATCCTGTGGTGGCCAGGGTCTTTACAGAATGGAACCGCCATGTCACTCATTTCAGCCACATAAAAGCAATAATTATAATCATTATGATCTTTGTTCCTAGAGTAGTTTTCACACCAATCTACAAAGTGATTCATGTCAGAAAGAGAAAACAGAAGTAGGCATGATGAAGTATTTTAAATCTAACAGATAAGATGATGAGAGTAATTCTTTAAATTAAGTTAAAATGAGAACTTTAAACAAAGTTGGAGGAGCCATTCTCTTTCTTTGTGTCCTGCTGTCTAAGGAAATGAGCTCCCTCTGTGTTCACCCTTTAAAAGGTTAAATTATGGATGTTTCATCACCGCGGTTATATAAATGACCTCCACACAGTTCACTCTCCTCCTCCATGCAGCCTCTCCATCAGTGTCCTCTCTCTCTCCATTAGTTGACTGTACATCATGTTCTGCAGGGAGTCTCTCTGAAAACACCAGGGAGACGCTTCTCTGGACAACAGTTTCCTATAATTATACTCACTTTAGAAAATAGGTTAGCATTTTGGTTTTTCCATTTCATGTTGAAGCTTAACTGAGGACAGCAGAACTTTAAAAATGACACAAGGTTTCAGTTTGACTTTAAATGATGAATATTTTACAAGTCTCACCGAGAAGATGCCATCAAATAAGGATCCTTATGTTGCTGAGCGAGCTAGAGGATCACCCATGAACACTGATGTTGGTAGCTTTACTACATTTTTCACTTCTGTTTGGTATTGCAGTTTTTTTTCTGAATCAAATAGCTACATTTACCTACAGCAATGAGGAAGAGCAGCAGGGCTTTTGTTTTTCTTACTTTTTAGACTAAGAGGTAATAAACTATGGTGAATATCACAAGAACATATATTTAGCAAGCAACCCTGTTAAATCATGATATATACAGTCACACAATGTAAAGGTCCTCATACACCAAAGGCAATGCAATTTAATGGCACAAATGGCTGTGAATACTTCTGTTGATCTTTGACGCCCATTTTATTTACATTAAAAGGGTTGTGTATTTGCGTTTCTATTGTGTTCTTGGGCTGTCTCAATAAACTGGTATGGAAGACATCCGTCTTTATTAAAAACTGCAATAGTTATATTGGAAGACATCCGTCTTTATTAAAAACTGCAATAGTTATATTGAGCTAAAAATAAGTGTATGATGATAATGTTTGTCTGTTTGCTTCATAACTGAGGCACTAGTCAACCATCAGCCATGGAGATGGGCAGAAAACAGCAGCACAACGGAGCGATTTCATTGACACAAAAAGCAGAGTGACACAGACACACACACACAAAGCAGCACAGTGCCCCCTCAATGTTTGGTGGTATGAGTGTCGTTAAAGTGTCTCTATGAATAAAAGCATTATAAATGAGTGTATCCCCTTTGCAGAACATCATTATCCATCTGTACCTTTGACACAGACTATGTGCTGGAATATACTGATGTATGACATGGTCCAGGTCTGGAGCTGTTATAACTCTGTTCTTTAAACAGAAAATAAATAAGTACATATGATTCTGAAAAGGAGGGCAGAACTTGGTGAGTTAAAGTGTATAATTCAAAAGCTGAAGCTGAGGCACAGCAGCTTCACTGCGGCAGAAGCTTGAGTATACACTCACCATGGTCTGCAGCTCCAGCAACATCTTCATCCATATATTATATTTAAAATGATTTCCTGGTCATTTTGATGATTTTGTCGAATAAAACAGGCTGCTGTGATGCAAACACAAGATCAAGCAGGCTGCCATGTTGAATATATTGACTGACTGTGATATACATGCCAACAATGAGGGCTTTCCATGGTCAGATATGGGCTTACCGGACAAAAACCATAAAGCTGCCATTTTGCTCTGCACTATTATGTTGTTGGTGTGAAAGCTTGAAATGACTGGCTATAGAACCAAAATAATAATAATCATATTCTAATTACTTAAGCAAAAAGATTGTGTCTGGTGTCTGGAGGTTTTAAATGTCACATATTTCAATCCTTTCGATTTAATTTGGTTCCACGTTAAGCTAGATGATCAATATTTGATTACAAATGCAAACAGAAAATGATTACCGCAGTAGAGCGCTAGCTAGGCTCCCACTACATAAGATAGCTCTATTATTTGCTTGAGAGAATGATGCATGCTAGTTTACATAAAACCATGATTTCAGCCTTTTTCTAGGATCAAAAATATGCCTTTAGTCTTTATAGTGTAGACAACTTCTGTCTCTATGGATAAAAATGGCAGCCATTCTTTCTCAAAACAATACCAGTGTTAAAAGGAAAATGCAATTTTACTTTAAGCCTCGTCTTTTACTCAAAACTTACTGGTTTTATTCCTGAAATGTAAACAGACATATTATCCCAGTGGTCAAAATGCATTTCCATCCTGTGGATAATAAAATTCACTCAGTTTTGGTCTTTGAAGTGTCAGTAAAGCTATAAACCCAAAGTATGTAAATTTAACCCACTTTTCCCAAAACACAAGTCAAAGTAGGGCATGAAATGAAGCTCTGGGAGAAATTCAGTCCAGAAAAAAAAGAAAATGAGCCCAGTTTGTGAGCATAGCTTTTATGAAGCGTGAGGTGTGGAACATGGGCAAAAAACAACTCTCTGCTGAAGGAGTCGGGTCATGTTTATGGACACTCCTGTGCTTCTGAATGTGCACTGACATGAATAAAGAACAGATAATGTAAAAGTTTCATGGTATTGTTTTAATAAGGTTTTGTATGTCATGAATGAATTTCAAATGTAGTTGGTGCAACATTTGAACAGCTAGAGCTTCACAGTTTTGGGGGCTTTTACTCTGTACAGTCCATATTTAGTTTGTTTCCCATGTCCTCTCCATGTGATGTAATACTTCTATGTACTAGACAAAAAGTCTGCAGCATCTGCAATTGTTTACAGCTCCAGAAGCTGCCTCATAACCTGACACACCATGTGTTCCAGTCAATATATTTGACCAGTCCATCTGGGCAACAGCACATTAAAAATGGGCCGCTCAAAATCGTTGCAGATTGGAGCTTGACAAGATGGATCTGGACATTGAATCAGGCGGGTCCATCTGCACTGCAAGGTTAGCTGCCTAAAATGGTTCACTGAATGTTCCAGGACCTTGCTGAATCAATACCACAAATAATTCAAGTGAAGAAAAAGCCTAAATCCCCTTACAGTGCTCAAAATGCTGTTGAAGGGAAAGGGGGAAAATAAAACAATCCAACAAGACCTGTAATGAACTGATAAAGTATATTTTCAAGCTGGCTGAAGTTAAAAAGACACCATCTTTAATAATATTTGCTGTAATCAAACAAAAACCTGGCTTATCGGTTTGGCAAAACAAGCAGAGAAAAAGCAAACATGGCAGGGGAATTAGTGTAAAAATCCTTCTGTGAATAGCCTCACAGCTTTATATTTACTCTGATGCCAGCTCTGGGCTCCAAACTGAATAAAACTGAGCATAGAAATAAACAGAAACACAGGAGCAGAGGCAGAAGGTGGCTCTTTGACAGCAGAAGAGAAAAGGTAACCTGAGACACGCAGGCTTGGATGGAAGAATGGGAGGATGTGTGAAAGCTGAGGGCATACTGCCATGTATTTGACTTATTGATTATGTGTGAAATCTCATCCACTCAACATGGCTGTAGGGTGTGTAGCATTGGTTATTTATAGCCGGGTGCTCACTCTCCCTCTCTTTATGCCGGGGTTGAGAATGATAGATCAGTGCTGTGCCCGCTGGCTCTTTCTTCTGTCAGAGCTGCTTTCCTTCACCTATTGCTGGATTGCATTGGGGGAGCACACTGTGATTGCACATTATGAATTCATGAAGTAAACCTTGGATCAACCCTGACTTTTTCAGCTGGGATTTTACGGTCCAGGTCAACGAGCATGGAGCTGAAGTCCCAAGTGTAAACAGGCCAAAACACAAACTGTTTACTCAAAATGTCAGCGGTTTGAATCTAGACGATGACCTTTGGTGAATGTTATATCATCAGAGCAGTCAATCTTTGCAGGACATCGTGAATCATGTGCTCCAACGTATAGTTGGTTCTTTAATAAATAAGCATTCCAAAAGTTACCACAATGCAGTCAATAACTCCACAGATTTGTAATCCATGTTTATCGAATGACAAAACTAGAACCACCACAAGGAAGTCTTTCGCCACTGTAAAAGCATAAAATACAGTTGTGGGTCAAGAGAAAGGGCTCAAGTGGTTTTAGTGATTTGTAGAAACCGTAGAGCAAAAGGATGAACATGAGACCTTATGACTTTGGTGGAAGACCATACCTGCTAAATGTTATCACAATATTGAGTCAGAAAAGAAATTTCTGCAAAGTTTGACAGAAATCCCTCAAAGTATTCTTGAGGTACAAAGTTTATCTGCAAAAGATGATCATGATGCCAAAGGATAATTAGACTTGTCCTTCTAAATCTTACCTGTTGATCCTTGAGTCAAAGAGGATGTTTGTGCAAAAGTTGCTGAAGAATTCTTTAGAGGAATTTTAAAATATTTCCAAAAGCAATCTTGACTTGAACCACAAGCAAAATATGAGGATACGCCATGACCTTGACCTCTGATTTTATATATAGGTAGTTCATCCTTATGGTGGACATTTGTGATAAGTCTTAAAAAAATCCCTAAAAGTATGCTTACGACATCCTGTTTCACAAGCTGCTCTCACAAGTCCATGATCTTAACCTTGACTGATGATCTTCAAGATCCAATTGGGTCATCCTGAAATAAGTTTAAAATTTCTCTTGATGCGTTGATGTGTTATTGAATTCCAAAAGCAACAGAGGGCCATTAGGTCCATGATCTTGACCTTTGTCTGGTGACCATAAAAAAATATTTGGAACTAATTCTAGAATCTTTGGTCGCTTTCACACCTTAAATTTTGGAGACTCATTTTGGCCCCAGGGAAAAATTTCAACATTGTTTCATTTTTCACTTTTTTTTTTTTTTTTCACACTGCCTTTGTCAAGCCAAATATTGCGAAATGTAGCCACCGGCCTCTAGCGGGGTTCTGACTGGGGTCCTTGTTCCTGCCATCCAGTCTATCGCTGCTCCAGCTTCAAGTGGTAACACAGTTTAGCTCGAAGAAGTTCATCAGTACAGTTGAATTTAGGCTGCTCGGATGAAAATGGCATATTTACCAGAGTGATTTACAACCTTATGCTGCATTCCAGGCAACCTGTAACTCGTGTTTTTCCCACCTGAAAGTGCACTGGAACAGCAGTTGAACTCCTAACTTCCCACCTGTGAACTCATACCAGATCAATGTACTCCGAGTTACGTCTTGTGACGACACATCACTGCCTAAACAATATGGCACCCTCTAAATAATGACAAATTCCTTCAAATTTAAAGTATAAGCTTCCGTTACCTTCTGCACCGTTTCCCCTCCTCCGTTTGACTCAAATAATCAAGTTGCAGGCTTCTTTGGTGATTGAAATAATTAAGCATAAATCTTATAATGTCTGCCATGTTGGTTTGTGTACGTACCAGAATTCCTTGCACTCAAACGGAAGTTTTGATTTAATTTAGTTTATCAATTAATTTAATTTATAATTAATTTAGTTTAATTTGCCTGGAACACTTTCAGGTCGGAACTCAGAGAGATCAACTGGGAAATTTCCAAGTTACGGGTTGCCTGGAACGCAGCATTAGTCGGCATTGAGTTGAACAGATGCAGCCACTTAAAACGTCTGCACTTTCCCTGACAGGATCTTGGCTGGTCCATGGCAGGTCCTTGATGGGGCCTGTTGGCTGGTAATTGGCTGGAAATAGCTGGAAGTTGGCAGGCCGCTGACAGGAAGAGGAAAATTTAAGCAGTTGGATCTGCAAATGTTTACCTGCTGAGAGGACCTGAGGCTGGGGATGCTAGCAATGCTGAATGTAGCCATTGCTTGCTTGATATTGTTATTAAATGCTATGTTAGCTAGCTTACATTTGTGACGTTCGGCCAAATTCAAGCCACAATTCACTGCTTTTTGGTTCACTTGCCTTGTTTGGTCCTTGTTTCACAGCCACCGCAAACCAAACTCTAGTCTGCATAGAAGTGAACTAAAACCCCCAGTTATTAGGTGGAATAAATGTGTTTGAAAATAAATAAATAAATAAATAGATAAATAAATAAATAGAAATATATGCATATGAATGAACAGATTAGATCTTGGAGATGACAGGTCAGAGTTTTACTTTTTCATATCATCATTCTATAACTTTAATATCTAAAGAAAGTTTTGAGGGATTTCTGTAGAACTGTAGATAAATTAAATTGCCAGGCAGGAGTTTTAGTTTATTTCATATGCTGAATGTTTTGGAGGGAATAATACCAATTATTCAAGATTTTTTTTGTGGCAAAGCAGAATATTTGGCACAACTTTATAACGGTGCATTGATTTCTTTTGCTACAAAATTAAGTTTAAATGTTTTAAACTTTTTTCTTTCTGCACTCAGCTTGACTTAACAAGAATACTAAACAATGAATGTGTGACAACATCTTGATATCAACCAAAACATGTTAAATTTGGCCATTCTAAATGATAAATCAATCAATCAATAAATAAATGAACAAATAATAAATAAATAAATAAATAAATACACACATGGACAAAATTGTTGGTACCCTTCCGTTAAAGAAAGAAAAACCCGCAATGGTCACTGAAATAACTTGAAACTGACAAAAGTAAAAAAAAAAAAAAAAATTTACTGAAAATTAACGAATGAAAATAAGACATTGCTTTTGAATGGTGGTTCAACAGAATCATTTAAAAAAAAACAAAATAATGAAAATGGCCTAGACATGATGGTACCCTTAACTTCATATTTTGTTGCACAACCTTTGTGAGGTAATCGCTACAATCAGGCGATTTCTGTAACTCTCAATGAGACTTCTGCACCTGTCCACAGGTATTTTGGCCCACTCCTCATGAACAAACTGCTCCAGCTGTCTCAGGTTTGAAGGGTGTCTTCTCCAGACTGCATGTTTCAGCTCCTTCCACAAACGTTCAATAGGATTTAGATGAGGGACCACAGAAGGCCACTTCAGAATAGTCCAGTGTTTTGTTCTGAGCCATTCTTGGGTGTTTTTAGCTGAGTGTTTTGGGTCATTATCCTGTTGGAGGACCCATGACCTGTGACTGAGACCAAGCTTTCTGACACTGGGCAGCACATTTGGCTCCAGAATGCCTTGATAGTCTTGAGATTTCATTGTACCCTGCACAGATTCAAGACACCCTGTGCCAGATGCAGCAAAGCAGCCCCAGAACATAACTGAGCCTCCTCCAAGTTTCACAGTAGGTACAGTGCTCTTTTCTTTGTATGTGTCTGTGAAATTCCAGTCTCGCTTTTTCATGATTTCCTTTCAACAGTGGTGTCCTCCTCGGCCGTCTTCCATTAAGTCCACTTTGGCTCAAACACTGACGGATGATGCAATCTGATACTGATGTACCTTGACCTTGGAGTTCACCTCTAATCTCTTTGGAAGTTGTTCTGGGCTCTTTGGTTAACATTCGTGTTATCCGTCTCTTCAATTGGTCATCAATTTTCCTCTTGCGGCCTCGTCCAGGGAGGTTGGCTACAGTCCCGTGGACCTTAAACTTCTTAATAATATGTATAACTGTAGTCACAGGAACATCAAGCTGCTTGGAGATGGTCTTACAGCCTTTACCTTTAACATGCTTGTCTATAATATTCTTTCTAATCTCCTGAGACAACTCTCTCCTTAGCTTTCTGTGGTCCATGTTCAGTGTGGTACACACCACCATACCAAACAGCACAGTGACTACTTTTCACCCTTTAAATAGGCAAACTGACTGATTACAAGCTTGAAGACACCTGTGATGCTAATTACAGGACACACCTTAGTTTGACATGTCCCTATGGTCAAATCATTTTCAGTCTTTTCTAGGGGTACCATCATTTTTGTCCAGGCCACTTTCATTGGTTTGTTTTTTAAAATGTTTCTGTTGAACCACAATTCAAAAGCAATGCCTTATTTTTATTTGTTGATTTTCAGTAAATTTTTTTTTTTTTTTTTTACTTTTGTCAGTTTCAAGTTATTTCAGTGACCATTGAGGGTTTTTCTTTCTTTAACAGAAGGGTACCAACAATTTTGTCCACGTGTGTAAATGAGCTCTGAGCAGAAAACCTTTGAGATTTTTGTTTTTTCTCTTCTTTAAGTGACATTTTGAAACAATAAGACTTTGCTGAGTAGGCTGCTTTAATATTCTTTGGTCTTAGTAAGAGTGGAACCCTTCCTCTGATTTTTATATTTTAGTTTTAACCATGTTTTATCACTGCTCTTTTATCATTGTTTTTCAAGAGATCTCCATCACCTAGCTCATGCTTGTGTTTATTTATCTGCACTTGGAACATGTAATTGCACACTGCTTTCTCATTACTGGATGGGTTGGTGTCAACTGCAAAACCAGAGAGAAAAATGCTATTTCATGATTAGGCTACTTGATTGAGGTGTTAAATATGATGAGCATTTGGAGCACAGAGATGATCTACTAATAGGCAGATGATTGTTTTGAAAGACCGTGTAGGATGCCTCATGTTTTTTGTTTTTTTCTCTCTGAAGTAAATAAGCTGGAGGCATTTCACAAAAATAATTAATTAAATGTTATTTGAGCTTTTATTGCTGTTCACAATAAACACTGCCACTACATGAAAGTCAGTCAACAATCTTGTAATTAGAGTTTGTGCACAGAGTTGTGGCAGATTTTTACTCGAGCCTGCATGTAAATCAAGTGGTTAGTCTCACTGAGTAACACATTGTCTTTATCATGCAGGTCAGTTGCTTTAAATGCACAAAAAACAAACTGTAGTTGAATCTCTTATGAATAATGTACTAAACACAGAAAAAAATAAAAAAATAAACCTCACTTGTTGAAGGATATCTTATCCAAAAACAAGCCCTCAGGGTACAAGAAAAATAAAAAAATGGATAAATAAACCGCACGGTGTGCAGATTCAACAAAAGCACCACCAACCAAAAAATAGTAACCCACTTCATACTAAAGTTCAAAACAACTTCCAGTAAACTCCTCTTCGAACAAAATCAATAAATGATCTTTGGTCAGTGTTAACAGCTCTGTTTAGTTTCTGTCTCGTGAGTGAATCCTCTTTTGGAAAAAAAATCAATAAAGAATCTGGCAAGTAGAAAATAAACTGAACCAGTCTGATGCTCTCCTTTACCTCTGACATTCATCTCCAGATATTTAATAAGCCAGTTGTGGAGAGCACTGCAGTTCTACTTTGCAGAATAGCACATTTCCTGTGATCAAACATAAAAGGATTGTGTTAATACTACAAATCTATCTATAAAATTCAAAATTTAACCACAACAAGATTAAAAATTCTGAGAAACTACTTTATTTATTTATTTAATATTGATCTGTTCCTTAGTAATCAAACATGGAAAGGAAAACGTAATTATTTCCCTAAATGAACAAACAAGGCGTAACAAAAAAATAGAGTCTGTATGATAAAGTGGCTGTGAATTGGTAGAAGAGTTGGTCATCTGAGAATTCATTTGATAGCTTTCAGTCATTTGATCAGTGTATAGGACTTGGGGGCCAAAAACAGTGCCAGTGCATTGACCCCAATGTGAAGCTGCAGCACAGGCGTTTTTTAATATTCAATTCTACAAGAGAACACATGCTTGAATCCAATGACTTAAAAAAAAAAAAAAGAAAACTGAACCATTAGTGTCAAAAGTAACATTAATTTCCGCAGTCCCCAACTGCTGATGCATATCCTCGCCCACTGGAAGTGTATAGAAAGTGACGGGCAGTGGAGACCAGTCCTGATTAGCTTGAAAAATAAGATCACAAGGTCGTGAAAAAACTACCACTTCAAGAGGTAACGAGACCACTGGATAACAGGAAGAGCAACATGTTAATAACAGGTTATATTGCTTGCCTGATGCTAATTTGCTGTCTGCATTTATGTTATTTCAGTGTTTCTGCTGTATTTTGAAGTTTCTGTATATCTGAGAGCTTGTTTTCCTGTTTTGTGTTGTTGGGCATGGCAGAAATTGACACACACCTGCCACATATGCCCAGTGAACCAGCACCAAAATCATGCTGAAATTAATATTTTAATGAAAGAAAAATCATAAAAAGTTAGATATTTTCCCTACAACCACCTGACAGCATTAAAGCCTGTAATGGCTCAGGCTTTAGGTTTTAGACTGGAGAGAGATTGGGCAATAGCTGTCCAACGTTTGGGAAACACTGTGTTGCATGAAGTGTGACCATATCAAAAGATATTCAAAGAATTGATGAGAATGATACAGTCCAAGTAAAGTAAAGTAAATCCACACAATCCATCAAGGAACTTGGAAATGTCTGTATTGATAAATAATAATGCAACAGTTTGAAGATAGTTGTTGAGGATCAGTCTAATAACCAGTCACATCCTGGCGATGGCTGAGGTGGCACCTGGGGTGGTAAATTAGATTTCAAGGGTTGCTCGAGCCACCCCTGGCCACCCATCTGGCCCTGTCCATGATTTTAATAATCACTAATATAAAAAAAACAGCTAGTATTCACATATTGAGCACCCCTAGTCCAGTCCCCTTCTCATAGGCTAACCAGCTCATCTTGTGGTAATTGGTTAGTAAAGCACCATGTTTCAAACAGCTATGCACCAGGGTTAGCAACCAGAGTCAGTGGGCTTAAGCTACTGATGTAACAGTGTTAGGACATCACAGTGGTAGGTCCATTTGTTGGGGGGGAAGGGGGAATCAGTCTCTTCAGGCAGGTGCAAGCGCCATTGAAAAGAGAAGAGGAAGAAGTCCCAATGCTTTGAACTGTATTGTCTTTTGCACTGAAGTACCAGATCACACAGAGGAGCCATGTAAAGCTAATTAAAAGGAGTGTAAATCCCTAAAAAGCAAAATATGACGACTCAAAAAACCCTTTCAGTAGTCACATCACTTTAAAAGTGATGTATGACCTTGAGATGTGATACCATTCACAACTTATTTTACCCAATAATAAACTTCTACAGTCAAAATGTCACCTGAGAACCACATTATTTTATTTCCCTTTTTTGGACTGTGTAATTATTAGGGAAGTTGGTGGTCAGTCTGGCACAGAAGGACGCTCTACCGACAATCAGAAGGTTGAGGGTTCAAGCCCAGCTCTCACATGTTGATGTGTTTTTGGGCAAGGCACTTGACTAAAAGATGCTCTCACTGCTGCATCAGTAGTGTGTAAATGGGTATGGAAGGGCGTGTTGGCAAATGCTGATGGACAACTGATATAGAAACTCAATGAATGGCTACATGTGACTTGTTTGTAAGAGTTTCAGGTAGTCAGAGATACTAGACAAGGTCAAAGCTCAAGTCCTTCTTCCATTCCCTTTTGTAAATGACTGAAATATTTGTTGGATTTCACACTACTCCACTCACATTGAAGAATATCTGATGTGCCACATAGATGCCTCTACTGATTAATGATCAGTGTTAATAAGTGTGTACATTCAACAGGTTCTTTTATAACATCGTACACTGATGGACCTGCAATCAAGATATCAATCTGAACATGACATTTAACAACTTACTGATTCAATGTACATATGTGACAAAAGAGGTAAACATTTAATCACAGTATCATGAGTTCTTATGTTGTGCGGATATGATTATTAATGATAATGGATGTTGGTGGAAAGTTGTTCATGTCTTACCCAGACCGAGTAGGTCCACAGCCGGCTCTACGCCCTCCTTGGTGTTGGCTTTACTCTCCAACTGAAGAGAAAAAGGACAAAGACAAAGTTTTAAAAAATGCCCCAAACTTTGTGCGTTTTGGTTTTACATACAAAGCAGAAGATGTGAAATAGATGTAAAACTTTTGCCCCACCCTCTCAAGGAAGTGAGCCTTCGTCAAACTGCATTCTGTTGCTAAGTTAGCAAGTTATTCCGTCATCAGGCTTCTTACGATTTAAAAGAAGTAAAAAATGTCCTCGTATGGATTGACTCGCCTTCAACTGACTTTAATTCTTCATTAACTTGTCCTTGGCCCTCCCAAACACTTTCTATGGGCTCTTACCCAGATGGACTAGTGAAATGTACTTATTGGTCCATCTGTTGTGTTTGGTTAGGGCAGCAACTATCCCATCCCGTGCATTTAATCCAAGGAACCAGGGTGATGCTAACTTTCTGGCTTGCCTGCTCAGTCAGACATCACCCCAGCACCAACCCTATTGACACTCAAAAGGGCAAATATCTCATCATGCAACACTGCAGATCTAAGTTTTAACAAGCAGAATGTGATGCTCAGCTGCCCTCAGTAGTGTTGTGTTATTTTGAAGGTCTTGGTATTATCTCAGACTCGAGAGCATTTTTACTCGGTCTTGTCTCGGTCTCGGACTGGCCGGACTCAGGATTTTCCGTCAAGACCGATCAAACCCAGCACTGATCTGCTGTTCTTCAACCTCATTAATGTGAATAAGGAGGAACACTTGGTAAAACAACAAAAAGCTTCAGTTCATGTGTTATTTCCCCCTGTGATGACTGCAACCTTCCTGTTGTTGTGACTGAGGGACACACCCCCCTGCACACAAGCAGGAGTGAAAGGTGGGAGACATCAGAAGGATGAAACTGGCAAGTAAGGAGAGCACGGAGCAAGAGATGTCTGCTAAAACAACAGTAATTAAATTTGGCTTCCTCAACCACAAAGACCTCATATTCTTTTGGGACAAAAACCATGACAGATTCCCACAACTACACAAGTTGGCACTGAAAGTACTTTCTGTTCCTGCCTCCTCTGCACTGGTTGAGAGGGTTTTTAGTAGAGGTGGCATTATTATGAGACCACATCATGCATGTTTAGGTCACAAAATGCTGCAGTCTCTTATATTTCTTAAATGCAACCAAGCTCTTCTTTGAATCTTCATTTCTAATGAAACAACATGGGACTTTTGGGGACATGTTTGATTGTCTTAAGCTACCACACCTCTGTTTGTTTAGTTATGGTAGTAAGCTTGAACTTGTATATATTTTCTTACTGAATTTTGTGTAGACTGGGTATTTAATGTAATTTTCAGTTGAACTGTTCCTGATTAATTAAAAAAAAACTAAAATTAAAGAGAGAGTGCTCTTTAACTGTTCAACCTTGTCATGGTATTTAAAATTGATTTTGATGGTCTTGGTCTTGTCTCGGTCTTGGTCTCGACTCGGTCTCGACTCCCAAAAGACTAGATCTTGTCTTGGTCTCGGTGCATTCTGGTCTCGGGCAAGTCTTGGTCTCGGATAGTGTGGTCTTGAGCACAGGACTAGCCCTCGAACAGACAAGAGGGGCAAACCAGATACAATATGGAGTATAAAAATACTGAAAAGTTCACATTTTCAAGACGGTCTGGCTGCAGACTTCCACTTCCACAGTCAGTTCCTGTGCAGGCTCCACTCTCAGGTCACCTCTACCGTAGGGATGGAGAAACAACAAATTTTCAAAATAAAATGCCTCCCGGAACTGCATCAAAGATTTTCAAAATAAAAAGCACCAACAAATCATCCAAGAGTGCGTTATAACCCCTGTCTTGATGTCTGGATCACGCTATAGATAACATTAAGCTCACTGATCAAACAAGCATACAGTACTGATGACCTTGAGAGGGAGCCTGTCTTTCAATAATATCAAAGACGTGGACATTTTTGGAGGAGGCTGTGGATCGCCAGGGCTATCTTTCATACTGTGAATGCAGAGTTGACCAACAAAGGACTAAAAGACACAAGAGTGTTTGATTAGTTTGGATTTTATTTAATAAAGTATTGAATGATTCCCTGTTTATACCGTGATGAACACTAAAGGTAAGTGCGTTTGACAGACGGAGCACAGCTATAAATGAAATAATGTGGCTCAATATGTGGGAAAAACATGGAAAAAAATTAAGTCAGGAAAAAATTTATTAAATAGTGCTGTTCAGTATAAAAGTGAGATGTCAAATTATTATATATTAGATGCTATGAGTACATTTTTCTGTAAAATGCAAAACAATATTGGTAAAATAATTATAATAAGGTGCTGGGAGATATGACCCAATGGTAATTATTACAATGAATATGTTTTTAATGATGTTCACTTTCACTTTGTTTTGCAAGGTATTTATTTGACAGTGAACACAATGAAAACTAAACCGAAATGAGCAGAACTCGACACTGGAAACCAACACTAAACGAATTTAAAAAAAATTAAAAACTATTGAAAAATCTGAAAGTATAACTCTTGTGTGTAGTCATGGCTTAATTAATAAAAAATGTATAACATCCAGCTAAAGATACACATACTTAGTAGGCCAATCATATGAAGTTATTAATGTTTTCTATATTAAAATCAGCTGAATGCATTAAAGCCCCACTATGTAAGATTCAGGTTTGTCTGCTCTCGAGGGGCCTCTCTGGTCGTTGGGTGTAATTGCACTGTCGTAACACAGCGCCTCACAGCAACGTGCATTTGTTGACATACAGAGCCGGGATAAGCGAGTCGACAGGACGTCCGAAGACACAAATAAACCCCGTGGACTGATATGGTACAGTATTATGATGTTTCTTTCCAAATATGTCGTTTTTCAAGTGTCTGCAGTCGGTTGTTTGCTCAGCGTTTGCGTGTGAGCATCCTGGGAGCATCTCTCCTGCTGAAATAACCGGAGCTGGATGAGGTTATGTTGCGTCCACCATGTTCACAGACTGCAGGACTTAGAAATAGTGAATGACCAAGCGTCACGGCGCCATGAATATCTCCGGCAATCTGAGAAACTCGCCGGCAAATAACTGCTGGTAGCATTTAGTGACAAAACAACGTCCGCCAAGTTACACAAAGCATGCAACGCTACAGAGCAACCACCGACTGAAACCAAGTGTTGAACGGGGGAAAACCCGACGAAAACACAACTTACCTCTCCAGCAGTAACTTTGCAAGCTAGGCATCCGTCTTGTAATTTTCTATCTCCCGATGCTCTCGCCACCGAGCAAAGTGGGCTCCAGTGTTAATTCTAGTTTTGTTCCTTGTGTTGTCTGATAGTCTCTTTTTGGCCCTTGAAAAAGTTACATAGCCCCTAAACAGAGCAGGGAAGTGCTGTGGGGGGAAGGTGGGGGGGCATTCTCTCTGTTACAGCGCCGAGCTCCACTGAACAGACTTTGGAGAGAATATTTCAAGGCTCAAAAGCGGTGCTGCTTTAAAAAGATAAACCTTTTTCAAAGGGATATTATTAAATGAAAAGTATGTTGTTTTTTGAGATTGACAAGAGACTGTACGCCTGTTTGATCAGCAAAGTTAATGTCATTTATAGCGTAAAATCAGCTGATAGTATTAAAAAGATAAACCTTTTTCTAAAGGATATTATTAAATGAAAAGTACATTTTTATGAGGTCAAGAGACCTTGCGCTTGTTTGATCAGTGAGCTTAATGTTATTTATAGCACTATCCAGATGGCAAGGCAGGGGTTATAATGCACTCTCGTCCGATTTGTCTGTGCTTTTTATTTTGAAAATCTTTGATGCAGTTTCGGGATGCATTTTATTTTGAAAATTCATTGTTTCTTCCTTCCCTATGATGGAGGTGACCTGAGAGTGGAGCCTGCACAGAGACTGACTCCACAGAGGAGGTCTGCAGCCCAGTTTTGATAATGTTTTAGGTCAAATCCATTTTTCAGTAGAGGACTGATTTTTCAATGGAAGTGGGGTCAGATATGAGAGCTTTACTTGAATGCACAAATCAACAAGTTAATGTATGAAATGTGACAGGATATAGGGGTTCAATTTTTACTTGAATTTATTTGTTATTTAATTTACGTGTCATTTGTTAGAAAAAATATGTTGGTTGTAGTAAGTTTTCGGTTAAATTACAGATATGTATCTGATTTAGGACCGCATATAAAAGTGAAAAGGGTCTGATTAAAAAAACTAGAAAAGCACTCAGAGAGCGCAGACCTCCGCCAAGCAGCTTCGGTCCACTTTGGCAAAAATGGTCCTATCTGACAATGTTAAAGAATCTTTTAAAAAGTTCCTGGATCCAGACGGTGATCCGGATCACCCCCAAAATTTAATCAGTTCTTCCATATCCCATTTCCGACAATTCCTGAAAATTTCATCCAAATCCGTTCAGAACTTTTCAAGTTATTTTGAACACAAACAAACAAACAGACAGACAGATAAACCCCAGCAAAAACATAACCTCCTTGGCGGAGGTAAAAAAAAAAAAATCAGATTTGTGCCATTCAGACTGTCATAAAAAGATCAGATATGGGTCACATATGGGCAAAAAAGTCATAGTTGGGACACTTTGACTGTAGTGTGGACGTAGCCTTAGTCTAAAGCACTGAGGGTCAGTATGTCAATGTGGCCCTGTCCATCATCCTTGATTTTTTATTGTAAAACAGCCCATGGTGAAAAAAGTTTGGACAACCCTGTGCTAAAAACTCAAATCTCCAGATTTTTCTTCAGTTGTTGGAATTACACAGCCTGAAGCTAAGTAAACTCCACACACTTGATGGTTACATCTGTCAGCTGTTTTCTCTAGTAAACTGCTCTGCCAATGTTGTTTCTGAAAAGCAATTATGCTGATTGAGTTTTTAAATTGCAGGGAAATTAGGGAAGTAGAATGAGAAATAGAAGGAGTGAACAGGGAGGGAGAGAGATACTTAACAGGAGAAAAATAAACAGAAAGAGAAGGAAGGAGGGATTTGAAGTCAAGGTAGAGCAAGACAGGAATAATAAAGAGGGAAAGAGAGGGATGGATGGATGGAGATGTAGTGATAGTGTGGAGAAAAATGAGGTGAGGGAGAGCGAGAGTACAAAAGGTTAACACGTGGGCTGGGAGAGATCTACAACGTTGGTAACAAACCCAATTTCCCCCCAACAAAAGATCGATGGAGCACATTAAATTCAATGTCGTTCCAATCCGAGGCAATGAAAACAATTACCTTGTCCACGCCTAATCAAGAATGCATTGGTGAGGTCTGATGTGAGTTGGGAGTGCAGCAGAGCTTAAACTGCGGCTGAAACGCAGCAGGAGGGACATCCGTGTACAGCAGGCAGAGGTGGGTTTGTGGATTTATTCTAACCAACAACGAAGTGCTGATTTGAAATACCTGATATAACATGAAAAACCACAAGTCAGAGGAAAGAGGGACTTTTTGACCTCAGAGTTTTCTAGAAGCACAAAGTAAATATATAATGGTAATGTTTTTTGTTCCCTTGACATCTTATCTACAAAAATAAAAATAAGACAACTGTGTGAAGGCCTGACATGTTTGAAAATAGTAAAAATGTGGCCCTTTATTATCTTGTTTCTACGAAAGAGGATTAGGGCCCTAAAAAAAGTAAGAGAAAGAGTCTTCAAGTCCATGAAAAAAAATGAATTCTAAGTTTTTCTTCCCTAATATTCAACTTTAATCTTAGAATTCTGATTTATTTTATTATGACTATGTAAACACATGTTTGGTTGGAATGAAAATTGTTTGCAAAGTCATTTTCCTGGTTTTATTTAGCCTTAAAGCCCCACTATGTAAGATCCCAGCTTTCAGCTCTCTAGGGGCCTCTATAGACGTTGAGTGAAACTGCACTGTTGTAAAAAAGAGCGCCTCACGCCAGCGTGCGTTTGTTGACATACAGAGGGAGGAGAAGCCAGCCGACAGGACTTCCTGAGAGATAAATAAATCATGTGGACTGATAAGGTACAGATCATGTTTCTTTTCAAATATATCATCATTTATTTACAAGTCCAACAATAACAGGGACAAATCAGCATTGGTCGGTCTTTCAGCTCACGCCACCGAGTGAACGCCGAGTCAATGTTTATCCCTGTCAGGCCATTTAGCTTGTTACTCTCCTGCTTTCTTTTTTTCGTCTCCTCAGATAAAACTTTTCTTTTCTTCATGTTTTTCGCTGCTTCTGCCATGATAACAACGTTGCATTTAGCTTTCTTCTTCTTTTAATTTCCAGCAGACAAGACACAGCTAAGGTGCATTGCTGCCCTCCACAGGAATTTAGTGCCGATTAGTCAGCGCATACGTTTAGCTTTCGCCTCGACTTCCGTCCTTTAAACAAACTGGGAAGGAGGGGGAAGTGACGTACACTGTAAAGCAGTAAAAATTTGTAGTTTTTTAGTGTGGAAGTGTTCCTACCATCCACCTCAAAGTTCCATTGTGCCAGTGAAGGCGATACAGACCCCCTTCAGACCATGACAGAGGTGTCATTCAACCTGTTGTAAGGTGATGTACCATCACAATGACTCTAGAAATATCATACTAAGGTGGAAAAACTACATAGTGCTGCTTTAAGTCAGACTATACAAAAGAAACAAATTGATAACATAGTGAAGTTTTCCATGGCTACATCCCACTCATGTGCTAAGAGACAGATAAAGAATAAAAACCTAAATGTCACCCTGAGTAAAGAAAATGAAATTCCTCACTGCATGTTCAGAAAGATTTGATGGACATGCTGCCAATATCCTTCCTGAAAGGAGTTTGGTTATCCAGTGGTTATCTGGGACGACACACTGAGATGCAGCTGACAGATGGCGAGCGACAGACTGTGATTGGGTGTCGGGGTCAGTTGTGTTGGAGGGAGAGAGAGAAGAATTGGGAGAGCAGCGATCGATAACCACCCACACATCCCACAAACAGGTGAATAGAGTCTTTTCTGATGAAGGCGATGGTGGTTTGAAAGAAACGCTCAGAGGAAACCAAACCCTCTGATGACTGCTGTCACATCAGATTGTTGTCAGAGACTCGGCAGACAAAGCCATCAGCTGACGGCTGTCACAGCCAGCGTCAGAGCGGGGGCACAGTCTACAGCTCGTCCCCAACGGATTCAACATCTTCGGCTGAAGGAACATGAAAATAAATGACAGGGAGACTCTCTGAGTTTCTTTATCTCCTTTTACCTTCCAAGGTCACGAATAGATTTTCTTTAGAGAAGCTCCTGTGGCTGTATCCTCGAAACACAGAGTTTGTCAGTTTAATTCGTTTTGTTGTAAAAAACTAAGATTGATTGTTTGGTATGTTTCAATTAAATTTCTCATGAAGAATGTCATCTCTACAATGTGTTATTGTTAACTTCCTTCTTTCCTTTTGGTCCTTGTATTTTTTATCAGGGGTTGACAACCTTTTTACCAAAAAATGCCAATTTTCTGTTTTTCCAGCCATCTTAACAACAAGGTACATCAGGTTTAATCAGGAACAGAAACTGTTGTTTTTACAGATCTGTTCCATCATTAAAGCTGACAGTTTTCCCCAAAGTCAAACTGGAATGGTTTTCAAACATACACGCAAATAACCCAAGACATTTGGTTATTTTGCGTGTGTGACATGTATATTTTGACATCAACGGTGCAGAACCCAAAATACTTCCACACAGCGGTTCTCAGATGTTTCGGTGTTGTAATTGTCCACCCAGAGTGGCACTCATTGTTTACTGAGGTCAAGGGAGCAGTGTATGCGGCTGACGGTCAGGAATTCATTTTGGACGGTTACAACGGTTTCTGTGTTGGATTACAAACCACAAATTCGCTCTGTGACTTCACCAACAAGCACGACGGACTACAGATGGACTACATGATGGAGTTTTGAGGGTGAAAATACTCTGAGCTCAGTCTAAATACACAAGGACTGCGAAAAGAATTCTTTCATTAAAATAAACTACAAAACAGAACTTTGTATCCGAAACCAAACCACGTTTGT
The DNA here is from genome assembly GCA_037902135.1 of Cetoscarus ocellatus. NCBI lineage: Eukaryota > Metazoa > Chordata > Actinopteri > Labriformes > Labridae > Cetoscarus > Cetoscarus ocellatus. Next base: position 15,888 of record JBAMNC010000050.1, on the reverse strand, counting down.
TATCGAAAAAGGTAAATTAATAATACATAAAGGGCCAACAAATGAAAGATAGTTTCACCTCTACATTGCTGTTACATGGTGCACATTCTTAGGTGCATGATGTAAAAAAAGTTCAAAATTAATCACCTGATTATACATAGCTGTGTTTTTAGAGTGCATAGGTGTTCTCCTTCAGAGAGCCCATATTATGCTTTTAAAGTTTCATATGTCATTTGGTATTTTTTGCACGCCCCCCTGTGTGATAAAAGTACTCCTCCAACTTCAACTTTATGATCATCCAGAAGAAAATAAAGTTTGCAACAGGCAACAGAAAACAACAAGCATGAGAAAGACAAGACTCTCTGTTGCTTATTCAAACCAAGCACAGAGTTTTTTCATCCTTAAAACTCTGCCCGTTCACCATAACAGACACAGTATTCGCTTGTTTCTGTATTGATATTCAGCTCCCCTGACAACAGCAGGTATTTTCCTCCTCATTGTTGGACCTGTTTTTCAGCCCAAAGCTGTCAGAGACGTACAAATGTCAGACGTCTGTGTTATGCTCAGTGTGTTACGTTGTCAGCCTCTTCTGTCCTCTTCACAAAAGATCATTCACAAACTTAAAAACAGATACAGAGGCTTTTGGATTCTTCCAGTCTGAGTCTTATCGTCTCATCAGGATCTTTTTATGAAATCGTTATCTCATGCTTTGATGTAATTAGGATGCCACAGGTACCAGAGGGATCTCAGGTCCAGTTTCATGAAGCTTATGAATATTTATGTGGAGTATTAGCATTTCTGGCAGCTAGCTTTTTTATCTTGATTAATTCTTTGCCTTGTGGGACCATGAGAGTTTGCTTCTGTGCAAGTCATCACAAAATTAGGAATATTTCTAAAGGATTTTGAGATGGATAAAGAAAAACTGCATTAACAGTACACAAGAAATAAACACTAATTTCAAAGAAGCTGGGACGTTGTGTAAAACGTAAAAATAAAACAGAATACAATGATTTGCAAATTGCAACCTATATTCTGTTTAAAACATGACAAGGACAAGACATTTAATGTTCAAACTGATACATTTCATTGTTCTGTTGCAAATAATCACTCATTTTGAGTTTAATACCTGCAACATGTTCCAAAAAAGCTGGGACAGGGGCATGTTTACCACTGTGTTGCTTTATGTATTTGGGAACAAAGGACACTAATTGTTGAAGCTTAGTCAGTAGAATTATTTCCCATTTTTGTTTGATGTATGGCTTCAAGTTACTCAACAGTTTGGGGTCTCCGTTGTCATATCTTGCACTTCATAATGCGCCACGCATTTTCGGTGGGAGACAGGTCTGGACTGCAGGCAGGTCAGTCTAGTACCTGCACTCTTTTACTACAAAGTCACGCTGTTGTAACGTCCAGAATGTGTTGATATGGCAGCTGCTTTGCATGGTAGAGTTTTAACTTGCACTTGTGGATGTAGTGACGTACCTGTGTTAACTGACAACAGTTTTCTCAAGTATTTCTGAGCCCATGTGGTAATATCCTTTACAGAATGATGTTTTTTAATGTAGTGCAGCCCAAGGGAGTTTTCTCCGAATTCTCTGAATCTTTTAATACTATAGGCTGTAGATGAAATCCCTAAATTCCTTGTAATTACATGGTGAAGAATATTCAATCTGTTGGAATATTTGCTCACACAGTTGTTCCGAAAGTGTTGAACCTCTGTGCCTTTTGTAGACACTCCTTTAATATCCAATCAAGTCACTCACCTGTTTCCAATTAACTTGTTCACCTGGGGAATCTTTAAAACAGGTGAGCATTCATCAACTTTCCCAGTTTTATGTTGCTCCAGTCCCAGCTTTTATGGAATACGCTACAGGCATCAAATTTCAAAATGAGTGAATATTTTCAAAAGAACAATGACGTTTTTTTAGTTTAAACATTAAATGTCTTGTTTTTGTTGTGTATTCAATTGAATAAAGGTTGAAAAGGATGAGCAAACCTATTTTATTCTTTATATTTACACCTTAAACATTGTAATAAATCCCCCAAAAGGTAAATATTCTGTAAATGATTAACTCAAACTGCAGCCCTGAGCAGACAACAGTATCACTAGTCCATCATGTGTCTCTGAAAATTCTACATTTCTGAGGATCAGTTCAAATTGGTTCTGATTGTGCTATTGTTTGAAAATTATTGTACATTAAAGCTGTTTTCTGGAGGATTCAGTTCTGTCAGGAAATGAAAACAGCCTGACCTGAAAGGACAGAAATCTACAAATTTCAGCACATTTCTCTTTCAGCTCTTAACACAATGAAGAGCAGAAAAAAACTGCATGAGGAGGAATGAAGATGTGTACCTTCTTTCACATTAGTTCATCACACCATCAAGCACACCTGTGTAATCCCGGGCCGAAAGCAAGATGGCCAGAGCTAGAGGGTCCACAGATGGGTGCTTGAACAACATGCTGCCAGGAGAGACTTGTTACAGGCGGATTTATGCTCAACGTTAAAGACGGATCCAGATACAGACTGAGCCTCCTGTCCGTGCGCTGTGTTCATTTCGTCCGTATTTCTGCACATTACCATAAAGCTTCGGGGTAAGGGCCAAACGGAGCAGTACCACTGGAAACCGTGGGGCAGTGTTGCTGGATACTACCCATTACATAGCTCTAGTGAGACACGAAGAAGAAATAATAATGGCGGAACATTTTGAAGGGAAACTCTGAGAGCTAGTTAGAAATTACAAACATCTGTACGATGCTACTTCGCCTGGACAGTGGGACAAACAATTGCAGAAAAAAAAAAAAACAGCTGGGAGGAGACTGGAGAACAATTAAATATCAGTCGGCCGGTAGCGAAGGAGAAGTGGAGGTCTGTGCGAGACAGATTTGTTCGAGCCCCCCCTGGTGGATGTATCGGTCAACAGCAATGCCAACGGAAAGGATGCAGTGGGCCTTCTTGGCTTCATACAAGGCAACCACCTCTCTATCAGAGCACTGCGACTTATTGTCCGGTGCGTTATATATATATTTTTTCTCTTTATTACACATTTTTTGACTGATGCGACTTATACTCCGGGGGTCATAGGTTTTATCTTCCTACACTTTTTTTTATTCTTCAGAAACGAAACTGATGCTGCAGTTTAACAGCAGCCTCTGCAAGATTTTGACTGTCTCTGCATCGCTGCATCTTCATCTACGACCACATCACCATGCATCAATTAAAAGGTTATTGTTGACAACCCTGTAATGAAGCATTATAAACTGTCACAAGTGCTAATAACAATGATTATACAGCATTTTAAATGCACTGTGATGCATTTTGAACGTGTTTATAAAACAATTATAATGCATTATAAAGGGGTTAAGAATATGTTGCCAAAGTTATAAATACATGTATAATATGTATATAAAAAGCACTGAATGGTGGTGCAAAACAAACTTTTAACTCTTGTCCAATAATACTAGCTTTGTCTTACCAAAACCAGCATCACTTGAATTGTAGAAAGCACTGCATCACCAACAGTGCACTACACAAGTGATAAAACCTGAAACCCACAAAGAAACAAACATCCAGATCCTGACTGTACAGAGGGGCTGGCGACCAACTGAGATTTAAACAACAAAAACCATCGTCTGTCCTCCTTCACACGTACAGGAGGCAGATGAAACAAATGTCTGATCCTCTGAGAAGAGGCAGAGCGAGGTGACTGAAAAAACAAAGAACAAACAACACTAACAGGATGAAGGAAAATAAATAGTTTGGAAAGAATGGAGCAGGAGATGAGACCTGAAAAGTGGTTAGCACAGAGAACACTGGAGAGAAAAAGCAAACAAATATAAAAAAAGACAGGAGACAGAGGATCGTTGGAGAAAACATTAACATGAGGACGACTGACGGACAGAGAAGCACATTGGCCTTGCCTCCCTGAGTCAACCAGGGTCTCTCTGTGCAGAGCTGCATGTTCTCCCTGTGCCCGTGTTGGTTTTCTCCAGGCACTTTGGTTTCGTCCCACAGACCAAAAAAATTAGGTTAATTGGTGACTCTAAATTGGGCCCCTGTCAGCCATTGGTCTTCAGAATTTATATAACTCTCACCCCTTTACTCCGACCCCAACCTGAGATCCCTCATACATTGGAATAATTTATGACCTTTGACACACACACACAAGTTTGCTCTAGATGACCATGTTCAATGTATACAATGTTTGGATTTAAAAGTGAGACTAATGCTGTAATACAACTTTATTGACCATAAACATTTTTAATGTCTACGTTAAGGCAGGGTACACACATAAGGATTATCGGGCTGTTTAGGTGATGACTTTTCCCCTTCCTGACCAAGGACGGCAAACGCCAGATTATTTTATGTTTTATAAGATTATCCTATAAGATTACCTGTGGTCTGGTGTGTTAAGAGTTAATTTGTCCCGATAATCGGTTCAAAAATGGGTCGGGGCCGACAACCATAAATATTAAACTTGTTCAATATTTACAACCAAAAATCTTCACGTGTGGGGAAAGCCGACGACTCCGGAGTCATGACTCCGTGAATTGTGACGTGGAACAGCCAATCAGGAAGCGAGCTGACTGAGGAACAAGGAAGCAGACGTAAATAAAAACAAGCACATCCGACCATCACCTGTTCACGTTGTCCCCAGGACTGTTTCCACAGTCTTTACTTTTATTTAGATCAGGATTTTTCCATCAAAAGTAGTCCCAAAACCACCATCATTCCCTCTTATTTATGTCCTCTTCCATGTTGTGTGTTGCGTTTTCCAGTTGTTGCTATGTTTCTTCTTCTTCGTTTTTGTTGGATCACATTTGATCACGCCAGATTTCTCGCTTGGAGTACTAGATTCTAGATCAGTGGTAAGACAGAATTGTTATGTGTGTGGTGTGCTGTGTTGAGATTATCGGAGCACATCACTGACAGGACGATCAAAACTGTTCAATTCCCGATTTCTTGTCTTCATGTGTGGGGTCTCTAACAGATAAAAAATCCTCTCAGATTTAGAAAATCCTCATGTGTGTACCCTGCTTTAGATTGCTAAGATTATCACAAAGAACAGAAGGTGTAAAGTTCTTAATTTTAGCTTTACTACAGAACTTATTATGAGCAATGATCGAAGAACACAGACAGAGATCCCATAGGCTTTAAGTATGTTTGTGGTCGAGAGAACTAGCACAATGCTAACTTCCACATAGACCTATAAAAATAAGTCATCTCTGCACCACTCTATTGTCCCTGCATGTCTGAATCATGTTTAAGCACTCTTATGTCATGCACACAGAGAACAAAGCACACACTTGCAGCTGGCACAACAAAGAGCAACACAGAGACACACAGATAAAACTTAACCATTTAACTACACTAACAGCAACAGCTTTAGCAACTCTGTGCACCTCTGTGCATGAACAGAGCCACATGATGGCATGTCTAAGCTTTCCAAACAGTGTAAATGTAACATGGACAGTATGTTTTCAACTCAAACTCGAATTCCAAGCTCCAGAGATTCCTATGTGTCGGCTATATATTAGACTATCTGGCAACTCATTAAACTGCCATAGGTGGTGAGTAAGGAATGAAACAAACAGTTGCGACTGATGCAGTGATGATGACAAAAGTCTAACATTTTCAGCAGCAGCAGTTGTGTATAAGTAGCTGTAGAAGTACTGCAGGGTGTGCACTGTCTTTGTTTGGCTGACGGCCTCCTTATTAACACCATAAAAGAGAATAATAAAACTACTATGGGCTGGATGAGCCAATAATGTCAACAACAGAGCTACGGCAGAGGAAGGAGGGGGCGAGGGAAGAAGTTCACAGATGAACAAGAGGAGGATAAGGACGTCAATCTGAGGAGAGAGGAGAGGAAGAAAGAGGAGAAAGGGGAATTAGGGGGTGAAATTTGGAAGTAGATTGAAGGAGACGGAGAGAAAAAGGAGCAGGAAGGTGAAGAGGTGGAGGACAGCCAAAAAGAAGGAGGGTGACAAAGAGAGAGAGACAGTGAAGGAGGAGACGGATGAAGTGATGAGTCATGATTGAGAAAACGAGAAACAGAGAATAAAGAGAGGAGAAAAACAGCCGGGACAGATGTTAGTGTGTATGAGGTGTGTGTGTACAGAGTGAGGAGCAGCGTGTTGAATTTGCGTCATCAACACAAACTGGGATATCCAAATCAGAGTCGACAGAAGGGCTGCTCTAAATGTTTGATTAAATGTCCTCTTATTAATTAAATTATAACTCTCTTATCCCCAGACAGTCTAACCTTGATTTTTGTAGTCAGACAGACAAAGTCAAATTAAATGTTGAGAAGCAAGAACAAATATTATGGTCTTCAGCCAATTTGTATGTTCTTAGAGTGAGGTACATCATATGAGAACCATTAGACTAAAGAGTAATGTATATTAAAACAGTTTAATTTTTGAGGAAACACTTTTTTTGCCACTCCTTTACATCTAAAATCAATATTTATGGTTAGGAGTATGAATACTTTTAAAAACCAATGTAAATGAAGAACACCGGTAAGGAGAGGATGCCCTGCTGCTGCATTCTGCCTAGAGAAAGCAAAAGCACCAACACTTATCATCACATTTTGTGGGTTATGTATACAATCACACCATGAAATAACTGCAGCAATTACAGAAAAAAAAAAAACAGCATGAAAGAACCGCACTGACCAATGCAACATCTGTCGTTCACAAAACTGACGAATTGGGATCTTCTGATGGCAGGGGTTTGTTTTATTCGTGACTGTTCTGTCATGATATTTACGGAAAACCTGGTTTCACCCGCTTGTCCCCGACGCTGCAGTTGAACTAACTAGCTGCTCCATGTGTACATAGCGTTAGCATAGCTCTCTCAGAGCTCCAGGACGTCATCAGCCGGCTGCAGCAGACTCATCCGGAGGGAGACTTCATCATGGCTGGGGACTAAAATCAGGCCTGTTTGAAGAAGTTTGTGCAATATGTGCAGTGTCCCACAAAATATTTTGATTTCCTCACACATATTTCCTCATGTTTAAAGTAAAATAAAGTGGTTCTACCTGCAATAAAACCTATTTCTAACTGCTGTTTGTCGCAATTACAGCTGCGTAATTGTGGTCGCAATGTGACAAAATGTGGAAAAGTTCAAGGAGTATGAATACTTCTGAAAACCAAAATGTGGAAAACGTTTTGTACTTGAAAATTCCTCTCTGTTCTAAGGTTATACAAATACTTAGGGTCAATGTATTGTAAAACAGCAAAGTGTTCTGCCTGTAATTCCTATATTCATTGTTGTGAGTGTTAAGGGACCAATTGTTTTTAAATTTGTTCAGTATTTTTTAAATTAATCGGCTGATTAATCAGTAATTGGTATTTTTTTCTGCCATATATCGGCATTAGCATCGGCCTAAAAAAATCCAAATCGGTCGGGCCCTAATGTTTGTTAGTCTGTTTGTCAGCAATATTATGCAAAAACAACTGGACGGTTTTGCTGAAATTTTCAGGAGATGTTGGCCCAACTTAGAAATAATTTGATTTGGTGGTGAGCCAGATAACCGCCATTAACGAACGATTGCTTTTGCTAAATAACTGTCTAACTAATAATGATAACAACATGATTCTCAGTGCTAGGTGTGGGTTTTCAGGGTCAAGGGATCATATTGTCATGGTAACTTCATCATGGAACTATTACTTATAGATGTGACAGCAATATGTGAGCTACCTTTGCGCTCTCTGAATGCTTTCTAGTTAAACATGCATACAGGACACACATGCACAGTGTTCTGCTTTCTGACTCCTGAAGCTGATCTCAGGACTTTCATGGGTATCAGTCAAAAAGAAGATCTATCAGTCCCTGTAGGTCTCCACAAACCAAAGCTGAATTGGCCTGTGATGTTCTTTAAGACACATGATTAACGATGCACATCCTGTGATGCGACTATTGAGCATGCGCACATTACAATCAAGGTGGAAAAAAAACAAACTATTGTTCAGCCCCAGTCAGCAGCATCTAAACTCCACCAGGACACACTAACAACATCCCTCAGTGTGCACAGCAGAGGAAGGCAGGAGATGAGGGAGTGAGTGTGTGTGAGGCACCGCAGTGAGTCAGAGGCTGTTAAGTGTGCCGGGCTGCTGCAGTTCTGCACCATTCAACACGCTCTGTCACTCAGCTGGTGGCACTGACACACACACACATAAACACACACTGGCATGCACACACATGCATGCACGTACTCACACACACTTTCAGTCCTAAAAGGTTTTGTCACACAGAGGAGATCTTAAGCTGCTACACGCGAGCATCTCTTCCACACAGTTACATTCATCTGACAGTCATGGAGAGACCTATGAGTCTTACACACACACACAAACACACAAGAACACACACACTTTCCTACAACACAATCGTGGACTGTGTTCCCTAAGTGCTGCTAGCTAATGTTCATTTTGAGATACAGATGGAAGGGTTATAATGAAAATTTAGTTCAAAGATCTTCGTCATAGTATGATCAAATTATACAAACCCTATTTCCATTGAAGTTGGGACGCTGAGTAAATTGTAAATGAAAACAGAATACAATGCATGCAAATCATTTCTGACCTATATTCAACTGAATACACTACAAAGAAAAAATATTTAATGATTTTTAATGTACTCAAAGGAAGAGCTTTAGCAGATAGGGTCACAGGTAGAAAGAAGGACAGTGAAACTGTTGTGAAAACTAAGAAGCAGATCACAAGTTCTCTTTAAGGTTCGGCAGCAGCTCAGTCTGGAATGACTTGGGTTGGGGACTAGAGGATGGCCAGTTCAAGTGCCGATTCAACCATGTTTGGAAGTTGGTTGGTAGCTGGAGAGGTGCCAGCTGACTTCCTGGGCATCGCTGAAGTCTCCTTGAGCAAGGCACTGAACGCCAAAACTGCTCGGTAGTGCTTCTTCAGTAGCAGCAAGCCATCACTCAGACATCTTTCCTTTAACGCATGATCATAGGACCTTTTCAGATTAGATTAGATAGAACTTTATTAATCTCTTGGGAAGACTCCCTCGGGGAAATTAAGATTCCAGTAGCACTGCATAGCAGCACACAGGGTAAAAAAACACACAGGTATAAGAAAGTAAAAACAATTTTCAGATATAAATGTAAATAAATATGATTTAAAAAAAAAAACATGGCTACTAGCTACTGTTCCTTCACGTCTTCAGTCTTCCTGTTACTCCTTCTCCCTCCCAGTGAGGAGTTGTACAGTCTGATGGCCTGAGGGACAAAAAAGTTTCTCAGTCTGTGGGTCCTGAACTTGTGAAGGAGCAGTCTGGGGCTGAACAGGCTCCTCTGGTTGCTGATGACGGTGTGCAGAGGGTGACTGGCATCATAAAAAATGTCCAGCAGTTTGTCTAGAGTTCTCTTCTCTGCCACCGTCACCAGAGAGTCCAGCTTCAAGGCGACCACAGAGCTGGCCTGCCTGATCAGTTTGTCCAGCCTGGATGTGTCTTTCTTAGATGGGCTGCCCCCCCCCATCACACCACAGAGTAAAAGAGGATGCTGGCTAACATGGACTGGCACTGTTTCCTCAAAACCATTCGGCAGAGCTCTTTAATTTTGGCAAGCCTTTAAACTGCTGTCATGTGTCATAGTCCTGTTGGGTAAAATGGGCATTGCCAACACAATGTTCTCTTGTTGCAGAGGGAGGAATCCTGATGTCCATCGTTAAAACAACAAGGCTAAGTTAGAAAAGCCCATGTCATGCTACAGACTGTGGTGAAATCTGAATTTTGACCATTTCTTTGCCTGTTTTTAGATCCGGGATGAATACAGGAGGGACCCAGGGAGTTAGATTGATACAAATTTGTGCTCCAGTAACCACTAAATGACACAGCTGCAGCACTCTGACCTGAACACCTAATGAGAGGAAAACAGACTGCTGCTGGCGGATGGATAGATTGCCAATACAGTTCATAGGCACCACAACATAGTTCCAAACACACAGGCTTTGTCTTGGAAAAGTGAATGCTGTAAAAGAAAAAAATCTACAAAAGCGTCTAGTGGTGCCAGTGTTGATTTTTGCGAAGTTTTCTCCGAAACGTGGGGTATTTTCAAGGCTTTCAGTGGCACCATAGACTGCTAGACTTTAAAAGAAATCATATTTACTAGTGCCATAGGCTTCAAACAACCTGACTTAAAAAAAAAAAAAAACCTGAACTATCCCTTTAAGGACTTTTAATTTTAGTGAAGCAACACAAAAGTTCCAGCTTGTGTGACGGCTGTGCATATGCATATCACAAACAAAGCAGCAAAATGATACCTGTTTGCCCACTTTGCATCATCTTTTAGCAAAATAAGTCTCATGATATGATTTTTGGTCTTTATATCTCAGCTCTGACACACAAGGAATACATTTGTGTACCCACAAATGAAGAGATGGCACAAACAGTATTTGGGTAAGGTCACAGGGTGGTGGAGCGGCTGATGCGTGATGGTTCTGCGCAGGGAAAGAATACCTAATCACATCAACACACACACACAGCACTTTAAACAGGGTATCTGAAGGTGTTTTCAGAAGTGAATTGTATTTGTCACTAAATTGGAGAGCTTTCAGAACCCTGAGAATCTTGTTAGGCCGTGTTTGTGAGACAGTGGCAGCCAGCGTCAGGTTACAATTTGTTTGCTGGATTTGGACACACACATGCAAAAACGCACACACTCTTATAACACTTTCTTCAACTCAAAGACACACCCAATGCCCAGCTTGTCAGGAAGAACGAACTGGATTTAATATGTGCATGGAGCAAGACTCAAACTCTCACAAATGGATTATGGGAACACATATTGCGTGGGTTGGGAAAAGCAACAGGCCAGATTAGCATGCTGAAGCTAACATGGAACACTGAGCTAACGATGAGCCGGGGGCTCAGAGACTTTTCCTCAGGATTTTGTGTGTTTTTAACCTTTAGAGTTTAAAGGCGTGTGTGTGTTTGTGTGTCTACAGAGGTGTTTAGTAGTTTAGTCAGGCTGCGTTTGGGATGTTTTCTCCTCTTCAGTGTCTCATGTCTGTGGAAACCAGGCTGGACCTCATTCTGCTGCTGTGAACCCACCTTCCCCACTTTGCATAAAATAATTGGATTTATGGTGTTTTACACCTGGTGTCCCAACTTTACTGCATGGCTGTCTCTAACAATAAACACAAAACCATGTGTGAGTGTGCAAGTGTGTGTGAACATGGGGGCATTGGTATAAAAAAAAGAGACTACCAAAGAGTGAAGAAAGACTAATAGGAGATGATGATATCTATCTGCATGTGATGGACTATGAGCCAGCAAGACTGTGAAACAGTTTGGGTTTAAAAGACTATCTTTTGTAAAGTTGTTCAGGTTAAAGAGACCGTAAAACAGTTTGGGTTTTAGAATCTTTTTGTTTGTACAGATTTTGAGTTTCAAATACTGTAAAATAGTTTGGGTTTAGAAGATGTGTAATTTGTAAAGAAGTCTGGGTTTAAGAGACTATAAAATAGTTAGAGTTTAAGAATCTGTTTGCAAGATAGACTGTCTTTAACAAACTATTTGTTAGTAAAATGGTTTGAGTTTTACAGACTGTAAAATAGTTTGGTTTTAATAGAGTAAAATATTTTGGGTTAAAAAAAACTTTTCATTTGTGGTCTGGGTTATAGATACTAATAAAAGTTTGAGTTTAAGAATCTGTTTGTGAAATATTTTGGATTAAAGAGGCTGTGTAATAGCTAGGGCTAAGGAGTTTGTTATTTGTAAAAAGTTGACTATCTGTAAACTTGTTTGAGTTTAACACTGTTAGTCAAATGGTTTGGGTTTAAAGACTGGTTCAGTGTAAAATATTTGGAAGAAAGAAAGAATATTTATTTGTAAAGAAGTCGGGGTTTAAGAGGCTATAAAATCGGTTTAAGAATCAGTTGTCTGCAAAAAATTTGGGTTCAAGAGATTGTAGGGGAGTTAGGGTTAAAGAGACTTTTATTTATAAAACAGTTTGGGTTTATCAGACTGTAAAATAATGTAGGTTGAGAGAGAGTTTGTCCAGTAGTTTGAGTTAAACAGACTTTTTGTGAAATAGTTTTGGGGAAAGAGGTTGTTCACAGAACAAAATTGACAACAAATTTCTGTTTCTACAGTAAAAATCCCAAATTCCAGTGGTCCTCCTCCAAAAGTGGTCCATATGAGTCAGGTAGAGTTGGGTCTTGTCACACTGATGTGTTCATATGCTTGCATGCCATTAGTGACTCATTATGTGTTTACTCCACATGCTACATGATAATTAAGGATAATAAAGGACAATAATTTTTGGTATTTTTCATGCAGACTCTGTGAACTTTGAAGGACACATGACATTTTCTGCTGCTCTTTCAGAACACTGCTCATTAATTGCTGCTGCATCATGTTGATGAAAGTTGCTCTTCTCTCTTTTTTGGCTCCTTCTGAGTCAGTCACATTTAGAAAAGGTCCAATGATTCCAAAATGAGTTTTTCAATTGGGGCTTATTATTTCTGGGTCTTTTTCAGCCCTGGTACACAATGTTGCATCCTTGAGGGCTACTTCCTTCGGCAGTTCAGCAAAAGGACATTGAGTGTTTCTAAAACTGTCTCTGCTACACTCTCAATCAAAATCAATCAAGGTTTTAAGAAGAGCTTCAAAATGCAAAAAGAAGAAATGGGAGTGAGAGACAAAAACTATAGAGCTGGCAATTAATTGAAAACTGATTTTAAACTCAAATATGCTTTTGTCAGCTGATTTACAGTTTGAGACCACAGCCTTTAAAAGACAAAATCTGTGCAAAAATTTGGATTCCATGTCATTTTCTGTCAGGTATTCACACCGTCATGACCTCCTGATGGCAAAGGCAAAAAAGCTTTCTTTCTTTGAATGTGGTAGGATTGAGCAAGGTCTGTCACAACGCACAATCGCTGCTGAGGTTTAAGACAGTCATTTGAATTTTTTAAAAGATCCTGAAGCTTATGGATCAAAAAAGTCAAGTGGTCGACCTCAAAATAAATCTCTTGCAGTGAGCTGGAGGATCTGATTGGCTGTCCATCAAGACAGGGGATGATCCTTGACCCAAATTCACGTTGTTACTGGTGCTGAATGCAGCCCAATAACCATCAGACAGCATCTACGAGGGAAGGGCAGAAAACATTAACCTTGACAGTCCTGATGGCTTCCAATGTTACTGGCATGACAAGGAGATCCCACCTGAGATGTTTCCCACATGGCACAGTGAAGGGGGCGCCATCATGATCTGGGGTGCTTTATTCCTTCAATTGAACAATGGAGCTCCAGGTTGGCCAGGGACGTAAAAAAGGCGTCTGGCTATGTGGAGATGTTGCAGCGGGCATCCCACATAACTAAAGGCACTTATCTGTGTGGTAATGGCTAAGGGCCCTCGTCTGTGTGGTAATGACTGAGGGCACTTGTCTGTGTGGTAATGACTGAGGGCACTTGTCTGTGTGGTAATGACTGAGGGCAATCGGCTGTGTGGTGATGACTGAGGGTCTTGTCTGTGTGGTGATGACTGAGGGCCCTTCTCTGTGTGGTAAGGACTGAGGGCCCTCGGTCTGTGTGGTAATGACTGGAGGGCCCTTCATCTGTGTGGTAATGACTGAGGGCCCTCGTCTGTGTGGTGATGACTGAGGGTCCTTGTCCTGTGTGGTGGATGACTGAGGGCCCTCCGTCTGTGTGGTAATGACTGAGGAGCCCTCGTCTGTGTGGGTAATGACTGAGGGCTCTCGTCTGTGTGGTAATGACTGAGGGCCCTCGTCTGTGTGGTATTAACTGAGGGCCCTCGCTCCGGTGTGGTAATAACTAAGGGCCCTCTTCACAGGACAACGTGCAATTCACAATGTCCACCTGACAACGGAGAACAGCGTCACTCTTCTGGACCATCCTGCGTGTTCTCCTGATCTAAACCCAACTGAGAACATTTGGTGATGGATGGCAAAGGAAGTTCACAAAAACTGACGTAATTTCCAGACAGTGGATGACCTTGATGAAGTTATCCTCACCACTTGAAGCACGGTCCCTCTAGCTTCCTGGAAACACTCACACCAACCATGCCTAAAAGAAGTTTTGAAGTGATCAACAAGCACGGTGGAGCTACTCTGCATCTTTTACAATTCTAGATTTGATTCCCCTCAGTCAAACCTCTTCAGCTTGTGGACTTTAATCTATTCACCATTAATTATATAAAGTCATTGAAAAATAGGTACCTAGGAAACCTGACACCAGATACTAAACCTCTGTGCATGTTGCATGTTTCCTGATATTCATGTCAAAAATAAACATGTTGGTTGTGGATCCTCTCCCTTCACACATCAGCAGGGCCTTGATGGATAAAAATATGACGACAATAAATTTGCAGTTTGATATATCCAACAAAGCCAGAGCTTTATAAATGTCGGCTCCCAGAGCAGACATGGCTCACCCTGTTAGCCAGGATCTGTCTGCAGCTCAGCAGGGGGGATGTGTTTGTTTACGACAGGAGGAGGAGCATGTGGGTGTGGTTTCATACTTTGATGCATTTAAAGTCGGGCTTTAGCTTGGATATGTGCTTTGTGTTAACGTGTATACATTATAAATGTGTGTGTCCATGTATGTATGTGTGTGTTTTTATAGGAAACAGGCTTTATTCTCTTCCTCCAGTGGTGCAAATCCAGCTTATTGATTAGCCTCCTTGTGGCTACGCTATCGATCCTCTGACTGCTAGACCTCAGAGAAGCGAGCTTTCTATGTGTGTGGTGTGTGTGTCTTTGTGTTTGTGTGTGGCGTTATTAGTCACAGTGTGCTGCTCCTCTGGCTGCCCTTCACACCATCCGCTCAAACTCACTCCAATCGACCACAGATATGCTTTAGCTATGTGTGTTAGTGTGTGATTTTGTCTGCCTGTTAGTATGTGTTTATGTGTGAGGGCGTGTGTGCCACAACCAATCACGGAAACCTTGGAGAGCCCAGCACAGTCCAGATGTACGGAGCACCTAGCGATAACACACTCCCCGACTCCCTGTGCTGGATGAACAAAGATACACGCACAAAGACACACACACTCATTTCTATCTCCAACAAAAGCAAGAGCCAATGTTTTCCATGAAGAGAAGCAGCCTCTTGTTCTCTTTGATAATTTATTCATGAGCTGAAAGAAAAGACAACATAACCAGCCGTCGGACCAATGGGATGACATTGATTTAGTGTTTACAAAGAAGGAGAGAGAGAGTGAGAGGAAGAGAGAGAGAGGAATGAAGTAGAGATGGAGATGAATGGGAGAAATAAACCAATAAAAAGAGATGAGAGTCAGCCCCTGTTTTAAAGGAATTGGGTGTATGTATTTAGCAGCACAGAGTACACTCTGTTCCAACTCTTGTCTGCTTACATCATGTCCCAGTAATATGACTTTTAATTACATTTATGATTGATGGATCAGAGTTGTTTACTGACTTAAGTTCTCGAACATATTTTCACATGTATTCTTATAACAGAAGTAGTCAAGGCCATCAGGAAATGTCTGCAACTGGAAAGGGAAAAACCCTCAAAAGCCATTTTCACACGTGCAACCCTGATATTATCAGAATAATGTCCAGGTAACTGAGGGGGGGCTGTCACCGTTCGCCAGACCACAGCATCAAACATATGCGGCCGAAGTCAGTGTTTATAATACAACAGAGCACAGCTATACAAGCATTAGCACGCAGAAGTCAATATGAAGCAGCGTCATTACGTGAACTACTATTACATCAGAAAAATAAAGCTGTAGTGTTTTAGCTCCATATCCAGCAGCACAAGACAAGTCTTTGGATGTGGGAGAGACTTGATAGTGTTCATTTTTAGCAGATGAGCCACAGAACTTTGATGACATGCGGTGAAAACACTTTTGAATGCCCAGACACCCATTTGAGTTTGTGTTACTCTCCTTACAATCAAA